>OX457048.1:22198917-22413917 GCA_949752735.1 Lumbricus terrestris
CGACCCGCTAACTCAATCCCCTCTCAATCTCTCTTCCTTCTTCCCTCCCCGGGAGCGCACGTGCCTCTAGAACTGGGTTCGAATCAGCCAACCCCACCGCTGTTCCCTCTACTCTTCCCACAGCTCTTCCCTCTGCCCCTTCACTCAGCTGTTTCCTCTACTGTTCCCTCCGCCCTTCCCTCCGCTCTTCCCTGTACTCCCCTCTCTTCTCTTCCCTCTACTTTACGCCTATGCTCTTCTGTCTGCCCTGGTCCTCCCTAGCCCGTATTTATTACAGATTCCGCCGACGTTTTCCATCCTCTCCGCGCCTCTCACCACTTGAGTCTCCCTTCCTTTCCCCTTCCAACCCTCTCGCCCCTCCCTCCCTCCCTCTCTCCATCCCTTCGTCGCAGCCCCGTTCCATGAACAGCCTCTTCCACGTTTCCTCGAGGCTGTCCGTAAGCAGATACAAAACCTATCCAGAGGGAAGACTCTTCTCAAACGGACGGAGTAGTTCCAGTTGGAAGCAGCAGCATCAGCATCCAGTCGTTTGATCCAAATCAGCACTGCCAAGTAAGCAAACAGTCTGCGAGTTTGGATTTCACTATTTGGAACAGTTTTTCTTATCATTCAATCATTCATTCATCATTCGTCCATTCATACATGCATTCATCCATCCATTCATTCATCCATTCATACATACATCCACTCATTCATCCATCAATGCATTAATTAATTCATTCATTCATTCATATTCATTCATTCATCCATTCATCAATGCATTCATTCATACATTCATTCATATACATTCATTCATCAATGCATTCAATTATTCATTCGTCAATTCATTCTTTCATTCATTCATTCATTCATTCATTCATTCATTCATTCATTGATCCATTCATCTATTCATTTATTCATTCATCCATTTGTTTATTCATTCTCTATACAGAGCATTCTTTCACCATCAACTCGCATATTTAGTTAGACCTAACACGAAGCTGTTTATTTGATCCTCGCTTGAAGACTTTTTAAGAGCGTTAAAGGAATTTTCAAAAAATACCCTACATGTGAAGAATGTCAACGAGAGTGGCATTCCGATAAATTATTATCTAAAGTTATCTGATGCGCCTGTCGGAACCCATCAAAAGCCATTTATATCGCGCTATGCGAGAGCCTAAAGAACTGGCCGTAGGCTATATTATATACATGTATATAATGCTCACAGGCATCGTATAAATAGCAGCATCAAAGAAATCCGTGAGACAATTACAATCTTACATCATAATATTTATTATTAATCATTATAATTATAGCAATGCAGACATCGTCTTCAAAGGAAACGGAAAACAGTTTTTTAATCTCTACCATGGATTAGAAATTATGCCATAATGCCACCATCATTCATAATTTTTCATAGTCGCTGCGATGCTATCGTCGATTTCAAGAATAGTCGACAATGGCATAGAAGGGTTGTATAAAACTAAAGGCACTTTTAATGGCACTTTTAAATTGACTTTCTTTACATGGGGGTTAATTTTAATTGCTTAGGCTATTTATTCTAATGCAATTTAAAGTCTTATGTCGAGGATCACATAAACAATTTCATTATTAATAGGTCTGCATAAAAATTTACTCATCTAATGACAACAATTGCAGCCGTTGACGTTTCTACAGAATTAATAAACATTGTAGCCTATTTCTGTTAGGCCTACTTACATAGATTTTTTCTTTCATTCGACGATTGATTTGTGTCAGTTTCATACTAACCACAAATAGGCCTATTAATTTAATAGGCCCATTTATGTGACAGGTCTGTTAATTTAGTAGGCATGTTAATTTAATAGGTCTAGTTATTTAATGGGCCTATTAATCTATTAGGCCTATTAATTTAATAGGTCTATTGCTTCTGCGTTTATTTCAACCGTTCGACCATTGAATTATATTAAGCTGATAGGCCTATTAATCTAATAGGCCTATTAATTTAATAGGCTTATTAATTCTATATGCTTATTAATTTACTAGGTCTATGGTTTCAACCGTTCAACCTATGCTTAGCAATGGCTGCTCAGACGTTACAAGCACAGATTTACTTGCGCTCCTATTAAACAGAGGGATATTCTTAGCGTCATGCTCTAGAATAATGTTTAGCATGCTATACTGGATTGTCAGACGTAAGATCGGGAAGTTTAAATCTTAAACGGAGTTACGGGACATAAATGTTTCTGGTGATTGCGGCTGGGCTTCGGCCCCCCAATGAGTGCATTGATCGCATATGCTGTCAAGGGAAGATCAGAGGGCGAGGAAGAGGTCTTGCCATCCACCTTAATATGCCGAGACTAAGAAAACGAAGGCGATAACACATCACACCAATCACAGCTGCCTCTCAGTATTATATCACTGAAGAGTCCCTCGCATCGCCCACTTCGCTCTTCAAACAGATTTGATATTATAGCTCTTATATAGCCTATGCTAGAAGAGCTTAATGTCGGTCCTGCACCTCAATTGGTTCCTCTCCTTTGGAATACGCTGTCTGATATTCTAATTAGTAAGAAGGAATTTTTAGAACTGCACAACTCCCTCTTTCCTTTCCCATCCTCCATGGTAAATTATTTCCAATCGGAGGACAACGACCTTTCTTGCTAGTTTTTAGAAGTACTTCTACAACTGCACATTTTGTGTACAACCGTGAGGCCTACGTTAATAAAAACTGATTAGTAACCACTGCTTTTCTCAAAACCTATTCGTTTCTTCTCTGGTGTCCTTGCCCTGCACAGTGCACACTGGGAGCGCATCTGAACGGTTCACCCAGTTAGAGGCGCTTAATAGATGTTAGAATGCAATGCAATACAAACAAATACATGATAGTCTTCTTATGCCAGATAACCAAATAGCCATCGGCAAAGATGAAAAGAGCAATTGGATCCGTGCAAATCATTCTAGATAGCACCACAGCGGAGGAGGTGGTAGACCTACTACTGACGCAGCAGCATGGCTAAGGCTCGCCATGTATTCGCGTCCATAGATCTACATGTAGGCTTACATGCCGGGGGAGAGGGGACTACGATCCTTCGGCGATCGTCTGAGTATTAATCATTGACGGTGGCTAGACGTAGTGGCATCTCTCTAGTCTAAGACTCGTCTGCGATTATTTTATCAGACAGCAGCAGACTGCATGAGGAGTAGGAAGAAAAGTAGAAGACAGTGAGAGATAATAGTTGTTGCTTCAGTCTTGATTGCCGTAAATTCAAAGTCTATAAGTAGCCGAGATAGACACCCCAACCTTCCTGGCAGTTCCTGCTCACCGCCTTGCATCCAACGCTAATCGCTATAAATTATAGTTCTCGCCATACGTGCCTTGCGCTACATAAACAGACTTTTGAGTGGCACTTTAGCCGTTTGAAGCTTACTGTATGATTTAAGGGGGAGTAAGTCGCGCTCCGAGCCTCCGAAGTATTTAGTTTTATTGGTGAAAATTTTGATGGCCGAACCTGTCCTATAGATGCTACAAACGGTAAAAAAACGAATGAAAAACGAAAAACCTCGTTATTCTCCCAAAGAATAAAATTTGAAAAACCCGTAAAAACTGAAAAATAAAATAATTTGACTTTTCTACATATTGTAGAATGTAGACCACCTGCAATATGAAATTAAGAACCTTACTTAGCCTATGCAATTTTACCTTAATCAGCAAAATTAATATTAGTGAACACTCAGTATTGCAATAATCGACAGCAAATAATTTCTTTTAGAGTCTATAAATTTCCTTCTTTTGCTATGCTATTTATTTCTCGAAATTATGACGTTAAAATGATGAAAAAGCGGCATCAATTAGCCGAATCCTTGAAAGCATGCAGATAGTGCAGGAGACATCAGACAAAAGAAAATTTTATAAAGTAATTACAAACAGTTGACCTAAATAAAGAGTGTTACGTAAAAACACGGAAAAAGTCACGAAGATATAATTATGAAACGAAGAGAAATTTTCTTAAATTATTTTTTATAACTAAGTGGGCTATACTTATGCAATATGCATGGCTAAATCGCTGAAGACTTAGCACATAAACTCCTGGAGGATTTGTATTTTGCTGGCCAATGTATTGTAGATATACTGTTGTTTTGGAATGCAATAATTCGAGGACAATTTAAGTACCATGTACTTGTCGTTGAATCCAAACTTTGTGTATTGGAACTCGAAGTAGGCCTATCGTACTTGAACAGTACTCAGATTACTTGCGCTTGAAGCTAAAGTATTTGTATTGAAATCGAAGGAGCCGCACTCGTAATCAATGTTCTGTGCTTGAAACCAAAGTACTCATACTAAAATCTAAGGAACTGTGAGCGCTACTGAATGGCCATGACCATTCAGTAGAGAGATAGAGACAGACAGAGACAGAGACAGACAGGCAGACAGACAGAGACGTAAGCAACGATCCAAAGAGAAGAGTCCCACGCAGAGTGGACGGAAGGCATTTCATTAAGGAGGATCCAATGATGGCAAAGAATCGGACTTGAGTGATAGTGGTGATAGATGTCCGTTCGTGGTACAAACAAGTCAAACCGATTCAGAGAATGGAGAGGAGAGTCAGACCAATCCAGAGGAATCCGTTTGCCTATCTGCCTGCCTGCCTGCCTGCCTACCTGTTTACCTGCCTGCCTCACTGTTTGCCTGCCGACCTGCCTGCCTGCCTGCCTGCCTGCCTGCCTGCCTGCCTGCCTGCCTGCCTACCTGCCTACCTACCTACCTACCTACCTACCTATAGTATACCTACCTACCTGCCTGTCTGTCTGTCTGCCTACCTGCCTGACTGCCTGCCTGCCTGCCTACCTGTCTGTATGCTTATCTCATTCTGTTCCGCTCTGATCCGTCCTGTTTTGTCCTTTCTAGTCCTGCATAATCGTATATTGCATCGTTTCCATTTTCCTTCTTCCACGCACTGCGCTCTGCTTTGCGTTGGTTTTTCAGTTTTTACAGCTTGTGCTGATTCGAAGCCACACTACTTGGCGTTTATCGCTTAACAGCTCCGCATAATATCTGGATGGCTTCATTTTCCCCCAAGCTATTTGGAGCAGGCTGTTTGTTGTGCGAGAGTGATGTACAGGCGGCAATATCTTGCGCTATATAACCGTGGTGCATTAGGCTTTTTGCAATTCCTGCGTGGCCACAGCTCGATCTTGTTTTCGCGGACTATACCTTCGTATAAGTAATACTGTGAGCCACCGATATAGGTTATAATACGGTTGCACCAGCAGTTGGTTGCATATACGCGATTCATATCAGTTAGGTAAGCTTCAATATTATGTCTGTTTTTCTCTATGTCTGAATGATCATTTGTCTGTCTGCTTGTCTGCCTGTCTGTCTGTTTGTCTGCATGCATGCCTGTCTGTATATGTTTGTCTTGTTTGCCGGTCTGTATGCATATTTGACAGTGTCTGCCAGTGTTTAATATGTACGCACGTATGTAGGCCTATGTCTGTTTGTATGCATCTATGTATGCATGTATGTGTGCCTGTTTGCTTGTCTGTCTATATACATCTGCATATATGTCTGTCTGACGGTGTGTACGCGTGTATGTGTGCCTGTCCGTATGTGTGCATGTCTATGTGCCTGTTAGTTGGTAAGTAAGTATGAATGTTCTTTCTTAGACTACCAGCAAATGCACAGTAGTTTATATGGAAGAAATAAATACTATAGAAGCATTGTGCAAAGACATGCAAAGTCATGCAGCCTGCATTTATCTCTGTCTCTGTCTGTAGACATATGCGTGTTTGTCTATCGGTATGAATGTCTGTATGACTGCATGTGCGTGTCTGTCTGTCTGTCTGTCTGTGGCCTACACGTAGCGCGTCCGTGAAACTTCCCTGTCAGCATTATTTTACTTGCTCCATTAATGGGGACCCAAACTGTAACGAACTCTTTTAAAACGAATATGTATGCAATTTCGTACCCCATTCTGTTCAGCTCTGGTCCAACCTGACAGTGTTGTCCCTTCTAGCTCCTGTCTGTTTGGCTATTTTCACGAATCTCACCGATGTGGGTGTTTTACGACTATAGCGTCTGCTCTGAGGCAGAAAATATCATCGAATAAAATGCGGTTGATGTGACCTTTCACGTTGTGATGGTGATTGATATTACAACAGTAGCCTATACGTCTATAAACAGCCTAACTGTGTCGGAAATAATATGATTAGACAGTGCCTAAAGTGTAGAAAAATAAGTGCCTGGACGCCTCTTACCTCTCCAAAAGAAGTGCCTGGACGCCCCTTACCTTTCCAGTTTGTGCTTGCCAATAAGTGGCTGGACGGCGTTCAGATTTTAAAACAAGTGCATGGACGCCGTCCACGACCGTCCAGGCACACTCTAAGCCCTGTGATTAGACCTATAATCAGGGCTGTAGGCTACTAGCAAAATCTGAGGTGAGTAGGCTTACACGCTACGGCTGCCAGAGACGGCAAGACTAGACCCTATAGGCGTGTTTTTTGTTTTCGTATATTTCTATTGACCTTTTTAGTCATCCGATATGACGATTATTATAGTCAGCAGATTTTCTTGGGACCTTTTCTAGCTGTAGTAGACTAGTAGCCTACGTTTAACGCGGCATAAAACGAAAAAAATTCATTATTTTACTAGTTTTGTTTATTTATAGCCTAATTGTAATCGCTGATTTCTGGTCAGAATTTTATTTATTACAGTTTTGAAAATCTTTGGTCTTTGTGAGTTGAATACACGCTGTATACCCGCGTGTACCCTCTTGTACAACCCTGATTACATGAGCAGGCATGTTATAGAGCATTCAATTTATACAGCTTTTCGGTTCTGTAAGAGAGAAAAAGCTGGATAAAAAATTTGACAGATTATGGTTGTCAGAAACAAAAGATGGATAAAAAAATTTGGCAGATTAGGGTTGTCAAAAACAGACAATGCACCGTGCACGCAAAATTAGACAGATTACGAGAGTAAGCTTACACAAGCGGAGGTATAGCCTATATAGAAATCCGACGTTGATGCAGTAGCCTACGCTGAATACGAAACTGCACTGACGTCATGGGAGATGTGTATAAGAGATTGATTAACGGTGTAGGGCCTATGATACTACTGACGTCGTCTGCATAGATATCTCACATCCACACCCATGGTGTAATAGCTACAGTATGTCATAATTATAGAGGTGATGAGTTACTAAGGAAATCGCGTCAGTCAGTTCTTGGTTTCCCGTTTCCTTTGCCTGTAATGAAATGCAGATAGGCAGATGAAGCATAGAGTTGTACTTAAGACAGTTTAAGACCTGATTATATACATATACACGTAAACAGTATTACACACAAACACACAGATAGACAGACACACACGCACGCGCATGGGCATACATTATACATAATTATGACTATATCCAGCCAGTGCACAAAGTTTTTTCAGATTCCTGCTGCACCTAGGCCTTCTAGCCAACCCGGTTAATATGTAGACATATTTAGAGATTTACTGTCTGGGAATATCATACAGAGAACATAATTATAGCACCTGCACTTCATTTTCTGCATTGGCTTCCTATATTTGTGAGCGAATTCGCTTCAAACTGGCATTCCTCGTGTACAATGTACATATCATATACACAGATCTGATGACGGCATGGCTGTGTCATATGGCGCCATAACAATTGTCGTCATAACATTACATTTACACCTACCACCGTCCATGATCTTCTATGGCCACATCTTGCAAGTCTATTAAGGGACACTCCTCTCTTCATTCGCAGTTGTCAGTCCATCCATCTGGAATTCTCTGCTTCCTCATGTTCGCAATTCTCATAGTCTTTCACTCAGTAAATATTGAAAACTTAGCTTTTCCAGCCTGCCTATCCTAAGGTTCGTAATGGTTGCCAGTCGTAATCTGCACTTCTGATCTCTGTAAGGTGGGC
This sequence comes from Lumbricus terrestris, assembly GCA_949752735.1. Taxonomy (NCBI): domain Eukaryota; kingdom Metazoa; phylum Annelida; class Clitellata; order Crassiclitellata; family Lumbricidae; genus Lumbricus; species Lumbricus terrestris. Next base: position 22,206,813 of record OX457048.1, read on the forward strand.
ATTGGCGAACTAAAGTTGTATTGTATTGCATAAAATGAGTGCACCGATCGCGCACTATTGATAGGAAGATGAAATGGCGATGACGAGGAAGACTGGTGGTCGTCACAAGCCATTGCATACTAAGGTCAAGAAAATGAAGTTCTCATGTCAGACTCACAGGCCAGCTTATAAGAAGAGACTGCATGGTCTTCTTCATTTTTTCTTCCAGTTTAAACACATCGAAATCATTTTCCAGCTTTCTACCAGCTGCTCAAGACCTTTCTCATTAGCCGTGGCTGGGCTGGAAGCGCTTCTTAGTAGACTTGTTGAAGAGGTGCTATATAAGTTTTCGGAACGAATGAATGAATAGCGTAAAAAACAGCAGACAGTGTGCAGACGAACGAACGAACGAACGGACGGACGGACAGACGGACGGACGGACGGACGGACGAATGGCACATGCACGTAAAAATGCACTACAACGAAAATAACGATAAGTTATGAAATATTCGTCTGACTGCCAGAGAGATGTCAGTTGAGAGGAACAACTCGTTTCTTCTCTTCACAGAAATGAATCACTCAGAAGCTGTTTGCGCATGCTCAGGATTCCTAAAAGACGCTTAACAAAAAGATTAGAAGATACATAAGTAGGCCTACACACATACATTCATGCATACATAGTTGCGTATACCTGCGTACATGCATAGCCTGCATACATACATACGCACAAATACATACATAGCCTACATAGATACATAGATACATACATACATACATACATACATACATACATACATACATACATACATACATACATACATACATGCATGCATACATACATACATACATACACACATACATACATACATACACACATACATACATACATACATACATACATACATACATGCATACAAACACACATGTTTGCACTGCAAGACATGTCTCTAAACCGCGTGGGTGATGCAGGTCGCGGAGTAGAATGCCCGCTGCGTTTGCGGTATGCAGACGGAGGCTGAGCATTAGCAGAAGCCATCATTCTACCTGGGAGTTTTATGCGCAGGAGGAGGATGAGGAGGATACCTGAGATACAGAGGCTGCGTCTAGGCATGAAGACAGCAAGAGGAATCTCCTCATCTTCTTCAGCAGCTGCCACATCATCTGTGTGTGCAGAAGATGCTCTTCTGCTGGTGCAGCTGAACTCTCGACCGCAGACAATTGGCATCTGCTTTGCAAGACATCCATCATCATCCTACACCGTTGGATTTTTAGCCTCACTCCAATATTATATCCGAAGAACTTATGCTCTTCAGTTGCAGGCACTTCTCACGTTCCCACCAAATAACTCACCATATTCGTCTGATTTGCTGTCTCATCATATCTATCAATCCTAACATAAATATAAGAAATGTTTGCATGCATGCATACATTGCACATACATACGCACACACTTGCATACTTACATGTGAGTACTTTCGTACCGAGGCCGCATGCTTACATGCACGCAAGTACATTATACATTCTCGCTTAAAGACAATAATTCCGGTGATAGGAAGTAAGGCCTGCAACTGACGTAAATCCGTTGCTTCGAAAAGAAAATGGAACTCAAATTTTTAGTTATGTATGTAGGCCTAAACAAAAGTAGCTAGTGTGGGGAAACTAAGATAAGCAAGTTAAGCCTGTACTGTATACTATTAAACAATTAGTCTATACGCTGTATTGACTGCAAGTTTTCATAGGTAGGCCTATATTTGTCTGAATCTTGAAATACGTGACCTCTACTATACCAGATCCTTGCAGTAAATATTGCATAATTATGTAACGGTCGCGCAAATATAATGCAATTTTCTGTTCTCTTTCGCCGGCCTACTCAGTTGAATTTTTGCACTTTGAGCTCACTTCCATGCATTCCCTGCTATTCCCTACTATATACAATTTGAAAAAAGGTTAAAACTGTATTTGATTGAGTCACTGCGTGTGTAGCGTAATATCTGGTGAACGATTGATAAGCATTTTAAACATCTGATATGTTACTAGAATTTTGTGTAAGCCTTTATGCACATGCTCTTTTCTGCAACTTCGCAGCTGTAAGGTTACTTGCTTAGATTCACGCTTTAATGGTTAGTGTCATTGCACACTAATTTCAATTAGAAATGAGAAATTAGAAATGAGAAAGAAGCGACCCTGCAAGCGGAACGATATTGTTCCTTGTGGGTTTACCTTTAGATACCATGCATGAACTGTTACATGAACATGCACTCATATTTCTGGTGATCAATAAAGCTGGTGAATTGCATTGAATTGAAAAATTGACTATCGGGGCATTATACCGACATAATAGTTATCTTAAATTATACCGACATAATAGTCATCATTATAACGACATAATAGTTATCATTATACTGACATACTAGTTATCATTATACCGACATAATAGTTATCATTATACCGACATAATAGTAATTATTACCGTGTTTTCATCGCCAACTCATTCCACAATACCGTGGTTTTCGCCACCCAACCATCCGGTGTTAACTACTATTTGTTTTATGGCAGATAAATTACCGTAGGCCTATTTCTTTGTGATCTGAAGCATTGCAGCTTCAACTGTAAGTCTGTAATTGATCCAAGGCAGTAATTGCGCGCACGTTTGACTCGTAGGCTCGGAATCATGGATCTGGTCGACGAACTCAATAAAATAATAAACGATTAACCTCAGAGAGCATTCCGTGATTCAGAATCCTCGGTGGGATGTAATGCCTCTTCTACCTCTCCTGGTGTTGTTATACTGACAAAGATCGGAGTTATAATTTTATGTAGCCTAGGTGATCTATTGTAAGAGAGTCGTATGCGATGGGTTGAGATGCTTCAAGACTCGACCGGGTATTCTGCAATACTTTCCTCAACCGCTTTATCTGGTCAAGCGCCAACACAGATTGGTTCAATTGGGACTTAGTTATTTCCATACGTATTGAGCTCATATGAGTTGCATCTGCAAGCTATCACTGAGTCTGAGAGATTGTGGAAGCAACCTCCGTATCGAAGATGCTACATTAAGTTGGGCCTAATCTTTTCCTGAAGGCCTCTGTCTGGACTCTGGTGCGTTCCTGTTCAGTCCAGTCAGAACACGTCTATCTGTTATTTCCATAGCATACTATATGTCCAATCGTAAAAGATACACCTGGGTGGCTCTAGAAAATGCACCAACCCCAGCGACCTTTGATTCACGTTATCAAGCACTAAAACGACATCTGCCATAGAAAACACTTCATATATCTGACTCGTCTAATAGCTATACCTGTGGAAACTAATAGATAATCAATTCAAGATAATCGATTGTGAAGTTTCGAGAGAACGTATGTATGTATGCATACATGCAGGTATGTATACATGTATGTGACTGTGTATGGAAGTATACGCACAGTATACTTACGTATATAAATACATACATACATACATACTTACATACATACATACATACATACATACATACATACATACATACATACATACATACATACATACATACATACATACATACATTACATTCCATACATACATATTCTACAATCTACATACATACATATATACAAACAAGCATGCATGCACATACACACATACATACATACGTACGTAATACATACATGTACATGCATACATGCACGCATACATAATGATACATATTATACAAACGTGGATGATAGTATACCATTGTTCTTGTCGTATGTTCAGCAGTTCTCAAGGATGTCTTACGAGGGTATTGCAACGATGTACTTGTCGATGCCGATGGCGGCCCAGGCACTTCCGGTCCTCGGTTCGTGCACCGTCTCCGACAAGAAGATCAACCTCAAGTTCCCCCTCAGCAGCGTCTCCTTCGACCTTCCGGAGTCTCCGAGCGAGGGCGGCAAGGACCTCGAGTTCAAGATGGCCGGTCCGAGGGGCGAGATGACGCTCAAGATCACGTACAAGTCAGACCTGAAGGCGTTCTTCGGGCAGGGACTCCAGGGCGGACAGAGCACCCTCACGTTCGTCTTCTACAAGTCGGACAGCCCTCTGAAGCACCTCAAGAGCCTGTAGATGAGGAGGTCCTTGCAGAATCAGTCAAACCCTCATCTCCGTTCGCCGCTCAGTCTTCGTAGGTTACACACCACCGTAGAACTGTCTTCGAGTTTCTAGTTGAGCCGTACAGAGTTGGCCGCATGTCACTCACCGACCGCAAGGTGGTGCCGTACATTAACTCGACGAAAAGAACGAGTGTCGTATTCTATGCGGTCTGGACAAGCATGCGTGCAAACTCTGAGTTTACTAACGATTGGCCTAGAACTTTAGTCCGTATAACATAATAGTCGCAATAGACCCTGTTAGAACTTCTTCAACTACTTCGCTATTAGGTAGATTGTTGATGTTTTAAAACGATGTCGTGAACAAAGAAATGAAAATAATAATCAATACAGTATAATTATATACAACTAAGTTCATAGGCGACTTAGGTCAACCGTGGTCGTAATGATGAATCAGTAGGCCTACATGGTTTTTAAAGTCTGTCAAAGGAAAAGTCATATTCCGAAATAAGCAATCATGCAACTATCATTATTAGCCCTCAGGCATTTCTATTTAATTTAAATCGATGGAATAACAGTGAAATAGAATTCGGATGTGTTGAGATCCATCAATATAACAATATATTTATTTTTATTATTACTACTATTATTATTATTACTATTTTTTTCGTCCTGAGGCACTTAATTCCTAGGGACTTAGAGATTACAGTTGTTTAGAATAATTGTCTGGAGTGTCAGGTCTCGTCTTCAGTTTTTGAAGAGAAAGTACCTTTAAAGACGACCACGTTATATCGCTGAATGTTGCCAGACAGACGCTTCGCGATTGGTACCAGTAATACACGAAATGCGATAACCGATTTCGTTAACGAATTCCACGACTGATGGATTGAACGGGCCAAGGCTCCCTCCATGGCCACTGGTTGGAAGCTGTATATATGACGTGAGGAGACCCACATATTTTATTATTGTTATTGTTTTTATAATAATAATAATAAAATAATAATAGTTTATTTAAAGTAAACATGATCCCTCGGGGACTTCAACACTCTCGATAAAAGTAGACTTGTCCGGAATGGACCATATTCGTCAAGGTTCCAGTTGGAAAAGGTACTCCCAAAAGAGACACAGTTGAAGTGCTGAATCGTTAGCGAAAGGTGTTATAATAATAATAATAATAATAATAATAATAATAATAATAATAATAATAATAATAATAATAATAATAATAATAATAATAATAATAATAATAATAATAATAATAATAATAATAATAATAATAATAATAATAATAATAATAATAATAATTGCCAGAGGCAATCACGGTCTTTCCTGCTCTCTCGGCTTCGGTCGAATCGCTCGCCATAGCACCGTCAATGACATCATACACCGCTCCCTTGCAAAAGCAGGGATCCCATCCATAAAGGAACCGCCAGGACTACTACGCACGGATGGCAGACGACCAGACGGTCTGACTATGATTCCATGGCGTGCGGGTTGCCATCTTGTGTGGGATGCAACTGTAATTGACACTCTTGCACCTTCATATATCCAGGCCACGGCAACGACGGCGGGTGCGGCAGCCGAGATAGCAGCGGAGAGGAAAAATAACAAATATGTCGATCTTACAAACACACATTTCTTTGTCCCTCTAGCCCTTGAGACCTTAGGTCCAATTTGTTCTGATGGCCTAAACTTCTTGTCAGATTTAGGCCGCATCCTAACTTTGTCTTCCGGCGAGCTGAGAGAGACCTGTTTTTTGCTGCAACGTCTCTCTATAACCGTTCAGCGTTACAACTCGGTGGCCTTTCGAGGCACTTTAGCTGACCGGGTTCTAGAGGCGATGTAACAATAGCCACTGACTGCTTCAAAAAAAAAAAATAAATAAATAAAAAAATAATAATAATAATTATTATTATTATTATTATTGCTATTATTACTAAGTAGCTACAACTACTTCGACTGCTACAACTGCTACTACTACTACGACTACTACCACCACCGTTACCACCACCACCACCACCAACAGTACAATAGTTATACTGTTAATATAACATTGTTAGTCGCATCATTGTTTAGATGCTTCTGTTTAACGACTCTGTGTGATAACAAAGATCATTAGCGTCGCCCTCCTCCTTTATCCCCGCTTGGGACTGGCTCTGCTAAAGTGCGAGCAGTGACTCCCAATCCAGGTCGCTCTAGTTGGGGGGGGGGTTCGCCAACCTCTCATCTGGGGGGGCTACGTCTACTACGACTGTTTTGTCCAGATGCAGGTATTCAGGTCCTTTGCGAAACTGCGGACGTGCATTCTGGACAAATATAGCCTACGCCGGTGAATGTGTATACAGTATACACTGTAATAATAATACACACACATTATTTTTCATAGATGTAGATGATCATGATATAATATATCTTATATTATAAGTCTGAAAGTTTGTCCCTTCCGGCCGGTATAATTTTGAATCTTTGTAACAAAATAGGATCGGAAATGACAGAGCGTCGGTTTATCAAAATTTTTGCAATTGATTCTTACCCAAACTTTAAGGTCAACGCGACTATTTTCAGCTCTCAATTCACTTTAAAATCCGAAATATTAGCGTTTTAATCAGATTTAATTAGCCATGTGCCGAATTAGCAAAGAGTCGACAGTCCGTATGACGTCATTGTCGCCCAATAATAATCTCCGTAACAATCCGGTTTACAAACCGAAACCGGTTACAGTTAGGCAGTTGAAACAATAATATTCACAATAAAGCAGGTCAAAGAAATATTAATTATACTAACAGAACAGACAGCCTGCAATAATTGTATTAGGCCACAGTCAGCGGGCGGGCCATGTTTGGCTTTTTGGGGAAGCGGGGTGGGGTGGAGGGTTGCCGAAAACCCGAAATTTAGCGGTCAACGCTGGGTACCCCAGAGGAGTAGTGATGAAAACCCTAAATTTCCCGGGCAACGCCGGGTACCGCATCCAGTAGGCCTATATATCCAGAGAAAGTATCTTATCTCTACGTTGTAGTCACCGACCAAACGACCTTGACCCGTATGCTTGCGCAAATGGCGCACCAAAGCAATTTTGTAGCGCCTTATTTAGGGCGATCCATCCACCATTTTCCGACAAAGTTCATTGTGTGCGTTTAGCTGTCGTGATATAATAATAAAAATTTAACCACGAAAAACAAAGCCACTGGAATATTACTTCATCGGTAAGTTAATTGTTATTTTATGTATGCATGTTGTCTCTTCTCAAGCATAAACTTCAGACGGAATTAAAACATTCTCGTTTTAGGCCTTCTTTAAATAAACGTGTATGCTAAGAGTTCACTTCAGCGAAATTATAATATCGAGGACCGAGTGGCGACACTAACCCTAAACCTAGCCCTAACCGACCCCCACGACGCCTAACCTGAGTCCTAACCGACACTCACGACGCCTAACCTGAGTCCTAACCGACCCTCACGACGCCTAACCTGAGTCCTAACCGACCCTCACGACGCCTAACCTGACCCTAACCGACCCTCACGACGCCTAACCTGAGTCCTAACCGACCCTCACGACGCCTAACCTGAGTCCTAACCGACCCTCACGACGCCTAACCTGAGTCCTAACCGACCCCCACGACGCCTAACCTGAGTCTTAACCGACCCTCACGACGCCTAACCTGACCCTAACCGACCCTCACGACGCCTAACCTGAGTCCTAACCGACTCCACGACGCCTAACCTGAGTCCTAACCGACCCTCACGACGCCTAACCTGAGTCCTAACCGACCCCCACGACGCCTAACCTGAGTCTTAACCGACCCTCACGACGCCTAACCTGACCCTAACCGACCCTCACGACGCCTAACCTGAGCCTAACCGACCCTCACGACGCCTAACCTGACCCTAACCGACCCTCACGACGCCTAACCTGAGTCCTAACCGACCCCCACGACGCCTAACCTGAGTCCTAACCGACCCTCACGACGCCTAACCTGACCCTAACCGACCCTCACGACGCCTAACCTGAGCCCTAACCGACCCTCACGACGCCTAAACTGACCCTAACCGACACGTCGGTCCCCGAGTTTCGCCTTCACTTCTTCGAATAAAATTTCCGATTCAAGTAAGTTATCGTTTAACCTCTCTAAAACCAACTAGGCCTGCACTTTTTGTGTGGAAGAAGCCACCATTACTGCAAATATGCGACACGTGTGCCTTAAAGTTGGATTGTATTTTTTATTGCACATAGACAAGTAGGATATTACTCTGGCCACTATTACGTCACAATGTATTCATATGATATTATATGTGACGCACATATACCATGACGTCATAAAACGAACAGTTTTGAATTGACATTGGAAGGATGGTCGCTTTCGGGGATATGGCGTGCGCAGCGAAGAGAATCTTTTACTAAACAACTCGATTTCTTCAGAAAGGTAACCACCTACTGTAGCAGTTGAAATAGGCGCTGTGTGTGGTTACAGCGATCATTGCTAGTGGTTGTTCGTTGGATCCGGGAGGTGTCCGACTAGCTATCTAAGTATGCTGATGAATGTTATTTAGTGATGCCTGCGTCGTTCATTTCAACTACTGAATCTGAACTTGCTCATATTAACAATTATTGTCCATAAGCTGTAACTTATGTTTAAACACAAGTAGCCTAAATCCTGTGAAATTATTATAACACATCCTCATTTCCGAACTAATGCCACGCTGTCACCTCGGCGTGACCTCTCCGGATTTTGACCTGGCACCGCCGCACCGGAACGAGCAGGGCAGCTTTGGCCATTGCGGACTTGATTTGATGAGTCTAGGACATTACATTATCCAGGGCATTACCACTGGCCATTACCGTTGCCATTTCCCTCTCCTGTCATTTACCCTCGTAGGATATTATCCCGGCCATGATCCCCCGGCATTTAATACACGTGCTAGGTTGTACCTTCTGTTCCTGCTGCTCGCACACCCCCACCATGCGAGTTACTCTGGCCATCCTTGCTACATCCATGGGCGGAGACTTGGTCTACAATTTGCAGGGCCGAAGGAAGGACGTGAGATTTTGGGCGGACGAGCGACGAAATTTTCCATCTTTTCACATACCAAAATTTCTGACGACCTTTTAAAGTCATTTGGCCAAAATCTCCAGAAAAAGTACCATTTTTAATGTCAAAAAGTTGATGACCTTTCTTTAGTCATTTGTTCGAAATTTTCTTTAAAAAGCCAACCAATCCAATTTTTCCCTGCCAAAATAGCTGATGACCTTTTTTTTAGTCATTTCGTCATTAATTTTGTTCGAAGATCTCTTCTTGTAGGCCTAGGCCTAACGTTATCACGTCACCAGTATATTCATTAAGTGCGCATTCTTCTTCTTTTCCTTCAGGTTTGAATTAATCCCTCTCTACGGAGGGGTCAACCACTCGGATTCTCCTCTTCCACTTTCCTCTGTCTTTGGTGTCTTCATTTTTCAGTTTGAGAGGTTTCATGTCCTCCCGTATCGCATCCTCCCATCTATTCTTTTGTCGTCCCCGACTGCGTCATTAAATGCGCATGTCCTTACGGGGGGGGGAGCAGATGCATGGACGGTCCCCCCACACCACATAGCCTACATTCATGGGCGCCCGCAGGATTTTTTGCAGGGGGGGTCAGTCATGACCAGGAGCGTTAAGATATAAAATGTCATTAAATACTAAGCTTACACAATTACATTGTATCAATATAACGTGCTACTATTTACGAGCTTTTTGCAATGAGACTAACAAAATCTTTCAACAATTTCCGACTTTTAAGGCACATATTATTCATGTTTAGCCTACATTGCATGTTGCGTGCACAAGGCCTGAAGAAATTATTATTTGGTATTTAATATCTATGTGGGAAGTCCCTGGTCATGCATGGTCCCTGACATGACATATATTCATAACATAGCCTTAACAATATAAATATTTATATACAAGTATATAATTTTATGTATACGTGATACACAGTTTGCCAAGCAACATTTGTGAATTTATATGCTACAAAATGAAACTTTTGTCAACCATCTGTACTGTCGCTGTGTGCCTTCACTTCAATCAAAGACCCAGATGGAATTACATGTATGAAGACTCAATTTTAAATGGAACCATATGCAACCTATAGTGGCCCTATGCAATTATAATATTACCCGGTATATAATACTATTCACTCATACAGTCATTCCAGGAAGCTGTTTAGTGGCCCTTCAAGAAGTCTGAACAGAGGTGCTCCCAGTTTTCTGAGCCAAGGTCAAACAGAAGACCTGAGTTGGAAAAAGGCAGATAATGATGGGTGAGCCCATAGCAACCAGGAAGGAACAATGTTCAAAGAAAAGAAATTATTCATAGTACAGGACATGCATGTCGACAATTAAAGTATCCAATCATTACGTTAGATAACAACTGTGATTTCCAATTCAATAGACTCACATAATAGACCTGGCCTACCGTGGGGGTAATGGCGGAGTGGTGTGCGTTTGAAAGGCGACAAGACAGACCAGCTGACCACTGGCGTAGCATTCTGCAGTGTATTAATGGCAGTTCGAAAATTTTGCCTGTAAACTCTGTGTGTCGTTTCGGGTACTGCTGTGTTTTCGTCGAATTGCGCGGAACGCAACGGATAACATATTATAAACTGAACTCCATGTCCCGGTCAGCTTATCTTTTTGATCATCCACTCTACAGTTCTGAGGCAACTGTAATCATAGGCCAGGGGTTACGATCCCTCATAAACAATCGGGCTCAATTCCTCTCCTTCCACCTCCCGGGTCGGCCTTCCACTCTCAGGGCGGCTTTCCTCCTCCCTACGTGAGTTTGGCTCGTTTCTGACTGATCCCTCCCCGCATATTTCACTTGGCTCAAGTTGCGCCCGCCCTGTATAGGGATAGGAGCTCCGAGCCACTACTATATGCTAATGATACGCTCTTCTGCGACCCAATTTTTATTGACCCTCCCCTCATCTGTCGCAGTCAGTCCTGTGTCTCTGTCTTAAGAATCTCCTCCATGCTCGTCCGACATGTGCATCCTCATTCAACACCTTATTCGACCTTATAGGTCGCCGGTGTTGAGGGAACGAAAGGCGACCAAACTGAGCTAATGCATATTCTCCACTCATTGTCAGACGGTGGTTGCGGTACCCATCGGCTGTAAACGGTTCATAGATTTCGGACTATAGACCTGTAGCCTATATATTATATATAAATATAACTTTGAACTACTGACTTGTGCATTTTATGTACATGTGAATATATATACTGAGGGGGGGTGGAAATAGCATGCAGAGGTCTTTGTCTGGTGGACAGTGCCTTTGCACTGAGTACCTGTGTAGTCTGCATATCGGGCAACGCATCTCCTCTACTCATCCCTGTCCATCGTCAGCTGCGCTGACCTCTTCCCAAGATATCTCCAAACACCCCATGCAAGCAGTATCTAATTCATCGACGTATATTGAGTGGACATAGCATGAGCCGGCTAAAAATGAAGCCTTGCGCGTTGTGCGGCTGTGACGTCACGTTAGGCAGAAATGTAGCGTTCATATAATATATCTCACAATTCTCAATCTGAGAAGCAGGCATAATGTGCTTAGATGGAACATAAGGAACAGAGGAAGATCATGAAAATATCACGGAACATAATACTTTTTATTGAACACAAAGCAGAGAATACCAGGAACAGGAACATGGAACAAAAGAACATCATAGGGAATATCACGAAACATGGATATAATGGGAAACAAGGGAACGCAGAAAAGAGAACATGAAACACAGGAAGCAGAACATGGAACATAAAGAACAGGAACACAGAAAAATGGGGAACATCATAGGAATATCATGGAACATAATGGAACATATTGGACACAGACCAGAGAGCATATAGAACACGGAACAGGGAACAAGAGAGCATCACAGGGAATATCGGGGAACATGGACCATAGAATAACTGAAGGGAACAGAGGACATGAAACATAGAGAGCACATAACAGAGAACATGGAACATAAGTAACAGGAACATGGAACAAAAGAACATCATAGGGAATACCACGGAACATGGATTATAGAACAAGGGAGCGCAGAACGGAGAACATGAAGCATAGAGAACGCAGAGCATGGAAAATAAGGAACAGGAACGTGGAGCATAGGAAAATGGGAACATCATGGAACATAATGGAACATATTGGACACAGACCAGAGAGCATATAGAACACGGAACAGGGAACAAGAGAGCATCACAGGGAATATCGGGGAACATGGACCAGATAACAATTAAAGGGAACACAGAACAGAGAACATGGAACATAGGGAGCACATAACAAAAAACATGGAACATAAGGAACAGGAAAGTGGGACATATAGGAAATGAGAAATATCATAGAAATATCATGGAACTATGACACAAAACAGAGGAAATGTGGAACACGGATCATGGTACATAGAGCATATGGAACGAGAAAACAGATAACAGATAACAGGGAACATCGAACATCACAGAGAGCATGAGGGAACAAGTGACACAGTCACAAGGGAACACAAGGAAACAGTTACAATAGGAAGCAAGATTAAGAAATACAGGGAACAGGGAAACCTGGACGAAAGAACTCAAGGGAACCGATACGGAACAAAGAACACAGGAACGAGGAACAATTGAGAAATAGGGAGCAAGAAACAGAGAACACAAGTGAACACAGAACACTACAGAGAACATAAGTAACATGGAACGTAGAAAGCAAGGAATGCTGAGCATCACAGAGAAGATAGAGATTAGAGAACAAGGGATAAGAAGCACAAGGAACAAGAAAACAGGGAACAAAGAAAATAGGAACAAGGAACATGAACACAACGAACCAGAAGACAACTAGGGAACAAGGAGCACAATGGAACCGAGGACATAAGGGACAGAGCATACAGGAAACGAGAACTATGGAACAAGGAACACAGAACATCACAGGAAACAATGAACAATAAGCACATAGCTCAAGAAAACATGGAACCACAAAGATATATAGAACATGGAACAGGAATACAACGGAACCGAGGACATAAGGGACAGAGCACACAAGAAACGAGAACTAGGGAAGAAGGAACACAGAACATCACAGGAAACAATTAACAATAAGCACATAGCACAAGAAAACATGGAACCACAAAGGGAACATGGAACAGGAACACAACGGAACCGAGGACATAAGGGACATAGCACACAAAGCTGATGTCCCGCGCTTTCTTTTTAGCAGTGCCTTATAATATTTAAAGTTTAAGTTTAATATCATGAGAAGTTCTGTCAGACGTATGTATACGTCGATGATAGATACAAAGCTTTCTGCCTAACGTGACGTCAGACATCCCTCATTAGCATATTGAACGCAGGCTTCAGTTTTATTCATCGACGATATTGGCGCATGCTATGTCCACTCAATATACGTCGATGATCTAATTACAGTGTCAGACCACATAAATTATGCATCAGTGACCCTGTGTATCGTACATACAGCATGTTTCAGAAACTGTGACCATGTTGTGGCCTTGTTGTGGTCATTATTTGAACACCGCAAGGCGTATGCAAAATAGGTGAACTGTTTGAACAATAATTTTTGGACAAATCCAGGGGTGGGTGCAAATGCATCCTTTCTCCTTTTACCACTGACGTTTTTTCAGAAAGTATCATTATTGATATTTTGTCATGATTTCCAGGGGGGTCACGCGACCCCCCTTGACCTATGCTGCGGGCGCCCATGCCTACATTGAGGGGGCCTTCCACCTCTCTCCCTAAGTATCCGCCCATGGCTACGGCATGAAGGTTTGGTCCTCTGAGGTCCTGCGCAGTCATAATTCAATGCTGTTCAATGTATGTTGACATCGTTATTTCTTACAGATGAAGTTGTTCGCCATTTTGCTCTGCATTGCCATCGGATCTGTGTTTGGTGAACTGGAACGGCGCCAATTTGTTAAGGAGAAATTGAAAATTACTGAGAATGATAGCCTAAACCAGAAGGATTTATAGGCCTAACCAGAATGCTAATTAGGCCTATGTAGATGACTTTGTTTGACGCTAATTTTTTTAGTCTTTTCGTTCAACTTGCTATTTAATTTATTACCAATTGCTGCTTCGATGTAGGGGAACGTATGTATACTCTAAAACGGGCCCCTTAATCCTTTAGGCCTACCAATCAACAATTGTGTTAAGCGGTTTCCAAAATGCGAACGTCAGTTTAACCACAGTCTGTGGTTTAACCATAGGCCTAATGCCTAATGAATATAATATTAGCAAGCGCTGTTCCATTATAATAATTAGGCCTATTATTATGCAGGTGTGTCTGGCCACTTCTTCTTAGGACGCATCCTAATTACTAAAACACAATGCTTCATATAATAGCCGCGGGTCATAGAACGGCACGCTTTGTGTTGGGCTATTAATGGGGTCGTTACGGCCAGGGATGCCACTCTGGATTTTGAAAAAGGTTCAGATCCGTCGAAAAAATGGCTAGAAAAGGCTAGATTGACGATTTCCTGTAAAATACAATACTGAAACATTGAAGCATGACGTACTGTGCAGGTTTCATAAAATACATAGATTTGTCCAATTTTCCGGCTTGAAATTTCTGAATGAACTTTTTTAGACGTACGATGATTAAAATTTGCTCTCTTTTCCTGCCCAGAAATTTTTCTGATGACCTACTTTTTTAGTCTTTCGCTCCAAAATTTACAATTTGTGGTCCAAATTCACAAAATTTTCAATTATCTTCACGTCTTTTGTGCATTTTCAGTTTTAAGAAATAAATTTGTATGTAAAAAGTGTAAAAAAAACTGTCATGAGAAAAAAAGGCTAGATCCTGACCAAAAAAACCTAGAAACCTAGACAAGACCGAAAATACCTAGATCTAGGTGGATAAAGCTATGAGTGGCATCCTTGGTTACGGCTGCGAGTCTTTTAGCCAATCAGCGTCCACCAGTTGATAGCCCACTGCATTGAGTCATTGACCCGCGGATGTATAATCGTTTGCCAACGCACGAGTGTAACAACGGCCGTGTGTCGATGATGAGCGGTAATTTAATATACATCAATTATTCTAAGTAACTGAGTAATTAAGCAGAATTACACATAATAACAAGGCGGATAATGAGACCTGATGTGTCTGCTGGTGATCCTAATTGAGTTTCGACATTATTCGTTTAGAACTAAACGCTGTGATTTTGTCGTTTTGGGCATCAGTTAACTGCGGCTTTGTTGATGAATCTGACACCGGCTGAAGTTCGTTCTGCGGCGCCACGATTTCGTGAATAGATTATGATATAGATTATGTTATTCTAGCTTCGACTATTAAAGTTAAATGAGTTAGTGATCACGAAGGATGCGAGGAAAGACGGAACGATGCGAAGCTAGCGAGTAAGTATAATATAATATGTAACAGTACGTATAAAAAACATTTGCCATGTAAACCATATTATGTGAGGATCGTGACAATCCGAACCAAGATGTGACTGTATGGAGAAGTATATACCTACTCCAGTGGTTTTCAACCTTTTTCGAGTGACGGAACCTTTCACAAGCACTCATTTGCTCGCGGAACCCTCCGCACTTCACCTGTCCAGTGCACCAAGAAATGCATGCAGTTGTTATTTGGAATTTTTTAAATATTATTTAGCTCTAAACAGTTTAAGACTTTTAATGTACGTTATAAATTATGCACTTCTGTTACAGTAAGTCCTATATAATAGTACATTACAAATGCATGCACCTTAGAATTCTATGGAGTCTACGTATGTAAGTCCACTGCACCAAGCACTGTCAGAGAACAGCTGCATTTCTGCTGTAGGCCTGCATACGCCCTATTTCGCCAACTTAATGGATAAAATATTGACAATTAAATGCGACACATTCTAGATCAGTGCTTTGTGTTATGTTATAAAGCATCTTTCTTCAAGGTTATTGCGAAATTTGTGCCTGATTAGTTAACTACAACGGGCAGAGGGAACTCAGCTAACAAACATGGAAGTTTCAGCCTCTATTGAAGGCAAGTCCCAAATCGAACGCTGGTTATACATCCCAACCTGAAATAGTACTTCTATCACAATAATCGACCAAGTGATTCCTGTTCGACGAATCTTCTGTGATTTTCGAATAGCAAATGGCGGGTAGGTCAAAAATTCGTGAGACAGGCTCAGGCTTTACAATTGCAAAACTTGGTAAATCCGCCACCTCCTATAATGCAAAATTAACCACTATTTCTTCAATGTTAACTGATCCAAAGTAACCACTATTAATGTTAACTGATCCAAAGGATAATTAACCAAACCAGTCGTTGGTCTACGGTGCTCAGCAGATTCCAATGTGGAAGAAATTGTTGAGAATAGAGTTTCCATTTGGATAGTTCAAAGCTAATCATAAAAATTGTGTCTGAACGACTGTTGAAGACGCAGGGCATCTATCGATTCCATTTGATAGCCTACGTTTCTCTTAAATACCAAGACTAATGCGCAGATTCACTCATACATGTAGGATCATCATTATGTTTTACAACAACATATAGAAACAGTTGTGATATAATTCGACTGACTGTTCATGATTTTTTGATTTCGGTTGATGCTCTAAAATTTTATATCAAACTGCCGCGGAACCCCTGGCCGACGCTCGCGGAACCCTGGGGTTCCGCGGAACCCCGGTTGAAAATCACTGACCTACTCTAATAGTCTGATCTGATTTTCTGGCCCTACCTTCTGGAACTCTCATCCGCCAAAAGTTTGTTCTGCAAGGTCATTCCTAGCTTTCAGATCTCAATTAAAAACTCGTCTTATCGTTTGCGGACTTAGTGTACTCGTTGCTGATTTAGTTAGGGACTTAGCTGACATGGGCTTATTTATA
Organism: Lumbricus terrestris; assembly: GCA_949752735.1. NCBI lineage: Eukaryota > Metazoa > Annelida > Clitellata > Crassiclitellata > Lumbricidae > Lumbricus > Lumbricus terrestris. Next base: position 22,223,706 of record OX457048.1, read on the forward strand.
GGTGTCACGGGTTCGATCCGCCAAAATAAATTATTCCTTAACTTTTTAAGACTGCTCCTGTGTATTTTGCGACCATAATTTTCTGTTCATGGCTTGAAGATCATCGAAATCGAAAATCTCTAAACAATTCTGGCTATATATTCCCTTTGCAACTGATGACAAAATCTTGAGTAGGCTACTTCCATGACATTGGTTTGAACTTCCTTTCAATTGGCAGTCTAGCACTCTGGCCGTTAGACCACCATGCAACCTGAGTCTGGAAACCCTAAGCGTTTCGAGAGTTGAGCTTTTCGTGTGCTTTAAAAATGCTTTTTCTGCCTATCTTTACGAATGTGAAGTACCATATTTACTGCCATTGTTTATATGTGCACTTGTTATTGTGCCCCTTCAAGCTCTCTACTCAGAGGCGCTCCCGACTACAGAGCGGACACTGCATCGGAGTTTCACGCCAAAGCACTGAGCAATTGCGAGTGAAGGACTTGCCCACGATCACTATGCGGGGATTTGAGGTGGATTCGAACCTGCAACCCTCCGGCTGCAAGGCAATGAACATACCCACCACACCACCGCACCCCACTAACTCTCATCGAGAGCCTTACTTGGTTAATGCTCAAGCACACATAAATTGAAACACATAATATATGTATACATGTGTATTGTGTATGTTGGAATCTTTGGTATTTGATGGTTGCTGGTTTACTTCAGACACTTTTCTGAATAAATCACAAGTTTTTTATTACTAAGGCTGGGTTAGTTTCGATGTAGTCAAAGTCCAGTTGCCAAGTTTTTTTTATTATTAAGGCTGGGTTTGTTTCGATGTATAGTCAAAGTCCAGTTGCCTTGCTGACAGAAAAGATGCTTTATAGTAGAACCTTTGAACTATATATAATACCTTTGTGGTTTAGTGAATAACACTGATCAGGTTTTAAAGTGGGTAGGAACGCGCTGGAACGACATTCCCACTGCTCTCGAAATTTTTTGCTTGCGTTCCCACTTCTGCTCACCTGCCTGGAACCATTGAAACACTCTTCTTCATCATCATTCCCACTGCTCACCCAAATTACATTAACCACTGATACTGACTGATCTTTGCTCTGTGCCTGCAGTCAATTCTTATCGGGAGTAAAAGTTAGAGATGATGCATCTTTCTGATTATGAGCTTTGGGAAATAATTTTATAAACTTGCTGTTAACAGTGTGGTTTCTTGTACCTTCTTTAAGTATTCATCATCATCTGTGGTTGTTGATGTTGTCGTCATCGTCGTCTCATCATCATCATTTTTATTATCAGTATCATTTTCATCATCAGCATAGTCATTATTCAGTTGTTTATTCAAAATTCGTTTATTGGATCCAGTATAAACAGTTTCAGTAACAAAACAGCAATTGAAGAAATAAAAGAAAGAAATAATGATTAAATAACTGAATTAATAAGAAAGGGCACACCTGAAAGGACAGGTCCTGCTAGATAGGGACCAATTATCATCTTAATCTTTAATTATTGTTATCATCATCGTCATTGTCTTCATCTGCCTCATTCTACTATAGTCATCACCAAGGTAATTATCATAGCCATCATCATAATCATGAATAAATAAGTCTGTGGTCCTAATTTGAAGGAATCAGTTGAGTTGTAGGGCAATATTATATTGTAATTGCTCTTTCATTATCGTTTATGGTGAATTGACAGACCAATTCTGATTTGCCGGTACTGGTCTTGGTACTGACAGGTTGTGGTAATATTGTTTTCCTTCCTTATTATTTTTTATTCTTATTTCAGTTTTCTTGTGTTATAGCTGTCAGCTCTATAGAGCCATCACTGCTGGTGTTGATGAGAAATTTGTGTATTGTTCTTGGGATATATAATAATGATTTTGATTGTGTAATTGTTGTATTGTTATTGTGTTGCATTGTAAGCTATAAATTTACGAAGAGCTTCTCACAGCGCACACCAATCAGAGGTGCTCTCAGTATGAGAGGTCAAGAGAAAAGAAAGTTTTTGAGGCAGCAGAAAGATGTGCTTCCTATATCAGAAAATGTGCCCATGGGAAAACTGATTGGAACCAAAGTACAGGACCAATGAAGACAAAAGATTGAGTTGTAGGAAACCATCTAAGTGCAGATTAGCATAACAATTTTAAATTTGGCAGTATTATTATTACTATTGTTATTTTTATGCATATAGCTCAGAGACTTTAATGTTATTTTAGTTTTATTATATTTATTACTATTTTTGCCTAATAATCTCCCCTACCCCGAGGAGTGAAATATATTCTCTGGTGATGGAAGAATCCATTCAGGGATGGCTGGAACTTGTCAAAATGAGGCGGATAATTACCACTATAATAATTGCTATTACTAAATTATTTATATTGTTATTGTTACTATTATTATTTTTTTTTACCCAATATATCAATGATTCCTCAGGATTTAAAAAATAGGGCAATGTTCTGGAATGGCTAGGCTTTGCAGATTATTATTTTATTATTATTATTGTTATTTTTATTATTACTACTACTACTACTACTACTATTATGATCATTATTATTTTTATTATTGTTATTATTATTTTATTGTTATTATGCATTTATTAACTCCCACTGAGACTATAGCGAATCATCAGCTGATGACAATGAACCATTGTTTGCGTAGGCGTTCGTTAACCCCCACCCACCATATAGCCAACTCAGACCAACTCATCATCGTTGTCATCGTCATCAGGAGTTTTGCATCACAAAGCCAGCACTTTAGCAAGCAACAGAAAGAAGAGAAATACACATTCACATCTGTTTAGTGTCCGGAATAGTCGGTATGTATTATGCATATATCCTAGTTTCTTATTAAGCCACATGCATCTGTTTGCTTGTAATAAGGACTTGATTGATGATATGGGTCAACTAACTTGTGGCTTCTGAGAAATTCTTAATCCCGTCTGAGGGATAACATAATATATATATATATATATAATATAAAAGAAGGGAATATATATAATTATATATATATAATTATATATTGCCTATAGATTTATTTATGCTTGGAGTGTGCCATTGTGTTGTATAGGGATGGCAAACATCACTTGGGCTAACACTAAGAAGAGCAGTCAACTTGACAATGACTGATGACAATGGAGATAGATCTATTGGTGTTGTTTCTCATAGCCACCAATGGCTAGCATTAGGAACTGATGATGTTGATGATAATGGTGATGATAAATACAATGGCGAGGATGGTGATGATGATGGTGGTGGTGGTGGTGATGATGATGATGATGATGATGGTGGTGGTGGTGGTGGTGGTGGTGGTGGTGATGGTGATGATGATGATGATGACAATGATGATGATGATGATGATGACGACGATGACAACGACGATGACGACGATGATGACGATGAAATGAGTGCTAACGCATGTTTGGGTTTGACCTTTGAAGTCATTAAACGAATACCAACATCATAAGCATGGCGTGTCTAGCAATTCTGCCTGGATGGAGGCCGCATGAAAGACCATGAGAGCCGTCCGCTGTTACCATTGCTCCGCAAGGACACACGTGTGGCTCGCAGATCTGGATTCCCAAGTGGAGGCCCACCGCTATTCGTACGGTCTCATCGTCCAGCCTCAGTCCACATGATGGCACCAGCAGCGCAAACAGCCAGTCACTGGCGTGAGGAGCCGCTGTTGCTTTAATCCTGGCTTGATGGTGTGCGTCGTCGGAGGCTGCTTCCAATAGGTCGATCGTTTTCTTCACGAGTGGTCTGTCCCAGTAGGATTGTTTATGTGCTGCTTGGTTGTCCGTATGTGTTGTCTGGCTCTCTTCATTCCATCGCACCAATATTGCTTCCACTCGCGCATCTGTGATGGATTGATCATATCCCTGGAGGGTGTGGGTGCTCGCAGCGGAAGCCAGAAAGGCAGGGTGCGCAAGCGATGCAACCCGACGTATGCCCCGTCCTCCGGTCTTGACTGGTAGAGACGCCTGAAGCCATTGGTTATCGGTCAGATTGGTGTTGAGAATTGAGCTCAGACCTTCTCTCTGAATTTTGTCATATTTGTCCAGCAGCACATGCCCACTGCACGGGCAGCATGTATTAAATGTGTGCAGCAGCTGCTGGTAGCACAGTGAACTTCTTCGAAGTACTATAGCGCATCATGCTTGGCTATATATATCCTCTCCAGCCTGGAAATTGCTAGCTTCAATTCCTCGCATCTAGATTCAAGGCTTGCTGTTAGTGTTTCTTCAGATGACTGCGGCGCACCCAACAAGCAGGCCGTCCTTAGCGTGTCGGTGAGAAATTATTATTATTGTTATTAATTTTTGTTAATTTTTTAAAATTATTATTTTGTGGGAACCGCTTTGTGATATCTAAGTACTGTGGTATTCAAAGCGCCCCTTGAATTCCTGGGACAATGGTTCCTTTATTCTCAACATATTTTGCAGTTTCCCTCAAGGTACATTGCATATCTACTTATAGAATATAGACCAGCCAGTTGATTTGCTTTGCTGTGGACCATGTCTAGCTATGAGATTTCGGACTAATCCATGTCTACTTTGCTTGTATTGTGTATTTTGTTTATTATTAACAGGACAATTGGTGTAGCCTATAATTTTATAGCCGGATACTTATCTGCTTACCCTGGGCATATACATCAGCTCAAGTAGACCCATTGGTTATTCGACTATTATAGTGATTACTCAGACTATATACATTATGCAGTGTCAGTGGGAAGTGAAAGCTACATTGTGTGTTTTTGGGTAGTTCAAGGAGAAAGACTTTTTTAAAAAGATTAATATTGCTGGTAGTGCAGCTCTAAAAATTCCTTTAAAAACCCTGTGCCAATTGCATTGTTCGAGGTACAGACAATTTCAGACAAAATTCTGACAATTTTTGCTACTTTTGGGATTATCATGATATATATGTACATGTAAAAAGGAGCAGCAGGTTTCTTTGCTTGAACCAATCCCTGTTTGTGAAGTAAACAAGAGCAGCAGTGATCTAAGAATCCATTGTCACTTAGTAATCAAAATCGAATTATTGAACATAAATTGTATCATTATGTGGGCTTCATCATTATGTATGATGTCTATAATGTTTGAAACAGGATATATATGTATATTATATAATTATATGCATATATATATATATATGCACATACATATATATGTTATATGTGTGGGCAGCTGTGCATACTGCATATATAAGTATATGCCTACTCTTTAGACACATCCATGGATATATGTAGATGCAGATATATATACCTGTATCAGTGTATCTATATATATATATATTTATATATATATATCATGATATATATGTACATGTAAAAAGGAGCAGCAGGTATATATAATATATATATATATATATATATATATATATATATATACACAGATTGCCTTTGTCACCTTGTGTTCCTTGTTCTGTCTGAGTGCTGAGGATATGACTTTCCAGTTATATGCAGGTGGATGGAATTCTGGGTATCCTCATGCCAGTCATGGTATTACCCGCTGGTTTGATTAAATCGTTTTGCTATAGAATTAATTTTTGAATGTTGCAAATTGGAAAGAGATGGTAATTTCTGTACCTTTTCCATTTTGAATGTATAGAATTCTGATCCTTTGAACTGTTTCTCAATTTGCATTACAGCCTCTGATAATTTGGTAACAGAAAATTGTGTGCATGAGGACCAACAACCTTCCTGCTTCCACACGTTACCTTGAAGGTATTAATACTAAGTGGCTTCATTTGTATGGATGTGTGATTTAAATACAGTGCTGTGAGACCCTGTGTGATGTTGAATTAATAATAATATCTTAGTGACAGAACTGAGGCAGGTTGAATGAAGTTCTGCATGTTGCGTTTTGTCTCTATACTTCTTGGTTATAAATGTAGTTATTCATTCATTCATTTATTATGGAGATTTCATGAAGGAGCGCAATGTTACTACTCAGGAGCACTCCTTGGCCACCCTCAGCTGAAGAACACAATTCTATGACTGCACGTGTTGGACGGACCTTGGAAAGCATGTGCAGCTATGGAGTAAGCCAGTTCAAGACAGCAATGCCAGCTACAGAGAAAAGGTTGCTGGCTGAAATATATTTACGAAATTAGGGGACAGAGAGTGCACCCTGCTGTTGATATGAGTGGATGGGTGGGTGAGTCTTATGGTCTGATCTTCCGGATGTTTATCCTGATCGTGGTTTGGTTTTGGAGCACCATAGGGCGATACTTTTATATGCATTATCATCGGCGCTATAGAAGTTTAAGGCAGTGAAAACATGGATTTTCCATGCTGATTTCATACCACATTTTGCATTTATTTATTTATTTCATTTGCTATTGTGCCTCTTCAAGCTTCCTACTCAGAGGCGCTCCCCACTACAGCGTGGACACTGAATCAGAGTTTTATGCTGAAGTGCACATGCATTTGCACGTGAAGGACTTGCTCAAGGTCCCTATGCAGCGGATTGAAGTGGATTCGAACCTGGAACTCACCTGCACCAAATACACCACCGTGCATCACATGTTCTTCATTTTGTCCTTCTGTCTTGTTCTGTCTGTTCTTTGTTCCTGTCTGTGTATGTCTGTCTGTCTGCTTCTTGCTGCTGTTTGGTGGATTGTGTCTGTGTATATTTAACGACTGTCATGGGTCTCATGGTCTGCCTTGTCTGTGTCTTTTGACGCCTGCGTCCTACCCTTGGTCAGTTCCTTTGTTCCATTGTTTCGTTGTTTTCCGATGAATCTACTTTTCTATTTATAGATGCCAGCTGTTTTGTTCTGCTGTACCATGAAACCCGGATCTGCTATTGGGTGATTTTAATATTATATAGGAGATAATCTTCTTTTGGACGGATGTGTGGTGGATGTGTGGGTGGGATGATACGAACGAATGGGTGCGTTGATATGGATGGTGGGTGGATTGGTGGGTTGGTGGATTGGGTTGTTTGCAGTGGCGGCGCCAGGATTTCAGTTTTGGGGGGGCTAAGCTAAAGAGGGTAAATCGTCCCAAAAAATTATTTTTACATGGGAAAAAAATGGATGGCCTTTTTTAGGGGGGGGCTTAGCCCCCCCTAGCGCCGCCACTGGTTGTTTGGCATAGATGGTTGATATGGATGGGTGGGTGGATTGGAGGTTGGGTCATCCAATCATTATTATTATTATTATATTATTATTATTAGGTGGGTGGGTTGGGTTGGTTGGCATGGATGGGTTGGTTGACATGGATGTGTTGATTTGGATGGTGATTTGATGGAGTACAGTTAGCAGTAACCGAGAAAGATTAGGAGATATATTTCTCTGACGATTAAGATTTACTGACCTTTGTGTTTATTTAAGCTAGTATTTTCTATAAATAATAATAATACTAATAATAAAAAATAATACTAATAGCAATCGAATGACTGGCTGCATTACCTAATGTTGAAAACGGTCATTTCCATTAGTCAGTAAATAACTTTGTCAGTTTTTTGAAGAAATAATAACATAGTAGCAATAATAATAATAATAATAGTAACAATAATAATAATTATAGTAATGAAAATAATGATAATAATAATAATATTCTTCGGAACTTTTGTTAAAAGTTATAGATGATTGTATAATAATAAATAAAATAAAAAAATTGTGAACGATTTGCATTGCTCCTTCGTACGGCCTTGGCCAAATGAAAAGTCACTGCATGTCAAAAGGTTCAATAGGTCAACGGTAGCTAAAAATAGATCTGGAGCAGTGATGTCAGAGTTAATAGAAATATTTTTCGGTAATGAAATGCTTGCAAACGCACAGTGCTGTACATGTACAAGTTATGCAGTAATCTTAATTAGCATCAAACTTAACTACTAACAGAACAGCCTGCAATAATATAATCGGCGCTAACAGCAGCCTACAAAGCACGTCCGCCCTACGGGGCGCGATCTCGTTGCCTTTTGCTCTCCATGCCAGCGTGTTATCCAATGCGCTACCGGGCTCCAGATGGCGCTGTCTTTGCATGGTCGGCAAGACTCTTCCTTGCAGTGGGTCATGCGGCAGAGAAGGATCAGCCGCCTCACCTTGTAGAAGGCAGCGGGACTTGTAGGGACTTGTAGCGGATATTTGTAGTTGAGGATTTCAGCTAACATCTGTTCAGGTTTCATGCTAGTGCTCAGCCAAATGCAGAAGTTATAGCTGTAGTCTGGCCTATGGTCATTCAGTGCACTGTTGGTTATCAAGAACAGTGTTTATGATTATGATACAGATGAATATCAGGTTGCTATAAGATGGAAAAATGGTATGTATAATTGTATATGATATTTACATATATATGTAATATATATATATTACATATATATGCATACATACATGATATATAATAACCTGAGGGATCAAGAGGAAGAGGAAGACCAAGAAGAATGTGGATGGACGACGTGATGGAATGGACGGGACTGTCGATGGAATGGGTGGTACGAACAACACAGCAGAAAGATCTCTGGAGAAGAATTGTCCATGATGCCGCCAATGTTCGGAAGGTCGAATAAGGCACCGACGACGATGACGACATGATATATATATATATATATATATATATATATATACGTATATGAAATCAAATCCACACCAATGGGTAGTTTGGTTTGGTGGTTTTTGTTGCCAGGTCAGATTCCGGAGACGTCAATCTGAACATATAGGACTTCTCCAGAATCTGACATAGCACCAAAGACTACCGCTGGTGAGTAAGATGTTTCTCTGTGTTATTCTATTCTATTTTGGGATTTATAAAGTGCCTCTCGCAGTACAACCTAATCAGAGGCGCTCCCAGTGCGAAGAACTCCTGGAAAAAGAAAAGTCTTAAGACAATGGGCAGAAAAAGTAAAGCCTCCAGATAAAATCTGGGCACGAATAATAGTAGGAACGCCATTCCATAGTAAAGGGTAGACAGAGGCAAAAGCACAATGCTGGGTGGTGGCAGTCCGAGATCGTGGTACAAGAAGATCATGACGGTCTAAAGAGCGGATAGAGGACGTCCAACGGTAGCAGAGAAAGTTATGTAGCACTGAGGCATCTAGAAGATCTACATTACATTCAAATGCTTTTTTGGAAGATTTCCTCTAATTTGCATTATTTGTTCTGTAGATTTTGTCGAGCGTAACCGAAGAGATGCAAAGACAATGAATCTGGATATTCCAAAACGCAGTCGTAACTTTCCAAAGGGTTCGCCCGACGTAGGAGTCGACAGCGAATTCAGTCCCTACATTCGATCAAGCGCGGACACTTCGAGACAGTGCAGTCGGATCGAAAACGACGCAGCAACTCACGTTTCCGATGCACGCGAAAGCCAACATCCATTTGAGGTCAGCTACGAGGTCGACAGGCCGAAGCGAGGCAGTCATGTGACACGTTCGCTCGACCACGGCCGTCGAAGAAGACACGCCGATCTTCAGGAAAAGAATCGATCGCACAGCGAGGAGGAGCTCGGTTATCTGGTGGAGTCGGGGTCCACGGGTCCTCGTGTCGGGGGAAAGAACAGCAGGGGAAGAAGCATTGAGGACTTCCTTCCGAGTCGACTGGCGGCATGCGATGGAACGCGGACGGTTGCGTTCAGACGGAGTCGTAGGTCGAGACGGAGACGGAGCGGGAAGACGCGGAGGAGGGAAGACGACGTGGAGTTGGTGGATTTCGATGCCGCGGTGGAGGATGCGGTTGATTTGTCTTCCGGCATCCAGGTGGAGTTGAATGAGGAGGTGACGATCGGTGAGCTGAAGTGCTGTGCAACGACGATGGAAAAGAAAAAGAGAAAGAGGTGAGGACTGGATTAGCGCCCGTTATCTTAGGAATTAATGTGAATATATGAGCAGTGAGCATGTATGTATGTATGTATGTATGTGTGTGTGTGTATGTGTGTGTGTATGTATACATGTTTGTATGTATGTATGTGTGTGCACTTGTCATAGCGCCCCTTCAAGATAGCTACTCAAAAGTGCTCCCGATTACAGCACGGGCATTGAGTTGGCGTTTCATTCCGAAGCGCATGATCAGTTATTGTGAAGGACTTGCTCAGGGTCCCTACGTGGCGGCTTGAGGTGGATTCGAACCTGCAACCTTCAAGTTTCTAGGTGCCGAGCATACCTCTACAGCATTGCGCCTCTATCGTTAAGGTTAGAATTTTTGTCTGCATGTGTTTGGTGGTTGTAGATTGTTATGCAGGATCAGCTGACGACGTTTTTAATGGGTTTGAAGTTTGTACTCGATGTGAGATTTGTACTGGTTTGTGGTTTGTACTGGATTTGAAGTTTGTACCCAACTTCAAGCCTTTGTCCAATTTGAGGCCTGTAGTTGATTCGAGGTTTGTACTTGATTTGAAAGGTTTAGTTGTGTAACTAAGTTGAGGTCTGTTCTCATCTAGAGGTTTTAACTCATTTTGAGATTTGTACTCATCTTGAGATTTTTACTCGATTTGAGATTTGTACTCAATTTGAGGCGTATACTTGACTGCAATTGCAAACTGCACACGCAAAAGATTATTAATCTTGTTGAAAGTACATCAGTTTAAATTCTGTTTCCATTTATACTATTTCTCAAGTCGTCCTCTATATGATCTATTGCATATGTATTTAATCAACAATCGTAACTGTCTGCCTTGCACTGGTAGGCCTACTCATGAATAAACATGATGCTATTATCTAACCATATGATTTATTGCATATGTATTTAATCAATAATTAAAACAGTGACTGCCTTTCACTGGTACTCATGAATAAACATGATGCTATTATCTAGCCATATGATATTACTATATTAGTTCAGTGACATGTGTGCAGCAAGCTGAACTGTTAATGTATTCTCACTGTTATTTGTTTTTTGCTTCTGTTTATTCTCGGTTGCGTTTCTGCCCGTTGGTCAACTATTTAGAGGTGTTTGTAATTCTGTAGATGATGTCTGCCCAGAGCTTCCTAGAGAAGCTGTACTGGATTCTATTTGAACATTTATAAAACACGGCATACAGTACAGACTATTTCAGAGCTCTGGAAGTCCCAAGCAGATAAAGATGGCTTCAGGCTGTGGACAGATAGAGAAGAAACCCCTGCCAATATCTAGCATTGAGTGATTGTGTTAAAACAAGTTTCTGGTGTATACTTATTTGCTATATACTGGCAGTCACCGTGGCTTCCAATGAGAAACTTTTCCAGCCACATTGAAATTCTTGTTCATGATTGCTGAACAACATTATATACTTGGCTTCCTTTTGAAATTGAAGTGCCTGCTGCCTTGAATCTTTCCAACACATGCACTGTTGTATAATATCCTGATTATGCATGTAAATAATCTGGTGGTAGTCAGCTCAGCCGGTTCTTAATACCAGACAAATTAATGTTGGGAACTGTCATCATGCACAAGTTGCGATCACAGGTTTAGAAACTTTTATCGTTTGTTGGACTTAATCTGGACATATTTGTGTGGCACTATTTCTAAGAACCTGACACTTAGCAAAGTCTGGCAAATTCAGCATTTTGTCAGGTTAGCTCTACAGTGCAATTCATGCATGAGACTTATAATTGCTTCTTATTAGGGAATTTTGAGAACTGCACAAGCTGTTACAGTACTCTAGCTTCCCATCCCCCATGGTAAATTATTCCCAATCGGATAACAATGAACATTTTGAACTATAGATGCTTTTACAGAGCTCTGCACAAATTTCTTTAGAATTGCCCATTTTGTATAGAACTTCTCTCAAGAAGAGTCCTGATGTCCTTGAACCTATAATGGTGTGCTGAGGTGATAGCTTTGTGAACATAAAACCAGTTTGCATTAACTGGAATGTCATGCAAAGCAGGAGCTTGTAAATGAGTCCACACTGTATTTCCCTTGATAGCAAGCATAGCAGGATGTAACTTTATACTGTCTGTAGCATCCGGATTATTTCTTCATAGCAGTTTTCTTTTGTGCAGGGGATCATGTGTCGTTTGCTGAAGAGTTTATTGGGCTGCAACTGTTGTTGCAGTCCTGATAGTGAAAGATTATACATCAGAGGGCAAAGGTTCGGTTGGAGTTAGGTATTAAATGACTGGAGCCATGTGAAAGTGATTGTGAATAGGGAGAATACAAAGAAGAGGAACTAGAGATGGAGTAGGCTATTATATAGGAGGACTTGTGCATGGAAATCATGAAGAACTGTGTGGGAAGAGGGAACTAGAGATGGAGTAGGCTATTATATAGGAGGTCTTGTGCATGGAAATCATGAAGAACTGTGTGGGTAGAAGGAAGTAGAGATGGATTTGGAGGCAGTGTGAGAATTGGAGAAAAATAACTGAAGCACTCAATTTAGATGAGTGGCGTCATTGGACATACCAACCTGCCTAAGGGCAGAAAACGAAAGAAGAATCCAAGCTTTGGCAGGGCCTGAGATTTGGAGTATGGGCGAGGATTGTTGGTGAGAATACCATTGATTTTCCAACTATATTTGCAGGTCCGTCGTTCAAAGACTTGCAGAATCATTCAGAAGCATGCAAACATGCCTGTCTAAGACATGGGAGAAATTGCAGCTTCAGATACGCCTAACTGGAATTCTTTCTTGAACTGCCTCAGGCAGGGAGATAGTTAGATGGCACAGAAAATCAGAAGAATGCAAGTTTATTACCTGCCTGCTAGTCCCATATGGTTGAATCAGCCCTTAATTCCCTATTTGCAGGTTGCCATACAGTTAAATTAGACTCCCATTTTATTTGTTTATCATCTGTTAAATTATTGTGTATGTAATGCTGCATGCTTGCAAGTTTGAATTGGTATAGATGAATATTTATTTATTATGAATATGCTGGCCTCCGAAGACAACAGTTGTCGTGGCCTAAGAAGACCACAGTTGTCATGTCTGCAGGACAGTGCAGGTTCATGTTGGTCTAAGAGCCTCTTTTAGATGTGTGCTCCCCATTCCACACCCTTATTCAGCTCTGTTGCATGCAGGGGTTAAAGTGTGGCTGGATGGTCATGCACGCCACCCATGGCACACTCACTTTTAGATCTCAACGTCGTTCTACCACTTATGTGGATAACAGGGCACCAGTGGTTGCATGTAAATCTTATTTTCACTTTGTGTGTCTTGTTCTTTGTCCAGGGAGCAACTGTTGGATCAAGCCAGAACTACACAGAGTGGACTCCGAAGGTGGTTGCCTGCCACAGACAGGGTAGGTCTTCAGTCTAGCAGTAGAAGAGAGGCTTTTGAGGGGACCCTCTATGTCAGTGGTTCCCAACCTTTTATGACTGTCGGGTCACTTGTTCTGAGTTGGAGGACACGATGACCATTTTTTTCTTCGTTGAAGGACATTAGGGGGCCGCAAGTATAAAATTTAATTAACTAAAGTCGTATAAAATTGTTATTATTGAACCAAAATAGAATGTTTGATGCGATTTATTAACGTCCAAATGAAATAATTTGGAATAGAATAGAATTATGTAATAATATTCTATCTTGTCCAAATTGTAAATTTTTACATATATTTTTCCTAATTCATTGAGGTGCTGCGGGCCATTTTTGAAGGCCAGGACGGCCACTTTTGGCCTGCGGGCCACGGGTTGGGAACCGCTGCTCTATGTGTTTAACGGATGGCATTCGATAGCAAATCAACATGGTGTGAGTTAGATCATGGTAGCATTATTGCCCACTTATTGCTGGTCCAAACATGAGACGCCAAACACAAAGATGGGTTAGTTATCATTGTCATCATCAGTTGCTGATACACTCAATGTATGCTGTTAAGATACATTGTAAATGTACACTATCACTGTACGCTGTTAGTGTACACTGTCAATGTACATTGTCAGTGCATACTCACAATCTACATTGTCAATGTACACTCTCAATATACACGCTCAGTGCACACTCTCAATATACACGCTCAGTGCACACTCTCAGTGCACACTCTCAATGTACACTTACTATGTACACTCTCAATATACACTCCCAATGTACACTCTCAGTGCACACTTTCAATGTACACTCACAATGTGCACTCTCAATGGGCAGTTGGGCACTGGGGAGATCAGATGACAATGGAAAGCATTACCATTTTTCAGTGATGGGTACAAATAAATTACCTCCTTTGCCTTTGGTCATTTGTCAAATCCATTAGCTCCCCTCAGTGTTATTCCAAGTGATTGCTTGTCCACATTCATGTTGTCTATTATCCAACATAGTCTTTGTCTGCCTTTGTTTCTGCAGGCATTGTGGAGACGTTGGCGCCAGAACGCGGCCAGTCTTTCGCAGCATTTTGAACTGTGGACAAGTTCGTTCAAGCAGATCGAGGGTCAGTGAATGCATGCCAATACATTTAAGAACGTTGATTAGTGCTCTGCAGGTATTGAGGTAGAAAACGTTTGAATATTTCCACCTAGTGAGCTCAGCTAGATAACATTGAATACTTCATCTATGTACAATTGACACTGTCAATGTACACTGTCCAATGTGTCCATGTACACTGGCAATGTACACTGTCATTGTGAACTGTCAATGTATGCTGTCAATGTATTCTGTCAGTATACATCGTCAGTGTACGCTGTCAATGTCTTCTTCTTTTCGTTCTCTGCCCTTAGGCAGGTTCGAATGTTTGACGTCTCCATTCTTCGCTGTTGTGTGCTTTCTTTTTCAACTTCTGATAACCGTCTTTCATCATCCAGTCTAACAGTCTTTGTCTTGGTCTACCTCTCGTTCTTTTTCCATCCATTTTCCCCTCTATGATTGTTCGTAGCATCGAGTCTCCTCTGAGTGTGTGCCCGATCCATCTTCTTTGTCTTTCTCTAATTGTGTGTATCATCGCTCTCTTTTCTCCGACTCTTCTCAATACCTCCTCATTACTGATATGATCCCTCCAGCTGATTCTTTCTATCCTTCCCCATGTCCACATTTCGAATGCTTCTATTCTCTTGATGTCTTCCATCCGCATAGTCCATGTCTCTGATCCATATATCATCACACTCCATACTAAGGTTTTTATCATGGAGTGTGATGTTATATGGATCAGAGACATGTCAATGTATACTGTCAATATTCACTGTCAATATTCACTGTCAATATTCACTGTCAATATTCACTGTCAGACTGTCAATATTCACTGTCAATGGACAGATCTGCTGACGACGGAAAGTAAAGACTGCCTTGGTACTAACGCTGATCAATATATACACTGTCAATGTACGCTGTTAAGATACATTGTCAGTGTACACTATCACTGTACGCTGTTAGTGTACACTGTCAATGTACATTGTCAGTGCATACTCACAATGTACATTGTCAATGTACACTTTCACTATACACTCGCAATGTACACTCACAATGTACACTCGCAATGTATGCTCTCAATGTACACTCTCAATGGGCAGATCAGATGACAATGGAAAAGCGTTGTCTGCCTTGCCTTAGTACAATCGCTGAACTTTGCCATGAATGTTGGCCGATATGATGAATCTTGCGGTTATACTTTCAGCGCCATTCATTGTCTTCGAGAAGTTACTGCACGTCTCTTCGTAATTCTTTTGTTTCTTGACGGTTGTAGGAAAGTTTGGAGCATCTGTGTTTTCCTATTTCGTCTTTGTTCGTCTGCTGTTCTTCATGAATCTCTTCATGACGTTCGTCATCATTGCAGCGATTATCGTTCCACAACTCAGCATCCACTCCTTCAGAACTAACTGCGTCGGGATCAACGCATCCGGTAATCCAAGGAATCTGGAAGGGTCCACTTGTTGGGAATGGACTTTTAGTAGTTTCCATATGTTGATATCATAGGAAAGTCATGTAAAAAATTTCAGGACATTTTGTCCTAAATTTGTGCCATTTGTTAATGAAAAACAGTAAAATTATTTCGTGGGATATCGCAGATGAAATTTAATCTGTCTCTACATGATGCAAAAAATCACAAGTTTTAGCGTTGGGTGGTGTAATATAGTTTGTAAATGGTGCACTTGCATTGACTAAATGCAGAAATCAATAATTATGGTCTTAGGTTTAAAAAAATCCATTTTTCTGGCTGACATAGAAAGCAACAAGTGATCCATTTTCTTGGTCAATTTAATTGATGGCTTGTTTTACCGTTGCGTTGCATACGTACATGCTTGCAAGGCATTGCAAGCACAGGTGGACAACTTTTGTTGCAGACTACGTTCTGCAGTGTTCAGTAGTGTAATGGTAAGCTTACTGGTCTGTCAACCACAAGATTCACGATTCAATTCCCTGCCAGAGCAGAAATTTCTTTGAGATTCTATTAGCCAGAGATTTGTTAGCCAATGCGTCTGTATGAGTACACTGACTGTACGCTGTCATCAAGAAGTTGAGACAGTGAGGAAGACGACTATGGTAGCTTTTATACATGATACGTTATACTTAGTTAATGGGTTGGGGCCCTAACCTAGTGGGGCAATTGTCCCTTTTGTGTCTCCCCCTTCCGTTGCTGCAATGGAATGGTTTTTTGCAAATCTTGTAAACATGTTGTGCTTGTCTTAAATTGTGAACATGTTTATATATATATATTGTAAGCATGTTCTGTTTATCTTACATTGTGAACCTTTCGCATAATTAAATTGTATTGTTGGAACAAGTCTGTGATAAATGAAAATGTTTGTCATTGTCATAGCTGCCCACCAGCGCATGTGAAGCTAAGAAAATGTATATGATATTGCAATTATTGTATATGCACAACATATGTAACATTGCAATTAAGTATGCACCATTCCGTATGTGATAAACTGCAATAAAATAATTTAATGGCCTCACCAGCAGAGGGGTTGAGCATAATTTATTATGATATTGCAATTTAGTATGCAACATATATTGTGTGATATAAAGTGAAAAGTGACTAGCACTTCATTATCTAAGGCTGCTTCTTGGACCAGTTTTTGGAAAATGCTTCTTCTGCTTTCAATTGACGTTGTAAGTTCCTTTCTCTTTTAATTCTTCAGATTCCGCTGTTCTGTGGAAGTCGTGCGACTTCTCCAACCAGTACCACCGGCACATGGAAGAGATCAGAGCGAATTCAAGTGCCGGCGATATAGTCGCCGACTTCTTCAAAGGAACGGTAATGGACTTACGGACGGAGGAAAAGGGATTCATGAGTAGATTTATGGCCTGTCTTCTGATATCCTTAACCTATATACAATACATTATGGCTCCTGCATTGGATTATGGCTTCTCCAATGGATTATGGCTTCTGCATTGGATTATGGCTTCTCCAATGGATTATGGCTTCTGCATTGGATTATAGCTTCTTCAATGGATTATGGCTTCTGCATTAGATTATGGCTTCTCCAATGGGTTATGTATGGCCTCTGCATTGAATTATGGCTTCTCCAATTGATTATGGCTTTTACTGTAGCTTTGTTGGAGTGATCTTCATTTGATGCTGTTGGCATAATGATTACGGTGCTTTGATTCAATTGGATTTGATTACAGATATTTTCTATAAAAACATAATATTTGAATGAGGTAAATTTTCGACCACTTTGTGAATCTCTCTCCGGTTCCATTTGTTTTATCAATATTGACTTATTGAGTGATGTCAGTTTTGTGTGTTGTGAAATATCTTCAGGATTGGTTGAGAATTCCACTTTGTTGTTGCTGTTTTGTGTAAATTTGTCATTGTACTATTCGAAATGATATATGTAAATACATTTAAATGCGTTTTTCTATGATCTGAGAGAGAGGTCTTATCAGCGGTTTTAGCATTCATCTGGCTTTGTTGTTGCACTGTTCATGCAAGTTTTTCATTGTTCCTGTGACTTTATCACTTTTCCTGTGATTTTGTCAGTGCTTAAAGTCTAGAAAAGGTGCTGCCTGGATGCCCCTACTTTTCCAGGCTGTGCTGGCTTAATAAGTGGCAGGACAGTGTGCAGAATAGGTGCATGGACGCTGTCCATGACCGTCCTGCCACACTTTAAGACCTGCTGCTCATGTGACTTTATTACTGTTCCTGTTCTTTATCACTGTTCAATGTTCGTGTGACTTTATCACTGTTCATGTGACTTTATCACCGTTCATGTGACTTTATCACTGTTCATGTGACTTTATCACTGTTCATGTGACTTCATCACTGTTCATGTGACTTTATCACTGTTCATGTGATTTCATCAATGTTCCTGTGATATATTTTCAGGGTTGGATGGAGAATTCCAGTTTGTTTTTCGGGTTCTACTGGAATGAACGGAATTCTTCCATACGCTACAACATGGCTCTTGCGTACTTACTCACCACAGCGTTCTATCTTGCTGCCATTTTAATTTTCATGGTGATATAGTAAGTATGATTTCTGTTTCAGTACAGGTATTTGTTGATGGGAAAATAACCTCTATTTAATGCATGTATAAATGGCAAATTGAAAAGAATTGGTAATAGCAAACAAGAAAATAAGATAAACAAGTAAGATTACAAGTAGATAACAACATTGATAGTAGCAAATAAGAATTTATATAATAGAAAGTGACATTGATTATGGAAATAGAAAATTTGGTAAAATAGCAAATAGAGACAGCACTGACATTAGCAGAAGAAAGATTAAAGAATACTGATGAAAACAATGAATAATGTGTAAAAATAACAGATAGAAAATAACACGGCTGTTCATATACTACTGTTCTTACCATACAGTACACTCCATTAGCATTGCCATTAAAATACTTTAACTCCTCTGCAGACTTTCTCTTTTATCTCCCTTCATCTTTGTCATCTCATGCTTCATCACTCTCTCAACCAATTCCTCTGATCATCTTGGCGTCTTTGTTCCCCGCGTCCGGACTGCCACGGCTCAATCCAGATCTATGCTTTGCGTGAAGTTCTTCTCTATGGATGGACTTCCATCATCAGTTCGCTCCGCTTTTCTCTCTAGCAGTCTGTCCTCATCTTTCTCTCCCCTCAAATCTTCAATCAGTCAATCAATCGTAATTTATATGGCTCCCTTCAAGGTACCTACTCAGAGGCGCTCCCGGCCGAGATCAAGCAAAAAAACCAGTCTTCAACAGTTTGTGAAATTGAGAACAGCTTGGGAGGTGTCGCATAGTCAAGGGAAGTCCATTCCAGGTCGTTGGACCAACCACAGAGAACGAACGCTTCTTGCAGAGCGAGTGAAAGGAACCATTAAGTCACCATGGACAGCAGAACGCAGTTCGCGGCGGCCTATACAAGTGGAATAGGAAATCTTGCCTTGCCTCTTAGCGTCGATCGCACTGGGAGCGCTTCTGAATGGCTTTTTCTGAGAGAAGTGCCTTATAGTTGGTCATATACAATACAGACTTGTTATGACGTGGAATTTTCTGTTTCTGTAGCACTGGGAAAGGCCTTAAGGAGCGGATGCTACATCGTGGAGACCAGCCGTCGAATGCCTTCGAACGAGTCTTCTGTGGCTGGGATTACTCCCTGTGCCAACCGACATCGGCAAAGGAAAAGCACAAGTCCATATATCGGGAACTCGACGTAAGGCTGTTCCCCTGTGTTTTTTGTATTGTGTTTTGGAGACCAGGGGCGGATCCATGGGGGCCAATCCGACCATGGCTCCATTTAAAAAGTGCATGGGACGTCCCCTACCCCCCAATTTGGTTTCAACAAGCCATTAAATCAATGCAGCGGGAGAGAAAAGTGTAGGATATATACTAAAGGAGAGGCCATAGTATAATTATTGCTTCCAGAGATTACCTTCAACCAGGAAGACTAAGGTCATCAGTTATTTTGGCAGCGAAAACTGGTATATTTTCAAGACATTTCAACCCAACGACTAATTGAAAAGAAAGAAAGGTCATCGGATTTTTGCTGGCAAAGATCAGATCACAGAAAATTTTGACCCCTCCCCCTTCGAAAATTTCTGCCTCAACCTCTGGTGGAGACTGGCATCTGGGTCGATTTCCAAGATGTTCGTTTGTTGTCGATTTTCAATGCAGTTTTTATCCTAGTGCTTCATGTTGAATTGGAAGCTTTGTTTGATGCATTGGAGGGATGACAGTTTCCCGATTGGGGGGTCCAATTTCGCTGGTTGTGTGGGAACAATACTTCATCATGGTGTTTCCGATTTCACTTGATACATGGTTATATCATTTCCCCATGCGGTTCCCAATTTCGCTTGATGTGTGTGAAGGCCATTTCTTTGTGGGGTGTCCCAATTTCACTTGATGTATGTGGATGCCATTTCTTTGTGGGGTGTCCCAATTTCACTTGATGTATGGGGGTGCCATTTCTTTGTGGGGTCCAAATTTCATTTTATACATATGGATGATACTTCCCCATGGAGTCCCTATGTGATGCTTGCTTTCTCGAAATCTGTGAGCAGTATAAATTACAGATACCTGTAATAACTGTGCGCTTGATCGTCTAACACCATGTCCTGTACTATTATTTGAACCTGAATATTACTCTTCTTTGGTAATAAATATGACGTTTGCTACAAACTTCTGTTTTAATCAAGTTCCCCAATTTCTGTTCTTTTTTCTGAGACCATAGTTTGTACGATTATTCATCAATATTATTTGTTGACATGCCACATCATAGCAGAACGAAAATTTGATTTTCTATTAAATAATTAGTGATGAATATAATTCCATGCAGAATGATTCCTAACACTGGAACCTGTAACCCAAGAGGATTATAATCTTCTGATCTTGAATTGGTGGCATTTAATTTTAAAAGTGGCAAATTTTGGCATTAATTTTAAAATTGAAAGATTTGCTGTAAATTCAATTTGTGAAATCTAGCAGCATATTATCTTGATAAGATCATTTGTTAAACGCGGTTTACATTTCCTCGATACACGAAATTTCTCTTGTTTCAATTGCGTGTAGAAGATTTACACTCGTTGGAAGATGTGTCAGAGCCAGGTGACGCTGACGTGTTGCGACAAGTTGCACCTCTACTGCACTCGAGCGTTCGTCAACGTGCTCGTCATCGCTCAACTGGTTGGCGCTGGTGCGGCCATCGCGTTCACGATCACCACAGCAACTCCAAAGGTTTACCCTACATTAATCATCTTAGGTGGCTTTGGTGACTGATTTCTTGCTCCTGGTATTCATGTGGGAGCATCTCTTGTCACATCTTTCATGACCTCCTCCATCCCCCATAAGGTTACTCCATGCATACTCAGTAGTTAAAGTGGTTTGGATGAGCAGTGGGAATGCCAAAGAAGAGTTTTATTGGAACACATTTGCTTTCAGGGTTCCATGCATGATGAGCAGGGGAACGCGAACAACGAATTTCGAGAGCAGTCAGAACGCCGTTCCAACGCGTTCCCACCCACTTTAAACTCTGACAATAATCAACGCAGACCACATGATCACCATACCTAGAGTTGATTCCTTTGCCAAAAGAATTTTTATTGTGTGAATGCTGTATGACTTTGCATAAATGTTTCTAGTAATTATTTATTTCTGAGCTGTAAGCTGCGGTGCATTTGCTGGTAGTCCAAGAAAAGATGTACTTACTCACTTGCTTATTAGTTCTGATAAGTTTTTGTGAAGAGGCTCTAAATAAATGAGTGCTTGAAATATTCATAGCTATTTACAGATTCAAAGTTCTTATCTGAGTTTATTTTTAAAATGGTAATTTGTTATGTCTTGTTACCCATATTGCTTTAGAAAGTTTAGACGCCATTTCTATAGAAGGTGCTAACTACTATTAAATTATTAGTGATGAATATAATTCCATGTAGAATAATTCCTTACACTGGAACCTGTAATCCAAGAGGATTATAATCTTCTGATCTTGAATTGGTGGCATTAATTTTAAAGTGGCAAATTTTGGCATTTATTTTAAAATGGCAAATTGTGACATTAATTTTAAAATGGCAAATTGTGACATTAATTTTAAAATGGCAAATAGTGACATTGATTTTAAAATGGCAAATTGTGACATTAATTTTAAAATGGCAAATTGTTACATTAATTTTAAAAGGGCAAATTGTGACATTAATTTTAAAATGACAGATTGTGATATTTATTTTAAAATGGCAGATTGCGACATTAATTTTAAAATGGTATTTTGTGACATTAGTTTTAAAATTTCCAAATTGTTTTTAAGAAGCTTTGAGAGTACTAATACTTTGAAAAACATTTTATGATCTAGTACAATTTAGAATATTTTTAGTACATAATTACACGTGTGTCTGTCTATCAGCTCCTTCTGATTGCTGCGTCTGTATTTGCAATCTAAATTAATAGGATATTATGAAGGTCAGCTGTTGAATTATCTTAGTTTTCAGCATGCATTAGGGTATGGGTGCCCACTTATATTTTTGCAGGAGGTTAAAAAAACATTGATCACTTCTAAATTGTTTTTAAATCAAGACCTCGAGCCAAGGGGTGTAGTGGTGGTGTTCGGTGCCTTGGAGCCGGAGGTTTCCAGGTTCGAATCCACCCTCAAGCCACAGCGTAAGGACCTTAAGCAAGTCCTTCATTTGCAATTGCTGATGCGCTTTGGCGTGATACTCCGATGCAGTGTCCGCGCTGTAGTCGGGAATGCCTCTGAGGAGAGATCTTGGAGTGGCGCTATAGAAATGGAGAAATAAATACATAAATAAAATAAGAACGCAATAGGGGGAATTAAGAATACGGGTATTTTAGTTTCAAAATGTAAATTTCTCACTTTCACGCTGTGTATCATTATTAAGTCTCATTAGTGCATCAATGTACAGAAATTTGTTTAAAAGAGCCCAAAAGTTTCTGTTAAAATGGTGGCAGTTTTCCAAGAAGGGGGGAGGCAAGTGCCCCTCTTGCCACCATGTGTAGGTGTCCCTGCATTATCATCAGCATTTTTTAAAGCGTGAATTCGCTTTTCTGTTCCAGCTTCAGACGATGAAATTTGTGCAGGATCGCAACTTTCTCGACCTCATGGTTTCTTTCCTGCCGTCGTTTGTGCTCATATTGCTAAATATCATTCTGCCGGTGATATTTCGTAATATCGTCCGGTGGGAAAAGTACTCGGAGGAAAACGAACTACAAATAACTCTATTCCGGTAGGAGAAAGTCGTGCCGAACATGTTGTTAGTATCAGAATTCATTTTAGGTCCCTCCCATATGGGTTGCAATTATTATTCTGTATTAATTGGTATTTTTATATATTTACGATTACTATGTTATATTGATTAATGAATTTATTGTTGTTATTTAATTTTTCAGTATGTGCAGATATCCAATATGTGTGTACACGTAATTGGATATCTGTATATAAATTGTAAATAAAAAGTACACATTGTTATATGTTACTATGTGATATTATAATTTATTATTATTCTTTTTGTATTTGTGGTGTATATAATTCTGCAGAAGTTGAAAGTACACTGAACAGAAACCATGATTCTTTTGTGCCTGATCATCCATTCATCTGTTGTTTAGATTTACATGATTAGAGAGTGATTGACTTTTGTGCTTGATTGATATCACTTGCGTGATTGACATCTTGTGTTTGATTGACACCACTTGTGTGATTGACATCTTATGTTTAATTGACATATTTCTTGTTTGATTGACGTTTCTCGTGTTTGATTGACAGGACTGTATTTCTACGGCTGGCTTCTATTGCTGCTCTTGTCATCACTGTTGTTGTGCAAGTCCACGACTGTAAGGAACAGCCCTGTCAGAGACTGCACTTAAAAGTTCTTGTTGTGCATGTGAGTTTTATACTGGTGCATCCAGTGATATTACTGTTTTTTTATGAATCAGCAATGTAGCACCATGCACTTTTTTATGAATCAGCAATGTAGCACCATGCACTTTTTTATGAATCAGCAATGTAGCACCATGCACTTTTTTATGAATCAGCAATGTAGCACCGTGCACTTTTTTATGAATCAGCAATGTAGCACCATGCACTTTTTTATGAATCAGCAATGTAGCACCATGCACTTTTTTGTGAATCAGCAATGTAGCACCATGCACTTCCTTTCAACATCTGTTTTCATTTTTGAAACAGTTTTTTTATTCTGGTGTTTCCTTTTTTTGTAAATATGATATTTTGAAACTGTCTGGATTTTAGTTTTTAAGGATATTCTTTAGAATTGTGAACTTCAGTTTTGCTTCACACGTTCAAGGACTTGAATTTAATTATTCATTTAGAGAATGCATTATTGGTCTGATGATTTGTATGGCAGACAGTCACCTTTCTAACCATGGTAGCCTAATTATAATCTGGAATTTATATAGCACCATGGCAGGAAAGAGGGTGTTTAAACACAGGTGATCATGGACCTTTTTTGGAGGTTTAATGTTACACTATGAATACAGTTGGTCACGTTTTGGTGCACCACGAAAAAGGTGTTATTGATTGATTGATTGATGGATTGACTGATTTATACTGATTGTTGACTGATTGATAGATTGGATTGATTGATTGAGTGATTGCTTGATTGACTGAGTGAATGGCTGGTTGATCATTTGATTGATATTAACCATGTATAAAAAACTGGTCTAATGTTGAATCTGTTTGCTGTTATGTTTGTGTCTGTAGTGTTGGGAGACGTACATGGGTCAGGCGATCTACCGTTTAGTTATTCTCGACTTTGCGATGGTCGTCATGGTGATTCTTCTCTTCGACTTCCCACTAAAGTTAGTAACTGATCGTTAGACTTCTGTTGTGCCACTGTTGCATGAGTGCCCGCAGAAATTTTTGCAGGAGAGTGTAGGATACAAAGGTCATGGTAAAGTTTTTCAGCAAGAGCTCAAAAATGCAGCAAGAAATTAAGAAATATTCATGGTTGATTTTAATAGTGGTTTCTGAAATGTGAATTTCTCAATTTCAGTTTGTGTGGCATTAGTCTCAGTAGTGTTTTAGTGTCCAGAAATTTGTTAAGAACCCAAAAGTGGTAGTAAGAAATAGGTGTCAATTTTTCAATTAAGTAGAAGTGCCCCCTCTTGCCTCTATGTGTGGGCGCCCATGCACTGTTGGTATGTTTGTTATCGCCTAGTTGGTTGATTGATTTCTGCTTAGTTGTATTGTGTCTGTAAATTTATAAGTGCATATCAATTAGAGGTGCTCCTAGTGCGAAAGACTCAGAAAAGAAAGTGGTTTGAGACATTGGAAAGATGTGCTTTTGGCACCATTTTTATAGCGAAGAGCGTGTCAATGGTCCGATTCCAAAGTGCTGGACCATTGCAGGCAAAAGCTCGAGAACTTTGTTGGATATTTCATTGTCTGTCTTTTTTGTTGGTTATTGACTGTTTGCTTATTGATTACTTGGTTATTGGTTATTGATTATGTGGTTATTGATCATTTGGTTATTGTTTGTTTGTCATGTGATATTGGTTATGTGGTTATTGATAATTTGATTATTTGGCTGTTGATTATTTCGATATATTGATTTTTTCTGTTTTGGTTATTATTTGACTCTTGTGAATAGACTGATGTGCTTTGTGCTTTGCTTTAGGATAGCACTTAAAAAATGTTGAGTTTATAATTTTAACTACTATTATTTTAGCACAAAGGCAAATAATCGTATTGTGATCCTGAATTGGCGGTAGAGAATACATTTGTCAGAAACTGTGTGGCTGTGCACTCTTTTAGTGGCTCTATATAAATGTTCAATTGCAATTCATTTCAGCTATCTGGTCAAGCGCTTTCCGACGAATTGTCTTCTGAAGATGTTAGGCCAACAGGAATTCGATGTTCCGCAGAATGTGATTGATATCACTTATGCTCAAGCCCTCTGCTGGTGAGAATATTCAATTAATTTTATTGCAATATCACATATGGTGGTGTGCATACTGAATTGTTACATATGTTTTGTATTCTTAATTGCAAAACCACATACATGGAATATTTAGTTGCAATATCATGTGTTGTGCAGATTTTGCAATACCACATGCAGGGGTAACACCTAGTTGCAATATCATAATCATATGAGATATTGCATTACCACATACAGGGGATACTTAGTTGCAATATCATGGATTGTGCACTTGCTTGCAATATCTGTCATACAGGGGAATACTTAATTGCATTATCACATAATTATATGGTGCATACTTATTTGCAATATCAGATGTTGTGCATACTTAACTGAAAAACCATGTATGGTGCCTACTTACTTTCAGTAATAATATTTGTAGGATCGGAGCATTTTTCAGTCCACTCATTCCAGCAATGACTGCTATCAAGCTGTTGATCTTCTTCTTTGCCAAAAAGGTAATTTTCTTTTCTATGGTTGGTGCTTGCATCTAGATATCACAAAAAGGACTTTAAAAGGAACAGTGTTCTGCCTACATCATCAGCATTTTTGGGGGATGGAATGGGATGGGATCCATGTAGGCTCTACTCGGATCCCATATATGGGGAATATGTGGGGCGCGTTGGTGTAGTGGTGGCGTCGTTGCCTTGAAGCCGGAAGGTTCGAGGTTCGAATCCACCTCAAGTTGGCGTGTATGGACCTTGGGCAAGTCCTTCACTCGCAATTGCTCAGTGCTTCGGCGTGAAACTCCGATGCATTGTCCGCTCTGCAGTCGGGAGCGCCTCTGAGTAGAGAACTTGTAGGGGCGCTATAACAAGTGCACATACAAACAAACAAAACAAAATGTAATCAATATAGGCTCTATTGAGCATGCTGGCAGAGAATAGGTGTTGCTATACAGTACTTTAACATAGGATAATGTTGAACAGAAACACATTAACCGATTCTATTTGTCAGTGGGAGGATGAGACGGCGAGGTAGAGGACTTCCAACCTGCCCTCATAGGCTGTGGCTAAACAATGAAGTCGATAGCACTTCAGACCGATGGCTGCCTCATAATTTAGTATAATGTCATATTTTATAGTAATTTAATTGACAAGTTGATGTTTGCGCAGGAAACGCTGATGAGGAACTATAAACCGAAACCGTCGCATTCATCTGGAACGACATATTTCTTTATGATCATACTTATGATTACGTTTATACTTTGTTCGGCCGCCACTGCATATGTTATTGGGAGGTATGTATTTGATCCTGCTTACTTCATTACATGTTGGTTTAATGTAAGCTTATCTGATGATTTTCTTAAAGCTGATCTTTACTTTGAATAGCATCTGCTAAATTCTGCTTGATAGTTATGTAGTTCCTGCTGCATTTCTTGTCTTTGGCTGATGTGTATTCAGAGTTGTATTGTATTGTATCTGACCACCTATAAAGCACTTCTCACAGCAAAAGCTTTTCAGAAGCGCTCCCAGTGCATGCAACCCTGAGAGAAAAAGGCAGGTTTTGACGCTAGAGAAAGATAACAAAGGATTACAAGGGAGGGTGACAGAACAAACTGATGGGGGAGGGGTCCATTCTATAGGGAGGGACCAATGCAGGCAGATGATCTGGATTGAGCCATGGCAGTCCTGACGCGGGAACAAAGAGGTCAAGCCTATCAGACGACGTAAGTGGACACAGCTAAGTGGCAGTTGCTATTAGTCCGTCATTCTGGAATTCTCTGCCTCCTTATGTTCTGCGGTGTTTTGATTAGTGTTGTCAGATGCACACACATCAACCAATCTGATCAATCTGTTTTCGATTGATCAGGGAATATAGCAAACAGGATGTTTAGTTACTTTGCCATACGTAGAGGGAAGTGGTTTTACAACTTTTTAGCATTTTTATTATTGTTAAAATATTATTCCCTTTGACCATTTTAATTTGTATATTTAGGTGTATTGCTTCAAAAGTTAAGAGATTAGTCCAAATGGAGCATGTATTTATTTTAAAGGAATGAGTAGTTGCCTAGTTTGAGAAACTTTTGTTTTTGAGCTTGTCATTTATGAGTTGTAATTCAGAAGTGGAAGAGTATAACTAATATTCTGTTGTAGGCCATTATCTCCTGAGCATTATCCTCTTGCTTACAAAATCCCCCTACTCTTGGTATCATTTTAGGTGATTATGTCATAGCCTAGGGATAATGTCCTACCATGGGGATAATATCCAAGGGGGATTATGTGCAGAGTGATATTGTCTATTTACCACTAATTCAGTGCTCATAACTGTGGTATGATTGACAGGCTTATGCCTTCAAAGTCTTGTGGTCCCTTCCGATTCTACGCTGATGAAAATTTTCACATGTTCGACGCACTTACGATTGCAATTCAGTCGCTACAACCTCGCGCTCAGAAACTCTTTGCATTCGTTGGATCCTGGGTCTTCTACCTGAGTTTAGTTATAGTGTTCAGGTGGGTCACATTTTCGTCCTCATTTTAGTCATTCTGTTGATGTGAATGTAGAAACTCTTTCATTCATTGTGATGAAGATTTTCGTCCTGATTTTAGTCATTCTGTTGATATAAGTTTGGAAACTCTTTCATTCATTGGAACAAAGATTTTCGTCCTGATTTTGGTCATTCTATTGATGTAAGTTTAGAAATTCTTTCACTCATTGCGACAAAACTTTTTGTCCGGATTTTAGTCATTCTCTTTATGTGAGTTTAATAATGAGTATAAAGCATTAAGGATGGCACAGAATAGACTCCCAGCTACCTACTTTAATATCTATTTTAGATACCCATAAAATTTAATGTCTCATGATTCACACATGATTCTTGTAAGCATGGGCGCCGACTCTGCGAGGCCCGTGAGTGCTCAGCACCACCAGAAATTGGCCATGCGAGGCCCGCCCTATGCTGGGCACCACCAGAAATCAGCCAACAAGATGTGCTTTTTATGATATTATTTCTTTGTTGGCGTTGCTTATCTATAAAAATCATTGCGTTTTTTACATATTTTCTTTTATCTCAGTTAGTCTACTTTACTATTAAGCTACTCCAGTTTTACTCCGTCCGGTAGTCTGAACTCCATACGAATACGAGGAAAATCTCAAAGTCTCACTCATTCGATCCGCTTCAGTCATTTTTTTTATTACGGACGAAGGCGACGACTTGAATGACTGTTTCTTTTTATTGTAGGCCTACATGCTGGGTTATATAATGATCATCACTGCGCGAAAATCACCTCATAGCATCACAAAAACTGGATACTGTTTTGTCTGAGTTAATTAACAATTCAGCCTTGACTAAATTGTCTGCGAAAACTATTTGAAAAACTGTCTTCCACAATGTTAATATTGGCTCACAAAATTAATAGTGGCTAACGTAGACAGAAATTTTTGATTTCTTGTTCAAAAGTTGAGTCTGTTGAGAGTTGACCTAATTAGGGGAGAGTGCTCCAAGATGCCCATGCTAACGAAGATTGTGCTTTTATTCTGTGTGGATTCCAAGAAAAGTACATGCCAAGAGTTATAATTTTTTTAAGCAATTGGGAAGAACATTTATTGAGATATTAAATCATATCTTTAAAAATGAAATAATGGGACATTTTGATGAGATAACAGCTCAAAATGTCACTATTTCATGTTGTGCGGAAATTTATTGAAGTATTAAATCATATCTTTAAAAATGAAATAATGGGAAATTTTGATGAGATAACAGCTCAAAATGTCACTATTTCATGTTGTGCGGAAATTGTTTAGACAACGGAAAGGATGCTTTTCAAGTCTCAAACCACGACAATTTCGTTAAAATGACAGCCAAAGATGCTGCCATCGCAGTGTGGCAAGAAAGAAATTCGAAAATGGTTAGGAGCACATGCATCCCCTCCCCAAGCCCCTTCCGCCCTTCCCGCTCGGCGATCGTCCTTTGACCGCGAGTTCGCGCCCTAAAACCCTGAACAAGTCTCCGCCTATGAACAGAGGTCATTTCACTCACTCTCCTATAAAAAAGGCTCAAAAAAATTTTTCGCGCTCACGCGCGGATTTCTTTCACGTTCGTTTGGGCACCCACACTCTTCGGGTCAACTCGGCGCCTATGCTTGTGAGTGAAGATTGAGGTAAAGTAGAGTGCTGAACAATAAGTGGTTTCAAATTGAATTTAGAAACTCTTTAACCTAATATTGGAACAAAGATTTTCGTCCATATTTTAGTCATTGTGTTGAAGTAAATTCAGAGGTGACTTTGGAAGATTTCACCTGGTGAAATAAATACTGGATGAAGTTTGTGTGTGATAAAATGACTCTTTTTAAACTGATGTCAACTGACTTTGTGATTATTTCAGTTTTGTTTTATTGAGTTCATTTTCGTCTTGGAGATATGTCGACTGGCAGTTTTGTATTTTACTTGTAGCTTTTTAATCATCTGGTACCAGATGAGATCCAGTGCACATCGAGAGATGGTGGAATTTCTCAAGGAACGACTCAGGATGGTTAGCAGCAGTTTCTTCATTTTTTCCTCAGTATTTTTTTTCTTTATTATTTCTTCTTATTTATTCATTTATTTATAATGGTTTTTCTTTCTTAATTCTTTCTTGAACGTTTAACAATGCAGAACAAACAATAGCTTATCTCAGATGCCCAACAGTTTAATGATTCTTAAAGCCTCTGAAAACTGGCAGCTTTTGTAAAATTATGAAAGTTCTAAGGAAGTATAGATTTTACACTTATATATTAGTGTCTATGTAAAGGAGCTGTAGTATCTTATAGATGTATTCCAGTTGAGTGAGATTGAGCTCCATACATTTCGATGTCAGTAGAGTTTACTATATAGCATGACTGACAATGGTAAATGACATTTTAATCTATTTATATTGTGTTGTATCTATAAACTTATTTCTTGTTTATTTTTGCCTCTTGCAATACAGTACAAATTTTAATTTAACCCAACTGGCAGCTGGATTGTATGTTGACTGTGCCTTCTAAGAAATTTTGATTTGTGACTTCCAGGAAAATCAGGACAAGAAGTATCTGCTGGATCGCTGGAAAATAATGCATGCACCAGAGAGATCATCAGCTGCCACAAGATGAAAGTATTTTTGTTAGACAGCCTCTGATTCGAAACGGCAGTATCAACTTTGCCTGTGGCCGAAGATGACGACAGTTTCTAAGTGAATCTAAGTTACGATGTTGGGGTTAGGCTAATTTGTAACCTACGTTGCAACAATGTAAATGCAAAATTGTGTGTTGAAGAAAGGAAGCTTTATTTACTTCATTATATTGCATAACTAATGGCTCTTGCATGTGTAAAAGTTTCACATCAGTAGTGATGAAGTCATGGGAACAGTGATAAACTCACAGAAAGAGTGATAAAGTCACAGGAACCAGTGATAAAGTCACGAACAGTGATATTGTCACAGGAAGAGTGATGGAGCAAACAGTCAAAGGATCAGCAATAAAGTCACAGAAAGAATAAACTCACAGGAACAGTGCAACAACAAAAAGTCAAATGAGCACCGTTATCTTTGCTAAGAGCGTTCCTCTGTTTCTCAGATCATAAAACAACTCATTACATATGTATTTACATATATTTTAAATATCACAATCATAAACTTACATGGGACAGAATCACGATCACATAGGCTGGTTTCAAAAGCTTACGGACTGAGCAACAATTGGGCAAGATGCCCAGAAGAGTCTCAGCTCATAAGACTGCTTATTCCAGAAATAATAGGCAATTTTGTAAATTGAAAAGAGACCGCTTTTGAAAAGTGGAGTGAGAATATTATGCGCAAAACTAGCATGGAATTTAACGATGATAAACCGACTAGTCACATACATGTGTAGGATTTTTATGCGTTGTGAAGGTGTTTTATTTTACTCGAGTCTTTCAACTATCTATGCATATGATCATGTTTGGTACAGTAGTACATTACTTATGGTAGATGACTTAGCTGGCTATCCTGCCTTATATTATCATGTACAAGTTTACTGTTGAAATACTCGGTTGTTTGTTTTTGCTGTATTGCCTACAGGGGTTGTCCATATATTACGTACGCATGGAGGGGGAGCAGTGGCGTAGCCAGGAATTTATGATGGGGGTGTTTTGGGGTTTTATGACCTGGTCAAATGCCCTTCCTGACACCAACCCAACAGTATTATAGTAAATAAAAAAGTGAATAAGGTAACAAAGGGAATAAAGTAAGAAAAACAATTGTTACTACAAGCAATTGTTTTGTTTTTTCTTATTTAAGTAGATAAATAACCTTTTAACCCCCGAAAAACTCCTTGTCTACGCCACTGAGGGGGAGGGGTCACCAGATATATGCGATTTGCGTAGGGTGCATACGACATGGTAAGGGGAGTAGCGACAAAATGTTCATTCACAAAATAATTGTCTGATTTAATTGTCTGATTATGATGTCCACATTAGCCTATAATTAGCCTATTCATAACTCTGTAATCACCTTTAGGCCTCTGGTGGATTTTTGATTATGTTGGAATTAAATTCTGTTCAGATCTGAACAGTAAACCATAACAGTTTACAAACTTTAGCTAGCATATAAAATATATATAATAGCAAATATATTGTGTAACAAAAGTGAATAGTAGCCAGGGGCGGATCCAGTTTGCAATCCGGCCATGGCGCCTCCCCATTTAGAAATTTGTTTATATTTTACCAGCTATTCTGGCTTGGAAAGTTGACATCATCCCCCTATCCAATGAGTAGTTCCATAGGACCCTTCCCACGCCCACGAGGTCCGTATACAAGGTCCGTACGACTAAAAAAAGGTCATCAACTATTTTGGCGGATAAAACAGTATCTTTACTTGGGAATTCGAGACAAAATAATGACTAATAAAGGTCATCAGATTCTTCCCCGCCCCAGACTGAATTTTTTTGTCCCCCTTCGAAAATTTCTGTATCCGCCCTTGATAGTAGTCTATGGTGAAATGAATGTTTTATCGGTGACTTGAGCAAATTTTTTAAAATGTGGGGTGAGCCCATTTGTACATATGGAGCGGTTCGCGAAATGTACGAGTTGCAATGAGGCGTTCGAAAATGCGTTTCTTGCTTGAGTAACATATGGATGAGCCATAGCAGTTGACTTAGCTGACCATCCTGCCTTCTTGTTGCCTGCTAATGTATCTAGTGAAATACTGTGTTTGTTTTTATTGTGATTTATTTACATTGGGATGGGAAGATGACACATTGGTGTTTTAGATTTTGATGTATTTTTTAAATTTTGGTCTTAAACTGTATTGTATGTGTAGCTTCCTCTCGCCTTGGAAATGTGCGCCTATTTACAATATATGATGAACCGTTTTGCAGCGAATGTACTTTGTGTACATTGCCTTGCTTAGCATTTTGTGCACCGTGTGTGCTTTGTGAACATTGCCTTCCATGCTAATTTTCATGCAATGTTTGGCTGCCTTGTTTTTCAGCTTTTGACCATATCCTTCAATACTTTTTGTTGGTATGTTTTCTTCAAATCGAATCCACATATTGTTCACGATCGTACCGTACCTCAATCTTCACTTACGAGAATCATGTGTGATTCATGGGACATTAAGTTTTATGGGTATCTTGAATATATTTTATAGTAGGTAGCTGGGAGTCTATTCTGTGCCATCCTTAATGTTTTTATACTCATTATTATAGAAAATTTGAGCTTAATTATTAAAACTCTTCATTAGTGCTGCTGTATTGATCTGAGTAAATACAGGTGACTTTGTAAAGCATTTGTAGTCATTGCTGATCAGGATCACTTTCTGCCTTTCCAGTATGATCAAAGGACAACTTCGTGTCATAATATGTATTTCATCTTGCAGTATTGTTATATGATTACCTATGTTTTCTAAAAAGTTCGAGAAACTTTTGTTCTTGAGCATGTCTTGTCCGTAGAACATGAGTATTTATTTTTGTACATGACTTGCAGATCAATTATACTTGAAATGTTTTCTCCGTGTTTATTTTATCAGTTGAATGAAAACGAGAAAGGTAGAAAGGGCACTGTTGCAAGCTTTACTTCCTTTGACTGTATAAGGGGTTGTACGTAAGGGACTTTGTTGGTAATCAACCCGCTTTGGT
The DNA here is from genome assembly GCA_949752735.1 of Lumbricus terrestris. Lineage (NCBI taxonomy): Eukaryota > Metazoa > Annelida > Clitellata > Crassiclitellata > Lumbricidae > Lumbricus > Lumbricus terrestris. Next base: position 22,257,413 of record OX457048.1, read on the forward strand.
CCTATCTCCCCCCTTTCACATCTGAGACTACTGTGTTCTGATAGTGCTAGTCCAAAGTCTGAAAAAAGTGGGGAGGAACGCCAGCGCCAGTGGCAAGCCATGAGGATGACCATCCAAGGTTCACCGTTTGCGGACATCTGCATTACCATGAAGAGTACCGTAAATAGCCTAAGGGAGACATCCATTTAGTATGCATGTACTCATGGAGGGAAGGGGAGCCAGATGTATATAATATGCTTGCCTTTTGGGAAGGGGTCCATTGATGAGTCCAGGCGCACCTTGTAGAACTGGTGAGCCTATGTAGGCCTACAGGTTCACCAGTTATTCACGAACCAGCCTATTCACGAACTGGTAGAGCCATAATTGTAGAGCGAACAGAAAGAGAAAACACATCCGTGACATTCCAAAGAGAAGGGTCATTCTCATTAACCAGCAGTTGGAACCTAGCACTGGCCTAAGCGGCAAGCCAATTGCAATTCGCTGAGCCCCGACCCCGAGTAATGGACTTTCGAATTCGATCCTTGATCATCTTTGCCAACTCAAATGCATACGATGCGGATTCAGAGTTTTCAAGGCATTCTTATCGGCCGAGCCCATCAAAAACAAACCGTTGCTTTCGGTCTCTTGCCATTAAAACACGGCATTTATGGCATCAAAGGCCGTTTTATAAATACGTCAGCGTAAATGGTTATGAAAAGTCTTGAACTTCTTATCGTTTGTATAGCCTAAGGTTCTATAGAACCTACGATAAGAAGGAAATGTTTAAAAACCATTTGGTTTTGAACTTTTGACCCCCAAATAGGACTCTGATACCATAGCAGGTGCTTTACATAATGATTTATTGGATAAACGTTACTGAGTCTACAATGCCCGATTCCATGTATGGTGGGGGAGCATTGTACAAGGCCTGTCTACTCGGCCATCTGTACATATTTTTATGTGCATCCATTATATCTTTATATATCTAGCAATCTGTATTATTCATATGCGTCCACTGTATATTTAGGATTATGGATAGGCCTAAGTGTATGCAATTACAGATCCATTATTTCTATACCAGGCTGATACAATATATGCTAGGCTATATATATACAGGGTGCGCCAAAAAAAGTAATCCCCTACGGCTTTTTATCAATATCTTGGCCAAAAATAGGAATTTTTCAAATCCAGTTTTACGGCCTTGAAGGTAATTCATATCTACGTACAATAGCCAAATTTCATAGTCATATGTGAAACAGAATAAAAGTTATATCACTTTTAGTGAGGCCACCCACCGGTTTTTGACGATTCAAAAACGCGACGCAACGAAAAGTAACAAAAAACCAATTTGATTATTCTGGCCAATATCTTGACCAAAACTAAGAATATCGAAATGAAATTTTACAGGCTTAAAGACAATTCATATCTGCACATGGTGGTCAGATTCCATCAAAATATTTCAAACAGAACATAAGTTATACCACTTTTAGTGAGGCCACCCCCGTTTCTTGACGATTCAAAGACGTAACGCAGCAAAAAGTAGCAAAAACACGATTTTATTAAGTCTCATCTTAAATAATTGTTATCAAATAGCCTTGATATTGCCAGATGATCATTATTGTTACTATTTAAAGGAGAAACAGGGCACCAGCGTAGATGCGCGCCACTGAGAAGTCACTTAGCCGGACGACGATCAAACTGGTAAATAAGAAATCTATCAGCTTAATCAACAGGTCCATCAAGAACTTTGCAAAGAGACTCAAAAGAAGTTTTGGCACGGGTGGTGGGCGCATTGAGCACAAGTTGTGAAGCACTACCAAGGTCATTTGACAACAGTTATTTGAGATGAGACTTAATAAAATCGTGTTTTTGCTACTTTTTGTTGCGTTTCGTTTTTGAATCGTCAAAAAACGTTGGGTGGCCTCACTAAAAGTGGTATAACTTTTGTCCTGTTTGAAATATTTTGATGAAATCTGAGTACCTTGTGCAGATAAGAATTGTCTATAAGCCTGTAAAATTTCATTTCGATATTCTTAATTTTGGCCAAGATATTGGCAAAAAAACTAATTTTTTGTGCGCTTCGTTTTTGAATCGTCAAAAAACGGTGGGTGGCCTCCCTAAAAGTGGTGTAACTTTTGTTCCGTTTGAAATATTTTTTTGTAATTTGACCATTGTACGTAAATATAAATTGCCTTTGAGACTGTAAAGTTTCATTTAAAAATTCGTATGTTTGGCCCAGATATGGGCTAAAAACCGTAGGGGATTACTTTTTTTGGGCGCACCCTGTATATATAATTATATATATGTAGAGGAGAGTGCTCCAAGATGCATAATTTTATGCTAACAAAAATTATTGTGCTTTTCTTCCGCGTGTATTCCAAGAGAAGTAGGCCTAGATGTTTGACCCCAATGCAAAGAGTGGTCATTGCTAAAAGAATAACAGCAACTATAGAACTTAATTCAATAAGATCAATTGTGTAAATTTAAAAACGAGGTCAATTTACTAGTTGGGTAAAACCACTAAGACAACTATAGCCTAGATGAGCCCTAAATAAACGTTGAAATGCGCGAATTGGTACTGCATAAGGCTAACGAGAAAATTAGGCATATTCATAAATGGGTAGGCTACCTATAGAAAAGTGATGAAAATTAATATAGAAAATTTATTTATCGCGTCAATATCTTAAATACTGAAACATTACTGTTATGGAAGGTTCACAAGATGTCGCTGCATGGAATGAGACAACTAAAACACGAACATGTATCTTTTTCATCCGTTTTAAAATGGTGGGCATATTACCCGACCTGGGCATCTTGTAGCACTCTCCCCTATCATAAGCATATGTATGTCTGCCCGGCTACCACTAGGACTAGCCTATAGCCTAATAATACGAAAGTTATATAATTATATTTGCCATGGCATCTTGTAGCACTCTCCCCTATCATAAGCATATGTATGTCTGCCCGGCTACCGTACCACTAAGACTAGCCTATAGCCTAATGATACGAAAGTTATATAATTATATTTGCCATCGGGTAGCCTACTGCATCTGGTCTGTTCATCACGTAGCATGGCATGTTCGTCACGTAATATGGTCAAAGGTTTCAGTATCATGCATGCATGTAGGTTGCGTGTACTTCTGCGAAGTCATGTGTCCTTAAAATCTGGAGCAACGACGGAGGTCAAGTGGAGATCAAGAGACTATTCCAACGGCAGCTGACATCCTTAATTCGGTTTCGTCGTTTTTCCCAGAAGCTCACTTGACTCGCAGACAGTGTGATGTTCGCTTGTATTTCAGACGTAGGCTATAGAGTAGGCCTATAATTATTATTAGCCTGTAGGCCGACAGAGTACTTTGTTTAAGCTGTGAGAGAAGCTCAACGTTGAATGTACCGTATAGAATCAGTTCCTGTTTATTATGAAGTGTCTCACGTAGGCTACAGTAACTGTTGCAACAAAGCCGAACATCACTGTTGAGAATACATGTAATGGTTAAAGGTCGTTCAAGCAACGAACAGCTCGGTGCAAGAAGTTAGTCTTGTGCTTGCACTGGATACAGTTTTATTCTGAGGAATTGGTTTATAGCCTACTCCAAACTGAAGTCTGCCTTTTCAAGGATTTCTACCCTAATCCATCCAAGAGGGATTGCTCGACTTCAGAGAAACCCGCCATTACAACTCTCTTGCACCCTCTGTCCATTGCTCGCTGGCAACAGGATCTGCCTTTGATATGAGCCTGATTAATTGACTCTTGACAATAAATCAGACGAAACGCTCGTGAACATGCCGATGCCCTTCGCTTAGCTTAACACCAACACTTAGGAAATTAGGAGATTACGATCAAACGATGCATAACGGAAGCGCCATCGTTGCGGATGTCAACGCGTCGTCCAACTTCGACCACCACGATCACCTGGAAGAGTGGGAGGGACTGGGGTACAGCGAAGCGCAGAACCGCCTGACGATGGTCGTTCTTGCGCTGGTCATCTTCATCGGGGGCTTCTGCAATCTGTCGACGATCATCGTCGTGGTGCGGCGCCGACTCTGGCAGAGGAACGAGGGTTACATCCACCTGCTGGCCATCCTTGTCGGAAACCTCGTAATCATCGTCGTCGTCCGTTTCCCGCACTGGCTGTCCTTCTTCCGGCTGTCCTACCACGTCGGTCTGACCACCAACGCCGTCTGCAAGGTCTGGCACTTCCTCGCCTACGCCGTCTTCTCTACCGGATGGTACGTCGTGGCGTTACTCCTCGGGGTCTTGCTGCGTGATCGTCTGAGGCTCGGAGGAGGGCTCGGAGGATCCGGTTCCGCTAGACGGCGACTGGCGGTCAGGTACTGCTCCCTGACGGGGTCGAAGGTCGTCGTCGCGGTCATTTCCGGTTCGATCGCCGTTATGGACCTCTGGCAGTTCTACTCTGTCGAGCTCATCGAGTACCACATCGGTGGGAAACACTTCGGCAAGTTCTGCGAGGTGTCGCATGTCTGGTCCTACTCCTTCTTATACGTCTGGGAGTACATAGCGCTGTGCACCATCTGGATCCTTCCGGTGCTCGTCCTGGTACCTGTACTCCTTGTCGCGATACTCTGGACGCGTCGATGCGCTTTCCGCGGCGGATCCGGCGGTGACCTCGACAGCGGCGGCTTCTCCTTCCGGCAGATGAGCAACGAAGACGGGGCCCCGACGACGGACGATGATGACGGTGACTTCGCCAGGGCGGCTCTGCTGATCGGTCTGGTCGTCTTCCTCCTGGAGTCGTCCATCGTTCTCATCTCCATCTTTCTGATGTTCGGATATCACGATGGTGTGGCCGCTGCCTACGGCGTCGTCCACACCGTTGCCACCACTCACGTCGTCGTCGTTCCGGTTCTGTGTCTGGCGACGATTGCCCGGATGAGGAAGGAGGTTCAGTCGGCTGCCTGTGCAGGGAACTGCTGCCCTGGTCTGAACTGTTGTTGTGGAGAAGAGGACGATGACGTTAACGGGATCCTACAGCTTGACTCTGTGTCCGAGCTGCAGTCGGCAAAAAGCAGTGTGAGAATTGAGGAAAAATAACTGATGGTTGGACTATCATCCACTTGGAATTGGGGTGTGAAAATAGACTTTGCTAAGAGCTCTAGGAAAGACTGGGGGTTGAAACCCCAATACCCCCAGCAATTCTCACCCTGTCTAGTATAAAACAGTCTGATCAAAAACGTACAGCGTGTCAATGGAATTGACCAATGATACTCAAGACTGTGGTTGGTCATCGGCTTCGTCCCTGTCTGCGAGTAGGTCTGATCTATTGATTATACCAATGGCCAGATAGAGGGATAGGTAGACCTAGGTCAAAACATAATGAATATAGGCTACATTCATGATGGATCGGTCGATACTCGATACAAATTTCTATCCACCCATCCATCTGGATAAATGCCACACATTTGTTGGGCGCGGTGGTGTAGTGGGTATGTTCGTCGCCTTGCAGCCGGAGGGTTGCAGGTTCGAATCCACCTCAAGTCGCGTGTAGGAACCTTGGGCAAGTCCATTACTCGCAATTGCTTTTGCGCTTCGGCGTGAAACTCCGATGCAGTGTCCGTGCTGTAGTCGGAAGCGCCTCTGAGTAGAGAGCTTGAAGGAGCCATACATAACAAGTATGCATACAAACACATGCGTGACCCGCCTAAAAGCGAATCGAGCGCTGTAGACTATATAATAGACAATTTCGCCAATAAAACTTCATTAAGTACCGGTACCTTCAAAGTACCTTGCTCACCCCTCAGAGTAGAGAAGGATAATTTCATTATCGTAGGTTTCAGATTCTGCATTTAAAAAGAATCTGCATTAAAAAATATGAAACTGTATAGGCCTGCAGCGTCAAGTGAGAAAAACGTTGCAGCGCGATTGTGTTCATGCCTAGTAAATAATTTTGACAGACGGTAGGAAAAAATTCACAGTGAAATGAGGCTTAATTATTTATCGTCAGCTTAATGTTGAAAAGCGATAAACTGGTTTCATTGTTAACTAGTGGGCCTAGGCATATACAATCATACATGTATAGGCCTACATTGTACAATGTATATGTCGCAATTCGATTGGGTCTATTACATTCATAGATGTAGGCCTGTCTTGTAATGGTGCCGGTGTCACGAAATACATGTAGAGTATTTCCCCGTATTAATTGTAGGCTATTTCTCCCCCCCCGGATGAAGAGAAGTTGAAAAAGGCACTTCCGCGTGTATTTATTTTTAAAAATTAACTTCCATCTGCTTTGTTTTGAACAATGACACTAACATGTATGTTTGTTCCTACTAGACAATTTTGCTTGCTTTGGTTTGTGGGCACTTAGAACATTTAGGACGATTAAGAACATGTAGGCTACTCACTTAGAGCCACTAAGTAAATTCGAGTTGCCTTGCTCTGAACATAGGCGTAACTTTCTATTATGATGGTAGTGTCTAGTCACTATACCACTTTTGCCCGAAAAATCTGACGAACTTTTTCCCCTAAAAATTCTTAGGATTTTCCCGTCCGAAAAATCTGACGACCTTTTTTTAGTCATCCGCCCAAAATTCTTAGGATTATCCCGTACGAAAAATCTGACGACCTTTTTTTAGTCATCCGCCCAAAATTCTTAGGATTTTCCCGTCATACCCCTGCGCGCCCGAAAAAATCCTCCCGTACCTGTTTTGCCCGAAAAAAAATCCGAAATTGTTTGGCCCATCCATGCCTCTTTTGCCCGAAAAACACATTTGCCCGAAATTTGGGGGGCATTTGCCCCCTCTGGACCCCCGTCTCGTACGCCTAATAATGCATGCATAGTAAAAAATAGCAATGGCGGCAGAGCTGATAGAGGGTTCCACCGTGTCGACACTACCTTAATTACTAAGGGTCGTAAATCCTGAGGGGAGGAGGGAAATTCTCTATCAACTCTAAGCTTGAAGAGAGAGAACGTGAAGTTATTCTTCTCTCCATAATAATATTCATTATGGTGCGAAGCAGAGGCGTGCGTAGGCCTACATAGGCCTAGTTCTTTGGAATCACTGTTACTATCAAAATAGCATTCACATTCACATTCCTCCTCTGTATTATTTAGTCTAGAACAACATAATTTCTCTGATATGACAGTTAATGAGTAATGACATGGGAAAGAAATCATGTTCTTGTTAAGTAATCTAGCAACATTGTTAAGTAGGTCTAAAGGGTTTTTGTTTAACCTGCTTTTCTCTAAATTTTATGTGACTCTTGCCATTGAACTTGACTTTACGCCTACCTACTTCAGAGCAAATGAAATATTTTCTCCCCCGGAGACTTCATTTCGACTTTCTCGCCCGGAGACCAGGGCTTTTAAAAGAAATTTGTAGAACTGCACGACCAGGATTTTTAGTGCGGGTTTGTTTGGCGAAAATTTTCCTCAAGAAATGTCGCAAAAAACTGATGACCATCTTTTTCTAGTCGTTAGTTCAGATATAATTTGTCCCAAGCTTTTTTTAGTTTTGGCGAGAAATATCACAAGTAGGCGAATGAAAAAACTGATGACCTTTTCGTCTAGTCACCTTTTTTAGCGCAATAAAGGTCATGAATTGTGCAAATCTAGTGTGCAGGGAGGGATAATCTGAAACCGGGGGGCAATCTGAAAACGCTACACCGGCCTGCAATTACCTTTTTCTAATGATTTCCACTACACATAACTACTCTCACAACTGCACAAATTCATTTGCAACTATAGATATTCGTTTAATTCGTGAAAAAAAAACGTCCAGGCTGACACACCGCAGCCTGGTTACATTGTGACATTAAGAGAGACAAACATTATAAAATGAAATTAAAACGTCTTTCTAAATAGATCATTGTTAATGAGATTGAATGATTAATGGTTGTAAGCGTTCTTGTAGAGGACTCTGGAAATAAAGTTTATGTTGCACATTTTGTGTAGAACAGCACGTCTAAAAAACCTTGCCTGCATGGAGACTTAATTTATTTCGAAACTGATTTCCCGGCGGATCTGTATCAAAATTGCCCTCGAGATATATTCTGAAATAGAGTCTCCGGGGAGGGTAGACTTTTAAGGGAGACTTTAAAAGGGTGACTACCACAGGACACCGGCCCAGTGGCCTAGCTAAGCTATTTCGCGCTAGATTACAATAGAACCTCATCCGTTCAGACAACCTGAGATACATGTAGGTCATGTTCTCATAGTGCATGACATTACGATACCACCATCCTACCAGTACAGCTGAAATGTCCAGAAACAGTTGAGAGAACCTATTATTAGAACCCATATAATGTATAGGATAATATTGTATTGTATTGTATTGTATTGTATTGTATATGAGCATTTTTAAAGCGCCTCTTACAGACTAGCTATTCAGAGGCGCTCTCAGCGTGGCAGCCCCGAGGAAATAAAAAAGACTTCAAGTAACGAAGAGCTGAAGATGAAACCCCCAATAAGATCTTACTACGGATAGTGGGAGGGAGGTCATTCCACATAGAAGGGCCTACAATGGCAAAGGCACGGTGTTGAGCCATGGCAGTTCTTGCCCTTGGAACCAAGAGATCTAGTCGATCAGCAGACCGGAGAGGGCGGGAAGATACTGCAGAGAGGGGTTTATGCATCAAGTCACAAAGATATTTAGGAGCTTGTCCAGTTTGAGTTTTTGAAACTAAGAGCAGTACCTTGAATTGGATACGAGAAGCAACGGGAAGCCAGTGTAGGACATCAGTCATGTAAGTAGAAATGTGGGAGTAGCGAGGTAGACGAGCAATAAGTCTGGCTGCCGAGTTCATAACTGACTGAAGAGAGGATAAGCGAACTTTGGGAAGCCCAGCAAATAGTGAGTTGCAGTAGTCAATTCGACAGCAGACAAAGGCATGAACAATGGTTTTAAATACAGAAGAGGAAACAGATCTTCTGATGGCTCTCAGACGCCTCAGGTGATAGTAACATGAGCGTGTCAACTGGGAGAGGTGATCAGAGAACGAAAGGGTGCTATCAAGAGTTACACCCAAATCACGGACACTAGATGAAAATGTAAAGTCAGGGTACATTGAGGACAAGAGTGGGAAGTTAAGTTTAAGGAGCTGTTGCTTAGTACCAAACCAGATCAGTTGCATCTTAGTGGGATTAAGGCAAAGTCGATTGGCCGACATCCAAGAGTGAAGATCATGTGACAAGGAGTGAATCAGTTCCACAAGAGCAACCTGATCAGCAGGAGGACCATGTACAAAGGTCTGGACATCGTCGGCATACAGGTGGCCAGTGGCCAAGTGTTTAGCAAATAAAGAAGGAATGTCAGCAGTGTAAAGTAGATACAAGATTGGGCCGAGGACTGAGCCCTGAGGGACTCCAAAGTTAACTTTAACCCAGGTCGTTCTGGAATCACCAAGGACGACCATCTGAGAACGATCTGAAAGGTAAGATTTGAACCAGTTAAGAGGAGGCCCAGAGAGGCCACAAGAAAGTTGAAGACGCTGTAGCAGGATCTCATGGTCAACCATATCAAAGGCGGAGGAAACATCAAAGAGCGCCAGGAGTGTTAAATGTGACTTATCAATGGCCGAGTAGATATCAGAGAGGAGGGATAACAGGGCAGTTTCAGTGGAGTGATGCCCTCTAAACCCAGATTGACTAGGTGGCAGGAGTCCAGAATGCTCGAGGTAGGGGAGAAGCTGGATTGAGACAAGTCTCTCAAGAGTTTTAGAGATAAACGAAAGGTTGGAGATAGGACGATAATTTTGACAGACATGCTGGTCAAGGTTAGCCTTCTTAAGAGTAGGGAAAACTATAGCCCGTTTTTGACATGCTGGGAGGTGACCCTCGATAAGGGACCGATTAAACATATAAACTAAAAATGGAGCAATGTCATCTAAAATGTTAACAATAACAAAAGGAGGAAGTGGATCAAGTTCACATGATTTCTGGTTCGAAGAGTTAATAACCCGACGGAGTTCATCCTCAGTGATGGGGCAAAAGTCTTATATATATAATATTATATTATATTTTCTTTTATAATTGTAATTATTGTAATTATAATAATAATAATAATAATAATAATAATAATAATAATAATAATAATAATAATAATAATAATATTAATAATAATAATAATAATAATAATAATAATAATAAGGCCTGATTTCTCTTAGAATCACTTTTTGCTCCTGAAATAATTTTTATAAATCCTGAGGGATCATTGATACCTCGGGTTAAAAAAAAATAATAATAATAAAATTTTAAAAATTAATAAATTGCACATAATTAGGCTACGCGAAACAGTTTTTCTATTTCTGTGCCTACTAGGCGACATATTCTTCGGTTACTTTCACCTGGTTAACATAGGTCTAATAACAATTATTTTATTATTATTATTACTACTATTATGCCTATATAGGTATGTAGCCTAATTATTGTAATATTATTGTATTATAAATAGGCTATTAAAGCAGGACCAATAGCCTAGAATTTTGGCAGGTCATAAGGGCAGGTCAAGAGTAATAGGCATTAGACAGGCCACATGACCCGGTGTAAAGGTTTCAGATTACCCTCTCCTAAACATTACCCCCCTCTGCAAACTGTAAATTTCATCAATCATCGCATTTATTGCACTAAAAAATCGGAAAAATCATCCCGCTTTTTGTTTTTGGTCTGAAGATTTTCATCCGTCATCCCATTTCGTAGTCTGTTATCAATATTTTCATCTGTAACTATAATACTAATCGCCGCTGAAGTTACAATGGAGAAAATGTCTTCGAGGCTATTATTTTTTTCGGATCAAAATATTGATAACAAAACACATAGTGGGATGACGGATGATATTCTTCAGACCAAAACAAGAAGCGGGATGATTTTTCTGATTTTGCCATACACCATGGCAATAAATGCAATAAATGCGATGATTGATGCAAATCTAGTTTCCGGGGGGTAATCTGAAACTGGTTTCAAGTTACCGGGGAGGTAATGTTTAGGAGGGGGTCATTTGAAACCTTTACACCGGTCGCGACCTCGCTACCCTACAGCATATTATGGGCGCCATTTTGTGGATCTTTGAAGACTTAGACGCATGCCTTTGGTCTCGAGATGAACCCGCGCTTTTGTCTTGATCGAGCCATGATGACGTCACAATAATTTAAATCGACTTTCAGTTGGCGATAATTTGCCTAGAAAGTATACCTATAGTCCTATGCGCTAACTTATGGTGTATGGCAACGTCTTATAGGAAGGAGACCTAGGAAGAAAACTTTGAACTGTGCAGCGACTGTCACTTTGGAAAAGGTAGGTTTAATCAATCAATCACTCAATCAATCAATCACTCAATCCATTAATCACTCAATCAATCGGTAGGCTACGTGTAGCCTATAGTCTTCGATCAATCAATCAATCAATTGCTCTGTAAACCTTCCGATTATATTAACCAGGTGAAAGCCGCAAGGGATCATGGATCCATCTGGATATATTGGGACACCTTGGAATAATAAGGCCTACCTTTTAACGAGAGTAATTTCTTACAAGAAATTTGAGGCAAAACTAGTATCGTGAACCAGTAGGCCTATTAGTCTTTAGACAGTATCTATTGACGACACTAAGTCAATACACCTAATCTGACCTGACCAAACCGACCCTCACTACAACAGACTATAGCCTGACTATAATAGCTATTCCCGATTCGCAAATGAATTTGGAGTAATAAGGCTGTAGCAGTGTAACAAATCGACCCAGGATGTCCAACATGTGCCTATGTGTGATGCACATGTGTTATCGAGACGGTTATATAGCCCAAGCCGCAGCATCATCGATTGCGGAGTTGTTGATACAGAAACTTTATGAACTTTAAATAGTCTAATTACTGTAGGACGTATAATCTGGATCGTAGCATTGAAGTATGCAAGCATCAAACCTGTTCGCTCTCTCCAGAACGATGTGCTCAGCTACCGTAAAGAGCACACGCTTGCTATATTTTGAAACTCAGAGAATTACCTCGCGGAACTCTAGTCTACCTTCTGTTTTCCCCACGCAGACTCTTATGCCTTTCAGTCAGAGCCCTTCTGCAATTCGTAGCTTTGCAATTTTAGTCTAGCAGAGCCTGATGCAAAGCTGTATTTTTTGTTGAAAGGTTTTGAAGTCGCCACTTCTGGTATCCACAGATGAAGGTGCTCGTGATTTTCCTCTGCATTGCTTTTGGTCATGTGGATGGCAGGGATGCTGAGGCGGCGGAACACTTAGGAGTCAATAGGGATGTCAATAGGGAAGCTACCCGAGTTGTAAAGCCCCGAGGAATATATTATGAGAGTGGAAATTATTTTGTCGAGGTTCCTGCCAGAGCCAATGGTGCTGATCCAGCTAGAAAGAAAACTTCCAGAGGTTCCTTGACTCTCTTCCAGACTACCCCGACTTTGCAGACTGCCCCGACTTTGAGGCCAATCTCTTCCGAGGCAGTAGAGAATAACTTGGAGATTATGTACCTACGGAAGCTGGAAACGCAATTCAAGGTGTTCGATTATATTGCCGATTCCATCAATGCGAGATCTGAAGAAAAAGGAAAGATGACTTTCGGTGATTTGTTGAAGGGAGTTTACTGGGACACCGATGCGCGGATTCGTAGTGAGATGATCCTTGCAAACGTCGCAGGAAACCTTCTTCGACTGAAGAGGCAGGCCGAGGCAGAGGCTGAGGTTGCTGATCCCAGCGATGCGATTCTCAGTTATAGGCTATACAACGACATTCGTAAGAAGCTCCCGTTGTCCATGAGACTGAAGATACGGGAGACCGTGCTTGACGAGGACATGCTACTCGATAGCTACGCGAAGACCGGAGCGGCAACGAAGGATCTGCTTGAGGCTTACGATGCGGCAAAAATAGTGGAGCTGACGGAGCTAAAGAGGCAGACGCGAGAGTCGGGGATTGGAGTACAGGAACTGATCGCCAACTACAAGCTGCTGAGAAAGGGTAAAGTGTGGAATTTCGTGACGCTTCGACAGAAGTACAAAGCTTTCTTCGAAAAACCGTCTCCCGCTCTGGCCGAGTACGAGACCCTCAAGCTGAAGGAACTTACGGCGGTCGACGGTTTTCTTAGCGGGTCAGGCCAAACTGAGAGCGAGAGTGGAGCACTGGAACCAGCAGGACAGGAGACTTCAAGCAGTATAGTTACGGATACACTACCGGCGGGACTGACCGGAACGAAAGGGGCGAGATCAAGCCGAGACGGAGTTCCGGTTGCTGCGGGGACAGTGGCTGCACCAGCGGCCGGGTTGAGCAGGGAAGTTCCAGGAGGAGCGCAGGCTGCTCAGAGTGGGGATGATCCCGAGGATATTTTGGCGAGTTTCGATAAATATCTGAAGTCATCGGCAAACTTTAGCGCCGACCTGAAGCTTCAGATGTTCCATACGGACGCCGCCGAGAAGAGGGTCCTGCTGAGCTACGTCGAGTCCAACTCCGCCCGCAAAGAGATCCTGGATAATTACTACGCCGAAAGAAAGAAAGAGATCGAGCTGCTTAAACTGGAATTGACCCGAGTGGGGCCTGAGGTAGCGCCAGGCGTTCTTTCGGCGTACAAGGCGAGAAGGAAGGGTACCATTTGGAACTACCTCAAGAACACTGACGACGAGCGAAGAAACTTTTTCAACCAGGTCTCGTCCGGTCGATCCGAGTACGAAGCGCTGAAGAAAAAGGAACTAGACATCGATAGATACCTTACCGGGGCGCTGGCGATTGAAGACAGGGCCCCCGATGCAAGCGAAAAACCACAGCCCGCTGAAGACAGCGAGAGAGCAAAATCCAAGGAAATCTACAGAGTGGAGAGAGCAATGGTTGCGGAAATAGCCCGGGTCAAAGAGGACGAGCAGATCGAGCGAAGGGCGGCGAGAGACGCACGGACCGAACCGGTTGTAGTCGACGTTGGATATGTCGCTGACAGAGAAAGCTTTGAAACCGTCGCTCCTACAACAGTTACCGTCAACGAGAGGGTATACATAGAGGTTGAATTTGACGAAGTTCCCGATGACGTCACGTCTGCAGCGTCTGCGAACGCAGAGATTATCACAGACACAGGTGAGAATTCAGAAAATACAACAGAATACAACAGCGTACGTTTTGTTTTATGCATTCAATCATTCATTCATTCATTCAATTATTTATTCATGTCGGGGATTTATGTCAGGGCTGCACTGTTAAATTTTGAGGTGAGGAAACAATTGTCTTCTCGAGTTCCGCGAAACAGTTTTGGAAACTCTAGGACTATTCATCAGTAATCATTTATATAAATGATTGAAACATCTGAAAACGTGTACCACAGGTCAATTTTTTTTACCGTAGTGGTAGTAGTAGTAGTAGTAGTAGTAGTAGTAGTAGTAGTAGTAGTAGTAGTAGTAGTAGTAGTAGTCGTAGTCGTAGTCGTAGTCGTAGTGGTAGTAGTAGTGGTAGTGGTAGTAGTAGTAGTAGTAGTAGGCTAGTAGTAGTAGTAGCAGTAGGCTAGTAGTAGTAGTAGTAGTAGTAGTAGTAGTAGTAGTAGTAGTAGTAGTAGTAGTAGTAGTAGTAGTAGTAGTAGTAGTAGTAGTAGTAGCAGCAGTAGTAGTAGGAGCAGCAGCAGCAGTAGTAATAGGCTAGTAGCCGTTTATTGACAGAGTATCAACCAAAGACAAAAAATAGCAGCAATCAGTACAAAGTCAATAACTTTCAAGTGATTGATGCACACAAGTCAAAGGATCAATCCAATATGGCCACATGGTCCTGCTGAGACTCGATTCACCCATTCTTTCCGGATAACATTTGGTCTGGCACCAGCACAACAATTACCAACAATTCAACTGTCTTCAACATATTCCAAGTTGTTTGCTAAACAATTAATAATTCCCTATTTATTTTACAAACAGTACAAGCCGAGAATCGGAGCAGATTGGTCAGAATTGCCGTACTGTTTGCACTGGTCATGCAGGTGATGATAGCTATCCTGTAAGTGTGAGAATCTACTTTCGCTTTAAACTTGTTAGCTATCATGTAAGTGTGAGAATCTACTTTCGCTTTAAACTTGTTAACTATCATGTAAGTGTGAGAATCTACTTTCGCTTTAAACTTGTTAGCTACAGTATCATGTAAGTGTGAGAATCTACTTTCGCTTTAAACTTGTTAACTATCATGTAAGTGTGAGAATCTACTTTCGCTTTAAACTTGTTAACTATCCTGTAAGTGTGAGAATCTACTTTCGCTTTAAACTTGTTAACTATCCTGTAAGTGTGAGAATCTACTTTCGCTTTAAACTTGTTAGCTATCATGTAAGTGTGAGAATCTACTTTCGCTTTAAACTTGCATCAATGTTTTATTTTCAATGCCATTCGTCATTGATTGGTTAAACTGTTGCATAGGATTATTAGCTGCTTTGTCTCTATTTTTGATTTGCACTTCCAACTCACTTCGCTTCAAAATGCATTTATCTACAATTTGAATGACCTATGATTTTATTAACATAATATAGAAAAGAATTGACTGCACACAATTTGCATTCTATTTCCGATTTAATTAATTCTTTCAAAATAAATAATAGGCGATGATATTTTGTGAAGCGTTCTTATATATCGGATACTAGCTGGGGTACCCGGCGTTGCCCTGGAAATTTAGGATTCGATCCGCTCCGGCCACAAACCCACCACACAACACCCCACCACACTGCGACCTCTATACCAGTACGCCACCGGAGAAATTTGGGTTTGACGAAAATTTCCACCCCATCCCACCCCACCCCCTCCCCCCCAACCCCCTCCCACCCCACCACCCCCACTCCACCACACCCTACCTCCCACTCCATCCCCCTCCACCCCACCCCCACCCCTCCACCCCACCTCAACCCCACTCCCTCACTCCACCCCCACCCCAACCCCACCCATCCCCAACCCCACCCCTCGACCCCTACGCCACCCCACCCCACCACCTCCACCTCCACACCTCACCTCCATCCCACCCCTCCACTCCACTTTAGACACCTCTAAAACGGCGAAATAACGGCTTTTATACGTGGCAAGCGAATGAAAATTGTTAGCGAAAATTAGTGTTTTTGACCCCCGCACCCTGGCCCCCCCCTGGTGGTGGAGATTTGCCAACCACTGATCCGGGGGGTTCTGATGGACCTCTATCTAGGAAAAAAAATTCAAAAAAAATAGCTGCCTTTTTTTGAAAAAAAATTGGGGGTTTCGCCCCCACTCTGGCCCCCATGGTGGTAGAGAATCGCCAACCCCTCGCCTTTGCGTCTCGTGCCGAGACCTACACAGTAGTGAAGGTTTGGAGTGAAAAGCTCAAAAACTGTGAGCCTGCATTCTGGACAAAGTCACATACATACATACATACAAACATACTCACATCCTTCCTTATAGATATAGATAACATTATCCTCGCCAAACGCTCAGAAACATAGAAAAAGAGAACATAACTGATTTTTTTTATAAATCTCAGAGGTAGAGCAAATGCTTGGCGTAGTTAAAGTGCTTTTATTTTATGCTGATGATTCTTTTTTGCATAGAATTCTGGGACCGGAAATGAGCAAATTAACCGAATGGTGGAAGAAGGGGAAGGCGGACAACACTAATCTTGAAGCTGGGATGAAGGAAAGGCCAGAGATTCTTCGTTTTCGAGTAAGTTCTGTTATGTCAGATATAAATAGGCCTAAAAGCGTTCCACTGGTTGCACTCTGCCAGTGCTAGTCCCAAGCCTGGATAAAGGATGAGGGCGAGTGCGACGGTGATTGTCTTTGTTAACACACAGTGTAGTCCAACTGAAATTTTTAATAGACCTATAATAATCAGTGACCAGCACCATGTCCAACCACATTCAATGCAGAAATACACAGGTAACTTTTCCAAACACTAACTTATTACACCATTATTGTGCGCTGGGTAATTTTTTCTTCCTGGTGCAGTCTGCCACGAAATATACATTGGGTTTACTATTCCGTTAAAGGCGTTAGACTCGTTACACACAGCGCAGAATTCTCAGCCTATTTTAAGACGAATGTCTTTAGAACTGTTAGATTGTCATGTCAAGCTTTTTAAAATATTATAAGATTGTGTAGGAACCGCTTTTAAAGCAACGAGATAAGCCTACGCATTTAGGTCTACGTTTAGTATATTCGTTTAATGGTAAAAAACTGATAGACACACCGCTATCAAGTACAAAAAGCAGTTGATCAAATACAATATAATAGGCCTACTTATAGAATGTCTTTAGCCTTGTCTGTTGAATTTGTCTTAAGATGAGAGCACAAAATGACAGAAATTACAAAAAGAATGTTTCTTTGTTTATAATACTATAATGAGATTAGACAATTAATTATTATATATACACACGTGTATTACTATAATTACTAGGCCTATAATTGATTTGATAATCAACATCAGTTATAGCCTAAGTTCTAATTAGTACTAAATGAAAGCATACAATGCATGAATAATAATCAAGGAAGAGTCTCCAGTTATTTTTCTACAATTCTCAGACCTACATGTACATGTACGTAACCGTTGTAACGGCAACAACAATGTCATGTTAAAAAAGTATGCTGTAACTGCATGAGCGAACACAAAAAGCAACAATAATTCACTGTCTGAATTTCTCTCATTTATAGGAACCGCTGCTGCTTGTGAGACCTGGAAAGTGCCAGAGAATCGTCTCCGTCGAAGATGGATGATGTGTCCGTTGCGAAGAAGAAGTGATTCCTCTTTTCGCAGGACGATGAACACAACCATCAGTTTTCACGCTTTAAACTATTCACTGTTTTATTCTAACTGGATTTAACTATAATTATATAGTTATCGCGTTTGCTTTTGCGATGTAAAATTTTTTAACTAAATAATTCTTGCACCATTTCCCACTCTTGGACATGCATTGTGTTTAACGTTATCTTGCAACAACACCAGTCAACAGACTACCTATGTATCTGCTATCTTGTATCTATCTAATCTATCTATCTATCTATCTATCTATCTATCTATCTATCTATCTATCTATCTATCTATCTATCTATCTATCTATCTATCTATCTATCTATCTATCTATCTATCTATCTATCTATCTATCTATCTATCTGTCTGTCTGTCTGTCTGTCTGTCTGTCTGTCTGTCTGTCTGTCTGTCTGTCTGTCTGTCTGTCTGTCTGTCTGTCTGTCTGCCTATCCTTCTATCCATCCATCTATCCATCCATCTATCTATCTATCTATCTATCTATCTATCTATCTATCTATCTATCTATCTATCTATCTATCTATCTATCTATCTATCTATCTATCTATCTATCTATCTATCTATCTATCTATCTATCTATCTATCTATCTATCTATCTATCTATCTATCTATCTATCTATCTATCTATCTATCTATCTATCTATCTATCTATCCATC
Organism: Lumbricus terrestris; assembly: GCA_949752735.1. NCBI lineage: Eukaryota > Metazoa > Annelida > Clitellata > Crassiclitellata > Lumbricidae > Lumbricus > Lumbricus terrestris. Next base: position 22,275,741 of record OX457048.1, read on the forward strand.
CATCTATCTATCTATCTATCTATCTATCTATCTATCTATCTATCTATCTACCTATAATCTTCTATCCATCTGTTTGTCTCTTTTCTATCTATCTATCTATCGTCTTCTATCTATCCTTTTGTTATGTTTCGATGGAACTACGAAGAGCCTCGAGTTGAATATTTAGTGATTAAAAGGATTTTAACAGACATTTGATTGCAGTAAATAATTCCGTATGCAACTTAATGACAACAGGACTCAGATGCGCTCGTGAATAAACTGGTACCCTCCGCTTAGCATTCAAGAAGCATTATAGATGGTACTTGTCGGTCCTAGATGGTACTTGTCGGTTAATTCACCGTCACAGGTTTCGTCTGTCCACCTTGTCGGTTAGTTCACCGCCACAGTTCGCCCTATATTTACGCACTGGTTTTTAGTGACGTAATGTAATTGTGACATCCGACTAACTTATAGCACGTCATAGCACACTGTCTCGCAGCATGCTGCAATAAAAGCTGGATTGATGAAAAACGCTTGAGAAATGGAAGCTGGATGAGGGTTCTTTTACAGGTAAAATCGAAGCTGAACTTATAAACAGAACGCTTGGGAAATAGAAGCTGGATGAAGTCTGTTTTACAGGTGAAATAGGAGTTGGACTGACGAAAAAACGTTTAAGAAATGGAAGCTGGATCAAGGTGTTTTTAGATCTGAAATAGAAGCTGGATGCATGTTGAAGTACATGAATGAAAATCATCAATCCAGCTTCCAATTAGGCTAGAAAACCATGAAAGTCCTTTTCATAAATCCAGCTTCTATTTCATAAATAAAGAGCATTCATCCACCTTCCATTTCTCATGCGCTTTTTCATTAATCCGGTTTCTATTTCAATGGACGAGTTGTCGTTGGAGCAGTTGTTTGGGAACCAGTTGTCGTTGGACCAGTTGTCGGTGGACCAGTTGTCGTGGAAGTTGGAACCGTGTTCACTGCCATTCTGAATGACATTGCACAATTTTGCTCGCAATAGTTAGGCCTACATTGCAAGTTTTAGAACCCTGTTAGTCCTCCTATCAACAGTCAAGTTTGCGATTATTTCATTCGTCTTTTATGCATCCTAATTTGAACATTTCTTTTCAATGCCAATGTGAAATGCGCGAAGCGATTCTAATTCCTATTAAATTTCACATGTAACCGGAGGTGAATTAATTTTTGCATGCAAAATTTCGTATAATGTGTTTCTGTGTGTGGCGGTGAATTAACCGACAAGTACTTACAGATTTTTTAAATCATCGATTACGAATCTTTCAGATTTTCTCTTTCCACATTTCGACAACCCTTCTGTCAAGACACAGCATTCATGACCATACTGGTGGTCCAGCACAACGTAACTTACAGCAGGGCTTTTTCTGTCGAAATTTGGAGTTTACAGCATCATTACTGTTATGAGTTGAACGCTTTTTTAGTCTATAGGCCTACGCTAATGAATTTGATTTTTTGTGAGGCCTGCAAAAAGAACCAATAAAACGTGACGTGCAGCTTTGGTCGTTCAAACGCGGGTCCTGAGTTGCTGTTGCTCAATTCCAGAAATCACTACCGGTACCCTGCCAGTATCTCGAGATGTATGGGCCTATCTGAGTGGAACCACGTCAATCAATCTATCTATCTGAACTCATATAACGCCCTTCCAGGATCTCTACTAAACGGCGCTCCGGGTCCAGGTCAAGTGAAAAAGGCAGTCTTCAACATTTGGTCAATCTGAGACGGTATAGGCTACGTGACGTTTTGGCGCGACCGCTTTGGCGTGTCCCCTCTGAAAGCTATCCGGGGGGATGAATTGATCTATTCCCCTCCGGATGGAATTAACCGGTCTAGGCTATCCGGGGGGATAAACAATTATATCCCCTTTTTTTGAAAAATCAGAATAGGCCTAATTGAAAATTGTATGCTCTAATCAAAATTTAAATTGACTCTAATTGTTTTTAGTGTCCTAAGCAATGTTCAGAAAAAGGCAAATCGAATTTATTTAGTGACTCTGACTGTTCTTAAGTGCTTTAAATGTTCTAAGTACTCTAAAACCAAAGCAAAACAAATTATCTAGTAGGAACAAACATATACCTGTTAGTGTCATTGTTCAAAACAAAGCAGATGAAAATTAATTTGTAAAAATAAATACGCACGTAAGTGACTTTTTCGACTTTTCTTTATTTGGGGGGGGGGATACGATTAATACGGGGGATACTCTATTTCGTGACACCGGCCAAAAACGGACTATTCGTCCAGTGCATCATTGATATTTTCATTAATCCGACTTCTGCCTTGACAGTTGACATGAATTATTTTCATCAATCCAGTTTCCATTGGAGCAACATTTATTTTTTCATGAATCCATTTTTATTTCATTAACAATTATTTTTCACTAATACAGCTCCTATTTACTGAAGAATTTTCTACTGGTACCACTTCTATTTAAGGTAAAATAATTGTAATCAATCCAACTTTTATTTTACCAAGGAGGTTTTCATCAATCCAGCTTCCATTTATAGATGAATGATTTTCTCCGTAAAGCGCACTTCTTGTTAGGCAGAATGAATTACATTCATCCAGCTTCTATTGAAGCAAAGACTTAGTTTTTTCCAGCTTCCATTGACAGGAACAGTTGGTTTAATAAATCCAGCTTCCACTTACGGTAAGACTTAGCTTTTCAATCCAGCTTCCAGTTAGGCACCTAAACGTCCGTTGGGAGGTGTCGCTTAGTCAAGGGAAGCCCGTTCCAGGTTGTTGGACCAACCACAGAGAAGGAACGGCTCCGTGCGCCCAGTGTGTCTGAGGGGTGAGGAATTTTATCCTGAAGTTATTATTGCTTCCTCAAGGAAATAAAATTAACCTGTTATATATTATTTTCTTAATCTTGTTCAGCAACGATGACGTCACAATCATCTAATTAATTTTCTGCTGCGGATTTAACTGGTGGGCTGACTTTGGCATTAGTGATGTCTTAGAAAGTGTTGACCCGTCCGCTAACTAGAAAAATTTCAATACAACTACTGTCACTTTGCAAAAGGTACGTTTCATTCCTTATACGAAAATCGCTGACACATTTTTTTAGAGATGGACTATCTATCCAGACTATCCAAATTACAACGCTTCAACTGCCCTGCTGTAGGCATAAGTAAGTAGGGCCTAGGCCATAAGTTTGCACGCATCTTATCTTATCTGACCATTTATAAAGTGCTTCTCGCAGCAAGAACCTTTCAGAAGCGCTCTCAGTGCGTTTAACTCCGAGAAAAAAGTCAAGTTTTGGACGAGAGAAAGACGAGGATACACTACCAGAGAGGATGGCAGAGCGAACTGATAGGGGAAGCCCATTCCATAGGGAGGGTCCAATGCAGGCAATTAATCTGGTTTGAGCCATTGCAGTCCTGACTCGGGGGACAAAGAGGTCAAGCCGATCAGAGGATCTAAGAGGACGCAGCGAAGTGGCAGAAAGGGGCGATGCATCTGATCGCACAGATACCTCGGAGCAAGACCAATTTGAAACTTAAGGGCCAAAATCAGGGCTTTAAATTGTATACGGGCCGAGAGTTGAAGCCAGCGAAGTTGTTCAGTCATGAATGTAGAAATGTGGGAGAATCGAGGAAGACGGGCAATGAGCCTAGCAGCAGCATTGAGTACAGATTGCAGAGGAGCTAGGCGAACCTTAGGCAGGCCAATAAGGACAGAATAATTGCAATAGTCAATCCGAGAACATACAAAAGCATGCACAATTGAGGTAAGGATCGATGATGAGACAGATTTGCGAATAGCCTTGAGACGCCTTAGCTGGAAGTAGGAAGAGCGAATAAGATTGGCAATATGCTCAGTGAAGGTAAGAGAACTATCAAGGGTGACACCTAGGTCTCGAACACTGGATGAGAAGTTAAAGTGAGGAAAAGTTTGAGAGAGCAGTGTGTAGTAGAGTTTTTGAAGCTGCTTAGGAGTGCCAAACTAAATCAACTGGGTTTTGGAAGAGTATGTCTTTATTGAACCGCCTGCAAACGCACTGCGCGAGCATCGAGTTAGAAGAGTCTATACTATAGAGTGTACAATCACAAACTAATCAAAACATGCAATTATTATAAAACAAACTATTTCATAGCTTTTAGTGGGAAAGGATAAAGTAAGGGGAGGCAGCAATGTCTCTTGAATAGCGACAACAGCCTAGCATTCGTGTTATAAAACCACATCAGGATAATAGTGTGCTAATGGTCGCTTCAAGTCAGGAAGCATAACCTGTTAGGGAAACTGAAGCCCAATAACTGATCAACATTCATCACTTGATGTAAACAAATCGAGTAATGTTAGACTTCGTTCAGTCAGGGTTCCAAGGTGAGTAATCTTTTCGGAAAAGGGGCAAAGACGATAGTAATTGAATGGCAAAGCATCTTCCTCAGTCCGACTTGAAGAATAGGCTACACAGTAACGGTCCTTTGCGATTATACACCGTGGTTCAATAAAAAAAAGTAAGCCAAACTGTTTTTCATATAATATCTAATGCCTGATAATTAATCATGCTAACAGTTTCCCGATATTTAGAGCTTTGAACCAAGAATAATTATGATTTCAACATATCATGTCACAGATTTGAACGGATTGAAAGATAGGAATCTTTCAATTTCATCTACCGAAATTTCAATTTGCGATCAATTTTCTTTTGAATTTTGTAACAAAGTAGGCTATTTCAAACATGAAAAATGTCTTTAATATTTTTTGTGAAGAAACTCTAAGTTATACTCGTTGACAGTTGAGTATTTAAGCATAAAAGATGTTACAGGCGACATGATTTAAATCTTGACTGTTTGGAGGCCATAATGTGGGCGGAATGAAGTATAGTGTCTCTCTTGTTAGCATTTCGATGGTTTCCCTGGCTCTGTGGGTTGGCACTGTTCTGTAGAAAAAGACAATAGCCATTTAGAACTATAGATTTCTGATGACAGGAAGAAGATGCTGCGACAGCAAAACTTTGCGATACTAGACTCCGTTATTTTTTACTCCAGGATCACCGAAAACAATTATGGGAACGACTAAGCGACGAAACTGCAACGAGCACCATAACAGAAAACTGAAAACTTAGATTTCGGCACATGAAGTTGAAAAATACATATCTTTCGATCCGTTCAAATTTTTAAATGATATGTTGGAATCATGATTATTGTTGGTTCAATTATCCAAATATTGGAGAAATTTTAGTATGATTAATCATCAGCCATTAGAGATATGTGACAAACATTTTAGCTTACTTTTTACTGCAGCCCTGTGGACAGTAGCCTACACGCGCAATCGAGGAATAGGCTACCTCCCAAACGCTTAGGTCTACTTAAGCACGTAAACCTTGAATATACAATATTATTTGTTGCTTATTTTTCTTAAATATAGAATTGTTTGAAGCTGCATCTAATTCTGTTTTCAAGGTATTTAAGTCAAGAAACCGCTGCTCGGTACGGGGCGTATAGCGACGTTCCTGCGGTGGTATACGGAGGGAGCATAATCGGAGGCATTTAATATCATCTCAGCCCCCTCTCCCCCGTCCACCAAAAGGTAGGCCCTATGTCCTGAATTCTGAGCTAACGACAAATAAAATTAAGTAAATCGTTGAGGAAACAAAGATAACAAGCAAGCAAACGAATGTATTTGATTAGCCATAGCATTCCTCTGTGGAGATAATTAGGCCTAGGCTAATTAATGATCTTCTATAATTAATTAGGCTAATGTTCGTATGCCTACACGCATGCCATGCATTCTCAGCAATGATGTTGTAATCCTAGCAGATATTTTAAGCGTGCCGTGCTCGTTAACAGTCAATGATAACATTTTAAAACTGAACTCTGAACGTGTCTTGTTACTGTGGCAACCGAGATTATGTGCAGTTTGCACATGGATCTAAGTCTGTTACTATAGAGAACTGGAACGTATCATTCATCATACCTCATCTGACTAGGAGCATTGGGAAATGTCGGTTTTAGAAATCGCAGTGATGCGACATCAGCGAGTAAGGAAGAATTCGGATACGATGTGAGCAAGATGAAATAAAAATTAGGAGCAATGAACAATTGAACATATAATAATATTATAAGTCTTATATATTATACATATTATGTGTAAAGAGTCAGGCATGTAAAAATGATGGCAAGTCTGCATTAACGAAACGATCTTCTTGGTCTCTCTTCCGTCAGGCGCATTGTCCTACACCAACAATGAGGCCTCAATATGCCGTCTCCAGCTTGCTCGGTTTCTGATTTTATCCACCGCATCTCTCAGTAGGCTACATAAACATGAAAACCGCAATATGAAATGTATCCAAAACGAAACGATGTAACAGGCTAATCACCAGTGTATGCCAGAGACTATGAGAAGACGACAGTATTCAAATTATAGTGACAACTTTACAAGGGTGCATATAAATTATCTAATCCTGCGACGCAGAAAATATATAGGCCTAGTCATAGGCTATTGTAAAATGGACAGACTAGAACACATTCTTATGCAGCTTTCAAAAGCCAAATCAATCAATCAATCAATCAATCAATCAAATGTTTTATTTGCAACCGAAGTATAACAGGTTTACACATCTTGAACATAGGTTACAAAAAGGGGGCCCTAAAGGGATAAAATAATCCCGCTGTCTAGGGACACCAACGAAGTAAATGAGGAGGCACAGGCGTGTGCGCTTGAATCAGCGGCGCCCGCAGGATTTTTTTCTTGTACGCACAGAAATTTTCGATGGAGGGGCCAACAGGAAAAATTTTTCGTTAGGCCGCCGAAAAAACTGATCAACCTAGAATTTTCCCAAAAATACCTTTTCTATCCGCCAAAAAAACTGATGACCTTTTTTTTTTTTTTTTTTAGTCATCAATCTAGAATTTCCCAAAAACATACCTTTTGGGTCATCGCGCTGTACGCACTTACCTATGTGCGTACGTCTGCGGGCGCCGCTGCTGTACGCACTTGCGTAAGTGCGTACGCCTGCGGGCGCCGCTGGCTTGAATGGTTAAGAGCATTCGACTTGTAACGCGAGGCGTCGGTTCGTGTTTCCTCCAATTCGGTTGTGTATGGATCGAAGGCAAGTCCGTCAGTCACAATTTCTCAGAGCCATTGCTTGGCGCTTAATAACAAAGTTATTTTTGGCTCTTCCATAATCTATTTCAAAAGGTATACATTTTCTGTCTCTGCTAATAATTTCATACCATGTTTTCCTATGCGCACTTACACAATTGCGCCTTCGCAAACTGCTCTTCTGTATGAGTTTGCCCTGTATGGGAGTCTAGTCCTGCAGTGCCTGATGGAATGCTGTATGTTCTGTTGAAAGGTTTGAAATCGCCACTTCTGTTAAATACAGATGAAGGCGCTCGTGATTTTTCTCTGCATTGCTACTGGTCATGTGATTGGTGAACTGGAGGGCAGGGATTCCGCGGTGGAGAACTTGAGAGCAAAGAAAGCTGTTCTGAAAGAAGTCAGTTCTTTTGTATCTATCGACGATAACAAAACATCAGCCACCAAAATTGAAAGTCTCCGAGAAATTTACGAAGAAAGCAGTATTTCTGACGAGATTACTACTGACCCCGAAGATGCTAATTCAATCGAAATGACATTCTCGAAAAATCCATCGCCTGTGATCGAGATTTCGACCGCGGAACAAAATTCTTCCAAGAAAATAAAGAATTATTTGGAAACGATGTATGTACGGAAACGTACAAGAAATTTGAATGTGTTGCAGAATGTTATCAAAAACAGCAGGGAATCAGTGCGTGGGTGGAATGATTTTCTGAATAGTGTTTTGAGGTACGCGGAAGCACTGGGTCTCAAGAGGACAGACCTAGCAAGCGACGATATAAGATTGCGTCGGAGGAAACGACAGGTTGACGATCCAGATAACAGGATTATGAGTTACAGGGCGTACAACAATCTTCGCAAGAAGCTTCCGTTACCGATGAGACTCAAGATTCGGGAAACTCAACTCGCCGAGGATTATTTACTTGACTACTGGGTAGGAGCGGGTAAGCCTGACGAGTGGCGACTTAATCAATACAATAAAACGAGGTTTGAGGAATTGGAGGAGTTTAAGAAGCTGGTGGATAGCGCAGGCGACGGAAGACAGGAGATCATCGATACCTACAAGGCGATCAGGAAAGGCACTCCGTGGAATTACGACAAGCTTCGTGATAAGTATACAAATTTTTTCTCACAGTCCTCTGACGCTCGAACTGAGTATGAAGCCATGAAGTACAAGGAATTCTCGTGGATCGAGTGTTTTCTCAACGGAACAGACGTGACTCAACTGGCGGCGGCCGGACCAAAATATTACGCGATGGACGAAGAGCGGGAGCGAAGAGTGCGAGCCAAGGAAGCGGAGACGTTGTCAGTTGAAGTTGTTGTCGATGGAGGTAGCGCTGAAAGCATTGTCGCTACGACGGATGACGTCGGAGTTGAAGCTACGAACACCGCGACTACCACACCACTAGGTGAGAAAGTTTACCAGAATTCAATTATTGAATTATTATAGCAAAACAGTTTGCGTAAGAAACAGACTCCAAAACTTAATTCACGTATAATACCGGTATTGAATAAAAAAAACTATATGGATCTAACCTCATTTTAAAGCGACCTCGTTGCCTGTGGTTCATTATGCTCGTGCCTCCCAGCATCCAATTCCCAAGCTGCAACGGGATTATGGTGTATAGGACTACATCTGAGTTTGCAGGAGAGGCAAAACACGATGGTTGCGGTAAAAATGTTTCTTAGCTAGAGGTTTAAAAATGCAAAGCATGATATTAGGACACGTATGGATATTTTTTATGGATCTTTTTGAGTATATTTCTAGTTTCACTTTTTTAGATTTTTTTCATATGAATAGTTTCCATAGTGCGATGAAATTTGTTTATAAAAATCAAAAAGTAGACCTTGTAGTTAATAAGTAGGTGCCTGAAGGGGCGCAATAAGTCCTCGTGCCCTCTGGAAAACTTACACCTATTTTTCATTCAGTTATCCATTCATGCTCTTTTCATAGTTACTTCCAGGGTTGTAGCCTACTCAAGGGTATCCGCTCAATACCGCGCGCACAATACCGCGATGTTCACTACCGCGCACGATCATTAGGCTACCGCGCACGATCATTACCGTGCTCGATCATAATCGCATACAAGTATTTCAACATGCATCCAGCTTCTATTTCATATCTAAAAATACCTTCATCCAACTTTTTTTCTCATGCATTATTTTCATCAATCCAGCTTCTATTTCATATCTAAAAATACCTTCATCCAACTTCTATTTAAGCGGTGTCACGACTACTGTTCTACTGACAACGCGTCAACTGGTCTACAGACAAATGGTCCAGCGCTTGAGAAATGGAAGCTGGATTAAATTATTTTAAAGGTGAAATAGAAGCTGATTAATCGACGTCAAATGTGTTTCATAGGTCCATTCACCACAGATTTAATCCTAATTTACATCGATTGTTTGTTTTGTTTGTTTGTATGTGCACTTGCTTCCTGATGTTCCAATAATGTGATGGCAAAATTTAACCGTATTCAACACATGTATCGAATTTGTATATTAAGAAAATGAACAATGCTTTCTTTTTGTTTACAAGCAGCACAAGCCAAAAGTAGCAGCAGCTTGGTCAGAATTGCGGTACTGTTTGCTCTGGTCACGCAGGTGATACTAGCTATCCTGTAAGTGTGAATATCGACTTGCATTTAAACTTTCATCAATATTAATTTTCACTTTCAAACTCAACGGCATCACTGATTAATCAGCGTCAATTGAGTTTCATAGGCCTCTGCTCAGAGGCGCTCCCACTACAGAGCAGACACTGCATTGTAGTTTCACGCCGAAGCGCTGAACAATTGCGAGGGAAGGACTTGTCCAAGGTCCATACGAGGCGTCTTGAGGTGGATTCGAACCTGCAACCCTTCGACTGCAAGGCGACGAACATAACCACCGCGCCACTATCTCAATTGCTCCCTATCTTTCGAATATTATGCTGCCACAATCTACTCGATTCCAAATTCTAGCTGACCCAAAATCCACTTCTGCTCTCGTGACCTTCGCAATGCCTCTGGTCGTTTCACGGTTCACCCTAATAGAGGCGCTTTTATAAAATAATGTTTTAATACAATACATTACTATGCAATCCTTATTTATTATCATTCAATTTCAGCTGATTAACTTCACTGCAAAGTACATTGTCATACTATTTAACTGAGTTTTACGATGTCCTTATAAGCGAACGAAAGCGAACTCTGTAGCCTAATAGACAACTGATAGGGGATTTATTTTCTTTCTGTAATTTTTTATTTATTTAATTCTTGTTGATCATCATCATCATCATCATCATCATCATCGTCATCGTCATCGTCACCGTCACCGTCATCGTCGTCGTCGTCATCATCATCATTATCATCATCATCATCATCATCATCATCATCATCATCATCATCATCATCATCATCATCATCATCATCATCATCATCATCATCATCATCATCATCATCATCATCATCATCATCATGATCTGAGTAGCCTAGTCAGGAAGTGATGCATCTATATTATTGTTCGCACAGAATTCTGGGACCGGAAATAAGCAAATTGGCTGAATGGTGTGAGAGAAGGAAGACGGAAGATGATATTATTGCTGCTGAAGAAAAGGTAAGAGCTTCTGTCTGTCTGCCTGCCTGCCGGTCTGTCACTCTGTCTCTATTTCCCTCGATAAGCTGGATTAATGGCAACAACTGCTCTTTTCGATGCATGCAAGGGCGGAACTAGGGGTAAATCCGGCCATGGGAAATTTGAAAAATTTGCACGGGATGTGTCCCCCCCCTTATCAGTTTCCTACAGGCTTAAAAAGGGTGACTGGGGAAATGAGCATATGTTTTTAATAAATTACAAGTAGCTCAGAGAGGAGAGAGAGAAGAGCAGCATATGACTAATATGACTATAAAAGGTCATCAAATGTCTAGGTCAAAGAACACCGCAATTGTTTCAGACCAAAGACCAATTTTGTCCCCCCCCCCTCGAAAAGTTCCGTGTCCGCCCCTGAATGGAAGCTGGATAAAACTAAGTCTTTGCTTCAATAGAAGCTGGATGGATGGAATGTTTTCTGCCTAAACAGAAGTGTGTTTGACGGAAGAAATTCGTCTGGCCTGTACAGGGCCGTCTTATGGTCATTGTAGGCCCTAGGCACTTTTGCATATTAATCTATTCGTAGGCCCCTATGGCCTACGAAATAGCAGCTTACGCAACACTACATGAAAGATTCAATTTTCTTCTTGACAGAACTTTATCAAATGAAGAAATAGTGATTAGAGCAAAGGCATTAATTGAGATATATCCATGTGATCTAGAAGATGCATTTATTGACGAATTTCTTTTGTTTTCTCGAATATCGAATGTTTGCAGACAATAAATCTGTAGCTGAAATGATTAGGTCACAAATAGCTGACAAGCTGGTCTCCAGTTTTCCAAATGTCAATATTGCTTTTCGAATTTATCTTTCTATTTTTGGAACAAGTTGTGAATGTGAACGTTCTTTTTCGAAACTGAAAATTATAAAAAAAAATTACTTTCGGTCAACGATGGGACAGGCACGTTTATCCTCCCTTGCATTACTTTCAATTGAAAACGACTTAATGCGAGAAATGACATTTGAAGACGTTATAAGCGATTTCGCGAATGCAAAGAGCCGCAAAGTTAACATAATATAGCCTATAGCTAAGCCAATGTTACTGTTTCATTAGCTAGCTATAGCCTTAAAAAAGTTAGCTCGTTAAAATTAAATTTGCAAGTTTTTTGTTTTCTGTTTGCTTTTTCCGGTCATTGACCAATCACCGCATTTATTTTTAAATATATTTTTTCCAGGATTTCGTAGGCCCCTGGTAAGTTCGTAGGCCCTAGGCACAGTGCCTACTGTGCCTAATGGATAAGACGGCCCTGGGTCTATAAATGGAAGCTGGATTGACGATTTCTTGGTTAAATAGAAGTTAGATTGATAAAAATTATTTTATTTTGAATAAAAGTGGAATTGATCAAATTTCTCGTCTTTAACCGGACTTTCCTTGATGACATACAATTGCTATTCAAATAGAAGTTGGATTGTTAAAAATAATTGATGGCAATGAATTCTGGATTGATGAAAACAATTCTTACCAAGGCAGAAAGTTGGATCACTGTGTGCGGACCTTAGACAAGAAAAATCCACGGCGCCAAAACTTCACGTATACCAACAAGTTGACATCGACAAAGATTAAACGTAATGGCTCTCAAATAGTGAAAAATCATGTTGAAATTGGTCATCAACTGGCAGATTGACATTCTATATATCGGTAATTTGTTCCTTTATTAAACAATCCGGTTGAAAAACTGCAACCGGCTGCAGTGTAGGCCTATACATTGTAGGCCTACAGTTATCTTAAATTCTTAATTGTTGTGGTTCTCTTGTTTTTAAGGAACCTCTGTATAGAAAAAAGACATTGCAACTGGTGACACATGGAAAGTCTCGAAGTCTCCTCTCAACAGATTGGTGATGTAGCCGTTCTAAAGAAGCGATTCCTAATCGTCTATAGAAGGAGGATTATCGCAACTATAATGTAGTTTCACGCAGAAAAGTTTCTGCTCTATTATTGTTACTGTATTTAACTAATTATCATGTTTGCATTTACGAACGATCCGTTTCAACTGAATGCCCTCTTCTCCTCCACGGACAGTATTAATTACGTTGCCCGTTTATTTTGTCAGTCTTTAAATATAATTTTTTGTACAGTAATCATGAATATGGTGGAGCTTAATACTTAGTCTTACACGGCGATTACAAGGATGTTAAAACACGTTGCGGTCGTATTTTGTGTTTCAAAATTCCATTCACGATGGGAGGAGCAGACATGAACCTAAGCTTTATAAAGAAGTCAATCAATCAATCAATCAATCAATCAATCTATCTATCTATCTATCTATCTATCTATCTATCTATCTATCTATCTATCTATCTATCTATCTATCTATCTATCTATATCTAATGTGCGCTTTGAATGACTTCAGGAGAGATGCATTTCTTTTGCAGACACTGCCTGTGCTTTTTTAATAATTCGCGAATTAGAGAAAAAGATAGATCTGGAGAGCCAATGCAGGTCGGAATAGGTCAAAGAACCCCGATTTCAGCGCTCTCTGGTGCATTTTCTCTCGTGAGACTTAGCCTACAGAAAGAACCACGCAGTCAAACGTGGGAGCTTAGGCCGTGCCCACGCAGTTCATGAGTCCATGTTGCTCAATTCCAGAAAGTAGCATCTCGATATAGACCTATATTTGATGGGTGTCCAACTGTCCATGTGAACCCATAGTTGTCAGAGGGAACCACTTGGGTCCTGAGTTGTCGTTGTTATTCTTTATAACTGAACCTATAATTTTTTATTATTGAGCAAAGATGACGTCACAATCACCTAATTAGTTTTCAGTTTCGGATTTTACGGATGGGTTAACTTTGGCAATTGCAATGTCTTGGAGAGTGTAGACCCGTCCGCTAGCTAGAACAGTTTCCATGCAGCTACTGCCAGTCTGTTTGCAGAAGGTAAGTTTCATTTCTTAGAAAATATTCGCTAGCACAGTTAGAGAGACGAACAAACTACAGAGCTTTGGACTTTCTATTCAAAATTATAGCGCCTGAACTGATGTGCGGGCAGCATTAGTAAGTAAGCATGTAGGTATATGTGCGCGATTTTCAAGCGCTGGCGAAACTGCAGTATCGGGGACCATGTGTGTCGGCTAGGGTCAGGTCAGGTGTCGCGAGGGTCGGTTAGGGTCAGGTTAAGCGTCGTGAGGGTCGGATATGGTTAGTGTTAGGGTTAGTGTCGTCCAGGGCTTAAAGTGTGGCTGGACGGTCATGGACGGCGTCCATGTACTTATTTTAAAATCTGAACGCCGTCCAGCCACTTATTGGCCAGCACAGCCTGGAAAGGTATGAGGCGTCCAGGCACTTCTTTTACAAAGGTAAGGGCGTCCAGGCACTTATTTTGTCACACTTTAAGCACTGGTGTCGTCATTAGATACTATATACTATACTATACTAAGGTATTGTGTAAGCTTCGGTTCCCGATACTGCAGTTTCGCCCAAGCGCCTTCAAACGCACTGCAGGAACATCGAATAAAAACAATAAAAACAATATAAGAGCGTAGAATTACAAAATAATCATGATGTGCAATTACAAGACATGCATGTAACAGACAGTCGGGTAGAAATGCCACACGACCAACAAAAAATTGCAAGAAAACTTTTATGATGATTTTCTGGTGCCCTGGGTCTGGTGATGAACATACTAAAAGATGTCTGAAATCGAACCACGGCAAGTGGTCTAATTTCGGTGCAAAAACGATGGCCGCCAATTAGACCAGGATTGGAATAGGAAAAAGACACTGTTGGAAGCAAGTCATGCAACAATTTGCTAACATAGCCTACGTTTCTAGACTAAATTGACCCTCCTGAAAACGAAAATCGCGGTTATCAGGCTTGATTTTTAGCGGTTGCATGGGAAAACAAGGTGGCGAACACAATGGCAACAAATTGCTTTAAAAGGCTGTAAGTCTGGTATATGCCAGAGAATTTGAGAAGATAAAAGATTTCAGTGGGATGCTACAGAGAGACATAAGCCTATATTTAGGCCTAGTGTTGCGGAACAGCAAATTTATAATTATTTAAAAAAACTGACTGTAGCCTGTAGGCTGTAGGCCTAGTGCATTCTTATGCAGTTTTTCAAAAGAACCAGAAACTGTGTGAAGAGGCCTAGGCTTATGCGTTGAAAGAGTATAGCCACGTCAGCCGAATGGTGAGAGGCTGAGAGCATTCGATTTGTAACGCGATGTGTGAGGTGTGGGTTCGTGTTTTCTTTAAATCTGATGTGTATCATGGACCTCAAACAGTCACAATTTCTCATAGCCAAATAACAGAGTCATTTCTCAGAGTTGATAACAATTAAGAGCCAAATAACAGAGTCATTTCTCAGAGTTGATAACAAGAGCTAAATAACAGAGTCATTTCTCAGAGTTGATAACAAGAGCTACATAACAAGGTGCTTTTTGACTCTTCCGTAAGCCACGCCAATATCTGCATTTTATTTGTTTCTCTGTCAATAATTTAATGGCATGTCTTCCTCTGTGCACTTACACGTAGGCCCTATCCGCCTCTCTCTCTAAGTGCAGTGCTCTTCCGCCTGAGCTTGCACATGCATGAAGGCACTAGCTTTGGAATTACAGTCATGCAGAGCCTGATGCAAACCCGTATTTTCTGTCGATAGGCTTTGAAATCGCCACTTTTGGTACCCACAGATGAAGGTGCTCGTGATTTTCCTCTGCATTGCTATTAGTCATGTGGTTGGTGAACTGGAAGGCAGGGATTTTGCGGAGGAGAACTTGAGAGTCAAAGAAGATGGTCTGGAAGAAGTCAGTTCTTCTGTATCTATCGACGATAACAAAACATCAGCCACCAAAATTGAAAGTCTCCGAGAAAATTACAAAGAAAGCAGTATTTCTGACGAGATTGCAACTGACCCCGAAGATTCTAATTCAATCGAAATGGCATTATCGAAAAATCCATCGCCTGTGATCAAGATTTCGACTGCGAAACCAAGTTCTTCCAAGGCAACAAGGAAAAGTTTGGAGACGTTGTACTTGCAGAAACGCACAAGAAATTTGAATGTGTTGCAAAGTAGTGACAAAAACAGGAGCAGGGTTGCGTCTGATGCAGGATGGAATGAGTTCCTGAAAAGCGTCGTGAGGTACGCGGAGGCTCTGGGTCGCAAGAGGACAGACCTAGCAAGCGACGATATAAGATTACGTCGGAGGAAACGTCAGGTTAACGTTACCGATCCAGAGAGCAAAAGTTTGAGTTACAAGGTGTTCACGAAGATACGCAGGAAGCTTCCATTACCGCTTAGACTCAAGATTCGGGAAACTCAACAAGCCGAGGATTATCTGCTCGACTACTACGCAGGCGCCGGTCAGTCTGACGATTATCGGCTTCGCGAATACAATCGAACGAGATTTGAGGAATTGGAGGAGCTTCAGAAGGTGGTGGAAAAAGCAGGCGACGGAAAGAAGGAGCTGATTGAGAATTACAAGGCGGTGAGAAAAGGCACTCCGTGGAATTTCAACAAGCTTCGCGAGAAGTACAAGAAATTTTTGGCAGAGCCATCTCCGGGTCTAACTGAGTATTTGGCCATGAAGTACAAGGAATACTCGTGGATCGAGTGTTTTCTCAACGGAACAAACGTGACTAAACTTGCGGAGGCCGGACCAAAGTATTACGCGATGGACGAAGAGCGAGAGCGAAGAGAGCGAGCCAAAGAAGCCGAGACGTTGTCAGTTGAAGTTGTCGTCGATGGAGGGAGCGCTGAAAGCATTGTCGCTACGACGGATGACGTCAGAGTTGAAGCTACGAACACCGCGACAACCACACCACCAGGTGAGAACAAACAAGTTCACCAGAATCCAATTATTATATGAAGAATTTTACACAGGGCACAGTCACACAATGTCATGTTCCAAAACTTAGTTCTCGTAGGCATATAAAAGAATATCGACTTAACCTCGTCTAAAGGCGCTCTAGTTTCCTGTAGTTCAATTCTGCTCGTCCCTCCAAACTCCATACTGTACCGGGTAACTGGATCATATAGTGTATGGCCTGCATCTCTAGAATTATATATTACTTGTAGGACCTTAAATATAACTATACAGATTATGATAATACAGGGTGGGCCAGCATAAATGCACCGACTTTAAATGCTTATAACTCAGCTAATATCTGTAATTTATGTTTACTTAAAGTGTCAAATTAAAGGCATTTCACTCTAGTAGGCCTATAAGTCTTAAAAAGGACTAACTGGTAATAGTTTAAATTTAAATACTATGTTAAACAGCAAGTCCTGCGATACACTGGCCTCGTGTCCAGGACCTTGGGATTCGTCCATTGCTGGCTCAGGGCCATGGAAAAGGAGATGAGCGCCTCCCTATGTTCCTCATGGAACGGGATAGGACTTTACTTTTTACTTTTTGTTTGGTAGCCCTAACTACCATATTTTGCTGTTATTAGTGACACAATATGGGGCCGTTTTTCTGGACAACTCACATATCGTGTTTTGCCAACACTCAGGGCTGTAATCAAGGGTATTCGCGGATATACAGCGTATACTCACCTCCGGGAAAAACGGAATCGTATATTCTACTCGCGAAAACCAGGGTATATAGTATACGTGGGCAAACCAGGGTATACGCGGGTATTTAGGTGTTTATGTGTATTTTTCATGAAAATCGGAGCGAATGACTAAACAAGATGATCAGTTTTCCTCCCGGTCAGCGTGTAGGCTACTCACCTCAAAATTATCAGTTGGCCTACAGCCCTGCCAACACTGGCGTAGAAACGACCACTTTGGGCGTTTGGGTGTTTGTAGGAGTCTGTACCATGACTGGATACTCACGGTGCAGGCTCCTTCAATCGTTAAACCATGTCCTTTCAATTTTATCAACAGCTACGCGATGCTTCAGACGCTTGCATGCTGAAAGCCGTGTCTTTGCATCAGCAGTGTCGAGGAGCTGTTGACTTCAAGTCAACCAAATACATGTATCTTCAGCCTCAGATCATCTGTGACTTTTGCAATATGACTTATGATGCTTCTAGAAATGCTTTTTTCGCGCTGAATTTCTTGGGGAGAATTACCTTTTACCCGGGTTATCGATTGCAAAGTAACTCGGACACAAAAGCAATGTTAGCAGGGGTGCGCCCCGCGCGTGCCTAATCGCGCGGTTTGCGACTCGAAGTTCCTGTTTCGTCAATTTTTCGTATCAGACGGTTCAATGTCGTCTGTTAAGAAAGTCTTTACTCATTTGAAACAAATTAAATTCTTTATCAGGTCGCAAAATTCTCATCAAAACTCGATCATCATTTCTAATAGGCGCCATATTGTGTCACCAATAACAACAAAATATGGTTGATAGGGCAGTTCCAAGCATTGCATCAAAATTTAAGCTAGTACCAGCTCGACTTTCTCGAGGCTAATGCTAGAGTGAATTAGCTTTAATTTGACTCATAAGGTATAATTAAATTGCATAAATTGACTGAGTTATACGCATCCAAAGTCGCCCGTGCATTTATGCTGGCCCACCCTGTATACGCACCTATCCTTAGTCTGTCCAAATGCATAATGCAAAGACCGATAAATACGTAAGAACTTTAGACAGCAGTAAAAAAGTGTTTGCATTGTATCAAATTTGGTACAGAAATGAATGGACGTGTAATTGGAACATCAGAAGACATACGTAAATCATTCGTCGCTTTCAATTTAACAGTATCTAACACATTTAAAGTCGTTTGTTGGGGGAAAACGATTTTTTTGTTTTGTTTGCAAACAGCACAAGCCAAAAGAAGCAGCAGCCTGGTCAGAATTGCGGTACTGTTTGCTCTGGTCACGCAGGTGATACTAGTTATCCTGTAAGTGTGAATATCGACTTTCATTTAAACTTTCATGAATTATTAATTTTCACTTTCAATGGCATCACTGACTTAACGTTAACTGTAGGTTATTTTAATGAGTACAATAATAGGCTACTGCAGGCTCAATCCTTATTTAGGCCTATATCGATCAATTGCGGCTGATTAACTTCGCTGCAAATCAGGACCGACATTCTCATACTATTGTAAGTGAGTTTTGTTATGTATTTATAAATGAATGAAAGCCAACTCTGTGTATTGTATTGTATCTAACTATTTGTAAAGCGCTTCTCGCAGCAAGAGCCTTTCAGAAGCGCTCCCAGTGCGTTCAACCCTCAAAGAAAAGGCAGGTTTTTTAGACGAGAGAAAGATGATGAAAGACTACCAGAGAGAATGATAGAGCAAACTGGCTTAATGATGACGACGACGACGTCGACGACGACGACGACAACGACGATGACGACGATGATGATGATGATGACGACGACGATTATTATGATGATTATAATCATAGGCCACTCATAATCGTAATCGTAATCTTCAAATTTCAAGAGCGCCACTCGTGCGCAGAGCACCTGGTCCAGCTTATTCACGAGCACAAAGTTATAGGCTAACGAAGATCTTAGCTTGTCAGGAAGTGCTGATATATGTATCTTTATTACTGCACAGAATTCTGGGTCCGGAAATAAGCAAATTGGCTGAATGGTGTGAGAGAAGGAAGGCGGAAGATGATATAATTGCATCTGTAGAAAAGGTAAGAGCTTCTGTCTGTCTGTCTGTCTGTCTGTCTGTCTATCAATGGGCCTACTCGTTTTATTTAATCATAATACGCTGACATGTCAACTTTTATAAAACGTAAAGATTAAATGTAATGGCGCTAAATAATAGGGTCTACTGAAGGTGAAATGCTGAAATCAGACATCAGTAACTGGCGTTTTGAGTCGACTTCTGTGGTCTGTCCTTTTTTAGGAACCTCTGTATAGAAGAAAAGACATTGCAACTGGTGACACATGGAAAGTCTCGAAGTCTCCTCTCAACAGATTGGTGATGTAGCCGTTCTAAAGAAGCGATTCCTAATCGTCTATATAGGGCCTAGAAGAAGGATTATCACAACCATCAGCTCCACGCTGAAAAATTTCTACTCTTTTTTATTGTTACTGTATTTAATTAATCATCATGCTTGCATTTACGAACGATTCATTCAAACTTAATGTCCTCTTCTCAAATTATTTTGCTCTATGGACTGTATTAATTACGTTACCGTTTTACCTAGTCGGTCCTTTTTTCTATATCATTTTTGTACAGAATTATGAATATAGTAGAGTTTAATATTTTAGTCTTCCACGGTAATTAAAAATATGTCAAAAAACCTTACGGCCATAGGCCCCTATGTGTTTCAAAACTTCCATTCATGGTGTGAGGAACAGATAATGATTATTGTTCTGAACTACAGTTTTAGCAAGAAGCCAATATTGGAAGGTGTAGCATTTTGTAGCAGTCTAGTAGCTACAGATGTTTAAATGAATGGCAGAGCCAGAAACAAATTTCACGGTTTTCCCTTTGGGGAGTTTCCATTTGGTTTACCGCTTTGGGGGTCACCATATGTGGTTGCCATTTCTGAGTTCCCAATAGACAAAATGCACAGACTTAAGCCTAGTTTAAGAAAAAATATAGATGTTTCTTATTTTGATGGTTGTAAAACTCTTTAGTCGTGACTATTTAATGAGTGCATGATGTTGTCGGGGAGTATTAGGAGTGTATGAAGAAGTCTAGGATTAGAAACGAATATAAGCATGAAACGCTCGCGAATAAGTTGGTGCCCTCCACTCAGCTTTATTAATGGACCTTACAATTACGATTACGATCACAATACATACAGATTGACTGGTCCAGTGAGTCTATTCACATGAAGGATAACGGTGGTGATACAAATGCATTCGATGGCAAAGAATATTAGGACACGGAAACTCTAGCCTCAAGTTCCGAAGCACATCGTGTCTCTCAGACTAATTAAAGACTTAGTCTACCATAATGCATAGTCAATAACGTTCTGAGCGAGATCCCAAAAACTGCAACTGACAAGTAGGCAGTTAAGATAGCTTGTCGACCCAGATCACCACGGACCACTCTCACGGACAACCCTTCTAACTCAACGCAGCGCTCGTGAATAAGCTGGTGCCCCGCGCTTGACTTTCGAGTGGCGCTCTAGAAATTTCGAGTTTACGATTACGATTACGATAGTAGGCTACTAGAAACAGTTGAAAAGAAGCTTAACAGAAGTTGAATTCAAATGTATGGCAGCCGGCAAGGCTCCATATGTCCTGCTGCTCAGCTGACAGTTGCCCTTAGGAGTTGGAGGCTGAGCCAGCCATTGGTCTCAGCATAGAAGAAGCGCGAAATTATCCTCAGACTCTTACTTGCGCTCCCGAAATTATCCACTGAGGTAAAAAAAAAGAACACGTTAAAGAGATATGGTACGGTATAAGGCGTCTTTCAAATTTGCTCATTTTTTTCAATGGGGGTGACACGAAATGGAGTATCCCCCTGAAAGCTATCCGGGGGGATGAATTAATCTATCCCCCCGGATGGAATTAACCGGTCTATACTATCCGGGGGGATAAACCATTCTATCTCCTTTTTTGAAAAATGCGCATAATAAAAAAAATTATGCTGTTTTAAGTGCTCTAAAAACAGGGCAAAGCAAATTATCTAGTAGGAATAATCATACCTGTTAGTGCCATAGTTCAAAACAAAGCAGATGAAAATTAATTTGCAAAAGAAAATACATGCGGAAGCGGTTTTTTCGACTTTTTTGAATTTGGGGGATACAATTAATACGGGGGATACTCTATTTCGTGACAGGGGCAAGTAAAGTCAGACTCTGGAATAAAATTTCTGCGTTGGTGAATGGTGAAGATGTGAATCGTGGAGTGTTATTATAATGGTCAACTACGCTGACCTCTAGACAATGGGCTAACACACTCAAACAGGGCAGAAGATAATTATGCTAGGCCTATAGATCTCGTGATTTCAACATGTCATACATGTATTTATGCCCTAAAGGTCAACAAAACGTCCATGTAACAAAACTATCCTTCTTACAGAAAGTCAGCACCATGCTTATGAACAAAGCTAATGACGTAACAATAGTTTGGTAATACATAATACATGCGGTATACGCGTATTTGTCATTATTCTAACAATGTAACACTATAGGCCTACATACTTACATAGCTAAAGTCCTGATGACGTAGCAAAAAGCGCTGTGCATCAAGAAGATGTCATAATAGTACAGAGCCATTGTCATGGCAGCAGCGAAGTTAGTGACGCAACAGAAATTGAAAAATTGCAAAACAAGGAGACGCCATCACAATACGTTTCGACAGAACAAATTGATAATAATGCATCATCATCATGATTGTCCAATAAAAATGGTGACGTAATAATTGTGTTTTTAGAACAAAAATAATGTCGTCACAATAAAATGTCACGTGTCTTTCCGCTGTGATTCCGTAGAGCTGATACTCGCAGTTTTTCCGAGCAGGAACAGGGTAGCTACATTTATTAATCCGACCCTGTGCGGGACCCACAAAACTGCGGGCTTCCACCTTAATGCGGGCCTGAGGAGCATAAGTGGAGGATGCGCGGTACGTATGAGGAGTTGGTGAGTATCATGAAGAGCTTATGTTTCATGTTATTTTATGATTTTCAAGTTTTTTTACGATTCTAAGCATCAGAATAATTAGCAAAGCGAGAGACTGGGAGGCAGAAGCAGAGGAGAGGAGAAGTGAATAATTATGTCTCTTAGTTGCATGGATAATTGGTTTTATATTCTACAAGTCGATTTTAAGTAGCCTAATAGAATATCAGAGAATTGTTGAGAAAAGTACTTATGCAAAATGCATTTCTAATTATGACGTCTAGGCCTACATATAAGCCTATTTATAACTCTGTATCGTCCTATTATACAGGACTGTTTTAAAGGAATTTTTAGATCTGCACAATTCCTTCTTTCCTTTCCGATCATCCATGGTAAATTACTTAAAATCGGAGGATAGTGACCTGTTTGCTAGTTTTAACTGTACAGAAGTGCTTCTACAACTGCACATTTTGTGTACAACTGCACGTTAAAAGAGCCCTGCTATTATAGTCGGTCGATGGTAATTGATGACATTATGATTAAAATCTCGCTCCGAACTATACATAGCAAACCATATAACAGCTAACACATTTTAGCTAGCAAATATGATATTTAATCAGACTAAATAGGGTCTATAGTAGCCTACGGTAAAGAAATGTCTTGTAGATTACTTTAGCTAAAATTAAATTTTGCAAGGATAGAGAAGCTAATTTTGTGAGAGGAAGAAAGTGAAGGAGGGAGTGCGGGAGGGAGGGGATTCGATTCAGTGTCGTATGCAAGGAGCTTTAGGGGGCTAGGAATGGCTTAGGAAAAGTTGTTTTTAAAAAGGTTATTTATCCACTTAAATCAGAAAAACAAAACAATTGTAGTAACAATTGTTTTCTTACTTTATTCTCTTTGTTACTTTATTCCCTTTTATTTACTTAATACTGTTGCTTTGGTATCAGGAAGGACATCCGGCCAGGTCATAGCCCCCTTCATCATAAATTCCTGGCTACGCCACTGATTCGGTTCAACTAATTTGGGTCTGCAACTTTTATACACAAATTGTATTCCCTTCTAAGCAGAGAAACAGTTCGACAGTCGAATCCCAGATCGTGGATTCAACTTCAGCAATCATATCACGAACTAAATGCAAGTCGGACGGAGACGTTTAAAATAGATGACTCACAAGAACGAGTGCAAATCTGGAGACTAACTAGCTACCTTGATAAGAAGTATTATCGCTGTTGGTCATTCGCTTTTATTTCGAAGTAGGCCTACCAGCGGCGTAGCCAGGAATTTATTATGGGGGGGGGGGTATGGCCGGATACCCTGTTTTTGCTATTTTTTCTTACTTAAATGGATAAAGAACCTTTAAAAAACCTTTTCCGGAGCCAATGGGGGGGTTTTTAACCCCCGAAACCCCCCTTGCCAACGCCACTGAGGCCTACGCTAACGATAATTTATCTACCTTCCTCGCAGAGAAGGGCGTCCGCACTAAGAAAGGTACCCCATACATGTCTCCCTGGAAAATTACTACCAATTTTTATTACTAACCTACCTGGTACTCTTTGAGTTTTAACGACAGACTCGGACAGAGTGAAACCGAACAATTTGCATTTAGAAACCCCAACGTAAAATACCATGTTCGTAATTTCTTGCTTCGAATTTGTTCAAGCTCTTGCTAAAACAGTGTACCATGTCCATTGTGTTTTACCCCCTTCTGCAGAAATAGCTGTGGGCACTATATATAGGCCATCCATGCTCGCAACGACATGTGCCCAAAGCTTTAGTATCATCAGTCGTAAGAGGACAGGCGTTGAATCAGTTTGACGCTTGCATCGCTGTCGTGTCAAGCGGAAGTTGATCTAGCCGTTCTAGCGCATCGACATTCCGAGCATTTCCTTCCGGTGAATGACGTAATCACTTCTCTCATTCCGGAAATCGTAGCGAGGCAGACGATGGGCATCACTACGATGTTGACATGCGACAGAGTATTGAGGCTGAAGAAGATCAGATCCAAGTGACGCCAATGACGGTGAGCGTCTCTGGGTAGCATCAGTTTCATGATGAATATCGGAGATCTCAGCAGAAGATTGGCTGCGGCGACTCCTATGGACGCTCTCCCGAAGTCCTTCGCGTCCGAACTTCCCGATCCCTCGATCGCATTGGACGAGGAGGAGGGAGCGTTGGTATCCCCGCTTCCAAGGGCGACGTAGCCCAACGCTAACAGCAGCACAGGGGTTAAGACCAGAACGGGCGACTGTTCGATGACAAACGCCCATAACCCATACGACGGTGGCAAATCAAGATGGCAGTACGACAGGTGTGCCTTGTCGATGTACTGCGTGAATGGTATCAGCCAGAAACATCCGACGACTAAATCAAAGACAATGGAACCGGTGGCAAATCCAGCGCCGAACAGCGTACAGTACTTGGCCGGGAAGTCCGTGCAGCCGCACATCGTCTTCGTCTGCTCCGTCAGAGAACGGCGTCGCAGGTACACGTTGAACAACATGGCGGCCACTAACCAACCGGAAGTCGACGACATCACGTGATCGACATGTACGAGGGTCTTGCACGAGGCGCCGGAGCTGATCAGGATGTTTCCGGTCTGGCTGAACGACGAGATCCAGATGGGGGTGAGCTCGTAGACGGTCACGGTGATGTTGATCAGCTGGATGGCGGCGAGGTAGACGAAGCCCTCGTGGTCGAGGCACATCCTGCGTTTGACGATGATCGCAAACGCAAGGATGTTGAAGAGCAGTGCTGGAATGATGATGAAGATGAGAAGACAGGCCGGATACAAGTCCACTCTCTTCGGATGTACATAGTTGAAGTCCCTCAACAAATCAAGTGAACCGTCCAACGAATAATCATTGTCGTCGGAACTATTGAGTGTTAGGTTATGAGCCATTGTAAGAATAGACTGCACTGTAACAGCTACTGACATCCGAGTAGTCGTAGTAATAATATTATGTCGTAGCCTACTGCATAGTATGTACATGTACTACTATGTAGTAGTTGTAGTGCAGCTGCTGTGGCGACTGAAACGATTCCGCTGGAACCACTTACGGGACATTTATGTAAAAACAAATACACCGTGGCCAAATAAAGAAAGCGACCATCTTGTTGTGAACAGTTGATCCGCCATTTTGACTCTCCTTATCAACTGTGTACTGTGTTGTCAACTGATCAAAAATTTTGTGTATTCCTGTCTAATTCTCTACATATTTGGAAAATTTTAGTATGATTAATTATCAGGCATTAGATATAAATTATAAGAAAATAGTTTGATTTATATTTTATTGAATCTAATAGGATATTGCTTGTAAACTGACATTTCGGCATATGAAGTTGAAAGATTCATATCTTTTTATTCGTTCAACTTTATCTCATGAAATTTTGGAATCATATTCTTGGTCCAATTCTAAAATTATTTGGAAAATTTTAGCGTGATATGTTATCAGGCAATGGAGATATTTGAAAACAGTTTGGCTTGCTTTTTTAATCACGGTGTACATGTACACGTGCTACTCCGTGACAACAATTTTTAATCTGTGACTGTTTCAACTCAAGTTTTTTGTGAAATCGCGTAGGCTTAGGCATATACTCACGTGATTTCATTTACGGTCAGGACCCATGAAAGTTACATAACAACGAGTTTCGGAGCAAAAGGTCGATTTAGACCTGTGCATGTATGTAAGTTTGCGCATATATATTGTGCGTGTATATATTGTGCGTGTATATATGTATGTATGTATGTATGTATGTATGTATGTATGTATGTATGTATGTATGTATGTATGTATGTATGTATGTATGTATGTATGTATGTATGTGTGTGTGTGTATGTATGTATGTATGTATGTATGTATGTATGTGTGTGTGTGTGTGTATGTATGTATGTATGTATGTATGTATGTATGTATGTATGTATGTATGTATGTATGTATGTATGTATGTATGTATGTATGTATGTATGTATGTGGGCCAATGTGATCTTGGATAATGGCTTGCACGTGGCGTTGAGCTTCGTGAATGTTGCTCCGAGATATATAGGTTACATGTATATATATAATTACTTTCTGTTCTCCCAGTGATCTCTCTTATTCACTTCTCGCGTCTGCAACTTTGGTAGAAGAGGTCTGTTGATTTAGTTAGAAGCAAAGTCTCATTTAAAAATTGCACTCAGTGCTGCGTTGTTAGAACTTGATAGCATCCTAACGCGATTAGGTTTTTTGTTGTTGTCTTCAAGGTCAAGTCTGAAACGGCCATGTTGCTAAAATAATGTCTGTTCAAGTTAACGATCTATGCATGGCATTGAGGGCGTTTCAGACTGTACGACCTGTTTTGCGTAGTGTGATTTCTTAAGGGCGAAGTCGTGGCTTTAAAGAATGACAGGACGGTTATGAAAAGCGTCCTGGCCCTCATTTTTAAATCTGAAAGTCATCTTGCCCCTTTTTAGACCAGTACAGCCTGGAAATGTTTTGGTTCATAAGGGGCGTTGAGGCACTTCGTTTTTATACTTTGAGCACTGCGCCAGGGCTGTTTTAAAGGAATTTTTAGAACTGCACAACCCCTTCTTTCCTTTTCCATCCTCCATGGCAAATTACTTCCAATCGGAGGACAATGACCTTTTTCAACTAGTTTTAACTGCACAGAAGTGCTTCTACATGTTTCTACAACTGCGCACAAGTCCATTTAGAACTGCACTTTTTGTGTACAACTGCACGTTAAAAAAACCTTGCACTGCGCGACGTCCAATTTAAAAAATGAAAATGGCTAAGCTTCAGTAAAGGTTATAATAGCCTTTCATGCACAGGGTAGGCCATAAAATAGAACCCCACGATTTTTTTTTACAAAATTTGGGCCAGAAGTAAGAATTTTTAATCAAATTCACAGGGTTAAAGGAAATTTATATTTACACATGATGGCCAGATTTCATCAAAATATTTCAAGCAGAAAAAAAGTTATACCACTTTTAGCGAGTCCACCAACCGTTTTTTTACAGTTAAAAAAGTAACGCAGCATAAAGTTACCAAAAACCGATTTTTATGTCTCATCTTAAATAATTGTTATAAAAAAATTTGACATTTCCAGATGTTCCTTATTATTATTATTATTTCGAAAGGAAACAGGGTACCAGCGTAGATGCACGTCACTGTGAACTGTGAAGTCACTTAGCAATTGAGATGACGATCAAACTGATAAATGAGGAATCTGTCAGATTAATAATTTTTTTATTAAGGCAAAGAAATTCAAATTTCCGAAAAATGATCATGGCAAAGGTGTCAATGACAGACAAACTGTGTCTTCAGATAGGCCTATACTTCTTGAGCAAGGTCCTGAAGTTAAAGCTGTAATCGTCACTTAGGCCTACTCTGATAAGAAGTGAGTGCAAAGAAAAATTAGGCGTTAAATTGAGAGTTAAGAAATATGCCGTTGATGAAAGGAGATCGGCTCAATGGCAGTTCTGAGGGTTTCATTTAGAAAAGCCAATGCCCCAAATATCCGGATTCAGGCGGATTGGAATCCGATGGATAATGGATTAGGCCTATCAAGTGTAGAGAGGGTTCTAGGACTACTGATTAGGCTACAGGTCAATTGATCTAGGGACTACTGATCAAAGGACTACTGATCAAGGGACTACTCATAAAGGGCAACTCATCAAGGTACAGCTCATCACAGTCTGTTTTATCTAAGAACGAACCTAAGCAATTAAATCAGAGAAAAATGTAATAGATCGAAACTCAATAGGCTACCGGAATTGGATTACTCAGTGTTAATACTAACTTAAATTAGGTTACTTAATAGCATACGATTTTAGTACAAGTAGCCTACTAAATTTGCGACTGTAATAGCATATAATTTTTATATAGTATGATATCAACCATAGCTCGATGCGTACGCGTACCTTATATAAGGTACGCGTATCATACGTGCGTACCTTTCAAAGAATAAAATACGCGTACCATACGCGTATTTTATTTCTGAGTATATTATATGTCAGTGTTTTGACGCTTCAGTGGCTTCACCGATATTAAATTACTTACTTATTGGCACATGTAAACAAAGTGACGTCACCAGCGTATTTACGTTATCATAAGAATATCACCAATAAGTTGAGTACTTGACAAGTGACCAAAGTAGTGCTAAGTAGTTTTTTTTACATTTTAATAAAAACTTCGTGATAGCACCATATGTAATGTTTCATGCACAAATGCACAATGACTTATAGCATGTGCCACGGTTAAGTGTTGTACCGTACCTTTTACGTACCCTTCAATAAGGTACGTTAAAATACGTACGTACCTTTCAAAAAATAAAATACGTACCATACGTACCCTCGAGCTATGATATCAACCTATACGCTCAATACAGAGAGTGATTTAGGCTATATATACGTAGTTTAATAGCATACGGTCGTATTTAACAAGCAATAGAGTATTTATTTATGATTCGTTCGATGATTCGTTCAATGTTCAATGTGCGTTGTATAATTTGTGATGAATAGTACCTTGATGAGTTGCCTCTGGTGAGTAGTCCCTTGATCAGTAGTCCTTTGATGAGTATACTCCCTCTACGGTATGCGGACTACTGATCAAAGGTCAATTGATCTATAGAGCAATTGGCCCTTGATCAGTAGTCCGCATACCGTAGAGAGCTATGCCGGAGAAATACCACAATCTGCAGCCAAAACCAAGAGCAATAAGAGGATTGATTCTTGAACTAGAGTTGTTCTTGGAAAATTTACCTTTGGAGTACATCAACAAAGCCATTGAGAATTTACAAAGAGACTCAGAGCACTTTTGGTGGACACGTCGAACACAGGTTGTGGGGCATTCAGGTTCATTTGATAGCCTAACAGTTATTTGTGGTACGTGTGACTTAATAAAATGGGATTTCATTTGCTACCTTATATTGCGTTACGTTTCTAAATCGTCACAAGCGTAAGTGGGTGGTCTCGCTAAAAGTGATATAACTTTTGGTCTGCATGAAATATTTTAGTAAAATTTGGCTTCTTTTCGTAAATATGAATTGCCTATAAATCTGTACAATTTGATTAAATTTTTTTACTTTTAGCTCAAATAGTTATTGGCAAAATCCTTAGGGTGTCTTTTTATGACCCACCCTGTACATGTAGCCACTGGTTAACGTCGTGTCTAAAGTCGTGTCTAAAGTGCAAATGCACTGTCCAGTAAACAGTGCACCTAAAACACTGCGGATGGAACTCGCACATCGAGTGAAAAACAAGCACTTGCTGTCATCTAATGGCTTCCCTACGAAAGATACATATATAAACTGTAGATCGAGGGTGTCACGAGATGAGACAGGATAAGGATCGATTACGCCGGTCAAGATTGGGGTCATAATTCCAAGTTGCAAAAGGAAAGACCCTCAAAAGCAGAGACACACTATTGCGTAATAACTAATGAGCTAATTAAGTAAATAATTAGTCTGTGCGTGATCATTGTGATGAAAAACAAGTTCAAGCGTTTTAATTAGGCCACTTAATTATTAGTGGGCATTTCTGTTTCGTACAGCCTTTGTGCGTCACAAGAATTAAGCTTGTTAGGTCTGGAGTTATGGACTCTTTTACTACTACATAGAGTAAACCTAGGCCTACGTATAGGCCTATCCTTTTTGTATTGATGGCAGAAAACTAAGACACTTCTGTAAACAAAACAAAGTCTTTACGTTCAAAGTGCAAACAGATTTTTAAAGTTCACAGAAATGCACGGGCTAAAGCTCAAAAGTTGGCCTAAGCGTGTACACATCAAATCTTTACAGATAGGCCTAATATAGGGCATATTAAAAATCCAGCGAGTAGGCTTGTCAACGTTGTTCGTGCGCGAGAGAGTGACAGGCGAAGACAATCGAACAAACAAGTAGACGAACAGCCACGCCTGAAAAGGTCAGTTTCGACCTCGGGCTTTATACATAGAGACCGCTTTTCCAATTTCCGGTGTGTTTAGCAGCACTTCCGAGTCCAGACTTACCCGTTTCATAGGCCTATAAGCCGCCTAACGCATGCAAGAAACAAAAATCAGCGCATGCGAGAACTATCGTAGGCCAATGGAGAGTTGGAGACGGCCTTCACAAGAGAGCAAGGCTTCCGCTTCGAGACAGTTTCCAAAAGGTGAAGACTGTATTCCTGCGGTACCGAGACATTAGCCTACGCTCCGAGACCGAAGCAGCAGCTGTCATGAGACGTCTCGAAACGAAGACAGTGACAGTGTCTCGAGACCAAATAACTTTGAGTTTAAAATTAATTTTGATGTTAAACTCATTTTTTCATTTTGATGCACACTGCGTGTCAAATTCGTCAATTATTGTTCATAACATAACATTAAGCCTTAATTGGCAGTGCATGACCTCTGTGTTGGACTAACTGCAGCTGTGTGCACAACTATTATAAATATAGCCTAGGCCTATAATAGGCTAGGTCGTCTACTCGTCTAATAATAATAATCTCAAGATTCCCACGTCTACCTGTAGGCCATCCGTCATCAAGGCTTAATTGTGAGTTGAGTACTATCTAAAATTCTCATTTAGGCTAGGCCTTCTCTCCAGAAAGATATTCGAAACTTTATAATCGATAAACCTAGCTAGGCTAATGCAATGTGAAGATTTTACCAGAGGAAAGACCAGTAGGCCCAAGGCCTAATGTCGTGGAAATTCAAACAGTATAAACTTAACAATTAGGCCTAAACTTAGCACATAGGCCTACAAATTAAAGAGAAGCGTCCTACCGTATACCGATTTTAAAAACATAGGGACTTACAGCAGGTCTTCAATAAATAATGCAAACCGCGCTTATTTACGGCAGTGTTTCTAAGCAACGTGTTGACGTGTCTCTCTCTCACGACGCAACAATAGCCTAACGAATTCATTTTCTCTCGCATGAAAACAGCGATGTTGTAACAATTATGAATTCATTGTCTTATGACGCAACAGTAACCAATTTGTTTTTCTCTCTAATAAAACAACGATGACATAGGTCTAACAATTATGAATTCATTGTCTGATGACGTGACAATAGGCCCATAACCAATTCTCTCATGAAAACCCACGATGATGTAACAATCAGGAATTGATTGTCCGATCGATGACGTACGTAACAATAACCAATTCTCTCTCATGGAAACTTACGATGATGTAGCAATCAGGAATTGATTGTCCGATGACGTAACAATAACCAATTCTCTCTCATGAAAACCCACGATGATATAACAATCATGAATTGATTGCCCGATGGGCCATGACGTAACAATAACCAATTTGTTTTTCCTCTGATGAAACCCACTACAACGCAACGATTAGGAATGTCTCTTACTATCAAAGCCACGATGACGTAACAATCAGTTCATTCAATTTCGAATATATTATTGGCAATCTCACGGATACAAAGAAATTTAGTAAAATAATACACTTTGAATGTCGGCGATGTCCACTTCGGGTAGGGTACGTAGGGCCTACTACGTAGGTCTGAGCAAATTAAGGAACATGCTATTGTAGACCTATCTGCAGGCATTTCAGCTTCTTGGTCTTTCCTTTAGCGCAAACGATAGAAAGCCATTCTCTTCGATCGAGGCTTTGTTATCGAAGAGCTTCTGCTGAACTGCCGATATTTAAATTTTACGATAGGCCTAACGATTTGTTGCAGTAGGCCTAAGAGACTCTATATCAATAGTTACAATTCAAACTTCGGAGGTGGTTTTCGTTGGTTGCTTCGTAAATTAAATCAGTTAAAGTTGTGGCATTTCAAACAGAGTTCCCTTTTTCTCTGATTCATAATTTCTGTCTGACATTGGCTGTAACAGCGGTATTTTTTACACGTCGTAATAGTTACTAGGCCTATAATCGCGGCTAAGCGGTTTATGGTCTATAATTAGTAACTCCTCACGGGCTGTCGTCAGTACTAGGTCTAATATTGAAACCTGGATGAAGGCATTCTTCTAGTCCGGGCCATCCATATAGACTATTACATACGCAAAAAATTGTGTTTTCGACCCTTCTGTACATTATACGAACCATGCGTAGGCCCACATACAAAATTCTCCACCCTTTAAAAAGGGTTAATCAGCTAAAATCATCACTAAAACATATTCAATGCTTCGATACTAAGCAGAAAGACAGTAACTCATTTTTATACAATTTTTACTCATATTTCACTAAAAACGAGTTTATTTCCTAAATTCACAAGTTCAGACATGACTGTTTGCAAAAATTCAGAAAGATTGAAGTATTATTTCTGGTTGGATTATACCGATTTCTTCTTTGTCGTTTTACGCGGAATCACCTTTTTTGAGTTATTGTCTTTTTGCTTAGCACGGCAAACAGCGGAGCTGCTTCGGCAGCTGCAGTGAAGAAGCGCAATTTGTTTTCTTCTTAGGCGGTCATGTGTAACATGACAATGGATAAAGTTGTCAACACTTCAAACAGCAAATAGCTGCCATACTGTCTTGTTTTGTAAAACTGATCATTACTCAGTCCTACAGTTTCATAGGCCACATACAATTGAGTATAATACACACTGTTACACTGTGAAGAAACTGTTTATTCGCTCTGTCTCTCGATACTCAAGGAACACTTGCTTCCACTCTAAGTTATCTGAATAGTAATTTAAATGTTAGGAACAAGACGTTTCCAGGGAAATAGAAAAAGCTCCGTAGGAATTACATAACTCATATATTGGGAGGCAGGGTAAAAATGCTTAGAGATCTGCTGTGGATGACAAAGATATACAATCTAATCTTATATGAACAGTTGTAAGGCAATGTAAGCGCTTCTCAAAGCAGAGTTATTCAGAAGTGTTCTCAGCACGACAGGCTCATCAAAACAGAAAGGTCTTTGGGCAGCGAAGAGATTCAGATGAATTCTGCACCAGAATAGAAGGGAAATTAGATGCTGTCGTAGTTCTTCCATCTAAAATGACCTTACTCCCTCACTAAGAGCCGAGGTAATTTCACAGTGAGGAACCCACAGTAGCAAAAGCCCAATGATGATTTGATGTAGCTTGTGACCATGGTGCAAACAAGATCACATGGTAATCAGCAGAAAGAAGAGGTCGTGCAGAGTGACTTGCACTTCAAGTCGCATAGGTATTTAGATGCCAAGCCCTGCTGGGAATTAGATCCAGAGAAACGGTTGGGTCAATTTGAACCAAGAGGACATTAACTTCAGAAGAAAACCAACCGACAGCAGGAAGTTAAGAACACCAAACCAGTTTAACTTAATTAAACAAACACCGGTATGCCACATCTAAAATAATTAATTTTCAACTGCAATTGCATATGTGACAGCCATTACCTATACAGATTGACTGTTCAGAGTTTAGAAGGCAATAACGAAGTGCAGATGCTTCCAAGTAGATACACAAGTACCTGAAAGGTACTCTATTAAACTTTTCATTAGCGTTATTTAAAAACTTCTAACAGTCTGAACTGACAAAACAGTCAGCTCCCAATCAGTTCAAGAAGAGGTCAGCCGTCCATTTAGAATGCAACACGAATAGTTTCTTGTCTAAGTTATGACGACGATAGCAACAAAATTCATGGATCAACTTCCAATGTTATGATACAGAAAGACGAGGAGCCAACGAATGCAGTTCTTTGGAAAATCAGCCACAGTTTATCTCTGCACACGGAGCTTGCCCCTCAGTGGATCCAGCAAGTGCCTGCAGGCATACGTGACTAGCAGGGTCAGATGAAGGTCACCAAACTAGGTCAGGTCAGTGTCTGGAACCTTGTTGATTGGTGACCGGTCCAACAGGAACGATGTTGATTGGTGACCGGTCCAACAGGAACGATGTTGATTGGTGACCGGTCCAACAGGAACTGTGTTGATTGGTCACCGGTCCATCATAGGCCGGTCATCACCTCGCAGCTGTCGATATTTCGCCATTTCATTCGGGAAAACTTTGCTCAGTTCAACGACTAAAAGTGTCTTGAACTTCTGAAAACGAAAAACATGCAGGCAAAATATGAATCTTAATTTTTAACTACAAAAACAAACATGTCAAAACAGTGTAATGGTTTATATCATGCCCGCTTATTCTGTCGGAATTGTCGCCATGGGCACCCGCATGTAGGGGGCAAGAAGCGTTACTTGCCGTGCACCCTCCTGGAAAATTGACACGTATATTTTATAACTGCTACTTTTCAGACATGTATGCACAAATATGCCTGCACTGGAGCACGAATGATATGCAAAATTAAACTAAGAAACTTACATTTAGAAACTCTGTGAAAACATTACTTAAAATTCTACTTTCTACCATTTCAAGTTTCTGGCCCAAAAATTAATCGTGATTCGTGACCATTGTCTTATGTCCCTCAGGACTCTAAAAATATCTGCACCCTCCCATCGCCTGTCAGTACAGAGAATAACAATGGCAGATATTCAGCGCTGAATTGTGAAAAAGTCACCTTGAAAAGAACATGCACTCGTCTTTAAAAAAACCGGAAGTGAGATATAAAATTACCGTACCCTAAAGTAACCATCAGTTAATGACATATTGTATATGAATAGTCATTCTGTGAGACGTGCTATATAAATGTAAAAACACAATACAATAGGGTCAATCCAGGCCAAATCATCACAGTGTTCCGGCATGACCATCTCCGATTTTGATTAAATTTGGCGTGATGGTAGAACCCAATGAGAAACTCTCAAAACTAAAATTTTAGATTTTTGGGTCAACCGGTTTCCGAGATATGGGTCATTGAACCTTGACCCAAACGACCCGATTTGTGCAGACCGGACGAGGTTTAAACTGCTGTATCTCAGCTTCTATTGCAGCTAGAAACAAAAGTGAGATACCAAATTAAAGCTGAGTGAATGCTCTGTTTGGACAAGGTAGCTAGAAATAGTTATTTTGAGTAACAAAAATAATGTGAGCATCTGTAACCTATTAACCCTGACCTAGGTCACTTTGTACTCTCAAAATTTTACGAACTTTTTACCATTCAAAGATCTCACTGTTCTAAAGAGTTGATGAAATTTTCAGAGTGGGCACTCCAGTAGTTTTTTTGTTATGATTTTTTGAATGGTCACCCAAGGCGTGATTCGAGTGTTAATACATGCGCATCTGTCCCTTTTATTCAAAGCTATCCACACCTATATATTAAATAATTAACAAATTGATATTATTTGCTAGCACTGGATGTTGGGCAAGACAATACTTAAGTTTGCCTACTTACTTATCAATTTCAATTAAGTCTTGCTGACTATCAAGCAGTGAAATTTGAAGACATTGAGAGTTATGTCACCGCCAAGTATAATGGAGACTGGTGGCTTAGCTGTGTTATGCAGACATTTGCTGTAGTAGAAATAAACCTTTTGCATCTTCTTGGGCCTCTCAATCTTTTCATTATCCTCATACAAGTGATCTGCTGATAATATCTGCTGTTCATATCTTGTGTGGATGTACTGACATCAGAACTTCATACAACACCTTTTTTGTGGGGCCTTGGACTTATTTTGAACCAAGAGCTAACTTTCAGCATATAGACCTGCTATGCTGTATTGCAACTGGTGCTATCAGTTATGCCAGCTTAAAGTGGTATCTCGCTCTCTTACTTTTGGTGCTGCCTCTAGGCCCTCTACCCTTGTTCACTCTTTCATAATTTCATGACTTGACCACAATGTAGCACTCTTTATCATGGCTGACTGGATTGGCTGCCTGGAACGGGTCCTCCGCTGTGCGGCACGACTTGTTGGCCATATCCAAAAATGTTTATGTCTCATGTTGTGAGATGTCTTACATTGGCTCCCTTCTCCACAGCGGATTGAATGCAGGGTCTGTGCATTGGTTAGGCGGTGCTCCACCGTATCTTTGAGAATTCTCTTTTCCACCTTGGGTGTCAGTGTTGATCGATGAACCAAGCTGAGCTTCTGATTCCCTGCTGCCAGACTGCCATCGGACAGCGTTGTTCATTCTCTGTCGCTGGTCCTACATCCTGGAATGCCATCCCAGTTACACTGCGCTTAGTGTCCACGGGTCATTCCACTCTGTTCCTTAATAAATAAATACCAAGCACTGGGAGGCATACATACTCGAGATGCAAGCTGCAATAGCTCTGTGGAAACAGAATATATATAGCTTGACCTGAAACTGACTAGATTGTGAATTTTAATTTGACAGAGGTCTGAAATGTCTTTTTCACTAAAAACGATATTTCCTAGCAGTCAAAGACTTCATTTGACATGTGTACCTTCGTTGACCGTGTGATTCGCGCCCTTGGGCGACCATTCAAAAAATCATAACAAAAATACTACTGGAGTGCCCAATCTCAAATTTTCATCAACTATTTAGAACAGTGAGATCTTTGAATGGTAAAAAGTTCATAAAAGTTTGAGAGTACAAAGTGACCTGGGTCAGGGTTAATAGGTTACAGATGCTCACATTATTTTTGTTACTCAAGATAACTATTTCTAGCTACCTTGCCCAAACAGAGCATTCACTCAGCTTTAATTTGGTATCTCACTTTTGTTTCTAGGTGCAATAGAAGCTGAGATACAGCAGTTTAAACCTCGTCCGGTCTGCACAAATCGGGTCGTTTGGGTCAAGGTTCAATGACCCATATCTCGGAAACCGGTTGACCCAAAAATCTAAAATTTTAGTTTTGAGAGTTTCTCATTGGGTTCTACCTTCATGCCAAATTTCATCCAAATCAGAGATGATGATGCAGATTTTAATTCAAAATTGTGTTGATTTGACCTGGAATGCCCCAATACGAGAATTTAGAAAGCGCCTCTTACAGTACTAGCTATTCAGAGGCACTTTAAGCATGACAGCTCCCAAAGAAATAAGAATGTCCTCCAGCAGTCAAGGAATGAGAATGACACCCCCAAAAAGATATTGCTACAGATAGATGGAGGGGGGTCATTCCACATAGAAGGGCTCACAGCAGCAAAGGTATGATGTTGGGCTATGGTAGTTCCTGAATATTAATAATAATAATTTTCGTTAATCCAATAATCTGGTTGGCAGACCGCAACTGGCTACAGCATACAGTTATCTTAATTCAAGGGCAGATACAGAAATTTTTGATGGGGGGGGGAAAATTTTGGGTCTTTTTGGTCCGGGAAACAGGTAACAATTTTCGTCTGGGTCGCCGGTACCTTTTTCCATCCGCCGAAAAAACTGATGACCTTTTTTTTGTAGTCATCAGCCTCGAATTTTCCCAAAAGACACCTTTTTCCATCTCCGCCCTCCACCCAAAACACTGATGACCTTCTTCGCCGCTGCGGGGAATGGACATACGGAGCTACTCACGTGGGGGGGAAGTCAACTTTTCAGGCCAGAATAGCTGGTCAAAAATAAAGAAATTTCTAAATGGGGGTGGCCATGGCCGGATTGGCCCCCCTGGATCCGCCCCTGTCTTAATTAACATCAATCTTAACTACTGATTGAACAGACAGCCTGCAAAACAAATATTGGAACATGAATAAATTGGAAATATATCAGCTGCCATATTGGTTCGGAAGCCAACCTTCAGGGCGTCGATCTTTCCTTTGACGGCTTCATTCTTTGCTAGTGCTTTCTCCATGCAGTCTTTCGTGAACAGCTGCGGATTCTTTCCCTGGTCAATGTAGCTGCGCAACAGAAATCAAATTATCACAGAATCAAACTCTTTGTGATTTCATATTGTCTGGTTTAGTTGCTGCTATCAGCAGCAGTTTACAGCTGACATATTATATGCAATTAAGACAATATTTATTGTTCACGGCATTATAGAGGTAGTCACAATGCAAAGATAAAATATATTAGTATTGTTATGCACATAAAGAATACCTGAAGTATGGTTACAGCGACCTTATATAGGTGCTAAAACAGGGGTGGATCCAGGGGGGCAATCCGGCCATGGGCCCCCATTTTGAAATTTCTTTATTTTTGACCAGCTATTCTAGCTCGGAAAGTTGACGTGGCTCCCCTCATGAGTAATTCCATAGGTCCTCCCCACACCCACGAAATTCGCACATGAGGCCCGTACGACTAAAGAAAGTCATCAACTTTTTGGTGGATAAAATGTTGTATTTTTCTTGGGAAATGGAGACAAATGACCAAAAAAGGTCATCAGATTTTTCGACGACCAACAAGACGAAAAGTTTTCCCTGCCCCAAGACCGAAAATTTTGGCACCCTCCTCGAAAATTCCTGTATCTGTCCTTGTGCTGAGAAGTATTGTGGCCTAGCAGAATTTCAGAGGAGTCTGCAGGCCGAGAAAGGTGTTAAGACGTAAAAGTAGATACGAGAAGGTTGATAGGTTTGAAGGGTGAGTGAAAATTAGCTTTAAAACACAGTCACTTTGCAAACAACACTACATCCATGGACAACTGCATACAAGATGTGCCCACTATTCCAACATGATATTTCTCACTCATATCCTCTCACTGTCTCACCTGGGTTTCCATGACTGAAACCCTGTTTACCTAATTGACTCTCATTCAGCTTCCTGGCTGGCATCACTGAAAATGTTCTCAATTTCAAACCTCTTTTAATACAAAATGCTTTTGAAATATGACCGTCGGAATATTTTTGGTTGCAATGCATTCAGATAATGCAATAGGTGAATGAAATTACTGGTACACCATGCACAGACAACCCAAATACTTAAGTGTCTATATACATATATATACAAGTGAAGAGCTTAAATGCTAACTAGAATGAGTACATTGACAGTACACTGTCTGTGGAAATATGTGACATTGAGGAGAGGATTGGCCAATGGCCACACACCATCATATGCCAAGGCTGAGAAAATGAAGTTGCTAACACTTCATACCTATGGCTGTCTCATGGCTAGAGCTTTAATGGACTGCTCATCATCTTCTTCTTCTTCTAGTAGATAAAGTAAACAAGGGCTACCTACTCGAAAACCTCCATTGGAATCTGAACATCGTGAACCTGTGCTCTCAGTTTGTCGATTTCCTGCATTTCCGCAATCATCGTGTGTCTGAAATGACAAATGAAAAAACTTCTAGACTCCAAATTATCAATCAAATGACTTCTATACAGCTATTAAATATGACATGACATTTGGGTCATTCCACGTCAAATCAACCAAAATTCAGAAACATCCCCACCACACCATCTCAGAATTTGATGATATTTTGTCAGTTTGTAAACCAACATATCTTAGGAACCTATGCAAAATATTAGCTCAAAATGTTGAATGGTCTTTGAGATATGACCATTTTTATAGTGGGGGGGTAGCGACAGCTCGCGAACGACTTAATTCTGAGGCGTTTTTGATCGCTAATAACTCAGGAAGTATGCTAGATAATTCTATAAAATTTTCACAACATTAGTAGTTTTATGAGTAGATTCTGAAAATTGTAAAATTTTACAGTTTGAACCATTACTCGTGAGCCCAGCTCAGTCTGAAAATGACATTTTGTTCATTTCGACAGTATGAAAAGTGATATTTGAACAACCACTACTTCATTGGTATTAAATATAAAGTCCCAGAACTTTCTGGGTTTGTAATGGGCCTTGTGATGAATAACCTGGCAAATTCTGAGGTATTTTAAATGCTAACTTGATGTGTTAGACCATCCTGAAAACTGCACAAAGTGAAAAGTAGGTCATCTGCCGATTGAAATATGGCCATGTGGGATAGGTAGCACAGTTATGTGCTACACACCATTAAAAAGGGCTTGAAAAGTACTTTCATAGGATATCAATTTCATTTTGCTTCCGTGATGCCTTCCGTTTCAAAATTCCAGTTGAAAAACGAGGTTTTTTTACATTCAGGAAAAAACGACATGATCTGCAAAGTTTGGACTGTCATATCTAGGCCAGGAAATGAACCAGAGGACTTATATTTCTTTCATTTATTCAGTTTGTTGTACTCTTTCCAAATATACAAAAACATTGGTGGTATTATACGTTGTTTTTAATTTATGAATGTGTAAATATGGCACAAATGCCAATTTTCATCTATTCGGGCAAGCATAATTGCTTAAGTATCTCAGATATATGGTCTTTTGTGGCCATGTGGGATAGGTAGCACAGTTATGTGCTGCATGCCATTGAAAAGGGTTTGAAAAGTACTTTCAAAAGATGCTAATATCATTTTGCTTCCATGATGCCTTCCATTAAAAAATGCCAGTTGAAAAACGAGTTTTTACACATTCGGGAATAAATCACGAGAAAACAACACGATCCGCATAGTTTGGACTGTCCTATTTAGGCCAGGAAATGAACCAGAGGACTGATTATTTTTTCATGTGAACAGTTTGTTGTACTCTTTTCAAATATGTAAAAACCTTGGTTGTATCATTGGTGGTGTTTAATTTTTAAATTTTTAAATATTGCACAAATGCCAATTTACATCCATTCGAACATGTATAATTGTATATATATCTCAGATATATGTTCTTATATGGCCATGTGGGATAGGCAGCACAGTTATGAACAGCACACCATTAAAAAGAGCTTGAAAAGTACTTTGATAAGATACAAATATCATTTTGCTTCTGTGATGCCTTCTGTTACAAAATTCCAGTTGCAAAACACGTTTTTTACATTCTGAGATATTCATATATATGTCGAATTGATGTAAATTGGCATTTGTGCAATATTTACAAATTTAAAAATTAAGCACCACCAATGATACCACCAAGATTCTTACATATTTGAAAAGAGTACAACAAACTGTTCACATGAAAAAATAATCAGTCCTCTGGTTCATTTCCTGGCCTAAATAGGACAGTCCAAACTATGCGGATTGTGTTGTTTTCTCGTGATTTATTCCCGAATGTGTAAAAACTCGTTTTTCAACTGGCATTTTTTAATGGAAGGCATCATGGAAGCAAAATGATATTAGCATCTTTTGAAAGTACTTTTCAAACCCTTTTCAATGGCATGCAGCACATAACTGTGCTACCTATCCCACATGGCCACAAAAGACCATATATCTGAGATACTTAAGCAATTATGCTTGCCCGAATAGATGAAAATTGGCATTTGTGCCATATTTACACATTCATAAATTAAAAACAACCGATAATACCACCAATGTTTTTGTATATTTGGAAAGAGTACAACAGACTGAATAAATGAAAGAAATATAAGTCCTCTGGTTCATTTCCTGGCCTAGATATGACAGTCCAAACTTTGCAGATCATGTCGTTTTCTCCCGAATGTAAAAAAACCTCGTTTTTCAATTGGAATTTTGAAACGGAAGGCATCATGGAAGCAAAATGAAATTGGTATCCTATGAAAGTACTTTTCAAGCCCTTTTTAATGGTGTGTAGC
This sequence comes from Lumbricus terrestris, assembly GCA_949752735.1. Taxonomy (NCBI): domain Eukaryota; kingdom Metazoa; phylum Annelida; class Clitellata; order Crassiclitellata; family Lumbricidae; genus Lumbricus; species Lumbricus terrestris. The sequence goes on from OX457048.1 coordinate 22,317,113, forward strand.
ACATAACTGTGCTACCTATCCCACATGGCCATATTTCAATCGGCAGATGACCTACTTTTCACTTTGTGCAGTTTTCAGGATGGTCTAACACATCAAGTTAGCATTTAAAATACCTCAGAATTTGCCAGGTTATTCATCACAAGGCCCATTACAAACCCAGAAAGTTCTGGGACTTTATATTTAATACCAATGAAGTAGTGGTTGTTCAAATATCACTTTTCATACTGTCGAAATGAACAAAATGTCATTTTCAGACTGAGCTGGGCTCACGAGTAATGGTTCAAACTGTAAAATTTTACAATTTTCAGAATCTACTCATAAAACTACTAATGTTGTGAAAATTTTATAGAATTATCTAGCATACTTCCTGAGTTATTAGCGATCAAAAACGCCTCAGAATTAAGTCGTTCGCGAGCTGTCGCTACCCCCCCACTATAAAAATGGTCATATCTCAAAGACCATTCAACATTTTGAGCTAATATTTTGCATAGGTTCCTAAGATATGTTGGTTTACAAACTGACAAAATATCATCAAATTCTGAGATGGTGTGGTGGGGACCATTGGTTGATTTGACGTGGAATGACCCATTTACACAACATTCACAAGTGTAATATATAAACTTAAGCTTAAGTTTATTGAAATAAAAATGTTAACATAAACAAGCAGACAAGAAAATAGGTTTGCTAAAAATGGGCAGACACCTGCATTCTTAAATCTTACTCTTTGTAAGCTGCTGATCAGCTTATCTTCTTGTTCCTAGGATTTGGCCTGTATGTGCCCAACATTGGGCATATGCCGTGGTTGACCTGCCCATCTGAAATGACCTTCCTCCCTCACTATGGGTTAAACTAATGACTGTTTCTCATCAACAGCCGTTCTTCAAAAGTTTTTCTATTACCCCTGGGTTTCCAAGTTGAAAATGTTGCTGACTCTGCCTTATACTCTGTTGTTTCACCTTGGGAGTTCAGCGTCGACCCACCCTTCGATCGGCGAACCAAGCTGAGCTTCTGGTTCTCCGCTCACGGACTGCTATCCGACAGCGCCGTGCATTCTCTGTTGATGGTTACAATCTTGAATGGTCTCCCTGTTACACTGCGCGGTTAAATTCTATAATGACTCGGTAGCAAGTAACTTTTTTAATAAATTTGATGAAAAATATTTCCTGACGAAATTGAAGCGGTATTTATCGTGTGAGGGTCGGTTAGGGCTCAGGTTAGGCGTCGTGAGGGTCGGTTAGGGTTAGTTTTAGGGTTAGTGCAGTCAATCTGAAGCTGGATTGATGAACAATAGTTTTCAATGAAAAATGGATGAAAAATATTTGCTGACGAAATAGAAGCGGGATTTATCGAACAAATTCTTGCCTAAAGAGAAGCTGGATCGATTAAAAGGATTCTCGGCAAACTAGAAGTTGGATTTATTAAAGATAACAACGCTGCAACGTTAGTTCTTGGTGTCTACCGAGTCATTTAATATAGAACGTCTACCGAGTCATTATAGAACTCTACCCACTGCGCTTAATTATTCTCAGAGGTCACTCCGCTCTGTTTCATAAGAACCTAGAAACTGTCTTATTTAGCCGTGGTTGGGACGGGAGCGCTTCTGAGTAGCCTACCTTGAAGCGGCGCTATATAAAACAAGTACAGCGAAATGACTTCGATGGGGTGATGTCATGTTTCGGTGTTCTGGTGACGGCTCTGGCTAATGAACTTTAAATGGTTGAGAATAAAATCATCTTACATTTTCTGATTCAGAACGCTTTGCCCTTGGGGTTGAAAATCGGCGACGATTATACCCAGTTGTCGCGTATTCTCTATAAATAACTCTAACTGTTGTTCGAGAGGCTCAAACTTCTCCGCCATTTTTCTTCGCTCATACCATAGATAACAAGATGTCCATAGATATGCCGACCACAGATAGGTTCAATATCTAAATATAGATTCATTGATAATAATAAATTGTTTTATAGAGCATTTATTTAAGTAAACTATTTGGAAGCGTCCGTTCCAGTCCATTCACGACTAAATAAGGCGGTTTTAAATAATAATAATAATAATAATAATATTTTTTCTTTAATTAAACGCCTGCAAGACGCACTGCGCTTTACATTTACAGGTTATGCAGTAATCTTAATTAAACTTAACTACCAACTGAACAGACAGCTTTGTAATTACACGGCGCCAATGGCAGCCTACAAAGCAAATCCGCCCAACGGGGGCTCGAACCTGCAACCTCTCGCACTCTTGGCCAGCGTGTTAACCACTACTCTACCGGGCCCCCCCAAAAGTTCGATAATCATCATGATTACTCATATCTATCTAATTGACAACTAGCATAGTAGATCCAAATTAGAACACGTCACTTAAAAGTGCAATTGCTAAATAAATACTGTATCCCCAAAGTGTATTCCTTTATACCAGGGGTCTCAAACTCAAGTCAGCATGTGGGCCGCATTTGAAATTTTTAATGACTCGCGGGCCGCAACATAAAATTATTCTCGTGCACGACACTGCACGTGAAAATATATAATTAGTTATGTGTCACTGCAGCATACAATACTGCAATGAGAATATAATCCTGTAAAATTGACATAATATTATATTTTAAGTGTAACTATAATGGTACTGAAAACAAAATTGAAAAACCATTCATTCTATCCCAATTATCGAAAAATGCGTGGGCGCTATAATTGAAGAAATTACGCTGTAATCAAAATTTGGAATGACTCTAATTTTGTTAGGTATCCTAAGCAATGTTCAGAGTAATTCAACTTGGATTTAGTTAAGCCAAGAGACTGAGTGTTCTTAAGTATATAGCCTGTTCTAAATATTCTAAGTCCTCTAAACTAAAGACACCAAAATTATATGAATAAACATAGGGCCAACATTAGTGTCATTGTTCAAAACGAAGCAAATGAAAGTTAATTAATTTTGCAAAAATAAACATTTTGCGATACAGGCATACAAACTTCGCTGTAGCATACTTCTGCTTCGACGTTGCATCGCACTGAAGGTCCACTAAACCCATCTACATAATATGCCTATAAATATTTGCTGTTGTGGACTCAATGTCCACAGCAAAAGGAGTAGAAAGCAGTTTAAAACCTAGGTTCAAATCGTAAAAGAACTGCAAAATTCTTTTAAACCGATTTATAATTTAAAAAAATCAAAAACCAGGAGGCTGTTCGCGGGCCGCATTAATCGTGTTTGAGACCTCTGCTTTATACACTCTGCTGTATCCCTACATTATTAAATAATGTAGGGATAAAATTTTTAGCTGTGGATTTGACACACGTGACCGTTGTTTACATGTGGCCGCGTTCAATTCCGTTTAACTAGTAAAGTTTATAATAATTAATTCTCAAACATTTGCTACAGTTTGCGTGTAAATATTTTTCTTAGCTGAATTTTTCTTGGTAGCAGACTTTGCCAATCCAAGTGACTTGCTTATCGCAGTTTAGTCTTACAACGTAAGCTTACATTTTAGCAACGTGAGCACTCCCTTACAAGTCACTTGTGGGGCGCGGTTGTGTAGTGGGTATGTTCGTCGCTGCACAGGGACCTTGGGCAAGTCCTTCACTCGCAATTGCTCAACGCTTCGGCGTGAAACTCTGATGCAGTGTTCGCGCCGCATTCGGGAGCGCCTCTGAGTAGCGAGAGAGAGTGAAGGGGCACTATAACACGTGCACATACACATACAGGGCTTGAAATTATATCATATTTAGACTATGTTTTATTACATTTTGGTTCTACAGTTTATGCGGTTGATTGTTTGTCAGACCTTTTTAAATGTTGGTGGCCATTATTTATGATTGTTTAAAAAGATAAGTTTCCCAGTGCTGTTAGTCTAAGAGGTCTTATGTTATGTCCTATTTTACATTGTCTGTCCAGCGTAGGGTTGGTGTGTCTCTGTTTCTTCTCCTTCAATTCTTGAATGTTGTTCTTTTTGTGGTTTTCTGCCAGGTAGCATTCTCTTTAAATCCGTTCATTCATTAATTCATTCTTTCAATCAAGTATTTATATAGCACCTCTTCACGGAAACTACTCTTAAAGGTACTCCCGACTCTAGCACGGCCAAAACGAACAGTTTTCAAGTGCTTAAATAGAATGTGTCAGAGAGTGGCATAGGGAGCAGGCCATTTCACACTGCTGAGCCAACCGCAGAAAAAGTACGGCTTTGCATGATGAAGGTACGGGCAAATGGGACTCGGAGCACTCCCGCTCTATAGGCTAGATAGCATTCTGTCTAAATTCGTTCATTCATTCATTTTTCCCTTCATTAATTCAGGTATTTATATAGCACCTCTTCAGGACGAATTTGCATATATTTGCTTCAGATTCGTCTGTGAAAATTCCTTCATGACTTGCAATGAAAATTGCCATCGTTGAAAACTTCTGGCTTCGGCTGTCGACGAATCTGCTTCTGGCTTCATGTTTGCGACTTGTTTTGATCGTTTACGGACTTATTCAGGATCACTTGATGCTGGTTAAGTACACCGACATCGACTACATTGTGTTCACAGATGGCGCCAGACTCGTATCGCAGGTAAGCGGTATTTACACACCTGTCTGGACGCTTATAATGGCTATAGTGGCCTTTTTATAATTGCTTCTTTAATTTCATCTCTCATGTTCTTTTTAAGACTGTTCGCAGTGTTAACAAAGACCTGTTAACGTAAACTATAATATCTTTGGTGTTAACTCTAGGAACCAGAAATCTATCTTTCGCATGCTTCCAGCCTGAATTCTGCAGACACTTACTTTAGCCCATTTGCTTCTTTAAAATACTTTTTTGTTTTATGTAATAAGTTGCAGTATGTCAACTTAGTTTTTCTTGAATAAACGAAGTATATATATAGTGCCTTATGAGTTTCTTGAATAGTGTTGCGAGCAGGTGTTTACTTGTCTTGACACTTTATTGTAACTTGTGTTATTACCAACGGTGCCCAAATTTATTGCATTGTTAAAGGCGACCCACTAGCAGAATTCAGGTTCTTTAGGGTTGTAGTCCTCTGATTCTTTGTTCTTTTTCTACTATACTTGTTTTTCGATGTCGTATATTATTGCTTGGGTTTAGTTTTTTTGTTTCATTGCAAGCCTCTAGGCATAGTATCTAGGCGTAGTATCTATAGTGACTTATAGTGCCTTATATAAGTGCCTTGAAAAAAATGTTGTCAGTGGTAGTTTACTTAGACTTATAGTATCTATAGTGACCTTCTATAGTGCCTTATAAGTACCTTGGAATTTTTTCATTTCAATTTGTTGCTCCAAAATAATTGCAACGAGGATATACAGTTGAAAACAACAAATGAGATGAGAAACTAATCACTGATAATGTAGTGCATGGAGACGTAGGGGGCCTATGAGTGCAAGGTGTTGCCAGTGCTGAGAGTGCTCAGTAATGTAATGAATGACACCATTACATAATATTGAAAATGATCAATTCTCATTGGTCTGTAATTTATCAGGCTTTATGAAGAAAATTATTGTGGTGAATAATAATAATACTACAACTAATAATAATAATAATAGTTGCAATAATAATAATAATAACAATAGCAGTAATAATAATAATAATTATCAGCTTGATTATTTTGCATTGTGAAATGACGTTAGCATTTTTTTCTTTAGGGACGGTCGCCTTATATGCGTTCCACGTATCGATACACACCACTCCTTGCGTGGCTGCTTCAACCCAACGTCCTCCTCACCCCGATCTTCGGCAAACTTCTCTTCTCCGCATTTGACATCGTGGCCGGTTACCTCATCTATCACCTCGTCTCAACGGCAACAAAGAAAAACGACTCTTCTATTCACTGCGCTCAGCTGTGGCTCTTCAATCCGGTGACTCTCGCCGTCTCGACTCGTGGAAACGCCGAGTCACTGATGGCAGTGCTCGTGCTCGGTGTGTTATTGCTCATTGTCGCACACCGAGGCTTGCCAAGTCTAGTTCTTGCTGGACTGCTGTACGGTACTGCTGTGCATGTGAAGATATATCCGATAACTTACGTCCTTGTGATTTATCTGTTCATAAATGGTCGCAAGTTTGAAAAGTCGATCTTGGCGTTGAATTGGAAAGATAGGATTCGCTTCGTTCTGCCGGGAAGAGAGGTCGTCGTCTTTGGACTTGCAACGCTAGTTGCGTTCTCAGGTCTGACGGCAATATTCTATTTACGGTGAGTGATCTGTGAAATTTTTAACCTGTAGAGATATAACTGCACAGATATAGGGTTATGGATGATTGCCTGCAACTTTTACCTATTGTAATATGCTTAGGTACAGGGTTATGGATGATGGCTCATCAATTTTACCTATGTTGTAATATGTCTGGACAGGTATGGGTTATGAATGATAGAGTATCATTTTTACCTATTGTGATATGCCTGGATAGGTTTGTAGCTATAGATGATAGCTTATTGCTTTTCTGTCATAATGTATCTGCCTAGGTTATAGGGTTTTGAAGGATAGCATTGCTTTTGCCTATCGTAATGTATCTGTTTAGGTTATAGGTTGTCTATTATGCACTGAATTTCAACTCCAGGTAAGGTTCATTCCACGACTGTGTGTTGGGTTGATGTAAGGAAATTCTCTTCTTCAGTGTAAACTGTGAACATTTTGTGATCCAAGGCAAAATTTACCAGGCATTGGAGTGCTTAATACATTTTAATTTAAGGATCCTGCAGCTCTGGCTTTATACCTGATGGCAGTATTGTTGAAGGCTTAGGGAATAGGAAAAACAAACAAAAACCTCCTCTGTGTTCCATTTCTGGATGTGGAAACTTTACTTCTGCATGGGGAATGTTTATTGTTTATTGGCTTGCATGTCACAATTGATATTTGTTACATAGCAATGTTTTACACCTATGACAAACACAAAATGAATTCATAAACATAACATTAAAGCAGGTCAATGAGCAGTGTTTAATCTAGACGTCTCTGGGGGGGGAACTTTCCCCCCCCAGGATTGACATTTCCCCCCCCAGAAAAATTTGACAAAATGTTATAGGTTTTCAGTAACTTTCTCATCGTTGTTTTCTTGAAGTGTTATAATATACCGTGATATTATTTACTATTATATGATTATAATGACATTATTTACTACTATAATATACGATACTATCATGTTGCAATGAATATAACTTACTGTATATATTTAGATAAACACTATTTTTTCTAACTAAAAACAGGGATGAATTCTCCTCCAGAAAAATTTGTCAAAATGATAATAGTATTTAGTTGCTGTTTAGTGTTTACATCATTGCATTACATGAACTGTTATAATAATATACCGTAATATTATTTACTGCTACGTGGTTGTAGTAATTATTTACGGTTATATTATATGACAAAATCCAGGAAAAATGAGTATAATTTACTATTTTTGTACAACTGAATTGGCTATCAAGTGCTATTCTTCACATTTTAAACTGTCAAATTTCAAAATGTTTTGGTCCTATTATCTGAACACCCAGTAAAACAACATCATTACTACAAGACAAGTGGCTTCTTGATTTTGGTACCGGTAGTTTATTAGCTCTTGGTAGATTTGTGTACCATTAAATATGATTTTGGAAAGTGTGTACTGGTCAGCAACTCAGGGCCATATGGAGAAACTGGGATAAGCTGACAGTTTCTGATTACATTGCTGAAAAGTCAGCTTATTTATTCATGTAAACAGTAATTCATTAGAATAACCCAGCAACAGCAGAATTGAGCTGCTGAACACGATACATAAAGATTTTTTATTGTAATTATAATTATATAACATATATATATTGAAATCCTAAAACACTTTTTATCAGTACTGAAATAATGGAGTTATTTTGCTAAAATGGCATCTTCAAAGAGCACCATTGCAATGTGAAAATTCAAGAAGTTTCTAATGAGTCACTGAAAAAGTAGGCTCCAGCTATTTTGCTAAGATGTCACCTTAAAATGCTGCCATCCATTGCAATGTGGAAATTCAAAAAGTTTCTAATAGGTCACTGAAAAAGTACAGCAATTTTGTTAAGATGACACCTTAAAATGCTGCCATTGCAATGTGGAAATTCAAAAAGTTTCTAATGAGTCACTAAAAAAGTTTCTAATGAGTCACTGAAAAAGTAGGCTACAGCTATTTTGTTAAGATGACACCTTAAAATGATGCCATCCATTGCAATGTGGAAATTCAAAAAGTTTCTAATGGTCACTGAAAAAGTAAAGCAATTTTGTTAAGATGACACCTTAAAATGCTGCCATTGCAATGTGGAAATTCAAAAAGTTTCTAATGGATCACTGAAAAAAGTACAGCTATTTTGTTAAGATGACACCTTAAAATGTTGCCATTGCAATTTGGAAATTCAAAATATTTCTAATGGGTCACTGAAAAAGTACAGCTATTTTGTTAAGATGACACCTTAAAATACTGCCATTGCAATTTGGAAATTCAAAAAATTTCTAATGGGTCATTGAAAAAGTACAGCTATTTTGTTAAGATTTTAAAATGCTGCCATCCATTGCAATGTGGAAATTCAAAAAGTTTCTAATGGTCACTGAAAAAGTACAGCAATTTTGTTAAGATGACACCTTAAAATGCTGCCATTGCAATGTGGAAATTCAAAAAGTTTCTAATGGATCACTGAAAAAAGTACAGCAATTTTGTTAAGATGACACCTTAAAATATTGCCATTGCATTTTGGAAATTCAAAAAATTTCTAATGGGTCACTGAAAAAGTACAGCTATTTTGTTAAGATGACACTTTAAAATACTGCCATTGCAATTTGGAAATTCAAAAAATTTCTAATGGGTCACTGAAAAAGTACAACTATTTTGTTAAGATGACACCTTAAAATACTGCCATTGCAATGTGGAAATTCAAAAAGTTTCTAATGGTCACTGAAAAAGTACAGCAATTTTGTTAAGATGACATCTTAAAATACTGCCATTGCAATGTGGACATTAAAAAATTTCTAATGGGGAGTTGTATTTTCCCCCTCCCCATGACCCCCCTCAGTGCGCTACGCGCCTCACGAGCGTCCTTTGGACGCTTAATTGTTCCCCCCCCCAGAAACCTCAATTCCCCCCCCAGCGGAGGGGGACTAGATTAAACACTGGTCAATGAGTCAGCCACAATGTCTAAATAGACTTGCTAAGACTCGGCTGACTCATTTAAAAGATTAATTCATTCATAAAGCAAATGCAAAGCATCAAGAAATGTACAGTGAGACTTCTTTTGTTCCAGATACGGCGACACGTTTCTCCACGAGACGTATTTCTACCATCTGACACGTCGTGACATCCGCCACAACTTCTCTCCTTACTTCTACCTTCTCTATCTGCTCAGCGCTGGAACCGACGAGGGTGCGACGCTCTTCTCGTTGGCAATGTTTGTGCCTCAGGTGATTCTGATGTTTGGCACGGCTGCCACGTATCACAAACACCTCGAATTTGCCTGCTTTGTGCAAACATTCATCTTTGTTACCTTCAACAAAGTCTGCACCTCACAGGTTTGAGGAAGTTTGAGTTTACTGTCTATTTTTAGGTGTGCTTGAGCGGTGCTGTTTTGTGGGGTAGTGACTCTGGCCTAGTCTATTTTCATCAACTTAACCCTTTCCAACCAGGGATTCCAATTCTATCTAACTACACTTTGGTCATTAAAGGGTGAAAATGAGGAAGTCAAATGTTACATTTGTGCCATTGCCATAATTTACTGAAACTACACAAGAGACTGACAACATGCTGTTTAGGACTGTTCAGGGAAGAGAACTTCATGTCCTCCGTAATCTCTTCCCACTGCAACGATATCCATTATATGACTTTTGGCAAAGGACTTACAATTCACACTTCCTGAAGTTTATACCAGGAATGTTATATAAAAACAAGTACAAATAAACTCAACCATAAGTACTAAGTAACCATACTGTCAATTTTGCTGATGTACACCTACAGTGTTTACCTGTTGTTTTTTGGAAATAAACTAATATATACAATTATACATACATATTTTAATTAGTATTGTTGCAAATTTTTAATCCCATATAAAAAATGCAAATCTGCATGTTAGTCAGTGGTGATCTGTTGATTCTAATGCATGCTTTTATCAATACAATAAAATACAACACAACTTTAATTTGTTTGTGCCCTGCTTTTAAAGTTCAGAAGCACACACACTGAAGCAAGGAAAACATTATTAACAGAATGCTGGCAGTGTAAGTTTTCAGCTTAACACCAGAAGATAATTTTGATAAGAGAGCGGAGGTGAGGAGGTAAGAGTTCCAGATGAATGAACACTGACTTGACATAAGCAATATACTGGGGACATCATGCCTTCGATAAGATGTTGATCAGTCAGAAGACCAATCTTTAACAGTTACAGTATGACCATAGATAGGCGGCGGACATCAGATGATTAATAGCTCTTGCCTTGCACTTAGAGTACAAGTTTGAAATGGATACACTTAGAAAAAGGAAACCGGTTTAGAGAACAAAGCACAGATATGGGTTTGGACTCTTGGTAAGAGTTCCAGTCTCCCAGACACAGTGTTTCACCCTGAAAAGTACTCAGGAGCACTCCCAGCTCAGCCACGGCCAAAGAAAAAAGACTTGAGAGATTTAGAAAGCAAAGTTTGATTGGTCAAATGTAATAAACACAGCTTTGAATGGAGTTCCTTCCAGATGGTTAGCCCAACAATCAAAGTACTAATGCATGGCACTAATAAAAATATATAAATTCTAGTTATGTGTTTTATGGCTCTTAGTGTTACTCATTTTAAGTATCAGTACCTCACAAAAGCATGTGCATACATTTTTGTATATCTTGGTTCTTTGTTAATTGCAGTACTTCCTGTGGTATTTATGCCTGCTGCCGCTTGTTGTACCACATTTGGTGATGGATCTGAAGACCGCTGGGAAACTCTGCACGTTGTGGCTACTAGGACAGGTTACTAATCTAACCTTAATCTTATTTAATTACATCTGTGGGGACAATTTAGCTAATCTGCCGTCTGGAGGAAATCTATCCCAAGTGAAAATGGAATGAAAGAACAGCATCACAACTTTTATTTATGGATTTTGACCATTAGCTACAACTGCTACATGGTTCTTATCGTAGTTAAAGAAAATAAAGCATTTCTGGCGGTTAATATTAATGATAATAATAATGACAATTTATATTGTGCCGTAGTGGAGCAATGGAAATTCTGTTTTGAATAGTTTAGCATTATATATATATATATATATATATATATATATATTCATTTAATCAAAATCAAACATGGTTACATGATGAATTGAAATGTGGTTAAAGTACAGTGGATTACTTTGTTCATTGTTCACGAGTTAGTTTGTTTTGTTTACCCTGGTAGTAAGCTCCTGTAGAGTATACTTGCTATGAAGTTCTTATCATCCTTTGTTCGTAATTCAAAATTGTAGGTTCTCGGGCGAAGCCCAGTCTAGACTCGGTAATATTTATTGCATGGCAGCACACAGTCGAATCAATTTTGTGGACTGGGTTTTGCGTAAAGTGACACTCAGTCCATTGTGCAAGTTCGAAAGAAGTTTTTTTAATGAAACTAGAAACTTAATGGTAACCCATCAGCTTATTATTCTACATTTTGTTACGACTGAAAACTTGGTTAAGAAGTGAAGAAATTGTCAACTACATTTTGTTTGCAGGGTATGTGGTTGTATCCGGCCTACCTCCTGGAATTCCACTGCTACAACTCTTTCCTGTACATCTGGTTGGCTGGAATGGTCTTCTTCATCATCAACTCTTACATCCTCTACAGTTTTATTGACAGATTTAGACCATTGACTGCATAACTATTCTAAGGCAAAGGAACGGAAGAGAAACTGTCGCAAACGTTTGAAGAACATGATGCAATTCTACTGCTCTAGTTTTCAATCTCGATGGTATTTCATGACAATGTCTTTGTCAAAAACCTGAACGTCACTCCAAGAAATAAGCCTGTCCATAATTCAGTAATTTCTAATAGAATTTGAATGATAGTATAAGAACAAGTCGTGCAGGTTAAGCCCTGTGTGTGCACATCTAATTCAATGAGCTGCAAGATGTTTGAAATCACTTCACAACAGTGTTACTCTAATTGCAAAATTGAATTTGTAAAATTAGTTACGATGTAAATGGGAATGACTTCAGGAATCATATCCTAGATGCAATAACTTGAGATTAAGGTTTGAAATACAAGATAACGTGAGATTAAGGTTTTCCTTTAACACCTCACTGACAACAGAGAAGCCAATGCAGCTCATCATTAAACTGTTGAATTTAGTACCACATTTATTCACAGTTAAAATGTATTTTTCTGGTCCCTCTGTGCTTCCGGATCTTGATGGAACCAGGTATTTTGATTTGAAAAGTGATAAGTTAAGCCCTGTGCACATCTGATTCAATGAACTACAAAATCTTTTAAATCACTTCATAATTGTGTTACTCTATTTGCAAAATTCAATTAGTAAAATTAGTAATGATGTAAATGTGAATGACTTCAGGAATCATATATCCTACATGCCATAACGTTAGATAAAAGTTTTCCTTTAACAACTTAATGACAATAGCATACTATATGCAACATTCATTCACTGAAGGTAGTTTCTGGCCCCTCAGTACTTCTGCATCTTGATGCAACCGGGGTATTTTGACACGAAAAGTCATGTAGGTTAAGCCCCATGTGTTCACATCTAAGTCAATGAGCTATAAGATGTTTGAAATCACTTCAAAGAGAAGACTTCATTGTCAAAAGGAAACCACTGAGTTGCCGATGAGATCTTGAGAATTGTATATGGGTCATTCCACGTCAAATCAACCAGGGGTGTACATCACACCCCTTTGGATTTTTCTGAAAATTTTTGTACAAAAAGTACATGCAATATAAGGAATAACAGTGAACATTTGAGCAGAATATCTCAAAATTTGACCGAGATATTAATTTTTGAAGTTAATGACCAAAAAACGAACAGCGAGAAAACGGCATGATCCACCAAGTTTAGACTGTTATATCTCGGCCATGAAACGAGCAAGAGGGCTGAAATATTTTTTGTATAATCAGTTTTTTGGGCTCTTTCCAAATATGCAAGAACCAGGATGGAGTTATTTTTGGTTTTTAATTTAAAAAATACTAAATATCGCACAGACGCCAATTCTCACTCAAGTTGTGGACATCATGTCAGCAGGCAGGAATGAGATATAATAAAACTGGTACTGGTTTTATATTGAGGCACATTGGTGCTCATCAGACATATAGTCAGTACTTGATTAGTTTCAACATTGGTGTGTTTTCCAAGGACGTTTTCCTAGCCGTGATCGTGAAAATGGAGTGTAAAGATCGTCAAAAAAGTGACAATGTGTCTCTTTTGAAATTGATGAAAATTTGCACATATATTGAGGACATGCAGATCCTTCATTGGTGCAAAATTCAGGATGGTGTTCAGCTCCGTTTCTGGAAAATTATTTTTTGAAGTCGACCAACATTACTGTGTCGCGAGCAAATGGCACGATCCACAATGTTTGGACTGTCATATCTAGACCAGGAAATGAACCAGAGGATTGATAATGTTGTCATGTAATCACTTTCTTGTGCTCTTTCCAGTTATGTAAGAATCTTGGTTGTACTTCTTGTGATTTTTAATTTATAAGTTTGTAAATGTTGCGCAAATGCCAATTTACATTTATTCGGACATGAAAATGGCATGATCCACAATGTTTGGACTGTCGTATACAGGCCAGGAAATGCACCAGAGGACTGATATTGTTGTCCTGTAATCAGTTTCTTATGCTCTTTCCACTGATGTAAGAATCTTGGTTGTATTCCCTCTGAGTTTTAGCTTACAAGTTTGTAAATATTGCACAAGTGCCAATTTACATTTATTCGGGCATGAAAATTGCATGATCTACAATGTTTGGACTGTCGTATACAGGTCATGAAATGTACCAGAGGACTGATATTGTTGTCCTGTAATCAGTTTCTTCTGCTTTTTCCAGGTATGTAAGAATCTTGGTTGTATGCCCTGTGATTTTTAGTTCATAAGTTTGTAAATATTGCACAAATGCCAATTTACATTTATTCGGACATGAAAACTGCATCATCCACAGATTCCACAATGTTTGGACTGTCATATCTAGGCCCGGAAATGAACAAGAGGACTTATATTGTTGTCATGTAATCAGTTTCTTGTGCTCCTTCCAGGTATGTAAGAATGTTGGTTGCATTTCTTGTGATTTTTAATTTATAATTTTGTAAATATTGCACAGCTGCCAATTTACCATAAATTTATTCGGGCATGCATAATTGTATATATCTCAGATATATCCTCTTTTATATGATGATGACTCACTGAGATAGCTAGATATCCTCCAAATAACTTTTAATTTAATCTATTACCATAATTAACATTGTGTGAAATGGAAAATTGTGAGTCATTATCATATGAAAGTATATCTAAAATATACAATTGTATGCAAATTGGCAGCTGTGCAAATTTTTTCAAATTCATAAATTAAAAATTACAAGAAATGCAGCCAATATTCTTACAAAGCTGGAAAGAGCACAAGAAACTGATTACATGACAACAATATCAGTCCTCTGGTTAATTTCCTGGCCGAGATATGACAGTCCAAACATTGTGGAATCTGTGGATGATGCAATTTTCATGTCCGAATAAATGTAAATTGGCATTTGTGCAATATTTACAAACTTATGAACTAAAAATCACAGGGCATACAACCAAGATTCTTACATACCTGGAAAAAGCAGAAGAAACTGATAATCAGTTTTCATGCACCAGAGGACTGATATTGTTGTCCTGTAATTACAGGACAACAATATCAGTCCTCTGGTACATTTCATGGCCTGTATACGACAGTCCAAACATTGTGGATCATGCAATTTTCATGCCCGAATAAATGTAAATTGGCACTTGTGCAATATTTACAAACTTGTAAGCTAAAACTCAGAGGGAATACAACCAAGATTCTTACATCAATGGAAAGAGCATAAGAAACTGATTACAGGACAACAATATCAGTCCTCTGGTGCATTTCCTGGCCTGTATACGACAGTCCAAACATTGTGGATCATGCCATTTTCATGTCCGAATAAATGTAAATTGGCATTTGTGCAACATTTACAAACTTATAAATTAAAAATCACAAGAAGTACAACCAAGATTCTTACATAACTGGAAAGAGCACAAGAAAGTGATTACATAACAACATTATCAATTCTCTGGTTCATTTCCTGGTCTAGATATGGCAGTCCAAACATTGTGGATCGTGCCATTTGCTCGCGACACAGTAATATTGGTCGACTTCAACAAATAATTTTTCAGAAACGGAGCTGAACACCATCCTGAATTTTGCACCAATGAAGGATCTGCATGTCCTCAATATATGTGCAAATTTTCATCAATTTCAAAAGATACACATTGTCACTTTTTTGACGATCTTTGGACTCCATTTTCACGATCACGGCTAGGAAAACGTCCTTGGAAAACACACCAATGTTGAAACTAATCAAGTACTGACTATATGTCTGATGAGCACCAATGTGCCTCAATATAAAACCAGTACCAGTTTTATTACATCTCATTCCTGCCTGTTGACATGATGTCCACAACTTGAGTGAGAATTGGCGTCTGTGCGATATTTAGTATTTTTTAAATTAAAAACCAAAAATAACTCCATCCTGGTTCTTGCATATTTGGAAAGAGCCCAAAAAACTGATTATACAAAAAATATTTCAGCCCTCTTGCTCGTTTCATGGCCGAGATATAACAGTCTAAACTTGGTGGATCATGCCGTTTTCTCGCTGTTCGTTTTTTGGTCATTAACTTCAAAAATTAATATCTCGGTCAAATTTTGAGATATTCTGCTCAAATTTTCACTGTTATTCCTTATATTGCATGTACTTTTTGCACAAAAATTTTCAGAAAAATCCAAAGGGGTGTGATGGCAAATTGCCACTTTGCTGGTTGATTTGACATGGAATGACCCATATAATTATGAGCTTTGCAATTATTGCTCTGCACCTCCTCTTCACAGAAACTAATTGGATATTCCACTGACCCAATTACACAAGGCCATGAGCAAAAAGGAATTGATTACTTGCAGCATACTTAAACTTACTGGATTGACTCACCAGTGTTTACAGACTCCTTAAAACCTATTTGCATCACCGTGTTTAGTCTGGGAGTGCTTCTGAGGAGGTTTCTTGAAGGTGCGTTATATAAATTTTGAAATGAACAAACTTACAAATAAAAAGCACAACTGTTTGAACACACTCAGTTTATTCAATAAGAGAGATCTGTAATTTGAAAGTTAACTTAATCAACATTAGTGTCCATGTACGTTGTACACATTTATTTACAGAAGGATTGCACAGCTAGTTACAGAGCACTGTTCACAATCAAATAATTTAACTCTATCTGTATTTAATGAACATTTCAACTGAATAAAATAATTTAATTTTACAACAGGAACACCGACTGCTGTGTGTAAATAATTTATATTGTCTCAAGTTTTTGTAAAAAAACATTTAGCAGATACAAATAGCTCTATTTTTAAATAAGATGAATATTTAACTCTTCATACATAGTTTCAGATCTCTCAAATTATGACATAAATAGGCGGAGTAATATGTAGGATTATTAAATTATTTGTCTGGTAAATAATGTTCTACAAATTCTACGTTTAAGTTGTTAGGTCATCAAGACAGGCAAGCATCTCTATGAATAGCATCCATAACATATATATGTCCTGAGGATGAAAGGTAAATATTGAGCTCAAGTCTAAACATGACTGCAGTATCGACAGACAATGCCTCTCAATGGTTACATGGATTTATCTAATGCATTGCCAATACACAATTCAAACACCACATCATGCATTTGAAGAATAGAGATACGCTAGCAATTAATCTCCGTGTTAAGAGAAGCAGCATCCTCAGCAATAAGATCATTTGGGTGAACACTAGATTCGGGTTTAGTTAGGTCCACAAGGCAGGTTAACATACTTTTCTAGATGCCCTAGTATAGAATGATAATGTAATGTATTTATACTCTGAAAAGTGTTGACATATTGCAACACGTCTTGAAAAAATTACATGTACGGCATACGTAAGAACTATGAAAGTGTGAAGTAACTGTTCCTTGAATTCAGCATTACCGGAACTGGTTTCTTGGATGATGGCAACAGAAGCTGGATGAACTATAGCCAGCCACCGAACCTCAATTTGTTTGGAATGTAAACGTCGGCAAGGAACGTGTGCGAGATTGAGTCAAGGCACTGGATTTCTGCTTTCTTCTGCCCTTTCAGAATAATATCTATCTGAAATAATTTAAAACATATATCTACACGTAGCTTGTGTCATATGACAATTAAGACGGGTATGTGATGTCTATACAAGTTCACGAAATACTGGGAAGACTCAGAATATTAATTTAGATCCTAAAGGCTAGCAATTGGTAAATGCTTTCCTAAACTGAAGCAAACAGGGAACCATGATGGGAATTGTGTGCAAGGAAGAGGAACATAAAATAATGTTACAAGAGATGGACAGGAAGACATTTATACGAAGCAAGAGAATTGAAAACGTACTGTAAACATGTATGACAGTTACATAAAAGCAAACTGTTTCTATTTAAAAGTGCTTTTTTCACCATATATCTTTCTATCTATCTAACAGTGGAATTTATTCCTTCAAGATAACGACTCAGAGGCGCTCCAGACCCTGGCACAACCAAAGAAGAAAGTCTTGAGTAGTTAATAAAAAGCAAGTCCTGCGGAAAAGAAACAGGCCACAGGGGGAGGCTATGACCCACAATTTGAGAAAGCCCTATAAAATTCTGTCTGATGTTTGTGCACGCATATAGAGACACAAATTCACCCTAGACATGGGTACCCACATATAGGGGTAAGAGGGGGCACTTGAAAAATGGACACTTATTTTTCTAACTATTAATTTTGAGTTTTTAACAAATTTCCAAACTTCAGGTCATACTCCACTTGGTAATACTCCATCTTTTTCCATTTCACTCACGTATCTGCTAAATATGCAACCAACCTCATGCTTCCAATTTGGCTGTGATG
Source organism: Lumbricus terrestris (assembly GCA_949752735.1). Taxonomy (NCBI): domain Eukaryota; kingdom Metazoa; phylum Annelida; class Clitellata; order Crassiclitellata; family Lumbricidae; genus Lumbricus; species Lumbricus terrestris. The sequence goes on from OX457048.1 coordinate 22,335,193, forward strand.
CGATGAAAGGCCTTTTCATGAGGTTCATTGCTTTGCTGTTGTCGATTTTTGTTAATGGCATCAACACCTCTGGAATGATGTGCAACCTGGAGCAGGTAAAAACGATTAATAAATATATACATATACCTGTCACATTAGTGCAATACTGTTGTCCAAAAGCAACAGTGATATTTACATACGTAGTTATGTACATGTATATACCTGCATTACATCAGAGAAATACTGTTGTCTACAAACAACAGTGATATTGGCATGTATGTGAGAACAAAGACAATGTAGGTAATATAATTCTTTAAAAGGATTTCTGAAAAGGGCCACAAGAAGACTGTTGAAATGTGAAAACAAAAGCTGACCATATCCGTAGAACATGCCATAAACACTTTAGATGACTAAAGTAACCGCCCTTGACAACTCAGTCTGCAATACATTTGTGATCAGCAAATTAAGTACAAGTTGACGCAAACTGAAAGGTCTGAAAGGATAGAGAGGATATCCCTTTGTCAAAATGTTGTAGTGTATTGTATCTGTTGTGCTAAGGTACATGGCAACCAAAAATACCTTCAACAGCAACAGTTCCATGCTTTTCAGGCAAGTATGCAAATAAACTTTACATGATTTAAAACAGAATTAGAAACATTTAAGGACATAAATGCATAGATGTGCAAATATTTTCCTGATAAGAAATCACACAGCTTCTGCTCAAATGCAATTTCATTAACCAGTAAAGCGTTAATACCAGTAAGCATGTATCAAATTTTACTCACTTCTCAATATCAGACGGCAGAATTCCAAGCCACTTCAACGAGGGAATTGCAAGACTCTCTCCTTCTGAACACAGTGTCTGAAAGTAAAGCAAAAGATAATTTGGATCATGATTGAACGCACTGTTGGTGTCTAGTACACAAGACATCAATCAGAGAAAGACAAAACCGAGTCGTGATCAATCAGGTCGATACCCAGAAGTTCTTCACAACGTCACTGAGTATGGTTCTTGATGGGAGCTATATAAAGAATTAATTAAATGAATATCAATCAGATAACAGGTCTATAATTAAGCTCAACCTTAAGCTTTCTAGCCAAACAAACCCTTTCATAACACTCAGTTGTAGAGGACAATTCTATTCCTCTGTGTGGAATAGACTCCTGTTGGAGATCATAGGCGCAACCACCCTATGGGACCCACGGGACGCGTCCCCCCAACTTTTGAGTGGTCCCCTAACTTTATTATTATGGTCCCCCCAACTTTTAGGACGTGATTCATTATGGTCCCCCCAACTTTTAGGATGTGATTGCACCTATGTTGGAGATACACCTGTTACATAGGGATGGCTCATCAGCATTTTACAGCCTTCTCAAGACTTATTTATATCAATGTGGTTGGACTAGTAGCCCTCTGGTGGGCTTTTTAAAGGGGTGCTATACAAATTCTTGAACTGAATTAACTCTACCAACCGTTTTCTAGTACTGTTCTCTTAAAACTGATATGCTAAAATATGATCATACTGAGTTGGGTGGTAATGGCTGCTAATGAAGAAGTTTGTGCTGTAGCTCATCGTACATCAATCCTGTACTAAAAACTACAGTACTGGTATTCACATGTAGTAGGATATAAAATACACAAAGATGTCCAAGGAATTTTGACTCACCCTAGACCCAAACTTGTACACGGTCATAATCTCCAAACCTAATGAGAAATAAAAGACAAGTACAAATGTTTAATAATGCAATGTATAATGTCTAAAACCACACTTCATAGCAGTGCTTCAGAAAACCCATTAAATAATTATTCCAAAATAGTTCTTGTATCTGTCTGGGTACATACTGCATAAGCTAGAACAGAGGTATCAAGTGTCCTGTGTGCAGGCCATCCCTTACCTGCCAATGATATTCTTCTGGCTCACTGGAGCTTTCCTAAAGACTTCACAGAAAGTAAGTAGGCCTTGATTCTCATGCTGCCCAAAGGTAGGAGATACCAGGTCAATGCTTCAAAACAATGCCACAGTAGCAGGAGGCAACAAAAGAACACAAAAGACAATTCATTACAAATACTATTTGCCTTTTAGACATAAAACCCCCTATGTTACCACTTACTCTCTGTTACCACCAGCCTATTAAACATAGAACCCTTTGTTACCACTTATAGGTCTTTTAGACACAGAAACCCTTTGTTAGCACTTACCTATTAGACATAGAAACCCCTTTGTTATTACTTACCTTTTTTATTAAAGATCAAGAAAGATGGAAATACAATGATCTTGGCTTATTCTAATTGCTCAAAAGAGAAGAAAAGTCAGCAGAGATTAAAGATGATTTACAAAGAAATAAGTATATGACCTGTTTAAGAAAGAAGACCGTGCTAGATGGCTTGTATACAAAAAAACACAGCAGTAATATAGCGATACAGGACAATGAACGAGTTCAGCTTTTCACTTAGATTATCATTCACTTACCATGTGGGTCGGCATCAAAGAGGCCAAACATCGGAAGATGAAAGAAATCCCAGATGCGGTTCAGAAGCATTCTCGTGCTGACATCCGGAAATCCTTTTCCCTACGGAAAATAAGAGATTAAATGAAAGCAGCATGATGTCTATTCATCACTATCTGGTTTCTGCCCCATTCCCTTCAGCCCACTTCAACCTACTCATATTGCTCATTGAATATGAATTATGACCATATCATCTAGTGCTGTTGTATTTATCATTGTCTGATTTCTGTCCACTGTTTGTACTTCAACCAACTCATGCCACTTAATCTTGTATCTAGTGCTGATAGAGGCATGTAATATAAACAACTATTTTCACTATAAACAACTAATTTCTTACCAGTACCTTAAACCAACCAAAAGACATTACCATTTTGGAGATTAGTTGCTTAGACAACTAATGTATAGTCTTCAAAGTGCCTCTAACATGCACTGTCTGCACAAGTATAAAAGTCTAATGGTGTTCAAGTTCATTAAGAACAAAAGTGCTTATCAGAAAGCAAATGGTGCTGAGATTATTACATCGTGGAAAAGAGACTTAAAAGAGACTTGGCAAGATTCATATTTCAATTTAACTGAGTTTGCTGGAGAGTGCACTGGTAAAAGAATTCTTGAAAAACTTTCTAATGCATAAGAGAATCAAATAATCTATTGCTATGACACGTGACTTGGGGTTGGGTCGAATGTGATGAAATCTTACATAGAATGATAACTTACGGTTACAAGAATGCAAGGTCCTAGAGTCTTGGTCAGTCCATGTTCCATCAGCTTTTGGAAAGTTGCATCTTTTTCAACAACCAGTAGAAATCGAGCGTTTGTTTTCAAAACTGTAAACAATACAAATAAAAGCTACCAGTCAACAGACACAGTCACATTGCAATTACAATCAAACTGTTCTACAATCGAATTGCAGCTCCAATCAAACTATAACTACAATTAAAACTACAATCACACTGCAGCCACAATCAAATTGCAACAGCTATACAAATGCAACAGCAATCCAATTGAAACTACATTCAATTTGGAACAGCAATCAAACTGCAACCACAATCAAATTGCAACTCCAATCAAGCTGCAACAATTTGGAACAGCAATCAAACTGCAACTACAATCAACAGGCAAATGCAATTAAACTGCAAAGAAAGTTTGCCTTAACTAATAATGCTTCAAACCATGCTCTGAAAGTTGCAATTCAATTGTAGATTTGTAGTTCTACAAATCTACAATCGAATTGCAACTTTCAGAGCATGGTTTGAAGCATTATTAGTTAAGGCAAACTTTCTCTAATCTCTGCAGCCTGATCACCTTGAATTGACCAGACTACTTGTCTTGCATTTCATGACCCAATGGTTGAAGTCTTGTACATTACGCATCAGTGGCGTAGACAAACACCCCCATTGGCTTAGGAAAAAGTTCTTAAAAAGGTTATTTATCCACTAAAATAAGAAAGAAAAAAACCATTGTTTGTAGTAACAATTGTTTTTCTTACTTTATTCCCTTTGTTACTTTATTCCACGGTATCCGGACTTTACCCCCCGGCCCATTACCCCCTGCCATTACCCCCCTGCCATTACCCCCTGCCCATTACCCCCCCCCGTCTGCTTACATTTAGGTCCAGTTTATGTGCGTTGTATGTATGTATGTATGTAAGTATATATGTATGCATGCATTTTCGTATGTACGTATGCACGCACGTACGTATGTATTTTATGCTTACATACATACTTACATACATAATCACATACATACCTATACATACATGCATACATACATACACACACATACACTCGACATACATACGTACGTACGCACGCACACACACATACATACATACATACATAAATACATACAACGCACATAAACTGGACCCAAATGTAAGCAGACGGGGGGGGTAATGGCAGGGGGGTAATGTCCTACAGGGGGGGTAATGGGTGGGGGTAATGGCAGGGGGGTAATGGCAGGGGGTAATGGGCCGGGGGGTAAAGTCCTAGACCCTTATTCCACTTGTAGTTTACTGTAATACTGTTGGGTTGGTGTCAGGAAGGGCATCTGGCAAGGCCAAAAAATAAACCCCCCCCATTATAAATTCCTGGCTACGCCACTGTTATGCATGCACTAACACTACAGAAGTTATCAAATTACCAATATACTATCTTGCTTCTTGATCAAATAAACTTAATGGTACAGACTGATGAAAGAAGCCGTAATATTCCACCATTCCACCAACATGAAAGGCCTCTCAATCACTTCTCACAAGGCTCTATATGGTGCTATATAAATTTCAAGTTACAATGGATTACACTGAGGGCTGGGCTTGCTCTGGACAGATAAAATGTCTATACATACATTTAATTTCTTGAACGTTGTTTGGCACAAGTATTCCCTGAAAATCAATAAACTCAGTTACAGCAACGTAATAATGTCTACTAAGGTAAGAGCAAGGAATAAGTAACAAAAATATTGTCAGAAGTTTTAAGTAGGACAAATTAATTTGAACAATGCATGCAAACGTAAAGTAACATTTTTAACTGAATATGTTTACAGCATCTTCCAAGTATGAGCATTAAGTTAAATTCTAAGCAATTCATTAATTTAATTTAAAAGTTAAAACTATAAAAGAAATTACTACTGAGATATATTATATAGTTGATATATCTGGCATGTAGTCAGACCACACACCCCATGTTTCATACCGGTTGAATACCGTATTGTTCATGTGCTCCAAGCACCCAATCTATGGCCTTCCATCAGTTCAGATGGCAACACTGTGTCAAGAACTTGCCCTGAAATCGTTCTTAAATTCGTGATTTCCTGCTTGGCCTAGCCAACTGAAATCCTAAATCTACCCCTGAAGCATATAATTAATAGGTCAATCCAGTCAGAATATCCAGAGAATCTGAAATGCAGGCTCATCAGCAAAGTACAGTGAGCTTTGTGTTTGTGTGTCCACTGGCATTGGCTAATATTCTCTGACTTCACAGCATCAGTCGTTTAAGTCATAACACTAGGGCTCTACTCTAGTCTCATAGGGAGACCACAGTAGACCATTTAAGGGGTTCTTTGAAGATTATAATCTGTTATGTGTGGGGATTATGCAAGTTTACAATTCCTACCTGTTCTGACAGGGCGCAGTCCACAAAGTTGCCATGAGCATCAATAAACTGGAGGTCACCAGCAACCAATCCCTTTGATGTTGCCATCTAACAGTCAACAAAATGCCTTCCATGTAATTACAGTCTTATAGAGCCTCACTGTTATCCATGTACACTGAGAGACTCTTAAGACACACTACTATGATCAAATGGCTCCTCACTCTGGAAGTTCCAGTCCCAAGAATGGAGAAAGGAGGAGGGTGACGCTAATTATCTTGGCTATGAACAATATCTTTAGACTGCAACTAACCAAAGGGCACAGTCAAACAGGTGACTTAAAGATGGTTGCTATTTTTAAAAAAAATTCATTCAATTCACTTTGAGAACTGACTGCTTGAAACAGCGGGAACACGTAATAACAAGTTGAACAAGAGTCCATTTTATAACTGTTTAGCAGTCCCTCAGGCACCTATCTATTCTACTGCTGTCTATTTTACCATTGCCCCTAAGGAGTGAAAGACTGAGTCAACCATACAGAAGCTAACATATATCAAACCCATGTCCTCTGTTCTTTGTGTCTGTGTATTACCATTCAACCAATCCTTCCCCCACCTAAGACAACGTTGCACATCTACGAGCCTGCACCAATTTTAAATTCTGTCCGTTTTTAGCATGCACTTGAATTTTTCCTTTCAATTGTGAATCATTTGGGCTCCAAATGTTGTCAAAAATTACAGCCGAGTCAACTAAAACTGCTTTCAACCATGCAAGAAACTAATGCCACAAGTGAAATAATTCTGTCGTACCACGTGTAACTGCCATCTTGGAACTTGTAGGAGGCGAGCAATGTCTTCTATGATTCCATCTAGACAGGCCTGGCTTCCAAACAGCTGAGGGTCTTGATAAAAGATGTCACTAGAAAACAGTTGAACAAAACTATATGGCGCAATTATTAGGTTAGAGAATGAGAAAACAAATTACTTTTAGGTCAACATGCAGAAGAACATGTGAATACCAAATGTATGGGTCTCAGAAAACAGACCACAAGATGATGCATAAATTATAATAAGCACTCTGAATGTTATGCCATGACAGACCAAGAAACAGTAGATAGACACAACTAAACAAACTGACAGACTGTACACACATATACACACACACATGCACACTCACGCCACACCCAAACACACACATACACACCCAGACACACACACACACAAGCAAATAGCTGACTGGTGAAAGCACAGAAACATAAGTACTGTAATGTAACCACTCAACCAAAAACACACTGTATTACACTGTCTGAATCACAGATTCTGCTACAATACAATACAATTATTGTATTTTGATATCAACGTCCTTCCAAAGTGCAGAAGTTAACACAACTAGTTGTCAACCACTGAGCAATAATAACGTGTGATAGCTCAAGGTTCCTATGCAGTAGTTAACCATTATTTATAGAAATCACTCTGGTAAAGTAATGTAATTCACGAGAGATCAAACTAACCGCTTTGTGCAGCACGTATTTCTCTGAAGATGAATGTAAATCAGGGACAGAATTTTCAACGTAAGACCTGAGCATACAATTTAAAAAAAGAACTAGGCCCTACAGAACTGTAAAAGATAGAAGATGATATAAATTTTTTACATTTATGTAAGCCAGGAAAGCAACCAGAAATCTCAAACAAACTATTTCAAAATAGCCAGCAAAACTCCTAATTTTAAACTAACAATTTCTTGATCATCTTCCACATTAATTTGTTCAGCATACAATTCTTACAGAGCTCTAACTATAAAAGACAGCTGGCTAACAATAGGTTTTCATCTAAAAACTCACTCTTAGATGCAATAGTTTCTAAGAGTGTCAATAGATAGTGGCAATGCACAAAGCAAAAGAAATGTCTCACTCCAACATGGAAGTGTACTATGTGTACAAAAAGGAAGTGTAGCCTACTTTGTGCATTTTGTACCTTACAAGCAACAATGAAATGCACTTTCCAAAAGAAAATGTTTCATGTACAGATCTAATTCCTGAATTCCTGATCATCACAGCATTAGGTCTACAGGGAATGACCACAGCTTTCATAGATTTTGCAGTACATCAGTCAATATAATTCCTATTTTACAAGTGCCTGCCAGTACAGAATAATGGCTACACAGTGGATTTCTGTAAAAATAAAATTTAAAAAAACACATAAAACTATACACAAACCAAGTTTTTTGACGGAGTTGATTGAGTCAAACGAGACGGTTGTGAGCGCTGGTTTTTCAGACATCCGGAAGCCTTTATCACATTCGAAACTACAGCATTGTTTAAAGTTAACAATAAAAATTACATAGGCTACTCCAGTTTGACCATTTAAATTCTTTTTTTTATTACTTTAGCTGAGGTGGAAATGATCCAACTGAAGTCTCTAGAGTTAAAGACCTAAGTCAGAAGCAGAGAAAAATGTCTGGAAAATTGGGCCGAATGTGACCGTTATCAGTTCTTAGCAACAACAGTACTTTGAAATTATGACTGTAAATACAAGATGTGTTTCGGAAACTTTTAACATAAAGACGAAATGACCTAGTGTAGATGTATTACCAATAATTTTATCATGTTGCTACCATTTTAATATTCATCATTGTAATCTGAGGGAGATAATATTATTATTAATATTATAATCATGACGATCAATTGCTATTATTATTATTACACAAAATAATATGCATTGTAAATGGGTCATTCCACGTCAAATCAACCAGGGGTGTACATCACACCCCTTTGGATTTTTCTGAAAATTTTTGTACAAAAAGTACATGCAATATAAGGAATAACAGTGAACATTTGAGCAGAATATCTCAAAATTTGACCGAGATATTAATTTTTGAAGTTAATGACCAAAAAACGAACAGCGAGAAAACGGCATGATCCACCAAGTTTAGACTGTTATATCTCGGCCATGAAACGAGCAAGAGGGCTGAAATATTTTTTGTATAATCAGTTTTTTGGGCTCTTTCCAAATATGCAAGAACCAGGATGGAGTTATTTTTGGTTTTTAATTTAAAAAATACTAAATATCGCACAGACGCCAATTCTCACTCAAGTTGTGGACATCATGTCAGCAGGCAGGAATGAGATATAATAAAACTGGTACTGGTTTTATATTGAGGCACATTGGTGCTCATCAGACATATAGTCAGTACTTGATTAGTTTCAACATTGGTGTGTTTTCCAAGGACGTTTTCCTAGCCGTGATCGTGAAAATGGAGTGTAAAGATCGTCAAAAAAGTGACAATGTGTCTCTTTTGAAATTGATGAAAATTTGCACATATATTGAGGACATGCAGATCCTTCATTGGTGCAAAATTCAGGATGGTGTTCAGCTCCGTTTCTGGAAAATTATTTTTTGAAGTCGACCAACATTACTGTGTCGCGAGCAAATGGCACGATCCACAATGTTTGGACTGCCATATCTAGACCAGGAAATGAACCAGAGGATTGATAATGTTGTCATGTAATCACTTTCTTGTGCTCTTTCCAGTTATGTAAGAATCTTGGTTGTACTTCTTGTGATTTTTAATTTATAAGTTTGTAAATGTTGCGCAAATGCCAATTTACATTTATTCGGACATGAAAATGGCATGATCCACAATGTTTGGACTGTCGTATACAGGCCAGGAAATGCACCAGAGGACTGATATTGTTGTCCTGTAATCAGTTTCTTATGCTCTTTCCACTGATGTAAGAATCTTGGTTGTATTCCCTCTGAGTTTTAGCTTACAAGTTTGTAAATATTGCACAAGTGCCAATTTACATTTATTCGGGCATGAAAATTGCATGATCTACAATGTTTGGACTGTCGTATACAGGTCATGAAATGTACCAGAGGACTGATATTGTTGTCCTGTAATCAGTTTCTTCTGCTTTTTCCAGGTATGTAAGAATCTTGGTTGTATGCCCTGTGATTTTTAGTTCATAAGTTTGTAAATATTGCACAAATGCCAATTTACATTTATTCGGACATGAAAACTGCATCATCCACAGATTCCACAATGTTTGGACTGTCATATCTAGGCCCGGAAATGAACAAGAGGACTTATATTGTTGTCATGTAATCAGTTTCTTGTGCTCCTTCCAGGTATGTAAGAATGTTGGTTGCATTTCTTGTGATTTTTAATTTATAATTTTGTAAATATTGCACAGCTGCCAATTTACCATAAATTTATTCGGGCATGCATAATTGTATATATCTCAGATATATCCTCTTTTATATGATGATGACTCACTGAGATAGCTAGATATCCTCCAAATAACTTTTAATTTAATCTATTACCATAATTAACATTGTGTGAAATGGAAAATTGTGAGTCATTATCATATGAAAGTATATCTAAAATATACAATTGTATGCAAATTGGCAGCTGTGCAAATTTTTTCAAATTCATAAATTAAAAATTACAAGAAATGCAGCCAATATTCTTACAAAGCTGGAAAGAGCACAAGAAACTGATTACATGACAACAATATCAGTCCTCTGGTTAATTTCCTGGCCGAGATATGACAGTCCAAACATTGTGGAATCTGTGGATGATGCAATTTTCATGTCCGAATAAATGTAAATTGGCATTTGTGCAATATTTACAAACTTATGAACTAAAAATCACAGGGCATACAACCAAGATTCTTACATACCTGGAAAAAGCAGAAGAAACTGATAATCAGTTTTCATGCACCAGAGGACTGATATTGTTGTCCTGTAATTACAGGACAACAATATCAGTCCTCTGGTACATTTCATGGCCTGTATACGACAGTCCAAACATTGTGGATCATGCAATTTTCATGCCCGAATAAATGTAAATTGGCACTTGTGCAATATTTACAAACTTGTAAGCTAAAACTCAGAGGGAATACAACCAAGATTCTTACATCAATGGAAAGAGCATAAGAAACTGATTACAGGACAACAATATCAGTCCTCTGGTGCATTTCCTGGCCTGTATACGACAGTCCAAACATTGTGGATCATGCCATTTTCATGTCCGAATAAATGTAAATTGGCATTTGTGCAACATTTACAAACTTATAAATTAAAAATCACAAGAAGTACAACCAAGATTCTTACATAACTGGAAAGAGCACAAGAAAGTGATTACATAACAACATTATCAATTCTCTGGTTCATTTCCTGGTCTAGATATGGCAGTCCAAACATTGTGGATCGTGCCATTTGCTCGCGACACAGTAATATTGGTCGACTTCAACAAATAATTTTTCAGAAACGGAGCTGAACACCATCCTGAATTTTGCACCAATGAAGGATCTGCATGTCCTCAATATATGTGCAAATTTTCATCAATTTCAAAAGATACACATTGTCACTTTTTTGACGATCTTTGGACTCCATTTTCACGATCACGGCTAGGAAAACGTCCTTGGAAAACACACCAATGTTGAAACTAATCAAGTACTGACTATATGTCTGATGAGCACCAATGTGCCTCAATATAAAACCAGTACCAGTTTTATTACATCTCATTCCTGCCTGTTGACATGATGTCCACAACTTGAGTGAGAATTGGCGTCTGTGCGATATTTAGTATTTTTTAAATTAAAAACCAAAAATAACTCCATCCTGGTTCTTGCATATTTGGAAAGAGCCCAAAAAACTGATTATACAAAAAATATTTCAGCCCTCTTGCTCGTTTCATGGCCGAGATATAACAGTCTAAACTTGGTGGATCATGCCGTTTTCTCGCTGTTCGTTTTTTGGTCATTAACTTCAAAAATTAATATCTCGGTCAAATTTTGAGATATTCTGCTCAAATTTTCACTGTTATTCCTTATATTGCATGTACTTTTTGCACAAAAATTTTCAGAAAAATCCAAAGGGGTGTGATGGCAAATTGCCACTTTGCTGGTTGATTTGACATGGAATGACCCAAATCGTAAAGGATTACATTGCAATGTCGACTGGAAGAATAGCTGAAATTACAAAATTAAAATCGCTCCTAAGTTTTTGTGTACATTAAGACAATATTGTAACTCAGAGTAAGTAAATATGTCAAGTCAGGAATGAATCTTATTTAAAACCGATTCCTGCCAAGAGTGATTTAAAATGAAGCAGAGAATATACCTGACGCTGCTCCATGTGCTAACATTTGCAAATGAGAAGGATGGCGGCTTATTTTCTGAAAGCAGTTGCACAAAAGTTTCAATTGCTTTCTCGATTTTCAGCAACACTGTTGATCTGTAAACCAGAACAAATAAAGCAAAGTTTATAATCCAAATCCCCAAATACCGGGTTTAACAAGCATTCTACCTCCTCCTTATGGCCATCCACCACATCAACATTGTCATGTAAGTATAGGTAACATTTACAGCGTAATCTCCACACAGCTCACTTGAGCTTTTTTCTCCTTCGAGACTGACTGTGGGTATAATTGAACAATTATCTTCTATGCAATGATGTGTGTGTATTATTATATGTATTGTGGAAATAAGTTGAACTTGAACTTGAAGTGGCGTTTCAAAGTCAACTGCAAGCTTACTTACAAATGCTGCATCAAGTCAGAGAGACCGTCCAAAGGTTTCCAGATGGTGAGATGGGCAGAGGTGGGTGGCGCCCTTAGACCTAGAATTGGAAGCTGGATGATCAGCAGGTGATGTGGTGATTCGGGTTAACAGTTCTTAAAAGGAGGGATTTTAGTTTCAGTGGTGGTGGAATCTGCAGTTTAACGTCACTGTGGGGTAACAAAGACCATTAGCGACGCCCTCCTCCTTTATCAATGCTTGGGACTGGCACTGGCAGAGTGCAACCTGCGGCGGAGTTAAGTTTCAGTGGAATTAAGCCAAAGTTTAGACTAACCTATAGTCCACAGCGGCAACCTCGTTCCCGGTGTTTGGAATCGGAAATTTGATATTCGTCGAGACATCCCTGGTTTTCCGATCTTCTGACATTTTACTCTTTAGTTTATTCAATTCAAACCAGAAACTTTCATTCGTATTTGTACAAAACGTGGACGACATTTTGCTCCTGCTGATCGATATACAGTGTCGTCTGCTCATTCAGATTCAGTGCGTATTTGTGTAGCGCAATTTTTTTAGGCCTATGTAGGCATAAAATAATAATAGTAGGCCCCTAATAATTATTGTTTGATAAAAGAATACTACTTGTCTACTTTGCGTGATTGTAAATCCTAGTCTCTGCCGCAATAAGTTAATCCTTAAGTGTCTGAACTGGCATGAGATATTTATTTGAAAGAATTAATAAAAGCATTCTGCGACACCTTTAGAACAATTATTATTCAGCTGGTATGCGTAGGCCAAAGAACACCTCGACCTCACATTTGTTTTGACCACAGAATAGGTAAAGTCAGAGTATAAAAATTTTTTTGAATATTTATACTGTGGTAAAGTGTATTATTTATACTGTGGTGTAGCTTTATCTACTCAGTGGTTTGGTAATATCACAGTGTATTCTGGGCAGGACCCCGCAGACCCTTGAAAATCAAAACGACGAACTTAAATTGTATAGCCACTTGTTCTCCAAATTCTCCAATCAGACCTAAGTTAAGGCCGCGTTCTTGTTCTTGTTCTTTGGTAGCCTGCTTGTTGCTGACTTTGATTGAGAATAACCCGGAAGCAAATGCTGACCGTGGATGTCATAATTATTATTTACAGAATTCGTGTATTAAATCTTCGTAAACTAAATGGTGTAGAGAAAGATTTTCTTTGCCTTTAAGTAATTCTATTGTCTGTATATTTTAGCGGGTAAGTCTGTGTGTGGATAATTTCTTCGTGATCGTATGTTTGTATGTATGCATCTGCAAGCACTTGTCATAGCGCCCCTTCAAGAGATCTAATCAGAGGCGCTCCAGACTACAGGGTGTATAACTGAATTGAAGTTTGACGCCGAAGCGCACGCGCAATTGCGAGGGAAGGACTTGCTCAGGGTCCCTACGCGGCGGCTTGAGGTAGATTCGCACCCCAGTCTTCCTGCTTCGAAGCACCTCTGCACCACCGCACTCAATAGAATGGATTTTCACTATTTACGTTTATAATCGCACTACGACAATGTTCTCTTTCATATTATGCAAATTGCGTTAAAATTTTGCCGCGTTGTAACTAAATTGGGGCAATTGATCTTAGTAATCCCAAGACTGCGTGCCTGTCCATGTAAGCAGTATCCCTCTAGAAATCGCTAAAATAGAGCGCCTCGGCTTTAGCTTCGAATTTTATATTTACTCGTATTTAGTGCGTTTTTCGGTTATTGTTACTGACGTCTCGGTAGGAAGTAAACGGTATGGCGGTCACAGATACACGCAGAATAGAGCGGCCTCAACTCCGGCGATCGATAGCCCAATGTTTCCGCGCGAAACATTGGGGTCCCGCTTCAGTCAGTGATGTTGTGTGAAGTAAGTAAGTAAGTGATGAAGGTATTTCTGGATCTGAAATAGAAGTCGGATTGATGAAAAAACGCTTAAGTAATGGAAGCTGGATGATGTATTCTTATATTTGAAATAGAAGCTGGGCTGACGAAAATAACAGGTGAGAAACAGAAGCTGGGTTAATAAAAATATTATAGCTTAGATTGGAGCAGGATTGATGAAAATGTTGTTGATTAAATTAGAGCTGGATGGATAAGGATCTTCTTAATTAAATAGGAGCTGGATTGATTAAAATGTTTCCGATTAAATTGGAGCTGGATTGATGAAAAATAATCATTATTGAAACAGAAGTTGGATTCATAAAACAGCTGATGCAATTGAAAAAGCTGGACTTTTACTTACTTACTTATTTTTGCCTGCTGTCTTATTGCACACTTGCCGTGTCTTTTGACCATTGACTATTAAGCGGAAACATTGGGCTATCGATCACCGGAGTTGAGGCCGCTCTATTCTGCGTGTATCTGTGACCGCCATACTGTTTACTTCCTACCGAGACGTCAGTAACAATAACCCGTTTTTCCCCTCATTTATAATTTTATTAACCTGATCGTTTTACTTAGGTCTCGCATTGATTACTTACTAACTGAGCACACTGTATCATGGGCTGTGGTTGATAAGTCGCTGTGCTCTATTTTAGCTAAGTCGTTGGCAACCATATTGTTTTGTATACAAGCACGCAGTATTAAGGATTACCTTGATTTTATTGCAAATTGTTCTTGTTTGAAAATTTTGGCGCTAATAATGTAAGAAGAATAATTTGCTACGAATTTTGATAGAACGGGGTAAACTCAAATAACTGAAAACGCTGAAAATACATAAAGCCTGATATCCCGCAAGCAGTTTTATAGAAAGTGGCCGAAATTTAATTCATGCTAATCAGAGTTGAACTACAAAGTTAACACAGTGACCCAGTTCTTAATAACGCAGTTTAGTGTATAAAAATCATTATATTATGTGAAAATAAATTTTTATAATCCGGCCGAAATTCGTTTGGGGATTCGGGTTTTGGGCCGCACCCAATAGAACGTTGGAATGTTTAGCGCTGAAAATTAAATTCTTCTGATAGAAAGAGAGTCTTTATATTAGAAATGAAAGTATTTAAAGTACTGAGTGAGTTGAATCCATGTTTTTGTACTGTTAGACCCAAAATGTTTCCTGATGTGACACGCTGGACAAAGCACCAACTTTTCTGCGCAATCTGCATTGCTGATACTTCAAATGTTTTGATAGAAGTTACGTGATCAAGACAGTGGTTTTTCGATAGAAGATAAAACTGGATGGCTTTACTTATATAGCGCTATGTGAAGATTGTCCCTGCCACTTTATCCACTATTTTTGTTTTGCAGTACTACATATAATGTGTCTTTTGTTCCATCGCATTTCTTGACCCTAAAAATGCTTATTTAGACTTCAAAATCATGTTAATATCGTGTACTATTCATATTCTTCTCATCTTCTGTTATTTGAGGCTAGTGGCCCCCATTTTGGCTGCCAAGTTACCATTTCCATTCTGGGCTGCATGGGTCAACTACCAGCTTTGCCTGTTCCTGATGGCAGATAGAATGCTGTGTTCAGTGAATACTGATTACGACCTTGGCTATTTTATATTCTACACATGTAAATCTTTGAGTTCCAAGAGCACAAGTCTTTATTTACACCCACACATACATACAGCCTCACCACTTATAAGGAATGGAATTTAAAACATACGACAATTCACTCTTAAAGAATCGGTCCAAAGTTAATAGAGTTTTTTGCGGTCAGAATCATTAAAGAGAAACGCTGAGTTGAATATATTGACAAATAGACTCAGCCTATGTGTAGAAGTACTCCAATGTAATACACCCATTATTAGTAGATGACACCATCTTTCTAAATAAGATCACAGAAATAGGAGAATTCTAGACACGTAGAGATCACCCGCACTTTGGTCTTGGTCTAGCCAATACATCTAATTTAAAATATACGACATTTCACTATTAAAGAATCGGTCTAAAGTTATCAGAAACAGTTGTGTAAAACTGGTAGAAACAGAAACAGTTGCGTAAAACTGGTAGAAACAGTACTACATATAATGTGTCTTTTGTTCCATCGCATTTCTTTACCCTAAAAATGCTTATTTAGACTTCAAAATCATGTTAATATCTTGTACTATTCATATTCTTCTGTTATTTGAAGCTAGTGGCCCCCATTTTGGCTGCCATCTTGTTTTCCTAATGAACCGCTGTCTTGATACTACCATATAGGTTATTGACATGTCAACAATTCAGATGACAAGGAAATGGTTTTTGTTCTTTTCTCCAGCATGTCCCCCTTCATCATGCTAACTATTTTCAGCATTACTTGTCTCAACCCTGAGGCTTGCCAAGATGTTACTTTCTTTTTCTTAGGTTTTTCATTGTACGAATGAATTTGTCAATCTATTGCTTGGCCGCATAAATCCAGATAATGCTCAGTGATGAACTTTATTAGCTGTACATAGCATATACTTAATTAAATACTAAAGTATTTAAATTACTATAAATGAGCTAAACAGCTGGTTTTGTGTATTGGTGTTGCAAAATCTGGCAGCCCATTTAGATTTCAATCCCACTTTGCATATCTCGATTTTGGATTTTGTCCATACCTGTTGGCAGATCTCTGTCCTGCTATGCAAGGTGATTGGCTCATCATGCCGTCTCTGATATCAATAGTGCTCCTTGCCAACTCAATTGTAATGCATACACTGACTGTGTAGTGTGTACACTGCAGGTGGGAAGGTGGTTGAGGGAAAGATTTGTCCACCTCCCCTGATGTTTCCAACTCTTGTCTCCATGGTGTGTTGTCAATCCTTACAACTTGTAACGATTAAGTTTCCTGTTATTGTTAACTGTTGGCTTGTCATTCGAATGTTTGACTGACGAGTACCTGGTGAACAGGGCTGAAAGGAGGGGGTGGCAGATAGACCAGCTTGTTTGGGCAAATGCGATTTTGAGCAGTGACAGCGATACAATGCAGGTCGTGACAGATCATTTGAAATGTCTATTTTACTCGTGACAGGTCTGCTTTGTGACCTGTCAGAATTCTTTGGAATTTTTAATATCTTCATTGCATTATATTTCGTCGGCCTGCTGAACAATTTGCATGACTCTGGCGCGACCGCTGAAATTGCATGACCGGCATGGACATTGATTTGGAGGGTTCCTGATCTCTGCGATAATCAGATGGGAAGTGGGATCCTGTAGCATTTAAAGATTAGTGCAGATGAAATATAGATGAATTATAAATGAATCAATTGGAACTGTCACATATATCATCATACTGTAAGCAATTATCAGTGATTGATGACCTGTGTTTATCTAGGCATCTTCAGGGGGTTGGGTAGGGGTTGAGTTCCCCCAGGAATGACATTCCCCTCCCCAGAAAAATTAGAGAGTTGATTATTTTACATCTATATTGCATTGCATTGCTGCATTGCCCAATTAGTTTTGCTATTATGCGATGAAAACGTTTGTGCTAACAGAGTGTTATCTTTTAAAAGGATGAAGAAAATTAATGATACTAAAAAAGGTCATCAGATTTTAAAGATCAAAATTTACTTCTGGGATTTCTATATTTAGGTGAATTTCTAACACAACGACTATAAAGGGGTCATCACGTCAACATAAAAAAATTGCCAGATAAAGAGGTGTCATATATAGGATGTTGGATAAAGGATGTCAGATAAAGGATGTCAGATAAAAGATGTATAATAAAGGGTGTTGCCTGCTCGCCTTAGCAGTCGGTTGTCCTTGGCTCAAATGCTCCCCCTCTAATGCAGAGTGACTAGATTAAACACAGATTGTTGAAAAATATCGTTAATTAGGAGTTTGAAATTAAAAATTAATAGGGGCTCCATTTCCATTCTGGGCTGCATGGGTCAACTACCAGCTTTGCCTGTGCCTGATGGCAGATATAATGCAGTGTTCAGTGAATACTGATTACAACCTTGGCTATTTTATATTCCATTCATGTAAATCTTTGAGTTTCAAGCTAACAAGTCTTTATTTACACCCACACATACATACAGTCTCAGCACTTGTAAGGAATGAACTGACCTCCCTCTCTTGTTGTCAACTGCTCAAATGTTCTAAGAATTTTGGCAGGTACTATGTTCGACCAGAATACAGTGTATTAATATGGATTTAGTGCAGGGCTGAAAGTGAGCCGGGTCTGTCCAGGTCTCAGACCCAACATTCTTTTGTTGGCGCTTGAATAAACAATGGTATTACAATGGTATATTTGGCCCAAAGAGACCCGGCAACTTTTTCAAACCACTTTCAGCCCTGATTTAGTGACATCAACTTTAGTTTTAATGCCGTGCACAGTGTATAGAGCTCTGTTTGAGCAGAAGATTAGCACATTTTCATGCATACATGCCCGATCCTACTTTGAAATGTGTATGGTTGATGGCTCTTGCCAAGAAAGTAACAGCCATTGGCGATAAGAGGATGGCAGCTGTATCAAGATGGATAGAAAGACAGAGAAAATTTGCCATCAAAACCTACGCATCCTCTGAGGGTGTGCTTTGTCCAATTATACAGATGTCATAAATAAGAAATTAATACTCTTTACATTCTAAGGAATTTATATGATTGCTGGATAGGAAGCAAGCAATCGTTGACTTGGCAAGGCTGCCAGCTAACAATTATCTATAATTTGCTGATTAATCAATGAATGAAAAAAGCATAATCTATTTTTATGACAGTGATGTTGATACTAGGCACAGTGACATTTCTGCAATCATTAGAACTCTATGCAAAGAACTCTATCTCTGCCAGACAACTTTTATTTAGTCGTTGAGCAAATAATCCAATTTTTTGTAGTTTTCACATGAAGAGAGGATGCAGACTTTCTAATGCACTGTTTGCAAGGATTAAGAAAAATATGGTGTGCCAAGACTATGTACACTGGATAAAGAATAATAAATGAGGATATGTTATCACTTGGACTAACACTAAGGAAGCAGTGAACTTGAAGGTAATTTATTTGTACTCATCGCCGCCGTATTGCTGGCGTCAGGAACTGATGATGATGATGACGACGATGACGATGATGATAGTGCTCTGTAGCAGTTCTGATGTTGGTATATTGATGATTGTTGTGTTCTGATGTTGGTATATTGATGATTGTGTTTTGATGTTGGTATATTGATGATTGTGTTTTGATGTTGGTATATTGATGATTGTGTTTTGATGTTGGTATATTGATGATTGTGTTCTGATGTTGGTATATTGATGATTGTGTTCTGATGTGTGCATGTCTGTATCTTCTTCTTTATTTTCTCTGCTCCTTGGTGGCAGGTTTCAACTTCCGATGAAGCCATTCTTCTCTTCTCTGTGCTTTCCTCTTCAGTTCATTGTACCCGTCAGTTATCATCCATCCCAGCATCATCTGTCTCGGTTTTCCTCTCTTTCTTTTTCACTCCAATTTCATTTCTATGATTTCTCTCAGGAGGGAGTCTCCTCTTAATGTGTGTCCAATTCAGTTCTTTTGCCTTTCTCTTAAAGTTGTCATCAGTGATTTTTTCTCCTGTGTCTGTATATGACCACTTATATCTATAGTGCCTTGGCAAGAATCTCATGAAGGCGCTTATGCGAAGGCATTGGTGCTAACACGTTGGCTTATTTTATAGTAGGCCTACGTTTTAATCGAAGTACATATTCAAGTCATTATTGTTGAAGTTCTCCGTGCTTTGAATAGAAGTTGCAGCAGTGTGCATGCCATGAGGAGCAGTGCTGTGGCTTATTGTGTGGCTATCATAGACTATTGTTTAATATCGAGTTTTAATGGTTGGCGTTTCTATTACAATTGAAAAGATAAAATTACTTAAATAAGGTCAATTTGATAAGGTGGTTAAGAATTGTGGGCAGGTCTGATGAAGGAAATTGATGGGTTTGGCTATGGTTGTTATAAAGTTGGGTTCTGTTTAAGGCATTTTGAGTGTCAAGTAGGTCATTTATGCAGACGGTCTAATCTGCTTAATTTCTTATATCCTGCATAGGTGTCATGACTGTGTTGGGTGTAATTGCAAGTGCATGGGCTCTTTGCCACCCTCTGTTTACGACTTAAAATTCCTCCTATGCAATGTCAGTGAAACAACGTCTTTATATTCATTCATTCATTCATAGTTAAGTTTTTGTTGTTACTTTTCATTCACTATATGATTTGTCTTAGGTTTTTTCACTTATATTAGTCGGAAGACTTTTCAACTCATGCTGCTAACCGTCTAACTGCCTATTACCGGTAAAGTAGCACTAGCAAATATATAGCTATCCCTGTTAGTGGGATATTCATCCATAGGGCATTCCTTGCTATATATAGCTGATAATTATTACCATCCTATTATTTGATGCATGCTACTGTAAATAATTGAATAAATATTATTGATGGTTACAATAAATTGATTGATTAAATTGATTAAGATGATTTATATAGCACCTCTTCAAGGCTGCTACTCAGGGGTGCTCCCAACCTCAGCACTGCCAAAAAGAACTATTTTGACGTGAGAATAGAAAAAGTCAACTTATGGGCAAAGCGCCAACTGCCTGTGCGATTAAACCTATGGGTAATTATTTCTGTTTACACTGATCACTGAACAGTCATAGATATGGAGTTACTTCTGAATGGTGCTCTGCAAGTACCGGTATACTCTATGCTATACTATATACCAGAGGTCTCAAACTCAAGTCAGCATGTGGGCCGCATTTGGAAATTTTGATGACTCGCGGGCCGCAACATAAAAATATAGGCTAATCGTGCATGTGAAACTGGAATTAGCTATGTGTCATTGCAGCATACAATACTGTAATGATGATAGGCCTATAGGCTTAACCCTGTAAAATTCACATATTATATTTTAAGTGTAACTATAATGGTAGGCTACTACAAACAAAATTGGAAAACCATTCTATAGTTATTATCGAAAAATGCGTGGGCGCTATAATTGAAGAAATCATGCTGTAATAAAAATTTAAAATGACCCTAATTTTTTAAAGTTTTTTAAAGCAATGTGCAGAGTAATTCAACTCGAATTTAGTTTGGCCTAGAGGCTCTGAGTGTTCTTAAGTGTTCTAAATATTCTAAGTCCTCTAAGCCAAAGTCACCAAAATTATATAGGAATAAACATAGGGCCTACCTGTTAGTGTCACTGTGTCATTGTTCAAAACCAAGCAAATGGGAGTCAATTTGAAAAAAATAAGCACACGCGGAAGTGACATTTTTCAACTTCTCACCACCGGCATACAAACGTTGCTGTGCATTCTTCTGCTTTGGCGTTGCATCGCACTGAAGGTCCACTAAATTCATCTGCATATATGCCTAGCCTATATATGCTGTTGTGGACTCAATGTCCAATCAAAAGGAGTAGAAAGCAGTTTAAACATTGGTTCAAATCGTAAAAGAACTGCAAAATTCTGTTAAACCGATTTCTTACTTTAAAAAATAAAAAAACAGGAAGCTGTTCGCGAGCCGCATTAATCGGGTTCGCGGGCCGCATGCGGCCCGCGGGCCGCGTGTTTGAGACCCCTGCTATATACTGTGCTATTTACGGATTTATAAAGCAGAGCTCTCTCACAGTACAACATGATCGGTTGCACACCCAGTGCGAAGAACCCCTCAAAAAAAGGAAAGCCTTAAGATAACAGACAGAAAGAACAGTGGCTTGGGATAAAATCTGAGCACAAGTTTATAGCAGGAAGGCCTTTCAACAACAAAGGGTCCAGTGGGTCAACAGTGGCAAAGGCACGAAAATGCTGTGGCAGTCGGAGACTTAGTACAAGAAGGTCATGTCGGTCTAAAGAGCAGAGAGTAGCCAGATAGGCTACCTAGTAAGATGCTCTGATGCATTGCTTGACCAGTACAAGGGTTTTGTAGCTTGCAGCCAGCTTATTAATGTTAAGGTTGACATTGTCT
Organism: Lumbricus terrestris; assembly: GCA_949752735.1. Classification (NCBI taxonomy): domain Eukaryota; kingdom Metazoa; phylum Annelida; class Clitellata; order Crassiclitellata; family Lumbricidae; genus Lumbricus; species Lumbricus terrestris. The sequence goes on from OX457048.1 coordinate 22,357,137, forward strand.
TATATTGTGACTGAGTCTGAAGGTATAGGCCTACAGTTTTATATCCAGATGGCAGATCTTTAGGGTCCATGGTTCAGAGTCTCAGATTGTTGTAGATTTTTAGTAATGGAACGTGCTTCTTGCCAGAGACGGCATAGCATGCATTTAAGGATATTTGTAATTGTAGTGAGTCAACAGCAAGGCTGTATTTAGAGTGGTGGTGTGTTTGGGTGTTTGAACACCCCAAAGCGAAATAAGGTAAAAATGTTCAAAATAAATGCATTTACTAGCACACGATGCAAAAACTCTGGAGGTTTAATTTTGAGGCTTTTATTTCTATGTGAAATTTTTACAGTAGAGTAGATAACACTGACGATCTAATCATGATACTGATGTGGAGGAAGCTGTTGATATTCTAAAAAATTAGTTCAGCTGAGTAAACACCACCCGAAACTAAATCCTGGCTGCGCCCTTGGTCAACAGCCGTTGAGATATGGAATGCTGTGAGTCAGTAGACCATGATCATCATATAAGCATGCATGTGTTTACATTCAATACATTATGTCATTGGGGGCTGATGGAGGTCCATTGGTAATTGTGACCACTGAACAGTTTGCAGTTATCTTGTTCAATGACTAGATATAGAGTTATAGACTAACCATAGGCATTAGTCGCTGTGTCATAGCAAAGATGATTGACGTGTTGCCCTCCTCCTATCTCCCTTCTTAGGGCTGGCACTGCGAGAATATGAACAGTGGCAGAACTGCATTGGCTGCAACATGCATGGACAGTTTGGGACCTGTGATGTGCTGTTTACAGGGAAGCTGGCAGTGAGCTGTTGCAGCTGCTGGACCCAATGGCATCTTCTGTGTGGATGTTGAGGTCTACTTGTCCAATGTCCATGTTATGATGGATGGCCGTTGATCAGCTTTTCACGAAAGAGTGCTGTTATGACGGTCGCGTTGGGGATGTGTAGTTGCCGAGCAGCAGCACTATCAAAACAGGGATGATTAATTAATGTTGCCCTCTTCTTTTCTCCAGGCTTGGGATTGGCACTGCAAAATGTAAGCAGTGGTGGAGTTGAGCTCAACGACCGTGAGAGGTGGCATCACCTTCTTCCACGCATTTTGCACGTTGATCTTTTCCATGGATGACCTCATTCTTGCCAACCCTCCGTCTGGATGGATCATCTGGATGGTCGAGGAGTGAACAGACCAGAGCAGATCGAGGTCAATGCACGGTGGTGTAGTGGGTATGTTCGTTGCCTTGCAGCCAGAGGGTTGCAGGTTCGAATCCATCTCAAGTCGCGACGTAGGGATCTTGAGCGAGTCCTTCACTTGCAATAATGTTGCTCAGCGCTTCGGTATGAAACTCTGATGCAGTGTTCACGCTGCAGTTGGGAGCGCCTCTGAGTAGCGAGTGTGAAGGGGCGCTATAACAAGTGCACATACAAACAAACAAACAAGGCCATGATGATACATTTTCAGCATAATAATAATTCTGTTCGTTTGATTTCAAACTGCCACACCACGGTATGATCACAATTCATATTGTTTTAGCTTATTATCACAATTCATTCTAGGAGTGTTTGGCCGCCATTCAAGGTGCCCATCACTTCCAACTGAGCACTCATTTTGCCACTCCATCTGCTGAAGGGAATGCTGATTCTACCTTTTGGAGGGGGGCCAGAGTGTTACCATTACCCTAAATTCCCTCCCCACCTTGGTCAACACCATGTCTCTGTAACGTAATGTCTGAGGTGGATTTAAGTAAGTAAGTATATTCTTTATTAACGAATTGCTAATTGCACTTCGCCAAATGCACTACAAATGCTAGATCTCAATCACAACTAGGGTTTGAAGATCATGACTCATGTTTGCATTGACTGTTGTCAGGGTGTAAGTAGGCTAACCAGAGTTAAATCCAAGAGGTAACGCTGGAAGACATCAAGGGTAGGGTTTTAGGATGGACTTCTTTGGGTGCCAGGGTGAAATATCTTTGAAATTTTCTGTCATTTTGGTGTTAAAAATCGAGCTTCTCAGACCATTGGAAATATCCTGCATGGTTAATCAACGTTCCAATATGATTATTATTGTTGTTATTATTATTATGTTTTATATAGCGTCTCTTCAAGGTAGACTGCTAAGAAGCACTTCTATATTTAAGCAATATAAAAGGCAAGGTTCTACTCCTCGCCAATGAATGTCGTGCCATGTTTTTCTCCAAGTTTTCCTATATTCCATGTCCTGTAATCAGAGTCCTACTTCTTGCCTTGCACGGCCAGTTTCTTGCATTGTACCATCGGCTGCATGTATATACACAGGGGCTGTACTGTTATGATCCTTTAGCTTATCTGTTGGTGCCTAGTTTTAAGCATAGACCAATTCTTTCTTACACTGACTTTCACCTTCAGACTGCTGGACCTGTTACAGTTGATTTGGCTTAAAATCTGCACTGTTTCATTGTGTATATCTGGGATGGGGGTTGAGGGGAGGTGGGGTGGGATGGTAAGGAAAATCTGGAGAGTTTATAAAGTGTGTCAAGTGCGGAAACTGGAAGAAGAAAGCATGTAGTTAGGTAGAAGTAATTGGAAAGGAAAAGAGAATTGAGCATGTGGAGAAACTAATACAAAAACAGACAGACAGACAGATAATGTAGGAGAGAATAAAAGAGGACGAGAGAGATACTGAGAGAGATAAATAAACAAACACAGATAGAGGGACAGATAGAAAGAAGGAGAGAGAGACAAAAGGAGAGAGAGAGACAGAGAGAGAGAGAGAGAGAGAGAGAGAGAGAGAGAGAGAGAGAGAGAGAGAGAGAGAGAGAGAGCTGTCAGTTGGGGAGTTGAAGGCTATTTTGGACCATGCTGTTAAAAAATCCTCTTGTTGAGAATTGCATAATGATAGGTTGGCTGTACTTGGGAATTTCCAATTAATTAATGCTCTTTAGACATAAGCCCCCATGGACAGACCTAAATCGACAGCCAACATGCAACCAGGACATCATTCATGAGAGTACATGTTTCCCTAGATACTTCTGCTATAGGCCTAGCCTTGCTGCAGGTCACCGTCTATAGTGGTTCCGTTAGAGCAGGCATTAATGTGGCCAGTCGGCCCAGACACTATACAGGATGGGCCAAAAGGACCCTTAAGGTTTTTTGCCAATATCTTGGCCGGAAGTAAGAATATTTAAATGATATTTTAGTTGCTGAAAGGCAATTCATATTTACATACTATCACCAAATTTCACCAAACTATTTCAAACAGAACAAAAGTTATATCACTTTGAGTGTGCCCACCCACTGTTTTTGACGATTCAAAACATAATGTATTCACACACGCATACACACACTCAGAATCAGACACTAGCTGTTCCCTATTGCAGTGTCTGGTGCAGGCACAGTGAACATAGAGCAATTTCAGACACTCGCAGTGGGCATTATTTCAGCAAGAATGGCATACATGTGAAGAAGTTATATATGGACGCGATGTCTGACACTAACAGACAAAAGTTTCGGAAGTCTAGACGGTTGGATTGATGGTTGGATGGTGTGTAGGCAGATGGATGGATGGAGGGAGTGTAAGACGAGCCCCTGTCTTCTGGGATGAGCTGTCGGCTGTTTTGACGTCTGCCCGCACTAATTCCATTATTCCGTATCCAGTTGGCACCTGGCGTTGCATGTTTGTTTATGAAATTTCCTGCCGCCTGCATCCGTTCGGCAAAGGCCAGGGATAAATGGGAAACGCATACCGGTACATACCTCGACATCAATTGCTTAGACTGCGTATAGTAGGCAGATGAAGTGGGGAGAAAGCCGCTCACTTATGTCTGTTACACATCTCCACCAGAAAATAGTCATTGAATACACGATCTTTGTGTGTGTATATAATATGTACTTGAACATGTACATGAATGAACTTCAATGTGCACTTCTGAGCTTTGTACAGGAAGGCATTATCATATTTCAGTTGTATTGTATAATATAATTTGTATTGTTGTGTGATGTGGTCTTGCTCCTCTTTTTTCTATCAGCATCTGCTGGTAAGTATGTTGTTCCTGGTACACGTCTTGTCTTTGACTGGCATTCTTTCACATTTGCTGGTCCCTTCATCTGGGACTCTCTGCCTCCTCATGTTTATAACTCTCTTAGCAAGACGTTCGTATATACACTCTAAACTGAAAACCTACCTTTTCCAGTCTACTTGTAGTTCTTAATGGTCTGTCGAATTTCTATGCCCACTTTTGAGCATTGTAAAGAGGGCATTATCGAATTTCAGTTGTATTGTTGTGTGTGTGCGTGTGTGTGGGGTTGAAAAGCTCACTACAAGGAGTGCTTACAACATATTTACAAAACAGGACTTTTCGGTGCCTAATCCAAACTTTGGTACAGGGCATATAGCTCTCTAAGTGGCGTTTGAGTCAATATATATATCCAAACTTTGTTCCCTTAATGTCTGAAGAATGCTTCTGTTTGATTTTTAAATTCGCCTATAATAGCACTACCGTAATTGTTTTGTATAATGTTTTGTTTACTTTATACTAGTAGATGCCGTCAAGTGTGCAGCAAACGCAGAATGAAGTTAGCATAAAATTATGGAAAAGAGAGGAAATGGATGTAATGTATGTATGTGCACTTGCTATAGCGCCCCTTCAAGGTCCTACTCAGAGGCGCTCCCGACCACAGTGCGGACACTGAAACGAAGTTTCAGGCCGAATTGCTGAGCAATTGCGAGTGAAGCACTTGCCCAAGGTTTCTTCGACCCAGCTTAAGGTGGATTCGAACCTGCCACCTACGGCTGCAAGGCAACGAACATATCCACTACACCTCCGTGCCCCAATACTAGTATACTGTTATTGACATAGCACCAGAAAGTCCTGGTGCCCAAATCGCTGGTGCCCAAAAGTCATGCACACATACACCCATAGACAACCCATTTCATTACTTTCCGGGGACCTATTCCATTTGAGTAACAAATTAATAATTTGTCATTCTGGCAGTGGGTACACAGTACGCACTGCTTATGTACATACATGCTTCTGCTAAATAAACATCCGTCTGTTATCATGAAATTCATGAAATGCTATCAGTCGAAACCCGCCATTGCTCTTCTCGAGCAATGCCAGTCCCAAGCAAGGCCGTAGCCAGGATTTGACTTCGGGGGGGGTGTTTCACCAATTTCCCTTCCTAAAAACTGATGACGTTTTTAGTCATCCGACCGAAATCTTGTTAAAAAATTTCACAATTTCCCTTCCTAAAAGCAACTGATGATTTTTTTGTCACCCAGCCAAAATTTCCATAAAATGTCACAAATTAATTCTATTTTTTACAATTTTCCTTTTCGGGGGTGTTTTCATGGCTTTATTTCGTGCTTTTTACATCATGTGCTCGTATATGCATTATATAGTTTTTTACATTTTTCATTTTGGGGGTGTTCAAACACCCAAAACACCCCCCTAGCTACAGCCTTGGGACTCCCAAGCCTGGATAAGGGAGGATGTGACACCTATATGATCTTTGTTATTACGCACTGAAACTGCTACTGCTACTACTAGCCATCGATATATGATAGTCGAGTGCTAATGATCGACCCATTTTGTGTGTTACACAATGCGATTTGCGTGATTGCATCAACCACTGTAGCATCCGGGTTCTGGTGGAATCCGATCCTAGAAGGGTCTCTCGGTGGCTAATCACTGTAACCAGCCACTGGATGCGATTCAGTGACCTGCGACATGGATGGACTGATGGATGTTGCACCGATCAATAATTCCGCAATTATTCTTCCTCTTTGAGCAACCAACTCACGTAGAGACCAACTCACGTAGAGTTCCGCCTGATCATGGCTCAAGATCCTCCTCGTTCCTCTGATCAATAATTAGTAAGCCATGCTGGTTCATTTATTTGCCGTCCACAAAGGCAATCGATCGATCGGAGGAAGAAGGCGGTGCCACCGGAAAATGCAGAAAGCACTGTTACATGGCAAGAAAGGGCACCAAGGACACGCACATCTGACAGTGTGTGGGTGTGTAGGTCTATGTATGTGTGTGTGTGTGCTCTTGCCCCACTTTGGCGTGAAACTCTGTTTATGTTTGTGTTTACAGTGTTTGTATGTGTATTTGTTATAGCGCCCCTTCAAGCTCTTTATTCAGAGGCGCTCCCGACTACAGAGCGGACACTGCATTGGAGTTTCACGCCGAAGCGCTGAGCAATTGTGAGTGAAGGACTTGCCCAAGGTCCCTACAAGGCGATTTGAGGTGGATTCGAACCTGCAGCCCTTCGGCTGCAAGGCAATGAACATACCCACTACACCACCGCGCCCCATGTATGTTTGTATGTATGTATGAGCCCTTGCTATAGTGCTCTTTCATGATTGCTTCTCAGAGGTGCTCCCGGTTACAGCGCGGACACTGAGTCAGAGTTTCACACCAAAGTGGGGCATGAGCAATTCCAAGTGATGGATTTGCTCAGGGTCCCTACTTAAGGCTTAAGGTGGATTCGAACCCACAACCTTCCGATTCCAAGGCATCGAACATGCCCCTACACCATGCACTGTATGTTTGTGTGTGTGTGAAGTATCCTAGAAGTAGCTTACTACTCTGGTGATATGGTAGAAATTATGGTGATTAAAACATTACATTACGATGCTGCCAGCAAGTAACTGCATTGCTAACATTGCAACACAAGAATACTGTCTTTGTAAGAATTGCTGACCTGGCTGAGAGATGTGTGTACTCGTGGAGTTGTGGTTCATTCCTGGAATACCTGCAGTTTGTGGTTTTTTGTTTAAGAAAGCTATAGTTTGTTGTTCGAAGTGAAAAGTAAGCAACACTGTTGACATGCATCATCATTATTATTATCATTATCAGTTATTATTGTGTTTTCAAAAATTAAGTTTCGTCCCATGGTTTATACTACAGGATCCATTAGTGACTTCTCTATCACCTTGTATTAAATCAAACTCTCTAAAACCCTACTTATTATTGTCATTATTATTATTATTATTACTATTATTATTATTATTGACATGTTATTGTTATTGAAAGGCTAAATTATTATTATTATTATTATTATTGTTTTTTTGGTGCCTGAGCTATATATGATCCCTCAGGCTTTAAAAACAATAAATAGTAAAAGCTTTTTTATTGGTTCTCGTCTCCAACGTGCTGTTATTATTATTAAATTATTATTGTTATTATTATTAAATTATTATTATTATTATTACTGTTGTTTTGCTTACCGGAGGTAAGTCTGAGATTCTTTGAAACTATCCAAAGATTGACGGCCATTCTATAACTACAAAGCCTCATTCTTACTGCATGAAGGCTTTATGTTGTTGAGTGACTGTTTGTGTTGTTATTATTATTTTTATTTTTATATTGAAAGTTAACAATGCAAAACATTTATTGCTCATGTATTAGGTATTAATTTCAATTTAATGATATTATTGATTATTATTATTATTGCATTGGTTTCCCAGTCACTTTTAGTACACTCTTGTCATTAAAGGTATGAATATGCAATATAAATGAGCAACTTAATCAGTCTTCAAAAGCCTGAAATCAGCGATCAACAGTTAATCCTTTACACGTTTGCCCGAGTATATCCGATGAAAACGGGCTTAAAATTTAAAATGAACGGGTAAAGTTTTAATGGTAGTCCTGCAGAATTGTCTTCCTGATTGCAACAGTGGCTTTTCTCGATTAATACCAAGCAGCATCTAGCCACATTAGTTTCTGGTATCTGAGGCTACTTTTCATGGTTTTACCAGTTCCAACGGCAGGGCCAATACGGAACTGTCTGTTAGATAAACAGGTCTATGCCACGCTAGACAGATCTAAAGCAGAGACGGCATTTATTTAATAGATTTCTGCTATGCAGAGCACCATATGTGGGTCCTCTTTAACCAGCACCCTCGTACGTTCAACCTTTGGTCTGGAGTTTGCAGGCTCAGACCCTGGGCAGATGCTTGTCTATTGTCAGATTCGATTACAGTCTACTTAAGAGCACTTTCAAGGAAACATGGTCTTTTCTAAATATTGGATCCTTAAGAATAAAAATCTCAGATCTATGGTTTTTTTAGAGATGAATATTTAACAAATTCTGAGAGTTTTATTGACAGACGTTTTCTCACTGAAAATTGTAACATTTTAGATGATTTAAAGGATTCATTTCACCACTTTTATTTTAAAAATGTTGTAGCAATATTGGGTTAATTCTGAATGTAATTAATAAATCTATTATTTGATAAATTTATTTTTTTCAGGTATATGTATGCACAGGCCGGTCAGGACAGACCGGTGGAGAGAGTCGGGGGGGAGAGCGTGGGACACATACGGGCATTGACCCAAGTTGTCCTTCATGCCTCTCTCCCAATATTCTCTTCATTTAGACAAGGCGGTCTAACTGCTCCAAGATGTTAATGGTGTGGAGCTGCTGACTGGACCTGTTGAAGCTGGGCAGCATGACGCGAGACAGACTCAGACAGAGAGTGGCGTTGGACTCTTACGGGCATTGAGCCCAATGATGCTGATGATGATGATGATATGTATGAAGGATATTATAAAGGTCCATGATTTAAAATATACTATTTTGGGATACAGACCCACCGACTGGCTGATAAGATCGTAATTGATATGGTGACCTTTGCTTGTTAACCTTTTCCACTTTGTTGGAGAAACTGGAGCCTGCAGCCATTACCACCACCAAGAGACTTGTGAATAATAGTCTATGGATACATTTGATGTGACCTTTGATAAATGTTATATTTAGATCTGTTTCCCAACCGTTTTGGTCGGTGGGTCCATTCCCGAGCTTCATCATTTCAGTCAAACTGATATTAAATTAGAGTCGTGACCCTGGACCGGAACCTTCCTTTCCTCTTTCCTGTAAATGTGGGCCTATGTCTGGTACTCGGAATAGCCACTCCCTACGGTCAGATGGAAGGGGGAGGGGATACTTCCAGTCCGGTTTGCTCATATTCATGCAAAACCTTGTTTCTTCTGTGGTAGGCGGTATGGAGTGGCCTCTCTCTCTCTTCAGTTGTGTCTGTTTCGTATGTCAATCTCTGACACATGTATTAAAACACTCTAAAACTGTTCGCTTTGACCGGAGTCGGGAGCACCTTTGAGTAGTTTCCTTGAAGAGTTGCGATATAAATACTTGAATGAGTCATGACACAGAACTGTTTTAGCGCAGTGTTGCTGTTGTCATTCGTGACTCTTCCTAACTGCTGTACCCGGTAGTGTTTCTGCTTAATTTAATAATTTAATATGCTTAATTCTAAACAGTTGTGGCCTATCAATGTAAGCAGTTGCTTAAACACGAAATTGAAGCCATATTAATTTTCATCTGTTGCTTTTGTAGCCTGGTGCCTTTTGCATTTGATGATTTTGCCTTTTTAAATCAGTTTGATATAATTATAATGTTGAGTTGTTGACACGAGGTAAAGTATAATAAACAAGATGCCATAACAAGCACTGTAGCTGAAATATTCAAGCAATTTTCTGCCCTGGTGGCCCAGTGTACGGTGGGAGTTTTCAATCCCAAACTTCTCAGTTGGCTGTCTAGCATTATAACTCCCATGAGTTTTCATTACTCAAATGAAGACATCTTTGACGGCTTCAATAAAGCAGCTCAACTGCAGAACGAAAAGAATGACATTTTAGTTGAGAGCAGATTATTACTAGTTAGTTGCCGAAGTACATGTAGCTTGGATTGATTTATCTCAAAATTTGCTGCCATCACTGGTGTTATTTTGGAGCTAGTGGGGGTGGGAGGGGCAGCGTAAGGCAGCGGGTTGTCTGATTTGCGGTCGGGAGTATTTCAACACCGCGGTGTTTGTTGGACAGTTAATCTTTCAGGTAGACTGTACTTCTCATCTCTGGTTAGCGCGGAAATCTTTCGCACAGAATGATATGAGCTGACGTGTTCTTATGTTTGTGTGTTTGCTATTTCAGCCGATCTGTTGCAAGTGGAAGGAGAAGCTACTCGTGTGTGTTTTGATGAAGATGAACGTCGCGCTGTCGGAGATATGTAGTTGAATGCCATCTGTCTGTGGTAGTCACTCTGCCTGTCTCTTTGTCTGTGTGTGTATGTGTCTCCTCGGTGTGTTCTTCCCCACCCGTCTCTCTCTCTCTCTCTCTCTCTCGCACCTGCCTACCTAGACCGCGTGGCTGGTGGTAGATGCCATGCTGTGGCCTGCCCGCCTGGCTCACCCCAGCGACCGATGCTGCATTGATCCGAGTAGCCTCACGTACACCTACCTTCGACGGCGGCCTGCAGCGACAACGCCACCGCTGCCGGCGCATCCGATCATCCCTCGCCGCCAGGGGCGCTGCTGTCCAGCGACGGCCGTGACGTTATCACCGGTGGGCGAGGCGGAGGCAGAGACGGCAATGGCTTCGGCGGCGACCAGGAAGCAGCTGCTGACGTAGTAAACATGGAGACCTACAACAATTCCCTTCCTCGTCCCCACCACCACGCCAATGGAGGAGCAGGGGCAGGGGGCTTCTTCACGTGGTTGCGCCACCCCCAGCGCGGCCTGCCCTACCTCATCTGCTCCATACTCGTCATCCTCGTCTTCCTTCCATTCATGATCCACTACTACCTGTCCAACTACGGACTCGACTACGACGCGGCGTCGCAGTTCGCGTCCAGCCACCCGAAGGCGGACGGGGGAGCGGTGGAGGAGTTCGGCCCCGTCCGGACGTCGGACATCCACTTCCAGATCCAGGAGCTGAAGAACATCCGAACGTCCGTCAACAACGAGCTGCTCGAGCTGGAGAAGAAGCGACAGATGCTGCAGTCGCTCGTCGCCAGCTACAACGAGGCGATCGACAATCTCAAGCAGACGTACCAGACGACGAACCAGGAGCTCGACCGGCTCAAGGTCACCTACCGCAACCTCCAGGCGGAGCACGAGGAGCTGCTCCACAACAAGATCCCGCACATTGAGGCGCCGAAGCGCATCCTTCCCACCCTCGACGACTCGAGCGCGCCGCTCCTCCGCTCCCCCTGGCTCCGCTGTCGTCTACACAGCTGCTTCGACTACTCACGCTGCTCACTCACGTCCCAGTTCCCCGTCTACGTCTACAGCCCCGACGAATCTCCCGTCTCGGACGGTCTCGACACCTTCATTAAGTATTCGGTGACGCGTGGTTTCGACACGAGCCCCCACGTCACCTACGACCCGTACATTGCCTGCCTTTACGTCGTCGTCGTCGGCGACGCTAGTCGAAACGTGTCGCTCACCGATCAACTCACTCGACTTCCGTACTGGAACAACGGCGCCAACCACCTGCTGGTCAACTTGGCGCGAGGTGCGAGCGATGCCAACGTCTTAGAGGGAGTCGACACAGGCAGGGCGCTCGTGGCATCGTCCGCTTTCTCCGACTATTCCCTACGCCCCGGATTCGACGTGGTCCTGCCGCCGGCGCTGGGCATCTCCCACGGTGAGGTCTGGCAACAGCTTCCGTTGATCGTCCCCGCCCGACGCAAGTACCTGCTGACCTTCTCCGGGGAGTACATCTACGACAAATCAAAACCGTTGACGTTTCGGCGCCCGACGTCTTCGAATGATTTCGGCGCGGAAGAACCCGGTTCGCCGAGAGGAAGGAGTTCAACGAAGGAGCAGCAATCGCCGTCGAACGCGGGTCAGACGCGGCGACGATTGTTGGAAGCGGAGGAACGGACCCGCGAGGGAGTCGTCGGCGAAAGCGATACTCTCAAGACACTTCTGTATTTCGAGAACGTCGTCGTGGAGGTTCTCAAGTCCATGCAGACGCAGGTCGAGTCCGACGGATTCAACTTCGAGTTCGTCTGCTCCGGTCGCGACAAACTAGTCGGCGTGAACGGGGAGTGGGCGCTGTGCGGGGACGAGGCCCACCGTGCCGACCTACTCAAGCAGTCCACGTTCAGCCTCATCATCGCCCCCACGAACTACTCCCTCGTCTCGACCGTTCTCACGCAGTGGCGGCTGTACGAGTCGCTGAAGACCGGCGCGATTCCGGTCGTCCTCGGCGATTACGTGCGCCTCCCGTTCGACGACGCGATCCAGTGGTCGAAGGCGGTCATGCTGATCCCGAAGGCGCGCATCACCGAACTCCACTTCTTCCTGCGGACGTTCGCCGACGCCGACATTCTCGAGATGCGACGACAGGGTCGTCTCGTCTTCGAGACGTACTTCGGCAGCGTCAAGAGCGTCGTGGACACTATCGTCGCCGTCATGAGGACGCGGTTAAAAATCCCGGCGTTCTCCATGCGTGAGGAGCCGTCGCCGAGCGTCTTCAACGACTCGTTTGTGCCCGTCAAGGAGACGGTCGTGGATGCGATGCTGGACGCCGAAGAGATTCTTGGACCGGTTGAGCCGCCTATGAACTCACCGAGGTATCGTCGCAATTTCACTATCAATGTTGACTCGTTCCTGCTGCCCAGAGACCCGTTCCATCTGTATCCCTTCACGCCGTTTGAGCCTGTCATGCCGGCCGATGCCAAGTTCGATGGTGAGTTTTTGGCGAGTGTTTTCGTTAATAATAATAATAATAATTTTAATAATAATAATGATGATGATGATGACAATTTATATACTATACAGCCATACTGCTTTAAGGGTGAATTTTTCGCGAGTGTTTTCATCTATATAAATAAAGAGAAGATTCTGTGTGTCTGTCTGTCTGTTTGTTCGGGATGCATTTCCACAGTTTTTGAGCTTTTCACTCCAAACCTTCACTACTGCGTAGGTCTCGGCACGAGACGCAAAGTCGAGGGGTTGGCAATTCTCTACCCCCATGGGGGCCAGGGTGGGGAGCGAAACCCCCAACTGTTTTTCCAAATTTTTTTAGCCATTTATATGAATTTTTTTCCCTGGATAGAGGGCCATCAGAACCACCCGGATCAGTAGTTGGTGAATCTCTACCACCAAGGGGGCCAGCGTGGGGGCGAAAACATTAAGACGGTTAAACACCTTCTTAAACGCTTCCATGGTCATTATATAAATGGCGAGAGCTGCTAATTTAATTTTAACGAAAATCCTTATTTCACGGGTGGCGTACTGGTGCAGGTCGGTGTGGTGGGGTGAGGTGGGAAAGAGGGTGAGGTGGGAAAGAGGGTGGGGGGTGCGGGGGAGGGTTAGGGGAATGGGGTGAGGGGAATTTTTCCTGGAAACCCTAATTTCACCGTTTTCACGGGTGGCGTACTGGTGGAGGTCGTAGTGTGGTGGGGTGGGGGAGCGGGTGTGGGAAGAGGTGGGTGTGAAGGAATTTGTCCCTAAACCCAAATATCGCGGGTGGCGTACCGATGAAGGTCGGAGTGCGGTGGGGTGTTGTAGAGTGGGGATGGTATGGGGTGGGGGTGGGTGAGGTTGAGGGGGTTGGGATCGTGGTGGGTAGGGGGTGGGGTGAAATGGGGTGGGGGTGAGAGGTGTGGTGAGGGTGGTGAGGGGGGGTCGGGGTGGGGTGGAGGGGTGGGGGTTTTCGGTGGAGGGGTGAGGGTGGGGTGGAGGGTGGGGTTGGGGTGTGGTGGGGTGTGGGTGGATGGTGGGGTGGGGAGTGGAGGGGTGGGATGTAGGGGGATGGGGTGGGAATTGTGTTGGGGTGGAGTGGGGGTTGGATGGGGTTAGGGGTGGAGTGGGGGTGGAATAGGGGTGGAGTGGGGTGGTGGGGTTGGAGGGGGTTGGGGTGGATGGCTGGGTTGGGTGTGGGGGTGGGATGGGGGTGGTAATTTTCCTGAGACCCAAATTTCTCGGGTGGCGTACCGGTACAGACCGGAGTGTGGTCGGGTGTTGCGTGGTGGGGTTGTGGCCGAAACGGGTCGAATCCTAAATTTCCCGGGCAACGCCGGGTACCCCAGCTAGTTAATAATAATAATCTTTGGATATCTTTCGTTCCCCATTCTTGACACATGTCCAAAGTATCGCATTTTTCTATTCCGCACTTTGTCACTTTCTTATATCTTCTTATTCTCTTATGACAGTGTATGTATGTGTGTGTATGCATGTATGTATGTATGTATGTATGACTGACATTTTATGACATTGTGTGTATGTTTACATGACATTGTATGTATGTAGTATGTATGTATGTATCTGGATACTTTCGGGATAGAGCCCTGTGATTATATGATTCCCCTCTTAAAGTGATGAAGAAAGGAAACCCAACTGAGTTGGGTAACAAGTGAGGTTATAAAATGAGCGCATACCGATTCAGTCACATACCAATTCATTCACATACCAATGCATTCACATACCAATTCATTCACCTACCGATTCATTCACATACCAATTCATTCACATACCAATTCATTCACATACCAATGCATTCACATACCAATTCATTCACATACCAATTCATTCACATACCAATTCATTCACATACCAATTCAATCACATACCAATTCAATCACATACCAATTCATTCACATACCATTTCATTCACATACCATTTCATTCACATACCAAATCATTCACATACCAATTCATTCACTTACCAAATCATTCACATACCAATTCATTCACATACCATTTCATTCACATACCAATTCATTCACATACCAATTCATTCACATACCAATTCATGCACATACCAATTCATTCACATACCAATTCATTCAGCCTTGAGATTGAATCCATCCATCCATTAACCCAAGGGATCCCTCCGTATACCATCCAGTTCAGAAGTTATGATCCGTAGAGCCATCACTGATTGGGTTGGCAGAGACAGCGGCGGGCGGCTGCCTGATTACTGGCAGGTCATGTCAGAATCAGGAAATGCCATTACATCCGAGCTCAGAGGGAGGGAGGGTTTCAGTTAATGGTAAACACTCTTGCTTGATGAGGGATCACATCCTGCTACCCTCCCAAATGGTCCACTCAACCTTCCATTCGGTAGATGGTGTTGATAAATTGAGTAGTATATAGGATGTGATGAGAGCCTTGCATGGCTGCCAACAATTAAATTCCATTCCTGCGCTAACCTATCTGATCGTACTGTGATTGTAATCATATTCTGTGTCGTGTCAGTTTGGAATTACTAAAAATAAACATAGAGTTTTAGAGTAATTTCAGAGTCTGTCATGGATCTTTGTCCAGGTGTTTCAGATTAACTTCCTCTCTGACGTTGAGTATATAGTATTATTCAGTGTTTCTGCCTTGTCACTTTGGTCTGAATTAAAAACTCCTCTTATCAGCTTTCTTTAACCTATAATACTGTGCCTGCCTGCTCCTCATAGCTTAGTTGGGCTTGAATACAGTATGGTGCTTTTGTTTACACACTGTCTTCACACTGAAATGGACTTCCACCTCAGCGTGGTTTTTTAAAAATCCCTGTTTCTGTTTGTAAAGTGGAATTTTTTTGTTTCGCTGTGTCACTGTTTGTTTTATTTTATTTATTTCTCGCATTTTATTTAGCACCTATTCAGTATTCACTACTCAGAGGCGCTCCCGACTACAGTGCGGACACTGCATCAGCTTTTCAGTCTTTAGGACGTCCAGTTTTTTTACAAGTTGCGCAGAGTTCAGAATCTGGATGCAGACATTACTGGTCTACACATCTTTCTTGTGCAGCTAGTTTTTTTTCTGGACCATGTATACAACATGTTTTAATGCATTGTTAAAATGTAGATGTCCTGTGCCTTTTAAGGGTCATTTGCTGACATTAGTTAGCCAGTTCTGTGTTGGTGCCATTATAACATGGCGCGCACTGTCGGTGGCATTAGCATGCTCTGTGTGGGTGCCATTAGTGAGTTCTGTGTCAGTGCCATTAGCCAGATCTGTGTGGTGTCTGTATCGAGTATTGTGTCAGTGCCATTAGCCAGATCTCTGTGGTGTCTGTATTGAGTATTGTGTGAGTGCCATTAGCCAGATCTCTGTGGTGTCTGTATTGAGTATTGTGTCAGTGCCATTAGCCAGACCTGTGTGGTGTCAGTATTGTGTGGGACCCTGCATGGGTGCCATTTCTCAGTTCTGCGTCGGTGCCATTAGTGAGTATTGTGTGGGTGCCATTAGCAAAGCGTTGTGTCTTGTGTCGGTGCCTTTATGTTCGTGTTCTGCCCACCTGTACCCGCTGCTTGATTGATATCCAGCCGAGACGGGTCTGACAGGTGAGGAGTGAGAACGAAGGAGTGGGCATCAGATCACACTGACGTTGCTATTCATCATAAGCGGAAAGAAACTTTGCCAATCATCCTAACATGCAGCGGAAGATTTATGCGTTGGCTTCTGAGAAGCCGTGCGTCTTAATTATTCCAAGAACCTATCCATCTCCTCTGTGTTTTTTTCTCTCCGGGCGTGAGGGGGTGTCTTCAAATCCATTCCCTAATGAGCCTTGTGCTTGAGAAGGAAGGAAGCGTAAGACCACTGCTAATCATCTCCAAGTTCAGCTTCACTAATCCAGTCTCCTTTAGCTTCTGAGAACTTTAGCCATCGGTAATAAACTTTCGTAAAAGAATGTAGTTAGAGAAGGAAGCTGTATACAAGGGGTAGCGAGTTCACAAAATGTATGGGATGCTGCAGAGAATTTGTTTCCTTACACTATGTATATATATATATATATATATATATATATATATATATATATATATACTTTCTTATGTAATATATGGATTACCCCTAAAGTGCAGTTAACTTATTGCCTAAAATGAGCATGGTTTGTTTTAGGTTGTGATGCTTGATTGGGTATATATATGCATATATATATGCACAATATAATATATATTTTATATATATATATATACATTTTGGTGCCTTCTTGCACACGTATGCATGCATACATACATGCATACATACATGCATACATACGCACCTTCAGGGACTCATAACTGACTCATCTGTTCCTCCATCCTCCAATCCTAAACAGCATTTCACTTTACAGCTACTCTGGCTATATGGTAACGGCCCTAATGGGACTCCTGCATCTGATGACACATCCCTAGTGAATAAGCTGTTGCCCTGAACATGACTTTCGAGTGGTGCTTTAAATGTTTCTATGTAGCAATTACATATGGTCTATTATGTTGTGAAATCCCAGTACCTTTTTTATTATCTTTGAAGATTTCTGCAGCTTCATTTAACTGATTTTGGCGTATGGATTATCCTTCTCTCATTCTGTTGCATCCTGGTCCAGCCTAATCTAATCTAAACTATTTCTGTCTCTCTCTCTGTCTCTTTTTCTGTGTCTGTCTGTCTGTCTCTCTCTCTGCTCTGCTCTGCTCATTGTTTGTTGTTCAGTATTGACAGTATAGATGCTGGCCTCTGCCAGTTAGCAATTATAGGATCTAATCCCATTTAATGTGGATGTAATGTGGATTAAGTAAAGTGATAGATAATATAAAATGATAGATAATATAAATGAGGATATTATACAATAACTTGAGCTAACACTAATGTGAGCTATGGACTTGACAAATGACTGACGAGAATGGGATCATTTATATGTATTACATACCCATCGCCAGTAGGAAATAATGGTGGTGATGATGGTGATGATAACGATGATGTTAACGATGATGACGATGATGATGATGATGTAGAATGCAGGGAATTGTTTTTTGATATTATGCCTTCAGCATGTTGTTGATTATATAATTATTTATTCAGACATGTAGCTAATTACTGATTGCACAGTGCATGCTCACTGCTCAGTGTACTAATAGCAAAGGCTCCATCATGGCACACAGACTATATATCGAGCAAACAATGCATTATGACAACAGAAGACTACACATGCTCACAGCATGCCAGTATCATCATCATCATCATCGTCAGTTCCTGATGCCAGGTATTTTGTGGCGATGGGTACAAATAAATATCTCCAATGTCCTTGATCATTTGCACTGGCTTCCTATCACTGCACGCATCCACTGCCAGGCCCTCTTACTGGTCTCCAAAGCACAGCTTGTTACATGTTTAACGACACTGCCATATCAAAAATGATTAGTGTCGCCCTCCTCCTTTATCCAGGCTTGGGACTGGTACTGTTAGAGAACAACCAGTGGCGGAGTTTCCAAATCACAGCTGGTAAATGCCCCTATAAATACCTATAAAACTGTAAGCGGGAGCCATTATCTGCATCCTCATCTCGTTCAATGCGTCCTGTTGATCATCTTGATTTTTTGCTCCCAGAATTAGGATTGCTCTTACCAAAGTATCAGGCGTTTGCTGTGGTTGGTCCCTCCCTTTGGATGAATGGCCTTCCTTCTGCACGAAGGGCTGAACTAATGGCTCGTTTTTGCTCAACAGTCTCTCGTTCTTTAAAAGCATTTCTTTTCCCAGCAGTGTTTTTGTGCTGAATAGTCATTCTGTGAAAGGCGCTATATAAATTTCTAGATACAATGCAATACAATTTGCCAAGTCCATCGCTTCCTTTGGTGTTGGCCGATATGATGTTACGACTTCATTTATGTTGTCTATCATGCAGTGTGTTCTTTGTTTGCCTTGGTGTCCTTTCACTCGAATCATCTTGCATGTAATACTTGCATTATGTGGAATTCGGTCTCCTGCCATTCACAGCATGCATTGACACTGAGTTATCTGAATAAGACATCACAGGTAGAGTCCTCACACCAGTTGAGGTACCACAACCATTTCATTATGTTTTGCGCTGTGGTGCACGGTGGTGTAAGGATGTGTTCAGTGCCTTGGAGCCGGAATGTTGAGCGAATCCACCTCAAGCCGCCATGTAGGGACCCTGAGCAAGTCCTTCACTTGCAAAGTTGCTCATGCACTTCGGTGTGAAACTCCGATTCGGTGTCCGTGCTGTAGTCGAGAGTGACTCTGAGTAGGAATCTTGGGACGCTACAACAAATGATGAAGCATACATACAACCAAGGGAGCTGTTGTAACTTGTAAGGCCCAAAAAAAATAATGCTGTGTTTCCGGTAACAGAGCTAAAAAAATTGGGTAGGTAGGTCGAAAAATATTTTTATTTTGGTAAAATATTTTTATACAGTGACTATACGAAAAATTATACCGAAATACTTTTTTTTGCATATAGGTACACGCTGCAACAAAGTACGTGTTCTAAGCAAGTATAAACTGCCTATTTCCCTGTACCTAAAATTGCTCTAGAAAACAATTCTATTAATTTCATTTTGCTGACATCCTTTCTGGTAAGATAAAGTGGGAAGGGAATGGGAAGATGAGCGCGAACAAAACATCACTGCTAGGGGTCATTCCAGACTGATCGAGCCAGTGACTAGTTACATCTAGAGGTTGCTAGATTTATTTTCCCTAGTCACCGTTAGAGGTGACTCAAGTGAGAATGATAAGGCTAGAGGTTTCTCAAGACTGGCAACCAGGAAGTAGTTAGGCAGGCGTGAAACTCTAAGGCAATGTCAATGTAAATAAAACAATTTACGCAAAATTTTCCAAGTCGCTGCAATAAAAGTGAGTCGGTTGGGTTACCGGAAACGCAACATTTTTTTGCCTAAGATCCAACTCTATACGGAAGGCAATGTCACCGTATTATGTAAAAAAAATTTGGAGAAAATTTTTTTTAATAAAAAAATTTTTTTCATAATTTTTTTTTAAATAAATTTTTTTACAAAATTATTTGAGTCGCGGCAATAAAAGAGGGTCGGTCGGGTTACCGGAAACACAACATTTTTTTTGGCCTAACCCATGGAATATATTATAACTGATTAAGCTGTCTGTCACTTACACTCAGTCACTTACAGAGGAAGTGGCTGGCTGTGTAAATCAATTCAGGCAGTTCAGTTTTCTTGCAGTGACATGTAGGGGATTGATGTTCTAAGATAATTGTTCAGTTGATGATTTCATTATGTTATGAGACCAAGTGGGACGAAGGAAACACTTGGCCAATAGTAAACAGACAAAGAAGGACAGAAAGCGGACAGACAGAGTGATTTACACATAACGTTAAAAAGCCTGTCCTCAATGAGCCGCTATTATAACAGAATGGTTTATCATTACAGAGGAAGTAGAACATTAGAGGCAACAGTGCTATTCTGCCTGAAGCACAGATGATTGTAATGTCCATACAGAGCGACTAGCTTCAGACATAATATTATGGGAATTATACATGTATAATTGTGCATAGATTGTCCTGTAGATGGATATAGAAGGCCTGTCTCTTATAGAGCTAACAATCGTCCGTGTCTAAGTGCCAGTCCTTAGCCTGGATACAAGAGGAGGGTGACGCTAAGATCATTGTATATCTACACAGTGTCATTAAACTGAAACTACTAATACCGGAAGCTAGCGTTTTGGGGGGTAGCCATATATACAGCCTTATTGTTAGCAGTCCCAGTCCTTCCCCTTGCCATCTGATCTTCTCATAAACATGGTGTAGCTTAGTTGGGTAGAGGACATCCATGTCACTGATGTCTGTAAACAATTGCAAGAATCTGAGCTTCACTCTTGCAATTGACAGTCCTGCGTATATAATTAGCCTCTGGATGGCATTAATATATGCTATGCACAGTAGTACACACTCTCCCTCTGGATAGTTCAGCAGTCACTAGAAAGTCATAAGAAAATTAAATATTAAGTCACATATAATGTATATAAATTATGTATTTTACATTTATATATAATAGTATATATAGTATATATAAATATATATAGCGTATATATGATACAATATTGACAATAATATTTTGACTTTGAAATAGTACAGGAAATCAATAGGAAGAGATATTAAAAAAACAAAAGTGCAGTTGCATTTGTCAAGATTTCACAAAGACACAGACATTGGTCCGACAAGCATCTTCACAGACAGACAGAGAGCCTCGTTACTCTGTCGGCCAGACTTTGTACTCAGATACCCAGCTGCACATCCACACACACACACACACACACACACACACACACACACACACACACACACACACACACACACACACACACACACACACACACCTATGCATAGAGTTCAGACCTCATATAAGAGACCTACTGAGATCCCTGTACAGCCTTGTTGGCAGGTCTTTGAGAGATTTGTTAAGGTATTGAATTAATTTATAATGATCTCCTATCCTCTGGTATACACATGAGGTACTCATAGCATCAGCTGCTAAAGAAAAATTGCTGAACAAGGAGAACGAATTGTCTGTGTTAGACATCAGTGGGCGTGTGGTGATGACTTCAGGTGGGAGCAGCGAAAAAATACAAGTAGTAAACCTGGAGCATAGGACGTTTCTCATTGGCAATTTTTGGGGAAAATAAACTGTTCCTTAATTGCTGTGGTGTTTACTGAACTGGGTGTGTGTAATAGTGTAGTGGTACTGGTTACTGGTTTTACCATCCTGGTCTTGCTGCTGAGATGTGGGGGGTTTAAGTCCATACTACAGGGCAGAATGCAGAAGTCATTTATTCGTACTCATCGTGTCATTAGGAGATGAGGATGATGATGACGACGATGATGAGGCCAAAAAAAATAATGCTGTGTTTCCGGTAACAGAGCTCTAAAAAATTGGGTAGGTAGGTCGAAAAATATTTTTATTTTGTAAAATATTTTTATACAGTGATTATCCGAAAAATTATATCCCACTACTCTTTTTTTGCGTAAAAGGTACACGCTGCAGCAAAGTACGTGTTTTAAGCAAGTATAAACTGCCTATTTCCTCGACTGTCTGCACCTAAAACTGCTCTAGAAAACAGCTCTATTAATTTCATTTTGTTAACATCTTTTCTGGTAAGATAAAGTGGGAAGGGAAGGGGAAGATGAGTGCGAACAGAACATCACTGCTAGGGGTCGTTCCAGACTGGCCGAGCCAGTTACTATAGTTACACCTAGAGGTTGCTAGATTTATTTTCCCTAGTCACCGTTAGAGGTGGCTCAAGTGAGAATGATAAGGCTAGAGGTTTCTCAAGACTGGCAGCCAGGAAGTAGTCAGGCGTAAAACTCTAATGCAGTGCCAACACTGTAGTTGGGAGCGCTTCTGAGTAGTTAGCTTGAACAGGTGCTATAGAAATTGAGAGATGAATAAAATAAATTGAGACATTCTATTCCCTTGAAAACTGTTCTTTTTGGCCATGCTGGAGTCGGGAACCCTCTGAGTAGTTTCCTTGAAGAGGTGCTATATAACTACTTGAATGAATGAATGTTAAATCCTTCACCAAAGAGTGCTCGAAATAAAATAGAACTGCTCAGTGAGCGGAAGAGAGCAGAAGAGAGCACTCTGAGCACAAAAAGACACAGTAAACACAAGAGCACACTGAGCAAAAGAGAGCAGAAAGAGGCAGAGAGCAAAGGAGGGCACAGTGATCACAAGAGAGCCCAGTCAGCTTAGGAAGTTAAAGTGAGCAAAATGGACGGAAAAACAGCTAGTTAAACTATAAACTTGCAGCAGGCTGTGTATAGCCATCATGTGCTACAGGCTAGATGGCACTGTACTCAATGCCTGCAACGAGCTACTGTAAGATGGATGGATCCGATTTGAATAGGGTCTATGACAACAGAGGCCGTTACCCTGGACAGAAATTTGCTTGGCGTATTACAGCACTCAAGAGCTTTCCTTTCAGATCTATTGCTCTCTCCCCATCCACCCCACAACCGCCTGCCTTGTCAAACTACGTGGGAAACTATTGATTGCTCTAATTAGCAGACCCTTATATACCTTGAAAGACGGCTGCTTACGATCGTCGCCTGGCTTAGTGAATGCCATGTACATCTCATATACAGAAGACAATGCCACTGTAAATAAAAAAATCCACAAAATTTTCCAAGTCGTGGCAATAAAACTGAGACGGTCGGGTTACCGGAAACACATTTTTGGTGCTTAGATCCAACTTTATATGGAAGGCAATGCCACTGTATTATGTTAATAAAAAAAATTTAAAAAAATTTTATAAAAAAATTTTTTTTTTAATAAATTTTTTTTACAAAATTATTTGAGTCGCGGCAATAAAAGAGGGTCGGTCGGGTTACCGGAAACACAACATTATTTTTTTTTGGCCTGATGATGGTGATGATGATGATATGAAGACGATGATATGAAGATGATGATGATGATGATGATGATGATGATGCTGATGATGATGATGATGATGATGATGATGATGATGATGATGATGATGATGATGATGATGATGATGATGATGATGATGATGATGATGATGATGATGATGATGATGATGATGAGTGCCCCAATTCAGCTATTAAATGAGTGCACTGACTGTACACTGTGACCGCACATTGTCGGTGGGAAGAGGAGGCAACGAGGGAGAGGACTAAGGAACTGTTCAGTGCCAATACTTAATACACATATATATGTATATATATGTGTGTATATTATATATAGCTGCTTCAGGACTGTGTATGAGTGTCTTATTCTCTTCTTGCTGAATTGAGCCTCGTGGTTTTCTAAATTGTTTAGTTTGTAAAATCCACCGTGCAGTTTCGAATTACATGGTGACTTTTATACCGGTATATTAATATGTATAGGCAGATTCTTTTTATGTTGCATGTATAGCTTTTTTCATCCACTGATTGCTCCCTGTTGCATCATTATATAGGATGAGGCTACCAGTATATATGCAAATACGGTAAGAGAAATGGAATAAAATATGCAAGTGATGACGTGACTTGGGAACAGCTTTTAATCTCGTTGTCTGCTTATTCACGTCGTTAGGTCTGTTGGTTGTTTGTGGTTGGTCTTTCCTTATGGTGGGGGTACTTGTAGTACATGAGTACTTGTGTTGCAGAGGACTTTAATAGCCGACCAACGTTGCAGTTTTGCGGGTGGAACGCTATGGGAACATTTTATAAACCGGTGGTAGTCATGGTGATGGTGTATGATATGAGAGCAGATTTAATGTTTTTGCAGTGGTGCTTGCAAAGCAAAATCGATACACATGTCGAATTGCAGGACATTTAGGCCATAGGTATTTCCTCTGCCTATCAAGCCAAGCTTCGGTGCTCACCACCCGGCTCCCACCAGGCCCACCCCCACCCACAGCTATATTGCACTGGACACTGTGAGACTGTGAGTGCATGGTGTGGTGGCTTAGGTTGTGAACATTCATCGTTGCTGGTCAAGAGTGTCGTTTTAATTAGCAGTCCAGGTCCCTTTGTTGTTTCTTTGTTGTCCATTTGTTGTCTCTTTGTTGTCCATTTGTTGTCTCTTTGTTGTCCATTTGTTGTCTCTTTGTTGTTGGTCCGTCCTTTGACGTTGTTCAAGTCTAAACTGAGAACTCTCTATCTTTCGACCTGTGTATCTATCCACTGTGGCCTGGCTTCCGGTTGCTCTGACGTCGGAGTCTAGAACCCTTGCTCCTTAATCTGACCCATCGAATTCACAATCTTGCCTATCCAGCAGATCATGATTCTTTCTAATTATGATAATTGGTGTCTTAAAAGGATTTATGATGATAATGGCAAGGTATTAGTCCATAAATTGGATTGCATTCATGTATTGTATTGTATTGTATTTGAGCATTTATGAAGAGCCTCTATAGCAGGGTGAGCCATTCAGAAGCATTCCCAGTGCCAAGGCGCCACAAGAAGAAACAGGTTTTGAGAAGAGAGTTATGTAAGAAGAGAGACAGCCAGACCAAATTGTAGAGTGAACTGAAGTCCATGGAAAGCACATTCAAAAGAGACATATGAGGAAAACTATTGCGACAGAGCTATGGCAGTTCGTGTTTGTATGTATTTGTAACTGTGTGTTTGTGCATATTTACATTTTATTGATTAGATTAAAATATAAATTATACAGATTAGTTTAGATTAGATTAGATTAGATGCTTATGTGGAAGTCAAGATAAAATTTGAAATTCAAGTAAACAAAGCATTAAATTGAACTGGAAATGTGCAACTTTTTGGAAAGTTCTCCAAGTTATTGGCACACACAATAAAAAATAGTTACAGCTATTTGTACAGTATCTATCTCTATGCATAGAGTTTGGAACAAGTGTGCCAGCAGTTAGGGATTGACAAAAATTGAAATTTCTAGATTGTTTACATGCAAAATTCAGTTATGTAACTCAAAGTTTAAAGTGATACCGTTTTTTACAGCTTATATATCTAAACTAAAAAGACATGTCTATAACTAAAAGACAAAGAAACTGGATTGGACACATACATTGTACTAAGATGAGACACCCTTATGAGGAAAATAGTAGAGGGGAGGATGTAGGGATGTAAAGGAAGAGGAAGACTTAGACAGAAGCTTCTGGACTGGATGATGCGGGAGGGATATCAACAGCTACAAGAGGAGGCTCAACAACGAGAGGAGTGGTGCCATTGAATATACCCCCCTCAAATGGCAGAGAACATGAATATCACAATCTCTAGATGGCAGTGGTTCCCAACCGTTGTTTTTACTGTAGGGCCACCTTTTCTAAGTTGTAGGACACGAGGGCCACTTTTTCTTAGTTAAAGGACATTAGGGGGCCAGAGGGCTCTAATTTAATTGACTAAGAGTATAAGATATTGTTATAAATGAATAAATTGATTCAAAATTGTTTGATGTTCTTTATAGACGTCAAATATGAAAATAAAATAATTTGTAATAGAAAATAATTATGTGTTCTATCCTGTCCAAATTCACAATTTTTTATGTCTATTTTTTATTCTTTGAGAGATGAGGGCCATTTTTTAGGTCTGTTGAGCCACTTTTGGCCGCGGGCGACGGGTTGGGAACTGCTGCTCTATATGGGAAGCATTTTGAACAACTCTTTTTATATATCTATAAAAATTTATGTACCGACCTGCTTATTATATATACAATGGCCTTCCGGAT
The DNA here is from genome assembly GCA_949752735.1 of Lumbricus terrestris. Taxonomy (NCBI): domain Eukaryota; kingdom Metazoa; phylum Annelida; class Clitellata; order Crassiclitellata; family Lumbricidae; genus Lumbricus; species Lumbricus terrestris. Next base: position 22,382,812 of record OX457048.1, read on the forward strand.
ATCTTGCATGTTGACTTTTCCGGCTTTATGAGGTTTACTCAGACACCATGGTAACTTTTGATATATATGGTCCAGCTAATGCTGATATTATGACCCTAATAACATTGCTCTGTTAAAAACAATATCATTCGTCTGTTACTTGCTTTTGTATATGTTTCTACTGCATGCCAGCCTGCCAGGATGTATTTTCTGGTGATGCTTTGCGAGTGTCAGGTTTTGTTACTGTGCTGTACTTTTTCTTGGAGAAATCAGACTTGAGTTGTGTGTGACAGCATAGCATAAATACAAGTTGTGTTTATTCCAGTAGTGTATGGCGTTACCTTGCCACTGTTAATAGTATGCTTAGTGTGGCCAGACAGATCGATCAGAGAGATTTGTTCCACTTGCTGTTGCTCTTCCTCTTCATCCTTGTATTCATCGACTGCTGCTCCCTTCTTCCTCCTTTGCTTCCTCCTCCTCTTCTTCTGACTTCTTCTTTTCTTCCTCCTGCTAGTCATCCCTTTCTCTTTCTCCGGCTCCTCCTCTTAATCCTCCCTTATCTTAGTACAAGGGCAAAAGAGGTAATTTATTTGTACCCATCCCTGCAAAATAGCTGGTGTCAGGAACTGATGATGATGAGGAGGAGGAGGAGGAAGAGGTGGAGGAGGAGGAGGAGGAGGAGGAGAAAGCAGATGAGGATGATGATTACTATAATGTACATGTAAATAAGAAGCTAAATAAGAAGAAGATAACAGCTGTCCCTGAGGCTATTCCTGAGGCAGCCATGTGAAAAAGTTTTAGCAACTTTCATGTTTATTAGCATACCGGTATATATTCTAGATTTAGTTATTTTTACTGTATGCTCACATACTTTGCTAGTTCATCCTATCTTGTGCAGTGCTTTGCTGATTTTGCTCAGTACTTTTCAAATAAGCTATTCGATTATTAGCATATTTTTAGATAACCATTCTTGCTTTAAATAGAAAGCATTGCGGCTTGCCTCATGTCTGTCGCTGCTGTCCTGCGAGTCCTTCTGGAATTGCTTATCACTGACTTCAGATAACATTCGATCTGACCTCAATACAGTGGCTCTAGAGAGATCTGGCAAGGTGTTAAGGTTTTGCTTTGGCCCTTTCTCAACTTGAAACTTGTTTTGTAAGTCTGCATTTTTAACTTCGAGACTAGGAACACAGGTTTCTACTTCCCCTGTGATTCAACAGCTGTTAAGTGTGAATTTAATAATAGCTTTTTATAGTATTTATCAAGTACAATTATTGTATGGCACTCAATGCATTAGCAGCTGGCATGAAGCAAGTTTTGCTATGGGGATTTTGCCCAATGGCGCTTACATGCAGACTATTTCAAATGGCAATTTGAGATAGGTACACGGTGTATACGACCACTTTTTCTTTAACCATTGCTCTCCGATCTTTTTTCCTCCTCTCCTTGCTCCTCCTCTTTCTCCTCCTACTTGTCTTCTTCCTCCTCCTCCTACTTTCCATCCTTCCTCATCTTTCTTTTCCTCATCCTCCGACGTCTCTTCTTCCTCGTTCTTCTACTACTACTACTCTTCCAGCTTGTACTTCTTTTCCTTCTTATCCTCTTCGTTCTCATATTCCTTTCCATCTCCTCATCTTCTTCCTATTCCTCTCCTCTCCCACTTCCTCCTATTATCCGTGGTCGTTTGCATGACACCCATTATATTTGCAATGATGGTTTATGCGCAGTTTCATGTACTTGCATACTTACAAGCATTCAATACATGTAAATACTTATATAAGTGGATACTTATATCTATAAGTATGTGTATTCTTGCTTACAAAATTCAGTGCATACTTGTTTCCGTAAGTATGCGCATTGCCGCATACTTACAAACATTCGATGCATGTAAAATACTGATAGAAATGGCCACTTATTTCTTTGAGTGTGTGCATACATACCCTCTTTTAATTTAGATTGATCTTCAAATGTACTTGTTCAGCTGGTTCGACGTCTGTGCTTCAATTGTGATGTTTATCACAGGTGCTAATACTATATTTATGTTGCTCAGATACAGACATGCTTACTCAATCGAATGTCTACTACATACATGCATCTTTTTCATACCACTTGCAGAGTTCTGTGTTCTTATACTTTGAGTGTTTGTTTATGATTCTTCTGAAAGGATCTTCCTATGGATTTCGACCGATTGGACGCGGCATTGGAGGAGCGGGAAAGGAGTTTGGGGAGGCGCTCGGCGGCAACAATCCACGAGAACAATTCACCGGTAGGGGTTTCTACTGATTGCTTTTCCACGTTATTATAATTATGGCCCTTGCAATGATGTGTGTACACTGTACAGTGCATGTACAGTTCATCTTTTATGTTTAATATTGAAATAAATTCTCTACCAAATTCATTGGTTAATATTTGTTTATCACTCTTTTGCTTAAACATATATGTGCACATGTATACAGGGCTTAAAGTGTGCCTGGACGGTCATGGACGGCGTCCATGCACTTGTTTTAAAATCTGAAGGCCGTCCAGCCACTTATTGGCGAGCACAGACTGGAAAGGTAAGGGGCGTCCAGGCACTTCTTTTGGAGAGGTAAGGGCGTCCAGGCACTTATTTTCCCCCACTTTAGTCACTGCATGTATATTGTATTGTATTGCATTGTATCTAAGCATTTGTAAAGCACCTTTAATCCAGTGAACCGTTGAGAAATGCTACCAGTGTGCAAGAAGAAGCATATAATTATAATGCATGCATGTAGAAATCTTGATGAGGCGCTATTAAAAGTGCTCATACATACATACATACATAAAGGTCCAGTCCAGTATGCATTGGTTCAAATATTCGACTATAGCAATGCTTTTACCCGGAATTCCCCTACATTGAAGAAATTGACTTGTGGGATTTCCTGCTTCATTGGCCTTTGATTGGTTGGCAATAGCTGATGAATAACCATGAGGTGATTGGGAATGACTGGATCGTTCGTTGATTGGTGGTGTGTGCAGGATTTTGAATTCCATGGGGAAAGGAGGGGTGGCAAATGTCATTTGTTACTGGGCAGGGGGTCAACTCACTTATTCGAGAACTTCCAACAGCCTTTCCTTGTTAGCTGATGCAGTGGTGTCTGGCAGTGGCAGTCATTAAACAGCATACAGAGCAGATTGATCAGCATTGTGACTCTGTGTTGGAATGCATCATCAATCAATCGTTCAATCAATTGGAATTTATATAGCACCGCTTCAAGATCACTACTCAGAGGCACTCGCAGTGATGCTCATCACTCCAAGTCCAGTGCAATGTGCTATGTTTAGCACCAGATGACAGACTGACACACTATATACGATGAAATTATTCTCGATTAAATTTCTAGCCCTCTAATATGCACCCACCATTAACCTGTTGAAGAAAGAATTAAAGGACTGTTTATTTTTTCTGTCTACTAGCGTTAAACCATTGGTCATGTCTTTAGTTTGTTTCAGTTGTGTGTTGTTTCATGCAGTGTATTTCATCTTTGCACTGTTGCTATTGCCAAATGTTATTTAGAAAGAAAGGGTCAGTCCAATGCTGAGTAATTCATGCCTAAATATTTTAAGTATCCTTCAACTTGCATTCTCAGTGCTCACCCTGCATTTTCTTTTCATTTCCTTGATCTCATCCTGACATCTCCCTACGGCTATAAAATTTTTAAGACTGCGACTTAACTCTAGTCAACCAGCAACTGATGACCTAGGCATTGTGATAATGGCACTATATAAGTTATTGGATTAGAGTGGACGGATTAGATTAGCACACACCATCACAGGGCTGTTTTTAAGGAATTTTTAAAACTGCATAACCCCTTCTCAGGTTTTTTTTAAACGTGCAGTTGTACACAAAATGTGCAGTTCTAAATGGATTTGTGCTGTTGTAGAAGCATTTCTCTACAGTTAAAACTAGCAAAATGTCCGACTGGAAGTAATTTACCATGGAATATTGGAAAGGAAAGGAGTTGTGCAGTTCTAAAAAATCCTTTAAAACAGCCCTGCCCCTTCTTTCCTTTCCCATCTTCCATGGTAAATTACTTTCAATCGGAGGACAATGGCCTTTTTATGCCAGTTTTGACTGCACATTTTATAAGTGCTCATGCAACTGCACAAATCCATTTAGAAATGCACATTTTGTGTAGAACTGCACGTTAAAAAAAGCCCTGCACCATCATTCATTAGTGTGAATTTGTGGTGTTGATGGCGTGAAGATTATTCTTGGAAAACATGTCCTTCTTGTAATCCGTGATGTTCATCCTCATTTTACTGCACCTTTGTTTGAGGCTGCGTCTAGGCATGGAGTACCCCTGAGGTGGTGTCTTTAAGGGACGATATGTCCTGTTTATGTTGATTGGTTGGTTGATTGATTGATTGGATTAAGTGATTTGTTGGATTGACTGATGACATGTCTATCTCCATCACTGTATAGAGGCGGATTTTACCTCTTTTTGCCATTCCCAGACAGCCAATGGTCCAAGGCACACCTTTGCAATTATTGTGGGTCCTTCTTCATGAATGACCTACTCCCACAGATTCGGGTTGAGGTTTTGGTGGGTGGTTTATTCACTTTGGTCCGTTGCTTGAAACCTCTCTGTTACATTGGAGTGCTCAAGCTGGAGCGCCTCTGAATAGTTGCTACTGACAAAAGGTGCTCTATAAATGCCCAGATACAATGCAGTTCCTGTAAATAATCAGTTCACAGAGCTCCACTGTTATATCCTGAACACCAAGTGTGGCACTGAAGATCTGTTGCGGAATGAATTTTTAGTCTGTTAATTTTCCTTAATTTGGAGCTTCTTTTAAGGAATTTTTAGAATGCACAACCCCTTGTCTCCAACTGCTTTTACAGCTGCAAAAACTCATTTAGAACTGCCATTTTTGTGTAGAACTACACGCTAAAGAAAGCCTTGCCTGAATTGAATTTCTGAACATTAATTTTGCGAACGACGCGATGTCCAGTGCATTATAAATAGTGGACGTCACAGAATTGATGCTTGGACTATAATATCTGACTTCATAAGATGTCTGTGACAATTGGACCCTTGACCTAGATTATGTTTGTTGTTATGATGTTATTTACATAATTATAGAACTTTTGCAGGTCAATTAAGTTTTAGTCTCGTTTTCTTTAAATATTGACGATTGCCCTAGCGAAACAAACACGGGTAAACGTGGCTTTTGGCATCGTAAATAATTCGCTCGTTACAGCATTATTATTTTTTTATCAATTCAATATCTAGTTTGGCAAGAGAAATCCCTCTCATCGATCCAGCTTGTGCTTCGGCTAGAATTCGCTCAATCAATCCCGCTTCTATTTAGGCAGCAATTATTTTTTCATCAATGCAGCAACTAATTTTTTCTTGTGCCATTATAAGCGTGAAAATAATTTTCGACGCTAAACTACACGTTTACCAAAAATTATTGTTCAGTCCGACTTGTACTCGACCAAAGCTGAAACTCACGCAATGGCGAATAATTTCTCAGGTTATAAAAACTAGCGATCTCAGATCTGGTGTTCTGTAATTACGCCATTTACGACGCTAAAATACACGTTTACCCATTTTGTTCAACCAAACACCACTTAATTCAACAAATAGAACTTGCAATGTAAACGAAAATAATGAAAATTACTATAAAAACAATAACAACGTTGCGCTTAGCATTGTTTACTTTTGCGCTGTTCCAAATGACCCCCTGCGGCAGAAGGGGTCAAGGGTTAATGATATGCATCGTTTCGTTCCAGTGGTCATTCTGACATATGAGCGCGAGGCTGTTCTGATAAACGCTGTCACCCGTCTGAAGGGTCTACCGCATCTGAACAAGGTCATTGTTGTATGGAACAATATCAGACCGCCCTCCGAGGACTTGAGATGGCCAGACATTGGGGTCGAAGTTCACGTTAGTTTCACAGTTCTAATTGCTCTTCTTAAAATGAACTGTAGACTTCTAAAGCTAGCAGTATATTATTAAATTATTATTTTACTTAATTTTTTTCAAGCCTATACGCCGCAGACCTGTTTAGGATTAGTGAATGCATTGCAGCACGCTTAGATGAGTCCTTAGCTAAGCCAATGCACAGAGATCTGTGTATGATGCAAGTCTTCTCATGTCTTTGTTCATTCATTCATTCATTCATTCATTCATTAGCATTTATGTAGCGCCCCTTCAGAAACTACTCAGAGGCACTCCCAGCCCAGACAGGGCAAAAGAAACAAATTTAAGGGACTTAAGGAATAAGGATTGACTGGTCAGGTGAAGGAGACTACTACCCTCTACTGACATGGTCAAATACCGTGTGGACCTCGGATTTAAATGTGATCTTGCATGTGTTAAAAATTTATTTAATAATAATATTAGTAATAATAATAATAATATCCCTACAATGCAATTACATTACTGTAATGCACGTGACTTGTTTTCTTAGGTTGTAAGAACTGCCAAGAACAGCCTGAACAATCGGTTTCTTCCGTACGATGCCATCCAGACGGAAGCCGTTCTATCGCTGGATGATGATGCTCACTTGCGTCATGACGAGATCATGTTTGGATTCAGGTATTGCATTGTATTGTATTGTATTGCATTGTATTGCATTGTATTGTATTGCATTGTATTGCATTGTATTGTATTGCATTGTATTGCATTGTATTGCATTGCATTGTAACTCCTAAAATAATTTTCATGAATCCTGAGGGATCATTGATGCCTTGGGTAAAAAAAGTTACTAATAATAATGAAAGTTATAACTGGACAGAATTGGATGAAGCATAACCATTCCGGATGCCACCAACTTACAGTCTCCGGATAAATTTTTCCTTCCTGAGGTATTATAACTACCTTGGGTAAAAAAAAAATAAATAATAATCATAATTACGATGGCAACTTATATGGTGCCGTGACAAAGCCAACTCACAGGGTCCGTGTATGTTGCAAAAAATCCAGGTTTAAACACAATAGATCAGATGATGATGTAGCATACTAATCGGATGGTTGTTTTATTCGTTTAGGATTTGGCGCGAGGCCAGGGACCGCATAGTTGGTTTTCCAGGGCGATACAACGCCTGGGACTTGAACCACAATTCCTGGCTCTACAACTCCAACTACTCATGCGAGCTGTCGATGGTTCTAACTGGAGCAGCCTTCTTTCACAAGGTAGCAAAGTCACCAATGTTTTAACCCCTCTTCCTGTTATTTTTACTCTGATTTTCGGGTTTTTTCTACATTTAAAAGTCTTTGGGACTGGGTGCTCAGTTGAATCCAAATCTGTGTCTTTTAGGACCATAATTAAGTCTTATTTGCACATCCAGTTCCTCGTGGATCGAAGTCTGACCCCACTCCAGTAATTTCTCTACGATTCCCATACTGTATCGAACTCATTTGCTGAGACAGATCTTGACATTGGAGTATCTTTCCGTTGTCATGACCACCAAAATATGCTTATCATTTTATTTCTTGGACACCACTGAATGAGTGTTTTAAAAGGTTTGTTATTATATTATGTTTTATTCTTGTATTGTAGTACTACATGTTCCTGTATAGTTACGTCATGCCTCAAGCGATACGTGACAAGGTTGACGAGTATCTGAATTGTGAAGATTTAGCCATGAACTTTCTCGTGGCTCATGTCACCCGCAAGCCGCCAATCAAAGTAAGTCATGCGTGACAGTTTACAGAACAGACCACTGTGTACTGTGCTCTTTTGTCTGCGTTCACTTTGTGACAATGCAGAGCTGTTCCTTCTCTGTAGTTAGTGCAACAACCTGGAACATGCTTCTCTTTGCTATGCAACACCTTGAAAACTGTTCCTAATTTAACCAACTGCTGAAGACTGCTTTTTCCGCTTGGACTGGGATGGGAGCGCTTCTGAAGGGGGTGCTATATAAATTTTGATTTGTTGATGTGTAACTGTAGATCGGGATACAGATTGAAGTAACGTAAATGTAAGGTGATCAATTTGACTTCTAATTGGCTCAGTGGATGGGTGGATTACCTAGTCTGACATTAATATTGTCTGTACAACAATAGACAGATAGCAACTGATCAATTAAAGAATGTTCTTATATTTGTCATATCTCTATGGTCATTGCATATGTGATGTTATTGTATCTATGGGCGCTGTTAATAGTGCAGTGTTATTGGTGTTGTTTGACAACAGGTTACATCTCGGTGGACGTTCCGTTGTCCTGGTTGTCCAAAAGCGTTGTCCGTCGAGGATTCCCACTTTCAGGAGCGTCACAAGTGTCTGAACTACTTTCTTCAGGTGTATGGTTACATGCCGCTGTTGAATACCCAATACAGAGCGGATTCTGTTCTCTTCAAGACACGCATACCTCACGACAAGCAGAAGTGTTTCAAGTTCATCTGATGGCCAGAAGAAAATTTCTCTGACAGTGTCTGCTTTGACAGTTCTGTTTTGATAGAGTTTCTGATGTGAAACAGTTTCTGTGACACAGTTTTTTGCACTACAGTTTCTGTTGGTTCAAAGTATAGTTAGCAGTTTGCATAGCAACAGCCTAATCGCCTCAGCAAATTTCACTGCACACATGAGCAAGTATTCAATGCTTTGTGCATTATTCAGAGTGGCAACGTAAAACTCTTTGAAAATAAGTTAATTTATACGAGAGGCATGGTTCCTAGGAGTCCAATATAATATTTAACATGTGATACAGTGCAATGAATGCAATGAAGAGCTGAGGCCAGTCAGATGAACCATGAAACGCAGACGATGGTCACTTTTTTTAAACATAACATGTAATACAGTGCCACAAATAATTGTTCAAAGCAGAATCATGAACTCATTCAATACAAAACAATTGTTTCATGCAGAACCTAAAACTTGTTGAAGTACAAAAGTTGTTTCATTGCCAAAACAAACCCGTTTAAACCATAACTCATGTCCAACGAAAAAACTTGTTTACGGCCAAAGGCCCGTAGACCCCCAAATTTGGGCAAATGTTGTTTGTCTCTAACCCAGAAAAAATATTAGGGGAAATGCCACAACCAATGTGGCTGCAGCACCATATGTGCCTCCTATAGCTAACATTGCAAGTATGTCAACAACGGAAAAGCCAACGTTGGCCGCCCTCTGCATCATGTTAAACATACGACCTACGAGTGACCCACCATTGGCAGTGGCATACGGTTGGACGTACGCTGCCAGGCTGTTAACAATGATGGCATTAAAAGCGAAGCCACACTGGTCCATCAGGCATTTGACTATTGGTATCGAAACACTGGCACCGACAACATAACCAGACGTAGCCAGACTCATCAGTATCCACATGCTGCAAAACCAACAATACCCATTGGTATACCTATACATGTAGGCTGGAACTAATAAACACGAATAATACTGTTATTATTAAAAATATCGCTGCCACCTCTAAATTATTTTTCATGAGGGGCGTTTGTTGCACTCTACCCCACTGGCTCCCAAACTACAGTGTTTAGAAATTGATTTGTTAAAAGCATCAAAATGCACTTTAGTAAAAAAGTTTACAATTTATTGGAATCAAAAAGCAAATGTCTCTATAATCATTCATTCATTATTAGCATTTATATAGCACCCCTTCAAGAAACTACTCAGAGGCGCTGCCAGCCCAGCCAGGGCAAAAGAAAAAAGAAATAAAACAAAAGAAATAATGTAACAACAGCTAGTTATATATAGTCCAATCGTAGCCCAATCTTCTTGGTATGCAAAAATTCTGTGAAAAAATTTGGTGATCACTTGCCAGAGTTTTGCTACCCACTTTTGGGGTGTGACCCAGTTTGGGGATCACTGCTCTAGCATGCTCCACAATGCTGGATGTACTCCGCTGGCTCCCCATCTAGCAGCAGATCTTGTACGGAATCATCGCTTTGGTCTGGTGGTCATTGTTGGATCTCGTTCCGTCCTACCTCTGCTGCCCTGCCCTAAGTGCACCAGGTCATCACACTCTACTATCACACAGAAACATGGCTTCTCGATGGTTGGAATGGGCATCTTTGATGATACGCTTGTACACAAGGGTTATCTCTGACTCTTTTGTACACACGTCTCAAACCTTCTTTTCAGCTGTGCTTTGGTCCTGAGTCGTAACCTTTAAGGTGAGCTACATAAGTCCTTTTAGTGAATGAATAAACAGTCAACACCAGCTTACCTGTCAAATGGCTTCGACTCAATGGTTGTGTTGATTGGGGTTGCATTCGATGTGGATCCTAAAAACAAAATAATTATCTCATCAGTTTAGCCAATCTTTTAATTTTTATTTGACCAGACACACAAACACATGTGTATCTATATAATCGTTAAAATGCATGATTTTAACATGTGCAAAATCACACAGAAATGCAAATCTGAGGCACAGTTAGTCAGTTGCCAGGTGCCAGCTGTAAGATATCCAGATGTTTGAAACCCAATGAAATATTTTAGTGAGTTTTGAGGTGTTATTTACATTTGATTATGAGCCTTGGTAATAAGCGTGTTCTAGTAAAACTCACTGCTCACCCAAATCACTTTAACCAGCGTGTACAATGTTGTACATGCATAAGTAAGGGAATTTCTCATTTGCTATTTAAATCTTTTAAAGATTCTTATATATGCGTGTAGACAACTGTGTACGTAAGTGTCCGTTTGGAACCTCCTGAAAGTATTCTAAGCTAACATACCCTACAAATGCATCTGAATCCCAGTTTGACAGATGCCTCTGTGTTCATAGCTTTGGATCCATATATATAAATAAATATTGACGATTGCTGTAGCGAAACAAACACGGGTAAACGCGTCTTTTAGCATCGTAAATAATTCACTCGTGGCAGCATTATTATTTTTAATCAATTGAATTTCTAGTTTGGCAAGAAAAATCCTTCTCATCGATCCAGCTTCTGCTTAGGCAAGAATATATATATTAGTCACAGGGCTTAAAGTGTGGCTGGACGGTCTTGGACGGCGTCCATGCACTTATTTTCAAATCTGAACACCGTCCTGCCACTTATTGGCCAGCACAGACTGGAAAGGTAAGGAGCATCCAGGCACTTAGTTTTCCCACACTTTAAGTACTGAGTAGTCAGAAAAAGGCCATAGTCTGGTGACCAGGGGGTCAACGTTGTTGTTAAGGTGGGTGACTGGGTGTCGTATAGGTCGTGAATTGGAAGATGATGACATTGGTTTGCCAATAGTGTCTGAAAGATAGATGAGGCATAAGGTACTAATGTGGTAACTGATAATAATACATAACAAAATCCATTTACAACTGAGAATGAAAAAACTATGCCAAACTAACCTGAGGGAGGATTAAGGGACATGTTCGCACATGCCTTGATGTTCCTTGTTACCTCGAGACAGGTGTTCGGGAAGCATTGATCGAGACGGGATACTTGCGATCCTGCTAAACTCCTGACGTCTTGCGACTTTCTTCCCGAATTGTCTGAAAGACAAAACACAGTTACTGGGGTTACTGCTGCTCTATCATGGAAATGGCAAGCTGCACAAAACTGGATTCGGTCGATTGGCTCCTCATATAGATAACATATCTGGAGCAAGGTGGTCGATTGGTTAGAATGCTTGGCCTGTAATTCGAAGAGAACAGGGTTCAAGTCTCTTCCACTCAGGCAGTTAATTACTGTGTAAGGACCTTGAGCAAGTCCTTCACATACAATTGCTCAGCACGGTTGATGTCCTGTCTGTGCACTTCTGAAGCCTGGAAGAGGAGCAATAACAAATGCAAAAACTGTCCTGTCTTTAGACATGGTTGAACTGGGAGTGCCTCTGAGTAGTTTACTGTGAATGGGTGCTATATAAAAGTCCTTAATACAAATAACTAAGCATCATTTCTGAGGTTTAGGTTCAACGTTCCTGCACAATAAACACCTCAGAAGAAGCTTTAACCCATTAAACTCTCGGCATTACAGGCCGAACATTCCAATCGAATGGCTATGGCATCTCACACAAGACCAAAGAAGCATAAAAGTCGAATCAAGTCTTTTCAGATGGTATCAGCCATCTGTTCCAACAACTGTTCCAACAGCAACATCAGAAGCAAGTTGCTTGTAGGAAGCAGACTGCCTTATATATATTAAATTTTATTATAGGTAATCATTAACTTCCTGGCAACACCACGTCCAAGACATCGTGGTTCAATGTATTAGACCTGGTAGCAGGTCTTAACAGCAAAATACATGATATTAGTCAGTAACAATGCATTTATTAAGATTAAATTGCTTATTGCCAATATTATTGCAGTTAGAATGTCGTATTTTGCACAATGGTCTGCTTTAGTCTTGGTCAAGTGTACCTTTTGCCAAAGCTTTTTGTCTAGGTTTCAGGCTTTCAGCCTTACCATTCCCAGCCTCTGGGTCCTCAGCCTGACTTAAAACTAATAAACTCATGAGGCTAGTTCAAAATTTTAAAAACTTGTTAAAAATTAAAATAAAGGAATCCAAAGAAAACTTACATTTATGTAAAATACAAATGCAAAATCGAGATACTACAACCAACATACATACCTTCTAGCAGCACTGTCATTTTGAAATCTAAGGAGACTGGTTGGCTTCCAAATTTGAATACACGGATGTAAGAATCACCTTTGACGTCCTCAATCATTTTTGTCACCTCCTGCCAATGAGCCCCACAGCACAAGTAGTGCTTAATGCACTTTCCCACAATGATCATGAGGCGAAAGGCACATGACTCCGAGCAAGTAAACTTTGCCACTGTGTACTTGTACGTGTTCGTCCCTGGAATCGAAGAAATTCTCGCATTGCATATTTTGTCGCCATAGTCTGGTGCCACACTCATGCCAAAGGTCACGGGATTCTCGATCATCTCCTTCAATGTGCAAAGATCTGTCGTATCACCAGCAGCTGCAATTAAACACAATTATACGTTATTCTCAATATTCGCTCCAGATGAAATGTGGAGTTCAACCTGAGTGGAGGAGTGCAGAGCACAGCACCCCTGAACTTGTAACCAAAGCAGAGTGACATAGCTCTTGCAAATATATAGGAGCAGCACGTAAAGTATAGACCCGCTTATTTCAGGTTTGGCTGCTTGCAAAACTCTTAGTCCCATGGCAAGCATTTTTACTTTGTGCTTACTTCAAAACTAATACATTGTGCTGTTTTCAATAGTTGTGGCATTGACTTTGAATAACATTTCCAAAGATTTTCATGTCCTTATAACCAGGAAGGCTTCAAGCACCTTACACAAAGTGTTCTGCTTTTCAGGACTGAACTGGACACGGCTCCAAATAAATGTTTTCAATTATATTAATTATATTTAAATGCACTGAATGCACACGTTAACCCTTTACTGACCAAGACTAGAGGATTTCCAATTCCCATTTACTACACTTTGGTCTGTAGAGGGTTAATGAACAAGTATCAGCTTTATGTATAACCAGAAACAACTTCTAGCACATAATATTTCCAGTCATCAAAGTTCGTGGACTCGAAGAAAATTTGAAAATAAACTGAGATTTACACCACAGCAAATTACTACTAAACACTGTTAATAAGTCAAACAAGTTTATTATAAGCTCACCAAACTCGTACGGTTTCGACAGAAAACAACAAACGAACCTTGCTTCTTCAACGGAACATATGACTCGGGTTCATGCTTCAGATCGGGCATCCGGCCGCAACTCGCAAAGTTGTACTTGTGAGACTTGTCAGCAGCAATTCCACACGTTAGTTGGGCGCCATTCTCGCTTAGCTGATTCTCCTCTAAAACAATGAATAGAAGCAGCAAATTTTTTTTACTCATTAGATCCACATTTGTGCAATACAAAAATAAATACTTTGTTCCTGTAGATAAACAATACTAGGCCAAGTATTGGCTGTTGAAAGTATCCATATCTTCAGTGGTTAAAGTGGTTTGGGTGAGCAGTGGGAACGCCAACTGTGAGCAGTGGGAACGCTGATGAAGTTTCATTGGGAACGCCCATGTTTCCAGGGTTCCATGCATGGTGAGCAGTAGGAATGCAAGCCAACAAATTCGAGAGCAGTGGGAACCTCGTTCCCACCCACTTTAAACCCTGCATATCTTATAAGCTTCTGAATGGAAGCTACTTAGCATCTTCAACCTCATGATCACCCAAGATTTTTGTAGAGACACCAGTCATTTTGCAGAGACACTGGTCAGTCATTATTTTTCTGTCCATCAATATTTTACTTGCTTGCTCCATTGTCCAAAAGGCTGTACAAAAATATAGCTAGCCCAGCCAATTTTCATTCTGAACAAAACTAAAAAAGATATGACCATCAAACTCAGACAATTCACAAGCTACGCTGTACTACATGTTTATCTAAGCTATTATTAAATTCTTTTTTGGGCCAATGGACCATCTAACTCCTTAGAATTTCACGATATTTGACTTCTAACCTCAAAAAACAGCAGCAGTCATTATTTAGACATGGACATAATTTTTTTCAAGATCAACAGCTGTTGTACATACCTTCAATCATTACCGATACATGAAGTGTTCCAATGTCGATCAGGGGATTGGCAAGCTGCGATATCTGCAGGTAGACGGTAGACATATGTTCCGAGTACGGAAAGTACGTGATCTGCTGTCCTCCCCAGTGGTTGGAGCAGCAATACTGGTCCTTGACACATCCGTCGGCAATCACCTGGAAGCGCCAAGGACACGCGTCCTCCGGACAGCTGAAGTTGTTCAGGGCAATCCAGAACCCGACGTTCCTCTTGAGGCGATTCAGTCTGCACATGCAGACGCCGGTGTTCATGATCTTCGTGCCTCCAGCCATTATCTCGAATTTGCCGCCGGTGTAGTTCTTTAGGTCGCACAAGTCAATCTGCGGCTTTGGACCTGAAACACAGGTGCACCGTTTGCTTGATAAATTAATATCTGATTGAGGTGCACATTTATCAGACAAATAAGCACCAGTAAACCATTACTGTCAACAATTTCGTCAAGTTGTGTGATGATTATGCATTCTGCGGTCTATTAAACCTAACGTTGTTGGCTGAACATCGAATGCTGGACAGCGCTGGGTTCAAGTCTTGAAAACTTTGTAAACCACTGACACTCACTAGCATATTGTGTCCTATGTAGGCCTACTGTTAGTCTGTTCTAATGCTTTTTGAGAGATGACGTGCTGATTTCCCACGACTTTGTGCCTACGTAATAATTATATGTGGACAGTGTATATATTGGTACAAAATGGGCATTCCGGAATGGCAAAATCAAGAGTTGGCAGCCCTAATTGCGAGTCATGTGTAAGGTCCAGCAATTGCATTATAAGCCATCTAATAATACGCATATCTTAGTTTTTATATTACATTCGAGCACCTCTGATTAGCTGCTATTTTAGTGAATCAAAATAAATAGTTCATTTACAAATTACACTTCAGTCCCTGCTTCTGCACTTTTTTATCATTACATTCTGGCCCCCAACAAGCTTTCTGGTATATGAAATTTTCTTTAGTTCTGACAGTTCAAAAAGAAGTAGACATACCATCCAAAATTGATCAATTCACAGCTGATGGTCATTGACGGCACTACAGCAGGGCATGGCAGAGGCCCACAGCAAATGCCTTGGTAAAAGCCTTTGCCCAGGACGTTGTCTAGCCATAATTTTTGTCCTGCTGAAAATATATTTGGGTCATAAACCGCCTCTGC
This sequence comes from Lumbricus terrestris, assembly GCA_949752735.1. Lineage (NCBI taxonomy): Eukaryota > Metazoa > Annelida > Clitellata > Crassiclitellata > Lumbricidae > Lumbricus > Lumbricus terrestris. The sequence continues at coordinate 22,398,420 of OX457048.1, forward strand.
ACTGATTACTTCCATGAATGCCTTAATTCGCTAGGCCCTGGTTACAAAGATGTCCGGCGTCGAAATGTTACGTGTACCATATAGTTACAATCGAACCCAAGGTGATGATGGTAGGCATCAGTCTACCATGCCCAGAATTCACGGTGATTTAGTTAACAAGTGCTGGGTTGACTGGGCTTTCTAGCCCCCCCCCCCCCCCCCATAGTCTATCTATTCTTAGGTAGGCATAGGCATGCTAACTATGGCGCACAATCAATACTCTGCATCATAGATATATTTACATAAGCTAGATTTCTGTTGAAAGCATCTCGAGTGACAGATGTCATCAGCCTCGCTGTATTATTACGGTTTATAATTATAGTTGATGATATTCATTTATATTCCTGATCTGTGACAGAAAGGCACAAATGGAAATTAATTTGGAACGCTCATCAAATACACGGTAGGCCTTATAACTGTGAATAACCAGATACCACAATTTTAAAGCAGACAAAGACGAATCGTTATCCTGCTTACGGCGTAATGAAGTATCGGCAGTCAGAACGGAAGACGTGTAGTATCCAACTGCAACGATGAAAGTGAGCACCATAAATCCGATTATAATTTGTTTGATCATGGCTGCTTTAGAGTTTACCTATTACTCTGCGATTATGTAACTCTTTGTGCAATTTTGAAGTAGACCTAAACTGTTTGTCGTGGGTCTAAAATAATATCGAACGACCACTATTTTTGTGTGCTGTCGATAGTTCGTATTTAACGGCAATTAATTAAGTCTGCCATTTAATTCTGCTGTGACGTCACAAAACACTACGTCGATCATTCACATTCCTGGATTTAAAATACAGCGTGATCTAGTAGGCATAATCGCAATTAATTGTATTGTATTGTATTTAAACATTATTTTATAAAGCGCCTCTAGTAGGCCGGGTGAACCGTTCAGAGGCGCTCCCAGTGCGCAAGGCCTCGCGAGAAGAAGCAGGTTTTGAGAAGAGACAGCTAGAGCAGAGGAGAGACTGACAGACAGAAGTGTAGAGCGAACATAAGGTAAATAATAATAAATAATATCTTTTCTTTAATTAAACGCCTGCAAGACGCACTGCGCTTTACATTTACGAGTTATGCAGTAATCTTAATTAAACTTAACTATACTAACTGAACAGACAGCATTCCAGAGAGAAGGACCAATTGAGACAAAAGATCGAGACTGAGCCATAGTAGGCTATACCGGTAGTGTATGCTGGTCCAGGTCAATCGATCGTGATTGTGGTAAAATCACTTAAAGGTCTTTGGTAAAATATAAGCCTGCCTAGATTCTCTTTTTTGCTGGAGGATACAGAAATTTTCGAAGGGGGGGGGGGGTGGCAAAATTTTGAGCGTTCTTGGTGGGTATATATAGAGGAAAAATTTCATTGCCGCCGAAAAAATTTATGACTTTTTTTCCATCCATCCAATTTTCCGGGAAAAGATACCATTTCAACCGCAAAAAAGTTGATGACCTTTTTTTAGTCATCCGTCGTAGTCCACAGAGGCCGAGAGTAACGGTAAATCAAACGGCCCGGGGCCACGTCTCGTGCGATTTTTCAATAGGGGGGCCGGATGTCCTGCTTTGTTTATTTAATGGCTTGTTGAAACCAAATGGGGGTGCCACGTCCCATGCAATTTTTAAATGGGGCCCCGGGGCCATGGCCCCCCTGGATCCGCCCCTGGCTGGAGGCCTACCATAGGCGGAGACCTGGTCCGAACTTTGGGGTGGGACGGACGAGTCTCCGAGGCACGAAGCGCTAGGCTACTATAAGAATAGGTAGCCTATAGGCCTAAGATTCATGTATTCTGGCGGATTTTCGTCTGCTCTAAAGGGACCCTAAATTAATGCTCGTACAATATTGCCTGTAAACTGTTTCAACTGCATAATTGTACACTGTAACCGGTTGCGGCCTGTCAGCCAGATTATTGAATAAAGGCAGGGCTTAAAGTGCGCCTGGACGGTCATGGACGGTGTCGATCGATGCATTTGCTTTAAAATCTGAACACCGTCCAGCCACTTTATGGGCGAACACAGACTGGAAAGGTATTATAAGGGGTGTCCAGGCACTTCTTTTGGAGAGGTAAGGGGCGTCCTGCAGGCACTTATTTTTCCACACTTTATGCACTGAATAAAGGAAAATTATAATATTATTTTTATTATACTCCACGATGTTCTTCTCTGGTATTAAGACTATTCTATATTGAACAGCGGTAGGATCGGGATCCACGCTTCGAAATAGGCCTATACGTAGATAGTCTTTAAATTAAGGGCGCTATAATAATAGCCTACACAAGTTACAAATAAATAAATACAGAGACAAAATTAATGGTTTCCACCTATTAAAATATATTAATCTTCTTTTGCTTCAAACCGACCTTGAGGCATGATTAGGTCTATGTAGGCCAACAATGATACTGTTTGGTGACATTGTACCAAATCTCATATACTTGTGAACTTTTTAAAATGTGCTGCCATCTAGTCAATGCCAACGAAACTTTTCATGGTAGAAAGCTTGGCAGTGGTGCCACAGCTGGGATTTTTCCCACTAGATCTGGGTTTTTTGGCCTTCGTCTGGGTTTCTAATTTTTTTTGGGCAAAATCTGGGTTTATTTTGGGGAGTTGGTATTTTGTATTTACACCATGAATATTCTGTTAAATTCAATGCAAAATTCTATTCTATTCTATTTTGGGACTTATAAAGCGCCTCTCACAGTTCACAGTACAACCTAATCAGAGGCTGCGAAGAACTCCTGAGACAACGGTCAGAAAAAGTAAAACCTCCAGATAAAATCTGGGCACGAATAATAATAGAAATGCTATTACACAGTAAAGGGACTCGAGATCTAATCTATAACTCGGCTGGAGTAATCAGTGCTGGCGGGAAGACACGCAGGTCTACGGTCCTCTGTGCTGGGATGGCATCCTGCATGAGAGGCGATTGTGTGTGAAAAGATTTGTGACTCATATGATACGCGGCTACCCAAGGGTTCGTACAGCTATCTACAGCTATACGATGGGACATGTAAATGTTGATGGAAAGAAGGGATAAGGGGAAAGGCAGCAAGGTCTTTGCAGCCAACGGGTTCGCAGCCGAGATGACTAGGAGCCGAGGGAAAAGTAGGGTTTACGTCAGGGTGTGCAACTGTGCACACTGCACAGACGTTCAGACTTTGACCACTGTGCTTGTCTCAAAATAAGCCTAGATGGCAGCACACGAATAGCGTTTGGACGCTGGACAACGCACATGAAAAGATATTACTGCCACTGCTGCTGCAACTGACAATGTTCGATGAAGAGTATGAAAAACACTGACCTACAATGTTCTGTTTGAAATATTTTGATGAAATCTGGCCATCATATGTAAATATGAATTGTCTATAAGCCTGTAAAATTTCATTTAGAAATTCTTACTTTTGGTAGAAGATATTAGCAAAAAACCTAGGGGGGGGTATTTTTTTGGCCCACCCAGTACACTGACCTACAGTGTATATATATATATATACATGTCATAGATGTTAAAATTTTAACATCTCTAACATGCATATATATATATACACTGTAGGTCAGTGTAAATATATGCATGTTATAGATGTTAAAATTTTAACATCTATAACATGCATATATATACACTGTAGGTCAGGCTATTATACTCTAGTGGTATAATAGCCTAGTTGTTGCAGAGTATTCTGGGTGGTTAAAACGTTGGATTGCTGGATCATAGTCCAGACCCCCGTTATTTGTCCACAATTCTCACACTGGTCTAGTCAAAAGGGTTGTCCAAAAGAGTAGTCCGAAGGAGGTCGCAGTCCGGTTACCCAAGGATCAGAGGTGGCAGGGTAGGTCTAGCGCTGTTTTAGGGTGGGTGGCGCTTAGGTTGAAAATTGGAAAGTGGAGGATCAGGAGATTTGGGGTAAATTATATTTATTAAGAGTGCCTAGCAGCCTAATTAAAGACGTAGGCTGTGTAAGACTATTAGTGTCGAATGGAAATCGTAATCGTAAGACTTCTACAGCGCCTACAAAAGTCAAGTCGCGGGAACCAGCTTATTCACAGGCGCTCAATCAAAACAAAATCGATAGGCAGCGGAAAGCCCGATGAGTGATGGAAGTAACAAGAGAATACAAAGTTGTGGCCAGTTAGACGTCACACCAGAAGAAACACATCGAGAAAAATAAACACAGAACCACAGAGTGACAGACTGGCAAATCACAAGGTCGAGACGTGTGCCACAGTTCACACATCAAGCATAAACTAATGCTTCGTGATCAGTGTTTAATATCTTTGTGGGCGTTTTTAAAACATGCTGTCATCTAGCGAATGTGAATGAAACATTATCAGTATGGAAAGTGATCAGTTCTAATTTGCCAATTTTCGGCACTGGTCAACATTTTCGCATGATGCTACATTTCAATAGAACCTCGATTTAATTTGTAATCAAGATACACAGTGCAAACAATCTAAAATTATTTTGTACTTAGGGGAGACATCCTTCCTTCAACCTTCCTCGACACGAGGGTTGGTCGCATTTTGGACAGCTCTTCTCCATCCTCTCCTGTCTTCGGTTGCTCTCAACAATTGGGGGGGGGGAAGAAAGGAATGATAAATTATCTTCCACTATAAATGGACCTCTTATGTCTGAACTCACTTTAGGCAGGTGAAATTACCTAGGCTGTGCAATGTTATCCTACAACATGCACACTCATTTTTTATTCCATCCCGTTTAATTTCATTCTGTTCTATTCCTGTTTCGTAGATTTTATAAAGTTGCTCTCACAGCACAACACAATTGGAGGTGCTCCCAGTGCAAAGAACCACCTCGATAGAGAAGTCTTCAGATCTCTACACGAGTTATTACAAAAAGGGGAATAGCAGATGGAAACAGTATGTCATTAATCAATTCTAAAGACCCTTGAGTGAAAAGTTTCTGTCAGTTGTGAATGGAATTCATCAGTGGCTATAAATGTGAATTGAGCCTCCAGAGTAGCTTCATGATCAGATGAGTTGACAAGTGACAACAAGCTTTCGAAACTTTGAGCCGGAGTTCTGTACAATAACATAACCAGATCAGATTTAATCATCATCATCGTCGTCGTCGTCGTGTTCGTCGTCGTCATCATCATCATCATCATCATCATCATCATCATCATCATCATCATCATCATCATCATCATCATGTCCTTAATGCCTGGCATTTGACGGCAATGTGTACAGATAGACGCATAGCAAAATCTGAGTTATAAATCGTAATAAGCACAATTCGATTAGAATAAGTACATAACAAAAATACTACAAATAATACAACTTATATTGCAAGAGTCTACACTGGCCTCATATTAATGATAGAATTTCTTTGCAATTGCTTCAATCACTACGGGTTTCTGCTGGCGTACATATGGAGCCTTGTAGCCCAGTCTTGAGTCAACCTGGCAGGTGATCGTTTCACTTTGATAGCCGTAGAGATACGCATGGGCTGTGGTTAGACCATTCAACTCTTCACTTATGCCTTCTGTGTTTGAATGTATTGGACCATCTTCATGGATGGTTTACCATTGCAGCCACATTCTCAAACAGTCCCAATCAGTGAATGTAAGAGATAAGTCGTCAGCATTTCCGTATGATGCCATAATTATTTGCATAAAACCAGTGCTTAAAGTGTGGAAAAAAACGTGCCTGGACTCCCCTTACCTTTCCGAAATAAGTGCTGGGACGCCCCTTACTCTTCAAGGCTGTGCTGGCCAATAAGTGGCAGGACGGCGTTCAGATTTTAAAATAAGTGCATGGACACCGTCCATGACCGTCCAGCCACACTTTAAGCCCTGCAATTTTTTTTTATATAATTTGTAACAAAGATGCAATAAGATAAATGGCTACAACAGTCAGATAGCCACGTGTGCAACACATAAGCAGGTTACTTAAAGGAAAATATAAATATAATAAGAGTCTTGACAAACGTATATTACTACGACTAAATCTTTGTATTAGTGTATTTAGTATTGTATTTAGTGAAGAGTTGAATGGTCTAACCACATAAAATTTTATTGAGATGTCAATTACATGAACATAGATGTCTTACTTTAATAACAAGATTGAAGATAACATGGCAACAGCATAGAATATTAACAACAAAGTAACATTTACATCACAGTCAACAAACTCTTACTGTGATGTAAATGTTGAACAGCAGCGAAATGCAAACTAACCAGATTGAATGCAATTCCTTTTTGTTCAGGATTATCCCGTATCTTCTTGAGATTTGAGGCCACTAAAATATTAAAGAACACTGCATTACAAACAAAACAACCTTAGCTTTCGTCAAGTCATGTGTGAGAAATAAACATAGCTTGCACCCTTTACAGATTTCATCACAAAATAAATATATAACGTTTCTCCAATGTCTCAGACGGTTTTTTTTTCACTAGAAACTGACTTTGACCTATGGCCTTGGCGATGCAATTCTAGCACGCATAAGCCGCTCATCTATGGAAGCTCTCCATCTCCCTCTGTTTTCCGCCCGATGCATAGCTTCCTGTATCGACAGACCCATCTCCTGGCGTCCTCCTTTATCATGTCCGTCCCTTTCTTCTCTGTATGTATCCATTGAAGACTATCTTTGGATATCTGTCGTTCTCCATCCTAACCAAGTGCCCAAAATAGCGCAGTCGTCTGTTCTGAATTCTACTCACTATTTCATTCCGGATGTTTAATCTTTTGTATATCACCGTGTTCCGTATTTGATCTCTTCTTGTAAATCCTTCTATCTTTTGTTTGTATGCTTGTTTGTATGCGCACTTGTTATAGCGCCCCTTCAAGCTATCTCTACTCAGAGGCGCTCCCGAATGCAGAGCGGACACTGCACCGGAGTTTCACGCCGAAGCGCTGAGCAATTGCAAGTGAAGAACTTGCCCAAGGTCCTTACGCGGCAAGGTGGATTCGAACCTCGAACCTTCCGGCTTCAAGGCAACAACGCCACCACTACACCACCGCGCCCTACTTTTGTAAGCAAGCTTTTTCGAACTGGGTCGCCAAGGCTGCAGCATGTGCAAAACTTTCCTGGAAACATCAATACTATAAAAAAAAAATACAGGGATATAGACTGACTTGTTGAATAGATGTTATTAATGTAACCAATAAAATTTCCCAGTGCCTGTGAAATATGAAAAATAATTTCTTTTAGATTATATAGAATATCACGTGAACTGCATTGTACGTCTTTGACTTTTATCCAACTTATGTCTGTGCTTGGTTGAGGTTGGCACACAAAACTTGAAAACATTTCCAGGCCACGGCCAGGGCCGAATTGAGGCATGTTTAAAAAAATGAGTTTTAAAAACCTTAGAATAAATTGTCAAATTATTCGAAAACTACCAATTTTAACATATACAACTTTTGGACATGTGTCGGGCCTGTACTGGAGTTTCATCACCAGGCAGATTGATCCTAAAATCAGTCAGAGATGCTAGCTATCAGTTTCAATTGCTTATTTCACCCGATCGAAACTCAAGTGCTATGCTACACATTTTGAAATGGCGCCCTTATAATTATTGTGTAAAGTGCACTGTTGGCTACACTCTTTTTGTAAATCAATTTGGTCTACTACATAACTGGCATAACCGTGGAAAATATGTCAGCTTGTTATCAGTGCGGCACTACAGCAGGAAAATCATGGCAAATGACTTGGCAAAAAATCCTCTGCCTTGGCCATTGTCCTGCCACAAGGCTGCCAAAATTTTTCCCCTCCAAGAATTTTTATAGGGCATAAATTATTGCTTCTGCACTGTTTACTTTCACGAGTGCCCTGGCCATGCCCTGGTTAAAATGTCTGACCATGAATCATTCCAATATTATTAAATCATAAAAGATATAGGTCTGTACTTTACCACTAGACTGGAATATTAAACTTATAAGACTCGTTGATATATTGTAAAAAGCAAATTAATAATGGACGAGTGCTGATTTGTTGCATATAATTATGACATGTTTTGTGTGTCCTTCTGCCATGCTTCTGTAAGATTGGGGCTCCCCACTTTTACTGAATAGGGCCCCCACATTTGTTAATCCGGCCCTGGCCACTGCATTAAGACATTGCGATATTACAGGGATGCATTATTATAAGGTCAGTTCTAGAGAAGATTTAAATTTTGATCCAAATCTCTGCTCACAACATTATGCCAGAATTCAAGTCATAATAATGCACAATCAGAAGTCTGCAACAAACTGTTCATAAGGCCTACACAACCAAATACTTACACAGGGTACCAGCTTATTGACGAGTGACGCATCAAGTCAGAGTGGTTGCCCAAAGCGTAGTCTGAAGTCTTGTAATCTACAAGAGTAAACAACACATCGTAAGTAAGTACATGTGTACGATTGTACGTACAAAGATATGTCTATCCATGCTAGAATATGATTGAAAAGTAATTTTTGCGCAACAATCAAAATGTCCTTAAGTTGTTTCAGCATAGCTCAGTGTACCTTATTCGGTAAATTAAAACTAGATATCACTAGGTTCTTTGTTTTTGTTTCACAGACGAAGCAAAATGCACTGTTCACTGCCCCAGTCCCGATTCCGGTTGCAGGCATTATCAGCAGAGAATTTTATATTCAATTTCGAAGTGTAAGCTTACAAACATATATCCCCATATGCAAGTATATTTTTTAAACTGCTTCATTAAAGTAGCAAAAACTTATTATCGATAAGGTTCTGTTACACTAGCATGAATCAAGTAACTATGACCAACAAATCAACAAATTACTAGGCATTCAAAACTCTCCTTTAAAAGCAAAAATAATATGCTAATCACTAAGTAAAACGTAGGAATTGCACTTATGAATATTTAATGACCTCATGAACAATCATTATGGAGGAACAATGTTGCTAAGAATATTTCTTAAATTTCCAGTCAGAACTACAACTCAAAATGTTCTGAAATACTTGACCATCTCCAGTGATCTCATCTTCGATTGGCCTTGCAGATGGCACTTCATTCTTCTCTGAGATCGGCTAATCAAAAGCAAACGACAATATACAGTCAGACGCCAGCAACTGCTTATGGACTGTTAAATGAAGTTAATGGTAACACCCTTGTTTACACACCTCAATCCTTAAACACCTTACCCTTCATATTAAATTAAACCGTCCAGTTGACAACAGGACACCAGTGATAAATTTCCAAACTTCATCTGGTACAGGTTTGAGCAACCATCAATGGACACATTTAAAGATGCCACAGAAGTCATAAGATTAGATAAGATCAGATTAGTTCACCGACACTAGAAGAGATGTCAAGAACAAGGGCAAATTATTGACAATTATTGACATGTACGAGTGGTCATCAAATTCATATGCTGAAATTATTGCATTCAGCACTTAACTCTTTAATGATGAGCATATAATGACTGGAAACCAATGTAGTCCGCCAATAAAGAGTGAATATCATTCATTAATGCCAGTGCAATCATAAACAAAGGGCCGGTGTCACGAAATAAAGTCTCCCCCAGATACAAAGTCTCCCCCCAAAACCGAGTCTCCCCCTGGCTGAAACTCTGTATTGGAAGACATTTTCTGAAGTAAAAGTATTATATGTTTTCTTGTTCTATAATCTGGCAACGTAAACTAACCGTTTAGCCTGCTCATATCTAAATTTGATGCAACTGGAGCCCATTTCATGCTGAACGGGGAGACTTTATTTCGTGGATGGCGGAAATATTCTCTCCCCCACGGAGACTTTATTTCAGAGTATACTCTCCGGGGGCGAATTTATCCTGGAACAGATCCTCCAGGGAAGAATCTGTTTCGAAATAAAGTCTCCGGGGGAGACTTTCAGGGGGGAGACTATCACGCGACACTGGCCCTATCCCCAAATGGCACACCAGGCCAATCATAGTATTTTAAAAGTTAAAGTCAGTCTTCATAAAATGAAATCTGAAGACAAAAGCCTACATACTTAAAAGGGAGTTATCAGTACTTCAACAAATAATTCTTTGTAGTAGACAAAGTTGTATTTTTTAGAAATTGAATTTTTTTGGCATTTCAAAGTGCCCATTTACTTTTACCTTTATCATAAAATTCAAACCAAGTATCTTTTGCTTTTATTTGGGTTCACTAGGATCAAACAAAATGCCTTGAGCTTTTTCGATTAGTTTTGTATATGGCGTCCTCTGTCCGTCCTTAATTCACCTTCCTCTGAACTATCATTAATTATGATTTTGCATTAGTACAGATAACACTGGATAATTTGAATTTTCCGATAACGATAAAAGGAAATCACATTGCATTATCAAAAAAGAAAACTCTGTTCATTAAAAAAGTATTTCTTGAATTATAAATTCGTTTTGTTTGCAGTCCTTCTCCTTCAGACTTCAGTTTACAAAAACTTATAGGAATCTACTTTTACTTTTAAAATACCCTTCTTGGCAAAATACCTGCTAAACTACTTGCAATGATGTTGTAATGCAGTGTCTTGCAAACTTTTTAAATTCCCGCACACTCAGCACAGCAAAGTTTTTTCGCACACATCAATTAAAACTTATCAAAATAACAAAAACAACAGCAATAATTTCAGTAACTAAAGCAGATCATAAACATTGCAAAATAGTATTTTTGGTATCTGCATGGGGTTTCTTTTTCTTTACTAAAAGTTGTGCAATCCTGTAACTTGCGATTTGCACCTACTCTGAGATTGAACAAAATGACTAGAGCATTCTCAATTACTTCTGAATGTAAAATCTGAGTTTTTCAAAATAATCTTTTTGGCTTGTATTTTATTTCTGGATATTTGAGTAATAATAAATCTAAACATATAAGAACATACCTTGTCCAGTTACAGTGGTAGGCCTATATCTGTAGTAGTGACGTCGAGAGGAGAGCCCTGAGGTGTACACAAAAAAGAGCACAGAACACATTAATGTCACTAGAGTTTCTACTTTTGATCACATTACATTGAATAATTGTGAATGAAAAAACTATTCTTAAACTGAAAACTCAAAAATGAAAACACTCAAAAGCCGAAAATTCTATTTATGAAATAATTTCTTACAAAGTCAATTAAACAGACTAACGAATTTTAAAGTTACTGTCGCGGCCCACATAAAATCCAACAGTCATTCGATATGCAATTACCAATTGACTCTATCCACATCACATGCGTAACGAATGTGGAATCAGTATAATATAGGAGGCCTACTGAAAATAGTCGGTAATAATTGCAGTAGTCAAATCATCAAAGACAAGTGGTCCATATTTAATATTAGGATAACCAACAACGGTTAGGATTATTACATCTCAGAAACTTACCACGGTAACCAGGCTAATACCGGTCCAACACGAGTGAAGTTCATATCTACAATTACACATGCAAGAAGATTGCAGAAGTCATTTACAAGTCCGTAACGGAAGAGCAGTCTTTGCTTAAATTTGAATCTCTGCTAAGGTAATGCCATTTTAAGCAGTTCCAGATCACTGCGTTCAAAGTCGCAGAATTCGGCAGAGTAGTACATGTCATGCTAAAATTTATTTAGGTGAACAGCACAGTGTAACCATGGGGCACGGACATTTCCCCCTGGACAAAAAACCCCCCGGACAATTCCGCCTAGGGTAGGAGAAAAAACCTGGTAGAACATATTGCGTGTAAGTGATATTACTATAAAACGGCGGTCCTAAGTACGCAGGTTGGATTGATGAAAAGATTTCTCGCTAAATAGAAGTCGGATTGATACAAAATAATTCTTACTTAAATGGATGCTGGATTGATGAAAATGTTCTTGCTTAAATTGGAGCTGGCTTGATGAAAATAATTATTATTTAAATAGAAGTTGGATTAAACGAATTTTTTGCCTAAATTGAAGCTGGATTGATGACAAGGATTCATGCTGTCCTAAATTACATCAACAGGTATTATCTTCATATCGGAGTGACTGAATGGCACTAACAAGCTATAAGTTCACGCTTGAATGACAGCGACAGGTGTTTATTGGTATGACACTAACTAGTTGACACAGCACTGCAAACTGGATAATTAGCCTAAGTTTGAGCAAATAATACCTACAGAAATAGGGGGGATATGTCCGGGGGTATTGTCCAGGGGGAAATGTCCTACACTCGTGTAACCGTACGCTACCTTCCCTTGTCTAGTTTATTGTGCCAAAACAGGAACAACATTTGGTGAAGTGGGTAACTACACCAAATACCAGGACAATTTGGGATCAATCTGGGACAAGGGACGCACAATGCCGATTTCGTCGGGACTGTCCCAACGAATCCGGGACGCTTACAGTCCTTGTGAGAATGACTCATTCTCACTAGGCCGGTGTTACGAAATAAAGTCTCCCCCGATACAAAGTCTCCCCCCGAAACAGAGTCCCTGAAACTGTATTGGAAGAAATTTTCTGAAGTAAAAATATTATGTTTTCTTGCCATATAATCTGGCAACGTAAACCAACCGTTTAACCTGCTCATCTCTAAATTTGATGCGACTGTAGTCCATTTCACGCTGAACGGGGAAGACTTTATTTCGTGGACGGCGGAAATATTCTCTCCCCCACGGAGACTTTATTTCAGAACATACTCTCCGGGGGCGAATTTATTCTTGAACAGATCCTGGGGGAGAATCTGTTTCGAAATAAAGTCTCCGGGGGGAGACTTTTAGGGGGAGACTGTCACGCGACACCGGCCTGCCTATCCACCTTCACACAATCAACAGAAAGTCAGCTACATTGAGAACATACATTTTCTCTTAGTAGCACTACTAGATTAACAGCACAATTAAAAATGCAATTTTTCTTACAAATTAAATTTTTTTATCAAAAGAATAACTAAATTAATAAGAAAACAAACCACAAACAGCGATCTACTACCGGAATTTCCGCCAACAAATGAACACATTGACCATTATAATATACTCAAAAGATTTAGAATTAATAGAAAGCGGCTGGCCATCACAAGACAATACGCTGACCGGCGAGCCTCTTTGGCTGAACTCAGACGTCATACAAGACTATCGGAAGACGACGAACTGGCACAAGGACAAATTCAGCACTAACGCTGCAATGCAGTTAGCCTAGGACCCTAGGCCTATAGGCTATGCCTCTATTATATTATATAATTATTATGTTATTCGTTTAATAGAAATCAGATTGACAAGTCGCAACAAACACGGGTTACACGGTTACTATAACCTACATGTCTGATTACAGGATGAAATTAAATAGAGCCTAGTTAAAAAGTACATGTTGATTAATTGTTCTTGACTTGTAAACTTGACTCATGGCTTATAGGGCGATGTCCTTGGCCCGCGTCAGCCGCTCTATTATGGTAGCTCTTCATTTCTCCCTGTACTGTGCTCTGTGAATGGCATCTTGAATCTTTAAACCCATTCCTCGCAGTCTTCCTTCAAAAGTTTAGCGTGTCTATCCACCGTTTCTTTGGTCCTCTTCTCCCGTGTAGGATACATAGCCAGCTATAGTTCTATCTTCGGGTTGCTTTCCCTCTTCATTCTGGATGTGTGTCCAAAGTATCATCGGCGCCTTGTCTGCACTCTGTATAATTATTATGTCATGTGTGATGTTCAGCCTGTCGTAGATTTATCTGTTTCTTATTCGGTTTCTTCTTGTGACCGCTAGCCTACTTGTCCACAAGTTATATATTGTATGCTAGCCTACTAGACCTATCGGTTTAGACGATGCCTAGGCGTATACCTAGATAATTATGAAATTCGTTATCATACTTTGCTGGTTATTCAAAATCGAGAGCTCTCAAGCGAAAGCTGCAGCAGCGCTTGATGACAGGCTCTGGTCCGACTGAATGCTCGGTGTAAAGGTTTCAAATTACCCCCTCCAAAACATTACCCCCCCCCGGTTACTTGAAACCGGTTTCAGATTAGGGGTAATCTGAAACCGGTTTCATCCTACCCCCGGTTTCAGGTTACCCCCTCTGAATTCCGAATGAATTCCGTATATCCAGTTTCCATTTCACCTACACAGAACCTTCATCCAGCTTCCATTTCTCAAGCGTCGTTTTCGTCAATCCAGCTTCTATTTCACCTACAGAGAACCTTCATCCAGCTTCCATTGCACCTACAGAGAACCTTCATCCAGCTTCCATTTCTCAAGCGTCGTTTTCGTCAATCCAGCTTCTATTTCACCTACAGAGAACCTTCATCCAGCTTCCATTTCTCAAGCGTCGTTTTCGTCAATCCAGCTTCTATTTCACCCACAGAGAACCTTCATCCAGCTTCCCTTGCACCTACAGAGAACCTTCATCCAGCTTCCATTTCTCAAGCGCCGTTTCCGTCAATCCAGCTTCCATTTCACCTACAGAAAACCTTCATCCAGCTTCCATTTAATCTACAGAGAACCTTCATCCAGCTTCCATTTAACAAAAGTTGTTTTCGTCAATCCATTTAATTATGTGTTCGACATCAAAAACTCAGAAGCTGGATTGACGAAAACAACGTTTGAGAAATGGAAGCTGGATGAAGGTTCTCTAGAGGTGAAATATAACCTGGATTGACGAATACAAGGCTTGTGAAATGGAAGCTGGATGAAGTTTCTCTAGAAGTGAAATAGAAGCTGGATGAAGGTTTTCTGTAGGTGAAATAGAAGCTGGATTGACGAAAACAACGCATGAGACATGGAAGCTGGATTAAGGTTCTCTGGTTGAGAAATTGAAGCTGGATGAAGGTTCTCTAGAGGTGAAATGGAAGCTGGATAAAGCTTCTCTAAAGGTGAAATAGAAGGTTATCGGGGGTAATCTGGAACCGGTTTCAAGTTACCGGGGGGGGGGGGGTAATGTTTAGGAGGGGGTAATTTGAAACCTTTACACCGGTACGGGTTAAGCCCTCGGGATCCCGCCGCCAGATTTTCATGAAACCCTTTTATCCACCCTTATCTTCCGTCACCATACTCCTCCCACAGCCAGGTTTTGCATGTCTAAGCCCTATTATTGACTATAATATAATTCAAGCTTAATCAGGTGCAACTTAATGGAATAAAAAAATTGAAATGACACGTTGTTAGGCCTAAGCGTCAATGCAGCAGATATTAGGCCTATTCAGTTTAGCGGTCTAGATATCATGTATGATAATATAGGCCCTATATTGACTACATGTTTCACGTTTTCACCTGTTGGTAGCCCAGTGTGAAAAGTGGTCAAGGATGTCATCGAAATAAACAGTAGACTGAGTAGACTATAGGCCTACCTAATGGATCACTCTCAACACTTAGTCTATAAGAAGCTCCATTGCAGTCTGGCGTTTGTCTGTTATTTGGAGTTTACGAAAAATCTTTCCAGTTTAGAATAGAGTAAACGTTATTCTATCCCGGTCAGCACTATTCTGATAACTTTTGAGGAAAGCTTGAATATTTTATTATTTGACGTTGTACGTCGTTGTTCACTTTCGTCAATACAATACAGTAGGGGACTCTGTCAGCAGTTCCTTTTTATGTGAAACTAGGTGGCGCCACTATGTACATACGTC
>OX457048.1:22418917-22428917 GCA_949752735.1 Lumbricus terrestris
CCGCGACACTTAATCCCGCGACCATTTAATCCCGCGACAATTAATCCCGGCGACATTTAATCCGGGCGACACTTAATCCCGCGACCACATAATCCCGCGACAGTTAATCCCAGCGACATTTTATTCCGCGACACTTAACACCGGCAAAGTAAGAAATAAATATTTTTTTAAAATAAAGAAATTAAGAAAGTAAATTCTGAATTTATCATATAAAAATCAATAACGCAATATACCTATTCACAGGATTATTCGATATTGATTACAAAATTTTCAGCCTTTGCAGTAAAAAATATAAAACCCTGTACAATTCGATAAAAACAATAGTCACAGCAATATTTAAACGATTTCAGTCTTTGC
The DNA here is from genome assembly GCA_949752735.1 of Lumbricus terrestris. Taxonomy (NCBI): domain Eukaryota; kingdom Metazoa; phylum Annelida; class Clitellata; order Crassiclitellata; family Lumbricidae; genus Lumbricus; species Lumbricus terrestris. The sequence goes on from OX457048.1 coordinate 22,419,275, forward strand.
AGTTAAAAAAATAAAACCATGTAGGCTACAATTCGGGAAAAAACAATAGTCACAGGAAAATTAAAAAGAGTTCAGTGTTTGGAGTTAAAAATATAAAACCCTGTACAATTCGATAGTCACAGCAATATTCACTATTGTTTACGAAAGCCTATATTACGAGTGAGATAGATGAGACATTTCTGCAGACTTGCGTATTATCTTCCTAGATGGTTGAACTACTTCGATGGCACCTTGCAGTAGTAAAGATTTCTGTTTGTGTATGTCTTCCGTTATACCGGTCAGGAAAGTCCACATCGTCGGGTGATGACATTGAAAAAGGGACTGGAGCCCATGGTGCCATCCTTCAACAGCATTAGTCGTTCGTGCGATACCGTCGATTGATGCGGCATGCTGGTTCCACAAGGCGACGTTGAACAAAGCTGGACCGTAAGTCTCTTTTCGTCTTCGAAACTTGCGCCCTCTCACGCACCTCTTCTTACAGTTGGCCATGTGGACAACAACAGTCGTACAAATAATCAGACTCACGTATGCATAGGTACCAAATGTCGCGGTATCAAATGTCGCGTGGTCATGTGTCGCTGGAATTAAATGTCGCAGGGATTAACTGTCGCGGGATTAAATGACGCGGGATTAAATGTCGCCGGGATTAAGTGTCCGGCTCTAACTGTCGCGGTATTAAGTGTCGCGGGATTAAGTGTCGTGCTACCGACCTACTGTATACGATTCCCATTCGTTCATTTCTCTAATGTATTGAATCTACGAAGCTGAGACGTAGCCTAACTGACGTTAACAAACCTTTGTTGTAGGACACTAAGCAAATACACTATAGAGACTCTATAGGATTCCCATTCGTTCATTTCAAATCTAAGTCTACTAATACAATTAGAACCTAAATGACACTAAGAGCTTTCGTTTGCATGTGAATGCCAGTGACAACTCTTATCGATTACGGCATTATTCTATGATTTGCACATAGGGGGCTTTTGTCCGGGAGGGCTAATGCCCTAGGCAAAATGGGGGGGGCTTTTGTCCAGGGGGGGCTAATGTCCGAGGGGCTAATGTCCGAGGGGGCTTTTGTCCGGGGGGGCTAATGTCTTACACCCGTTAATGGTATGGACCTGCTGACCGGACCGGTTGAAGTTGGGCAACATGACGCGAGACAGACTCAGACAGATAGTGGCGTCGGACCCCTACGGGTATTTAGCCCAAGGATTTTGATGATGATGATGATGATGATGATGATGATGATGATGATGATGATACGTACATACATAATTATTAACACTTATACATACATACGTATATATATATACACATCCATGTATTGTATTGTATCTTCTTCTTTAGGTCTGCTGCGGCAGTGCTGCCTCTCGGCAGGTCCAAATGCCCAACGACGCCACTCTTCTCGGTGTTGTGCTTTTTCTTTGAGTTTCCCATATCCATCCTTCATCATCCAGTTCAAGAACTTATTCATAGGTCTTCCTCTTCCCCTCCATTTTGCCCTCCAGTATGTCTCTTTGCAAGAAGTTGCCTCTCAGTATATGTCCCATCCTGTTCTTCTGCCTTGTTCTAATTGTATTCATCAAGGTTCTTTCCTCTTCCACCTTTTCAATACTTCTTCGTTTGATTTATGCTCTGTCCAGCTGTATTGTATTGTATTTATAAATTTATAAAGCGCCTCTCACAGTGCACACCAATCAGAGGCGCTCCCAGTACGTTAGACCAAGAGAGAAAAAAGTAGTCTTGAGAGTTGAGACACCGAAAGGAGGCATTAGGCCCACCAGTTAGTATGGAAGAACGCGTTGAAAGAGGAAGCTGGTTCCACAATGCCGGGCCAATGAGAGCAAAGGCATAATTTATCCATGCATACATAAATACATACATACACATGCATACATACATACATACATATATACATACATACATACATACATACATACATACATACATACATACATACATACATACATACATACATACATACATACATACATACATACATACATACATACATACATACATACATACATACATACATACATACATACATACATGTATACTTGTGGGGCGCGGTGGTGTAGTGGTGGCGTCGTTGCCTTGAAGCCGGAAGGTTCGAGGTTCGAATCCACCTCGCCGCGTAAGGACCTTGGGCAAGTCCTTCACTCACAGTTGCTCAGCGCTTCGGCGTGAAACTCCGACGCAGTGTCCGCTCAGAATTCGGGAGCGCCTCGAGTAGAGAGAGCTTGAAGGGGCGCAATAACAAGTGAACATACAAACAAACATACATACATACATACATACATACATACATACATACATACATACATACATACATACATACATACATACATACATACATACATACATACATACATACATACATACATACATACATACATACATACATACATACATACATACATACATACATGCATACATACACACATACACACATACAAACATACACACATGCAAACATACGTTCATACACACACATACACACATACAAACATACGTTCATACATAGATACTTAAATCAATATTATATACATCCATGATGAACAAACAATTATCAAACATGCATGTATTCGTGCATGAATGTATGAATGTATGTATGTATGTATGTATGTATGTATGTATGTATGTATGTATGTATGTATGTATGTATGTATGTATGTATGTATGTATGCATGTTTGTATGTATGCATGCTTGCATATGTGTGTGCATATTAATTTTGTCTGAATATACCGGTATGTTAGTATTCAGTGGATATGTAGGCCTATACATGCATGTAGTTTTGCTTTTATGTACATACGTTCGTGATGTATGAATGTATGTATGTATTGTATGTTTGTTTGCATGCCTGTGTGTATGTTTGTATGTATGTATGTATGTATGTATGTATGTATGTATGTATGTATGCATGTATGTATGTTTACGTTCATACATACATACATAACAGTCTATTGACGAATTGCCCTTTGAAAAACAGTTATAGAACCCAAATCTTGTAGTGCAAAGTTGCTGACATCCGGCCCTACAATGGCTAAAAGGCTCATACGATACGGAAGCTTTTTTACGTTGGGTCTCCTATCATGCTTCGAGGAATTTGCAATATTGCCTCTATCAAATTTCCAGCAGAGCCTACAGTCGGAACCTGAACCCAAATCGCACAGCGTTTTAGATAGGCCTAATTAACAAATTGTAATTCAAAGGTAAGTAAGTAAGTATGTACTTTATTGAACCGCCTGCAAACGCACTGCGGGAGCAATCGACAAGAGCAGAATAATTAAAGCATATACAACCACGGCAAATTGAAATATGCAATTCAATAAACATATTATAAAACTACAATACTACATAATAGACATATTATGAACTATATAGGAGAGAACTTGTGCTAGACAGGAAAAATTATTGTCACTTGAATAGCATTCGTGTTATAAAGCCACATCTGGTTAATGCGTCCGCATGATGAATCTCACGGTTATGAGAACGAGGACGGAGTGAGTAGGTGACATTCTGAATGGGTGGTAACAGAGGACCAAGCATAGGCGTAGGAGGCAGGGATGCCTCCAAATTTCGGGCAAATGCCCCTCAAATTTTGGACAAATGTGTTTTTCGCGGGCAAAACAGGCATGGGCGGACAAACCTTTTCGGGCAAACAGGCATGGGAGGATTTTTTCGGGCACACGGGGTAAAACAGCTATATTTTCAGAAGATTTGAAAGAAATGACTAAAAAAGGTCATCAGTTATTTCTGCTGAGAAATCAGTTATTTCGGCTGGGATATCGATGACTAAAAAAAAGGTGACCCATCAGAAAATTAATTTGGTCGAAGAAAAATTGTCGGGTGATTCGCGGTCCGACAAAACATGTAAACTATACTTTTCAGGCAGAGTCAAATCTTTGCCCCCACTGCCGAAATGTCCCCTACGCCTATGGAACCAAGGACGTGGCTTTCGGATTGGCGATCCGCGCAGACCTATTTGAGTTAATCAGGTGTGAGAAAATGAGACCACTATTTTCGTTGGGCTATTATTTCATTCTTCGTTTTATATCACTAGTGATATAAAACGAAGAATAGTAGGCCTATTGGGAAAAGATGCATTCATGAAAAGGGGCGAGTTGATGAGAGGAGGGTTGAGCAAAGATCTAAAGAAGAGACTTGTCAAAGTGCTGGCATGGAGCGTGGTACTGTATGGATCGGAGACATGGACCATCAGGAAAGAAGATAGCAACAGACTGGAAGCCTTCGAGATGTTGATATGGAGAAGGATGGAAAAGGTGAGCTGGACGGAGAAGGTGACAAATGAAGAGGTGCTACAAAGAGTAGGAGAAAAAGATCACTGATGATAACTTTAAGAGAAAGGCAAAAGAACTGGATTGGACACATACTAAGAGTAGACTCCCTCCTGAGAGAAATCATAGAAGGAAGACTGGAGGGGAAAAGAAAGAGAGGAACACCGAGGCAGATGATGCTGGGATGGATGATGTCTGAAGGATACAGCGCACTGAAGAGGAAAGCACAGCGAAGAGAAGAATGGCGTCATTGGAAGTTGGAACCTGGCGAGGGGCAGAGAACTTCAAGAAGAAGATTATTTCATTAAATCAAATCACGTACTGTAAATAAATAGAACCGGATGGTCTAACACAAAAGAACCGACCACCATGTAGGCGTATTAGCCTTAAACTGTGATAAATTGGATATAACCAAAAACTTATTTGTAGTTATTTATTTCTCGCAAGTGCTAGCCTATAGCGACCCTTCAAGCTTATTACGCAGAGGCGTCCTCGACTACAGCGTGGACACTGCATCAGTTTCATGCCGAGGCGCACGACTCGCCACGAGCTATTGCGAGTGAGGGATTTGCTTTTAAGGTCCTTAGCCTACGAGGCGGTTTGAGATGGATTCGAACCTGAAACTCTCCGGTTCCAGTAAACCGAACCCACCGCTACTCCACCTCTCGCCCCTAAAAAACTGCATCGCGATGACCGAAACTAAAAACGCAAACCCGCAGCATGTACAATTAAACGTTTGTCCGTGAACAAGGAGGACATTTTGAACACCATATATAGCTGAATTTCACTTCCTTTCAGGTTTTCCATGTTGGAAAGTTCAATTTTTTGGTGCTGCATTTTAAACGCTCATAAATTTGACAAACTCACGAATATTTCTAATCGGCTTTAGGACCTCGTGTAAATATGGTCACTGTTGCTCTGTTTAAAATTTCAGACAAATTATAAGAGTTTTGACCGAGTTATTACACTTTTTGTGGGGTCTACTTTTTTATCCGGACACAGTGTATAACTGCACATTTTGCATGCTAGAAAAACCTGTCTCTCAATACGATTGATCTATCTCTGTCAGTCTGTTTGGTATGCCTCTACGTATAAGTAAAACAGACAAAGTCATAATCGGAGAGGCCAACATTAATTGTTCGCCTTAAAAAACCAATAAATATAGGGGGCCTACTTGTCTTAAATTTGCACACTGTTCTTGAAATGAAGTTGAATAATGTGGAAAATGTACATAAATTTTTTTCGCTATTGCACTGGGGGGCCCTGACAATGGGGGTCCGCTGCTATGGCAGGCATGACATACTGAGTAATCTGGCCATGGTCGCTTAAAATTTAAGATTATAATCAACTTCAAGAAGACAGTATTTCAAATTTCAGCAACCTATAGGCTAGGCCTACCAAGGTAACCAAACTTACAAACCCGGGCTAGAGTAGGCTATATACTAGTATATAGGCTATAGGCCAAGTTCATTAGTAGCCTATAATAATATTATTATGGTCATGCATTTATACGCGATGCATGCAGATAATTTACAGATGTTAGTTATTAAATTATTGGCGCTGCGACCGAAGAGCAGAATTGTGTTGCCTTAAACTCATTCACCTGAGCTTCAGATGGTTCGAGAACACAGGGAACAAAGTCATAGAAACCAGTACATGCCATGCTGAATTTTTTTTTCAACAGTCCGTTTTAACAAGGTCGGTGCTCATGTAATTGAGATTGTTACACAACAGGATTGTCCACAATGCCTGAACGACCTCTCGCAAAAGCATTAAAAACGGACAATCTGTTATTGGCCTACTGAGTGCCAGTGGTTTGAAAAGTCTTGAAGACTACAACGCAGCGCCATCCACCATCGGAAGTTCAGCCAGCAACTTTAGTTCTGTAGAGCGCGAAACGTAAAATCCATTGTACAACTTGATTTAGTAGGCCTATGCAAATTATGAGCAACATTTTGAGACTTGGATCTCGGCAAATTCCGGGACAATCTGGGATCATTCCGGGACACGGGACGCACAGTGCCGATTCCGGGACTGTCCCGGCGAATACGGGACGGTTGGCAGCCCTAATCTTTCGTCAATTCAGCTTCGATTTCAGCGAGATTGTTTTCATAAATTCCACTTCTATTTCACTTAGATTAATATCACCCATGTGCGAAGCTGCAACTAAAGTCGCACGAAGAGTTATAGCCTGCTGCTCACTTAGCACCGCTGCCACCAAGCACTTCGTCACCAGTAAAGTTCTCGTGAAGTGTATATATATAAAGTTATAAACGCTTCAATCAGCGCAATCAGCGCCTACTGAATAAATAGACTGACATAGGCATAAAAGTTGTTTAATAGGTGAGTTATTGTGACTAGTACTACATCGTGTCTAAAAAAACCTGTGCAAAATTGTTTCTGTCAGAACTTTGTCAAATTTCCACCAATCTTAATAACTTTTGGTATACGTAGACGACAAAATGGCTGAAATTTTATGCTATATATAAATATTCCCACCTCACCTGACACATTTCACCGCACAACCTTGTTAAACACAGATGCACTAATTTTTCATATAACACTTAAATTTTATTACCTGCAACAAACTATCTGACGACTGAATCAGCACGCAGTAAAGTAAAATATGGTTGACTTAGCAGAGTTTTTTTAATTGCTATGACAGATCTGCCTAAAAGTGTTAGAATTGGTCCTCACTGGAGTCACTGCTCGAAATGTGCCCCGAATGCACGGACACAAGCTCTTAGACGGCGACGCAACTGGCCGACAGTAGCATCAACGATCGACTAGTCAAAGCACGCCCACTCTTCAAGCAGGAGCGTTTTGAGTTCGTTGACGTTGGTTATTCTGGACCAGTTAACCTTCTCCTGCAGCACACTCCATATGCTATAGTCCACTGGGTGAAGATTCAGTGAATGCGGCGGCCACAGTGTTGGAGGGATGAAGTCGGGCGTCTCTCGTTTTTTTGAGACACGGTGTCACCTGGTCACCTGGTGCCGTCAGCTCTTGGAACTCTGGCGACAGTTTTGATGTATCCTCTCCAGTGTCTCCTCTCTCTTGCCGCCTCTCTCAGCTGTTCCAGGCTCATGCCAGACTTTTCCTGTACCTCATCCAACCATCTCTTCCTTGGTCTTCCGCGTCTCTTCCTTCCCTCACCGCATGCCGTCGTCAGCTCCTTTTCCAAACCGTTAGATCGCATCACATGGCCGAAGTAGCTCAATTTCCTCCAAGTTGCTGTTTGCTGCAGTGTCTCCTCCCTCTCTATTCCTAGCTCCCCACGCACCGATTCGTTAGTTCTCTTCTCCGTCCATGAAATCCTTAGCATCTTTCTCCAAATCCACATCTCGCACGCGTTGATTCTCCCTTCCATATCCTGTGTCTTTGTCCATGTTTCGCATCCATATAGGAACACTGGGAAGATCAGTGCTCTTACCAGTCTTTTCTTTGTTTCTCTACTCACGTATTCATCCTTCCAAATCCTTCCCAGACCGTTCATTGCCGTTTTCCCCATTGTTACCCTCCGCCTTATTTCCATATCACTTCTTCTCTCTTTCTCTATCATAGACCCCAGGAATGTGAAGCTCGATACTACCTCTATCGTTTCTCCATCCACCTCAAAGTTTTCCCATGTTGCAGTAGTCATAACCTTTGTTTTCTTTACATTGAAGTATAGTCCCGCCTTTTCGCTTTCCTTCCTGACTCTTCTTATTAACTCGGCCAGGTCGTCCCTCTTCCCCGCCAATAATGTCGTATCATCGGCGTACCTCAAATTATTCAGTATTTTCCCCGCTATCCTTATCCACTCTGTTGCCTCCTCCAATCCAGCCCTCATCATAATTCTCTCGGCATACAGATTGAACAGGAAAGGAGATAGAATGCACCCCTGCCTCACTCCTTTCCTTATTTTAAATTTTCCTGTGTCTCCATATTCAGTTCTTATTAACGCCTCTTGATCCACATAAAGGCCTTTCAGTAGTTTAACCAGATGCTTCGGAATTCCCATCTCAATCAGCGTCCTCCACAGTAGTGTATGGTCTATGCAATCAAACGCCTTACTATAGTCTATAAAACACATATGCACCTCTTGCCCGTACTCCCTCTGTCTCTCCATAATCCACCTTATATTGGCGATGTGGTCGCGCGCTCCTCGCGCCTTCCTGAATCCCGCTTGGTTGGCTGGTAATTCCCTTTCAATTGTCATCTTCATTCTTTTGTGGATCATTTTGAGGAGTATTTTGCTCGTGTGTGATATCGCTATCGTTCGATAATTTCCACACTCTCTCGCGTCTCCTTTCTTGAATATTGGTATGAACACTGACCTTTTCCAGTCCTTCAGCCACTCCCCAGTTCTCCAGATTTGATTGCATAGTTTTGTAATAGTCCTCACCACTGCTTCATCTCCCGCTTTTACCAGTTCTATAGGTATTCCATCATGTCCTGGCGCTTTGTTGTCCTTGAGCTGTTTTATCGCCCACTCCACCTCTGCCTCCAATATCTCTGGTTCGCCATGGGGTAATTTTCCTTGACGTTTTCTTTGGTACATGTTTCTCTGCCGCCTCCTGGATCACAGTTTTTATCTTTGTCCATAACTTGTTTGCATCCTCTTCTTCCTTTGTATCGTCTCTCTCTAAGATCTCAAACCTATTCATTATCTCCACCCTGTATTCTGGTGTTATGCTTTTGCAATCGAAACTGGTCGTTCTTTTGCCTCTCTTCATCTTCTTCAACTTTAGCTGCAATGTAGCCACTATTATCTCGTGGTCTGTTCCGCAATCCGCCCCCGGTTTTGTTCTTACATCCTTTATCGTGCTCTTCCATCTTTTGTTCACTACCACGTAGTCGATGTTTCCTGTGTTTTCCATCCGGCGTCGTCCATGTATAAAGTCTTCTTTTTGGTTGTTCTAACCATGTGTATATGGTTATCTTCTGCCAAGAAAACAGTTATGATGTAAAAGAAAAATTTTCTCATCACTACTCGTAGCTCATTGGAATTACAGAACTCCACCATTCTTTCACCTGCCTCATTCCGTACACTCAATTCGTACTTACCCACTACTTCTTCCCTTCCATTTCTATCCTCACCAACTTTCGCGTTGAAGTCACCCATAGTCACCAGTATGTCTCCCCTCGGTGTTGCGTCAATTGTGCCTTGCAGGTCTATGTAGAAAGCTTCTTGTTCCTCCTCCGCCGCCATCGTTGTAGGGGCATATGCCTGTATAATTGTCGTATTGATCCTTCCTCCCCTAAATCTTACACTCAGTACTCTGTCACTCACTGTATTATACCCCATTATCGCATCAGCGCTCTTCCTATCGCACATGATTGCTACTTCGTTCCTCCC
>OX457048.1:22433917-22693917 GCA_949752735.1 Lumbricus terrestris
TCAATTTGCTGTAACAAATAAATAAAATATACAGGCCTGCGTAATGCGAGATTGAGACTGACGGTAATGGTTTACGATAATGAAAACACTAATTTATCATAATAGCTCAAAACGTCACATTGCGCGTTGCCTAGCAACAAAGTATAATAACCTGAAACTACGTCAAATCTGACTTCCTTTGATAAATTCATTTATCGTATCGTATCAAAACATTAATTTACAGAGCGCATCTCGTAACATGGACCATTCAATATGGAAAATTGGGGGCGGAAGTGACGTCTTGAGAGATCGAGAGAAGGTGCTGGAATGAGATCATTTACTAGCACATGATGTAAGAACTACAGTGTGCAATGTAGACCTAACAGTAGCAGACCCCTCCCCAAATAAAATCCTCGTTACGGTCTTGGATTACACCTAGCATAGCTGCAATAAAGTTAAATCAGTCGACTCATCCTTATGATAATAATGTTCATACTATGACGAGTTATCATACTGCGGTGTGTCAGTTTTAACTAGACTAACAATAAACGCGAATCTATGTATCTGTAGTCTCTCCTCTACTCGGTATTCACTCAGGTCGTATCTCATATGTATGCATGTATGGACATAGCCTATGTATGACTTTTTGTATGTGTATATGGCGACTTATATTAGCACCTTAACAAGAACCTCACAAGGTCGCTTAACGTATACCTACCCAGCAGACCTAAACAGATGCGATTTAAAAGATTTTCAGAATGTTTATTGAATTGCACGCGGTGCAATGCTGCGAATTGTTAATGGAAGACTGTTCCAGAATGAAAGTCCACTGCATGAGGAGGCACGGTGAGCCCAAATCGATGTACGCGAGTGCGGGACTATCAAGTCTCTACGAGTTGCAGAGCGTGAGTATCGACGTCCGGGCTGAAGACGATAACACAGAGCTATGTATTCCGGGTCAGCTCCGACCATTCAATGATGTTCGTCCCATGCTGATGATCTTGAATGCGTTTCCGTACACAACCGGTCCACGGAGCCAGCGCAACGCGTCTCGCAAATGGATCGAACATCGATATTTTGGTAGCTTATTTATTGTAGCCACAGGATATCACGTTGCTCAGCAGTTTCTGTGAAAACCCACAGACAAGCGATCGACTTTCCTATAATTATAGCCACCGTTTCCTTTGGTTTCATTTCCTTCATTTATGTTGAAAGTTTTCAGTCTTTGCCTCAACCTTCGTGTTTACACCTACGCCAGTAGGCCTACACCTGTTGTACCGGTAGGCCTACTGTCCATATTTTCTCAAATCAACATTAGTTTATTCTGAGAAAACAACAATAGTCCAAAACAGACAGAAGAAAAAATGTACACAGCGCACTGTATGAATAATATCAATAGCACACCTTGACATAGACATAGACATAGACATATTTTTTATTGATCCCATCAATTCAATTGTACATGTATGTTTAACAAAGTATAGACATAATTCGCAATAAGAAAATACTCAAAGTGAATAGGTATTATAAGAGTGAGGGAGCAAATAGGCACACCAAAAGGGACAAGTCCCGCTAAGCAGGGGCCTAATTAACAAAGTGAAGTGAGAAAGTGAAAGCTGAAGTGAAAGTGAAAGCTTGAACCTAGTTTGCATAATATCAACTGAGATAGCAAAGGACGCTGATGAATAGGTCGACTAGCCCAGCAGATCCGAAAATAGGCTATAACGAATAACTTAAGATAATGGCTGAGTTTAGTAATTCATACACAGGAAACTCAATAAGGAAGGTAGATAAACAGGCAAATGGAAGACAAGGATAGGAAACACAATGGGCATGGCGAGTGGAGCAAGGATCGAGAGCAGACAGACAACACTCAACAACTCAAATGATCGCCAAGGCATTTCTTATACTGGACTACCTTCATCGTTCTCCAGTGTTTAATCTAGACGTTTCTGTGGAGGGGGGAAAAGAAGTTCCCCAGGAATGAATTTTCCCCAGTAAAATTGCGAGGTGCTGTATACATGCAAATACGTACCAGTCCTTCCCTCTAGAAAAGTGAATGCGCAGCAATTCTCCCACCAGAAAACCGAGTGACCGTGTGCACATACATGTACATGCATACATGCTGGTAAATTATCGTTTTGCAGAAAAGAATCGTTAGAATAATAGCTGGCTCCCCTTATAACTCACACTCAGAATACCTATTTACTCAACTTGGGATCCTAAAAGTCTTACAAGTTAAACAACTACAGATGTGTGAATTTATGCACCGTTATACTTATAATACACTGTCTGTTTCCCATGCCAGCTTCTTTAATCTAGCTTCGGACATCCACTCCTACAACACGAGAAACCTTGACTCATACAGAAGTGCGCCTGCTCGTACTAACTCTAGAAAATTTTCGATTAAATGCATAGGTCCAAGGGAATGGAATAGAATTCCTCAAAGTATTCGTAGTAACCATAATCTTAATTTCTTTAAGCATCAATTACGTTCGTGGTTAACTGGACTGAAGTATTAGCTCCACTCTTTATCTTCACTCTGTCTATACCCCATATACACTAACAGCACTTCTATTCTAATCTTTTAGTTTTCTTTCTAGTTAAGGTTTATTTCGTTTTATTCCTTTTCTTAGTTAAGGTTTGATAGTTTAACAACATCATGTTGCCCTGACTGCGAATGTTTATGTTTTTAGTTAAGACTGCATCATGTGTATATCCAGGTTATAAATATTTACATGATAGGCCTACTTGCCTATCTGCCATCTTGAATCTAAAGCGTGCATATAGGTAGCCCTACCAGTGGAACTTCTAATCCCTTCTGGGTTTCCGTTTGTAACCAACTGTTATGTATATATAGGCCTACTTCATAAAAATGTTTTTGTTATATTGGTGCAATAAAATTGATGGTTATGGTTATGGCTATAGTTAAATTTTGACACAACTGACAGAAAGACTAAAAGAGGTCGTCAGAAAATTTGACTGCTGAAGGTGTCGTCGGTGACTCAGCCAACTGCTCAAAATGTCCGGCCATCTTTTTCTTGCACCGCCTAGAAACCCGAATCCCCCCCCCTAAAGCAGAGGGACTAGAATCACTAGATTAAACACCTATCGTTCTTAGATTCACGCTTAGGCCTATTATGTATCTTCATGTCTACGACAATAGAATGTCTCGCAAGTCGCAACTATGGCCATCGCAAGACTCAGCGATTTACAAGGACGGGTGCAAGTGGCACCCCGTCAAAAGAGTGACCGACAAAAGAGCGCCGACAAAAGAACGCCGACAAAAGAGCGCCGACAAAAGAACGCCGCTGTTTAGAGAAATAACATCGCTGAAGAGTCGGCCTAGAAGTGATAATATTCTGAGCAAATAAACAGCTGAACGACGACGACAAAAAGCAATTAATACATTAAATATATTGTTTCACACGTTGTAGCTTGCAGGTATTTTGTCTACACGAGCACCACACACGTTATGAGCGCTTGGAATAAATGTTAGAAAAAACCAAGTCGTCCGAGTTTGGAAAGCGGTGACAAGAGAGGTTGGAAAGGTCGTTATAACGTGATATTATTTTTGCAAAGGAAGCAAGGACACTCAGCTGTTCGCAATTATCATGGAGGAGATCGCATCGCAGAAATGGAAAGCCATTCGACTTTTGCGGATACAGATATCGAAGTGATAGCGAAGACAAAGACTTCTAATTAAATTGCTTGTTTGGACGTCTTAAACGTAGTTTTAACTTCTCAATAATTTGCTAGTTTATACTTCTTAAATATATATATGAACTATATTTAAGTATAAACTTGCAATATAGTTCATACATCTCATACATGTACATGTACATCATACATAAATATAGTCCATACATCTCGTCAAATATTAGTCTAAGTCATGTGGGAGTGGATCTCTTGCCTATTGCAAAAAATATGTTTTGACCGCTAGGCCGACTCTTCAGAGATGTTATTTCTTTTAAGAGCGGCGCTCTTTTGTCAGTCGCTATTTTGACGGGTCACCGGTGCGCTTATTTCCAAAATGTACATTCCAGCTGCAACCAGCCAATCACATAGGGGAATACAATGTGGAAGAGGCCAAGACCGTAGGGGGAGGAGGTTGTCGAGTACAATTTCTGACCATCCCTTTGTAAACTATAAACAACACGTGCGTGTGGGCAGGCTCTGACGATTTTAGACGAATTGCAATGTAAAAGGTTTAAAATTTCTTACAAATGACCCTACGTATGGAGGAACATTTTGCACAGGTAATTATGTCTCATTTTAGCGCTCTTTATCGTTAAATTTAAGCATGGCTATAACATAGAAGACCTATTATTATAGGTGTCGTTCGCGTAGGCTATAGGGTATATAAGGTTTCGCGTCGTGAGGGTCGGTTAGGGTTAGTGTTAGGGTTAGTGTCGTCATTAGATTCTTAAGATTTTTGCGTCGTCAGGGTCGGTTAGGATTAGTGTTAGGGTTAGTGTCGTCATTAGATTCTTAAGATTTTTCCGTTGCTTCTTTAGCAAGTTGGTCAAGCTAATAGCCTACAGCTTCACCAATAACTGCTAACATCAACTACTTTCTCCCCCCTATGGTCTTCGCCTCTTCCACATTGTATTCCCCAATCATGACACGCGATTGGCTGAAAACCCTGCGGTTGCAGCTGCCATGTACATTTTGGAAATAAGCCACCGGTGCTGCACCGGCGGTGTAAGGTACGGATGTTCTCAAAATACAATAATACCCTGTCCAAAAAGTGTCTGCACTGAAATTCTTGGAATTTTGCTTGCAGACTACCCTTTGATTCTAATCCTCGTTAAGCACCCTCAGAAGAACATGGCAGGCGACATTTGATTTAACGGGTGGCCGAGAGGTGAACGCTTTAGGTTCTCTTCCAATCTAAGGGCGACGGGAAGGCTGATGAAAAGACGGCCGTAGAAAACCAAATGAGGGTAATGGGAGAACAAGAAGACGATGAAAAGCTTTAGATTGGAACAGAAGAAGTAGAAGAAAGATAAAAAAAAATAATTAAAAGGGGAAAGCACAGAGGATGGATGCAAAGAACGCAGAGGAAAAGGAGAAGGGGAAGAAGAAGGAGAACATGAAGAGAAGAAGTAGGAGAAGTCGAAAGTTCACTACAGATATAATATCATCATCGTCATTGTCATTGTCATCGTCATCGTCATCGTCATCATCATCATCATCATTATCATCATCATCATCATCATCGTCATCGTCATCGTCATCGTCGTCGTCGTCGTCGTCGTCATCATCATCATCATCATCACTGCTATTATTGAAATGAGACAGGATTGGAAGAAGCTCTGTGAGTTAAATTATGCATGTACTTTAGCTGAAGAAGCATATTATTAAAATAATAAATTATCATGGATATAATTGTCCATAAAGAAGAAGCGCCTATTGAATAAATAGACGTACATCGGCATGAAAGAATCCTTTGATGGATGTGTTGTTGCGATTATGTATATAGTCAAGTGAGAACTCTTCTTTTACATCATTATTATATGGAACCTTTTACAAGGGTTTCAGTTTTTAAAAGCCTAAAACTGCGAAGCAAATTTTCTCATAAGAAGACAGTATGGTTTCCCTATCCCATTTCACAACGGGGTAAGACTGAATGATGTCCAACATGCAGCAGTAGAACTGTGCCTCCCTCTACCTATAAAATTTAATGTGCCTGAATCTATCCCCTACGACCGCAATAATTGTAAATTTGAAATTGGTAAGGTGTAAATAAGAGCAAACAATAGTAGACATAGGCCTAGATTTACTTGTGTGTGGCTTAACTAGATCGAAGCTCGATCGGCTAAGAGTTGAAATCTAATTAAGTCGAACGACAAAGCATGTTTCTGTTTCTTATAAATGGACTTTTCAGACAGCTACTTAACGGCTATTGGCTGCATGGCAAATCTAAACAGCAATGTCTGATATAGCCTACATGTAAGTGCAGCACTGTTAAAATGATGATCAAAGACAGTGCTCTGCTGGATGCATGAGCTCCTGAATAGGCAACCGGGAATTAGCGCCATATGAATTTGCTGTAATAAATAAAAATAGGCTACGTAGTTCGAAGTTTAAGGTTTACGATAATGAAAATAACGATTTTAACATAATAGCTAAAAACGTCACATTGCGTCACTTTTGCGTGTTGCCTAGCAACAAGATATAAAAACTTAAAACTACGTCAAATCTGACTTCCTTTGATATGCCTTTGTTGCATCGTATAAAAAATTACAGAGCACCTCTCGCAGTATGGACTATTCAGTATGGAAACCCCGGGGGAAAGCTATGTCTTGAGAGAGCGAGAGAGGATGCTGGAAAGAGCCAAGATATTAGCTTAGGCTGCTTAGCCCGTAGAAGAGGTGCAGAACATTCCATGTGGAAGGACCTATCACAGCAAATGCTCATGACCTTTTTAATATGCTGTAATTTTAAACTTAAACAGCGCCGTTCACGGAAGTGACCGTTCAGCAGCACTTGCGGTTCGGGTACCCGAAAGAAGAAATGGGTTTTAGAGAGAGAGACAGAGATGTTGGATAGGAACAGATTTATAAAGAATGGAGACATGTAAAAGAGGAGGCGAGGGCATCCAGAGAGCAGGCCAAATGGTCGCAATTAGTGATCTTGTTTGGGCCTAAGCGGTCATTGATCAATGAAAGAGGTAATTCTTTTAAGAATTAAATGATTGCCACTATATATATATATATATATATATATATATATATATATATATATATATATAGTAGCCTACCTTGTATATATATATATATATTATACAAGGTAGGCTACTGATCTATGGCAGCATCGAAGCACATGATTTGGATCGTTGATTATTGCCTGGCTGGTGCAGTAGTCTGCTGGCTGGTGCAGTAGTCTGCCGGCGGTAGAAAACCCACCGACACGGCAGAGGAAGAATGAAAAGAATGCGGAGAAGAAGAAGGAGAAGTCGAAACATGAAGTGGTTAAACGATCATCATCGTCGTCGTCATCATCATCATCGTCATTTCTTAAAATAAGACAGCTTTGGAAGATTTTGTGTGTTAAATGTAAAGCTGACGTAAGCATCTAATTAAGTAGGCTAAAATAACTAATCACAGCTAAGTTTTTATGTTGATAAGAAGAAGCACCTATTGAATAAACAGACGAACATCTATAGGCATAACAAATTGTTTAATAAGTGAGTTATTGTGATTAGGCCGGTATAATATATAGTCAGTGGAGAAATCTTCTTTTACATAATTATATGGAACCTTTTACAAGGGTTTCAGTATTTTAAAAGCCTAAAACTGCGAAGCAAATTTTCTAGTAAGAAGACAGTATGTTTTTCCTATCCGATTTCACAACGGGATACGACTGAATGACGTCCAACATGCAGCAGTAGAACTGTGCCTCCCTCTACCTATAAAATTTAATGTACCTGAATCTATTCCCTACGACCGCAATTGTAAATTTGAAACTGGTAAGGTGCAAATAAGAGCAAACAATAATAGACATAGATTTACTTGTGTGTGGCTTAACTAGATCGAAGATCGGCTAGGAGTTGGGATCTAATTAAATCGAACGACAAAGCATGTTTCTGTTTCTTATAAATGGACTTTTGAGACAGCTACTTAACGGCGATTGGCTGCATGGCAAATCTAAACATTGTAAACAGCAATGTCCGATATAGGCTACGTGTAAGTGCACACTGTTAAAAGCTATTAAATGGTTATTGCATGGCAAAATAACTTTTGGACAAGTCTAAACAGCAATGTCTGACATAAGCACGCACTGCAATTATGGTCAAAAAGAGAACAGTTTGAGACACAATGAAAATTATTTCCTTGGCTTTCAAACACTTGGCTATAACTATAAATGCGTCTTGATGTGGCGGGTGAAAATAGGTTACGCGCCTCAGATTAATATTTCGGTGCGACATTACGTTGACAATTTGATAAATTAACGGAATAGCTAATTAACTACCTATTAATAGCAATAGGCCTAATAGCAATAAGCTCAATAGTATAATTATAATGATTATTTTACAGTAGCCTAGTCTATTATAATAGGCCCTTCTGCTTTTTCAGAGTTTAATAGCCGATCTAAAAATTGATTTAGGAAAAGACAGACGACCTTCACCGCAGTCAATAAACAGTGTTTGTATGTTTGTGTGGTGTTTGTATGTGCACTTAATTATATAGCGCCCCTTCAAGCTCCTTACTCAGAACGGGCACTGCATCGGAGTTTCACGCCGAAGCACTGAGCAATTGCGAGTGAAGGACTTGCCCAAGGACCTTACACGGCGACTTGAGGGTGATTCGAACCTGCAACACCCCGCCTGCAAGGCGACGAACACCAACGCGCCCCACAAATATTGTAAGTCCTCTACATGCATGCATTGGTTTAAAGCAAGAATGCGCATTCATTGTATAACAAGAACCTTTCAAAGAGTGAGATCAGCGCAGAAAATCGAAGAGTGGGTCTATTTGCCGGTTCGTGGGCCTATAGCCTAATGTCTTATATGACCTAATAATCCAGCCCATTTGTTAAATTTTGGAGATAACAGTATTCCACTCGCAGGCCTACTCCTGGCAGTGCCAGTCCCAAGCCCAGATAAGGGAGGAGGGCGACGCTACCGATCTTTGATGCCGCACACTCGTACAGTGTCGTTAAACTGATACTAGGCCTACTACAAGGATAGAGCGAAGTTTAGGCTGAAGTGTGTTGAACTGCTGATGCGACAATGAGGACAACAATGATACAATTATAATTGCTCAAAACGTGAAAATGCATATGTTGCCTAGCAACGAGTTATAACAATTTCAAACTACGTCAATTCCAATTTCTTTTGATAAATAGGCTATTTATGCTTTCCTTCAGTTACTCATTTAATTCATTTAAAAGATTTGTATAGCGCATCTTCAAGAAACCTGCTCAAAGAACGCCTCCCAGTCTGGCCACGGCAATAGACCTAAACATTAGGTTTCAGCAACTTGCGATATGTAGCCTATTGCCATTATTTCAAGTGAGATGACGCATCTCTAACTCAAGTTCATTCATACGTATGACTTTTGTAATGTAATGTCATCTGTAACTTATATAACGCCACTCACAGCAGTGACTATATTTTAGTAGCGCTTCTAGTGCGAATGTAGAGAAAAAAGACTAATATTATGTTTTGACGAAAGACAGAAAAAGTAGGAACAGATCTAGAAAGAATGAGGACGGGCAAAGAGGATGGGGCTCAGATTTAGGCTACAATAATTAGCTGTACAATGTTCTTTTCGTTGATTCATTGCTCTTTAGAATCATCAACCATTATTTCAATCTCCGTTGCTCTTTACAATTTCTACGCTCATCCTGACACTTTCTCAGCAACTTAGGCCTACATGTAGTTTTAGTTAATTACAAGCGAAATCTCCTGTAGAATCAGGATTACTGCACGATGCTGCTTAAGTCTATATAGCCTACATTGTACACGTGCATGAACCAAACCGAACGTAACCTAGACTAGCACGAGCAGCACTGTACGTTCTATACGCTTGTAACTGTCATTTATAATTATACAGTCCGAACAGAGAAGGTGCATGGTAAATGGTAATATAGACCTAACGGGCATAGGCTAGTTAAACTACTGTGTGTTTGATAGTTGTACGCATTATATGTACTTCCATTTGATTTAGGGCCTACCTTTGTATAGCAGTTAGCAGTTAAGATTTCTTCTGTCATTTGCGTTCTTGGGAATCGTTTCAATTGCAAAATTGTAGCCTACAGCTGTAACCGGTTGCGGTCTGTCAACCGACTTGTTTCAATAAAGAATATAATTGATTATATTTTGTCTTTAAACCACAGCGACCGTTCGATTGTCTCAAAGTTGAAATAATAATTTTTATACTATCGTCCGAATAGCACAGGTGTAAGGGTATTTTTTCCAAATGTGGAGGGGTCAAGATTTGACTTATACCCGAAAAATAGCGAATAATTGGCGTCGTGCACCTGGACGTTAAGGCCTGTAGTCATTGCTGCCTCCCAACAAAAGCAGAGTTTCTGTTCTTGCGCCACCATTAACCGAGAAACGGTGGAGGGCCATTAACTGGGACTCGGCTACTTTTAGTGATCCAGGCCAGGTAGTTAAATATTGGCCGACAAAGTTTATGATTTATGCCTTTTAACCCTTGCTACCAAGGGGGGTGGTTGCCACCCCCTAGGTTTATCCAAAATAGTTCTTGTTTCGTTTCGAATAAAATTTTGACATTTTAGGTAGCTGTAGAGGGTTCATTTGCACACATTTTGAGGTACAAATTTTCATGATACTCCATACCGTTCAAAAGTTATACCCGATATACCCGAGGTACCAGGGGGTGGATACCACCCCCCTTAAATTATCAGCTATATCTTATCCGTCATTTAACATTAATGGACACAAATAATACCATTCTATAGAGGGAATGTGGGGCTACATCTTGGTGCTAATTGAGTTGTTTTTAGACAACCGGAAGTGCTCAAAATAAATTAAAATATATATAAATAGGTTTTATTTTCGTAAAAATTTCATGTTTTTTCTATTATAACGTATCCATAATTTAATTTTTAAGAGAAATAAATTATGCCATTCTATAGAGGGCATGTAGGGCTATTTTGTCATACCAATTAATTTGACTTTTGATGACCGGAAGTGCTAAAAAAAATGTGTGAAAAACTTGGAGTTTTTACAATGCATATCGATATTTATGTGTAAACTTTGTCAGCTTCTAATGAACTTGTATACATATATGTATGCATACATGCATGCATACATGCATGCATGCATGCATGCATTCATACATACATATATGCATATATGCATACATGCATACATACATGCATACAAATATATATACATACATAATTACATATATGCATGCATGCATGCTTTCGTACATACATTCATGTATACATATATATTTACAAACATACATACATACACACATACATACATACATACATACATACACACACATACATGCATGTATACATACTAGACTGGTCCACAAACCATAGCCAAAAAATTAAGTTGTTAGAATTCTTTCTCCACAAGGTTTATTTTTGTTCACTTGGTGTAGATAGTCTCCCTGTAAAATTTCAGCCTGATTGTGCAACATTTAGAGGTCAACCCATTCTGAACATTTTACTTGAGTGCTGATAATGTCTTTACGTCATGTTAACTTTCGTTATTAGACTAATATGGCTTCGTCTAATTTGAGATCTGACCCAGAGCACTGGCTATGGGGAAAACCAGTCTCTCGATTGTCCACTCCAAGATTACCACGAAGCCTGGATGCACAGCAACTGCCTCAGTTTAATCCTATCACTAAAGGGAGACCCCTTCCGGAAAGCCACAAAATGGCCTATGATGCAGTTGTTTGTATTTGGGTGCTTGCCAGAATACCAACACAGCTGGTGTGGAAGGAAACTGCCAAAGCTTTACCAGAACTATACCTACCTCTGAAGATTCACTGACCACTATAAAGAGAAAGTGACAGGATGAAGACGACATGTTCAAGAGTGATCTTCAAAAATTGTTTGATATTGCCTCAAAGGATGTGATGACAGAAATCCAGCAAGACTAAGATCGGTATATCCTTCGAATAGGTCCTACAAAGAGCAGACGTATTTTCCAGCAGCATGAGTGGAGTAAACTTAAAGACAGCAGCAAAAGAAAGCAGAAAGAGGCAATCCAGGAAAAAAGAGAGAATGGTGAAAACTAAAATGAAGAACCGAAGACAAAAGGCAGTTATGAAGCAGCAGGTGAACTTTCTGCGTTGGCATCTAGCCTATAGAAGAATTTGATTACATTGAAGAGTATCAGACAACTTAGTCCTAGTACGTATGCAATACATTTACACTCTACAATGTCTGCATAAACAGCTGCTACTAACTGCCTCATTATTTAAAAAAAGATCCAAGAACATCATCTAGTCCTCTTTAGTTTAGTTGTTGGTGCTTTGTTTCATGTTGGCCTTCCAGACCGTGATCCTTGGTCTGTAGATGGAGATGTCACACTGGCGATTGGTTATTACATTAATTTCAGAAATACCACTTTCTAGAAGTTCGGAATAAAAGAAGGACAAGAAGCAGCTAGGTGCAATGGAAGAAAAAGAGTGCACACTGGCAGGCCTGCTATAACCTCACTGAGAAGGCAAAATGTTGTTCAGCATCGACGGATCAAAGGAAAATATGGACCGCAGAGCTACTATTGTCACTGGAAATACTCTTGGCAATCCCAAAAATGGTGAACGGCATTCAAGAAGGTGACTCTCAGGTCAATACCAGTGTTGAAGTACGGTAATTGAGAAATGGAATCTCCCCAGACATCGCTCAATGTCGCTCAGGTCGTAGGCTACATTAACCATTACCGAACAATTTATCTACATCTGTCCAAATAGCATAAAAAAAGTGTCAAATGGGTTGACCTCTAAATTTTATTTGTTTCCATTAAAAATTTTTGTGATTATTATAATCATGATAAGGAACAAAACAAGCCTTGTGGAGAACTGAAATCTGTTAGATGAATTTTGTGGACCACTCTAATACATACATACATACATACATACATACATACATACATACATACATACATACATACATACATACATATATACATATATGCATACATACATGCATACAGATATACATACATACATAATTACATATATGCACGCACGCATGCTTTCGTACATACATTCATATAATTATACATATATATATTTACAAACATACATACATACACACATGCATACATACATACATACACACACATACGTGCATACATATATACATATATACATGCATAATTGCTAACACACATGTTCAAAACACACATACATACATTCATATAATTATACATATATATATTTACAAACATACATACATACACACATGCATACATACATACATACACACACATACGTGCATACATATATACATATATACATGCATAATTGCTAACACACATGTTCAAAACACACAGAATCTGATATTCTGTCCATGCATAAGTACACGTTTGTGGAATCAAAGGGTCCCCAGGTACAAATTGTATAATTTCGAGGTATATTCATATATTTTTAAACCTAAGTATACCATTTTGTGCAGAAATGAATGCTCTATCCAATGGTGTATTGCAAATTATGATATCTCAAACCAAACCCAAAATCCAGGGGGGAGTGGTAACCCTCCCCCCTTGGTAGTCCGTGTTACAAAAAAAGTTTGGTAGCCTGAGGGTTAAAGTATAATATTATACTGACACTTAACTGCATTCACTTTAAACGTCAAATGAACAACTGAAGTAACCAACATACATATACATACATACATACATACATACATATACATATATACATGCATAATTGCATGCATAGGCTTACATACATATGCATATATACTTACATAGATGCATACATACAAACATATATACATATACACAAATTACACATACATTATATGTATGTGTAATTTGTGTATATTATGTATGTTATATATTATATACATTATACATATATTCATGTATACTATTATACATATACACATATATGCATATACTATATGCAATTATGCATACATACATTCATACACTAACTTCCACAATTTATTGTTAATAGCTGAAAGTTCGTCTACTTCCACGCATTTTTATGAACATTGATTAGGGTTATCTTGTCAGCGCAGTTCGTGAGGTTGATAGTCCGATCTATAGATTCATATGACTGCAGCTTTTTAATTTAAAAGAGTCCTTGTGCTGTTGAAGATCTCGGATGATGATGACTTCTATCGATTCCTCATTTATATCGGAACTGAAAATCATAACAGTGCGCTCTTTAAGATAATAATTATATAAATCATATAATATGCATAAATAATAAATATATATTATATATTTGCACATCTATTATCAAGCGGTCTTTCTTAAATGTGATACATGTATTTGTATAAAATATTGAATTTTATTGTATTAAAACATTTATAAAGCGCATCTACTAGGGTGAACCGTTCAGAGGCGCTCCTAGTGCGCAAGGCCACGAGAGAAGAAACAGGTTTTGATGAAAGAAAATGAGAAGGATGGATTATCAGTTAGAAGTTGAGACCGAGTAGATGGAAACAGAGTATTCCAAAGGGAGGGGGAACAAATGATGTAAATTGATGTATGTATGTATATTTAATCTATATTTTTAATCCTTCATAATAAATTATGGTCACTTCGCCGAAGTAGCAGATTTATTTATATCATAATCATGACAAATTGGTAGCAGTTCCGTAATTTTATTATTATTATTAAATAACGCCAACACCGTGGGTCTCAATTCCACTACCAGTATCCTTACTTACCAAACTTAAACCGTTCTGTTTTTAGGCGTGCTGTAGTCGGAAGCGCCTCTGAGTAGTTTTCTTGAAAACGCGCTACCGGTAGGCCTACCTGCATTTCCGATTAAATGAACTGTTGCTTGGCACGCATTCAAAGGGCAACTGTGAATGTGTTAAAGGATCTATATGATTCCTATCAAAACTATTTCTCTAAAATTTACTAAACTAGTAGACCTATGGCACGGTAACATGCGGACGTTGTACAAAAATGCATCTTCATGAAGACGAACAGACCTTCTATTTATCCCTGCATGGGTAGTCTTTTGTATAAAATACAAGCGACATCGTTTTCGTATATCATCGGCGTATGAGTGTATAGTTAGAGTAGGCATGCAGAGTAGTCAATGTAAACTTACACATCATAGGTGACATGGTAACAGGGTTCAGATGGAAGAGAATTCTAGAACCACATTTTCTACTCTGGTGGCTCCCAACCAAGAGGTAGAAAATGTGGTCAATAGTCCATTTCGCTAACCACCATACTGCAGCGTCGCACATGAACATGGCAATTCAGAAACTCCGACAGAAAAGTGGTGAAGTGTTTGACCAACCGCATCTGATGGAAACGTCCTGGGTGTGGTCGCAAGTACTGACTCCCCATGCACTGTGTCCACACGTCCCGATGCTCAGCTCGTTTCCTTCGCAGATGACGTCGTCCAGCCAGATCTGTCCGCTACCGGAACCATACAGATTGAAGACGAACTCACCGGTGTATCTAGAAAAGTATGTATATATGCATATCTGTTTATTTCAAAAACAACAGGCAAACGCTGTAGGTGGGCAACTAAAAACTTGTCAGTATGACTACTTATGGTCAGGGCTTTTTTTAACGTCCAGTTGTACACAAAACGTGCAGTTCTAAATGAATTCGTGCAGCTGTATAAGTACTTCTGACACAAGTTCTGTGCAGTTAAAAGTTAAAACTAGCAAAAAAGGTCATTGTCATCCGATTTGAAGTACCGGTAATTTACCATGGAGGATGGGAAGTGAAAGAAGGGGTTGTGCAGTTCTAAAAAATCCTTAAAAACAGCCCTGCTTATGGTTGGGTTGGTTAGTGCATGATAATTGATTAGAGCAACATTACTATCACTGGAAAGGAAGCACTACTACAGTACAGGCGAAAGGTTTTCTCGAATATAATAGCACTAAGCAAGGCGACTCCGGATCACAGCGGCCTACGTCAGAAACCGAAAAAAACCGTTAAAACAGAAATTCTTCTGTGCAAGAGTTGTAGACTTGAGGAGTGGTTTGTACGATTGGATATAGGTCCATAATCTGATACGCACTCAGATCAGGATATCACATCATAACGTGACATGTAACTAAATCAGGGTTATGGTATCACAATCTGGTAGTACCATGATTGGGGTAAAATATCACAACGTAATAGTGCCTAGAATCCTAGATTAGGATTATAACAAAATTCCTAACAATCTTATACGCACATGAACTCTGATCGAAATAAACTATCATGATGTATTAGTAACTAGATCAGGATATAATATCACCTCACGATAATACAAGATCAGGATATAGTATCAATCCACTACGTGACCAGATCAGAGCATAGCATCAATCCGATAGTATACAAATCAGGATTATACTATCATAATGTGATAGCAACAAGATCATGATATAGTATTACAATCCGACAGTACAAAGAACATGATAAAATATCAATCCGATAGTGCTATTGGTGTAGCTTAGTGCTATTGGTGTAATATTGTCTAATAATCTTAGTTTCAATATTCACATTGACAAGATATGTTGTAGGGCCAGGCAGTCCCTTTATGCCTTCCGTGCACTTGCTGCTCATGGTCTATAGCTGGCCGCAAGCTATACGATGTGGTACGAGCTACTACGCTGTCACGTCTGCTTTATGCAGCTCCTGCATGGTGGGGATATGCTGGACAACAAGAAAAGGGTAGGCTTCAAGCCATGATAAACAGACTCATTCGACAGCATTATCTTCCTGGTGATAATCCAACTTTTGAAGAACTGTGTCGTCATGCTGATACCCGTTTGTTTTCAGCGGTTCTGACACGCCCAGGCCATGTCCTCCATGAGTTGCTCCCCCCAGCGAAGCAAACGGGTCATAATTTACGCCCCAGACACCATGACCGGGTGTTACCAAGAACAGATAATCAGATGAGGAAAACATTTGTAACTAGAATGCTTTTTACATACTAGTTACTTTGTTTTGTCGATAGTCTTTTTTTATGTCGTATGTGAAGTTTTTATAATTATGTGATACTTGTTCACCAGAGTGCTGTTTTGCAACTGGTTGCATTAAAGAATATACTTACTTACTTACTTACTCCGATCAGTATGTAGTAGCCCTATCACAGATCAGGACATAGCCTACACGTTGAATAACAATCTGACAGTATCCAGATCCAGTAGGGTGTCCCACGATTGCACAGGAAAAATATTTTTCTTGAAACTTGAAATGCAGTCCCTCCAAAAAGTTTTCTTATGGTCCTATGATAATACCTGCGAAATTTCAAGACATTTGAAAAATATTTAGAGGTCCCCAAAGCTCATACAATTTGTGTAAGTTGTCACAAATTATACGTACGACGTCTCTGAGGTTGAAAATTTCGGGGGTCCACACTTTGATCCCACTGGCATGCTTATGTATTGCTTAATACCATTGTATTGCTCTGAAATACTAAAATCTACAAACATACAACCTCATTGTGCTTGTTAATGAGGTCTTTAAAACATAAGGATGACAGTTAAGCTCTCAAGCAAACCAATGATGTAAATCTGTCCTGCACTGGGGTGGCAGGCTGCTACCTCTACATGACAATAATCATCACTGGAGTGGATATGGATTTGGTTAACAGGTTGTCAGTCTGATTTCTTCTCTAGGTGGTGGAAGTACTAACATTTTGGCATGCCAAAGTTGACCTCTGGACCAGGACAGGAATCAACGGTTGCAGTTTGGACCTTTTAAAGTCGTGGAAGTGTGATGCATTGATTATTGGCAAATGCTTTGAGACAACGGCCTTGAATAACTGCATATTATTATTATTATTATTATTATTATTATTATTATTATTATTATTATTATTATTATTATTATTATTATTATTATTATTACTATTATTATTATTATTATTATTATTATTATTATTATTATTATTATTATTATTATTATTATTATTATTATTATTTAATAGATCTTGAGGTGCCTTGCACCCTTCTACATCAGCCATCAGTCGTAACGTCTTGTTGACATCACAGAAATCTTTTAAAGTCCTGCTGCCTGGTGCATTCTTTGTGTCTTTGGTAAAGTTTGTCCATCAATGGTCTGTAATTAAGCTCTTCAAGCCATTTAAAGATGAATGTTCCAATCTTGTTCACCGTCAACCAAACCCTCGACCAAATTTAATGCTACTGCAGTCTGCATCTAATAAATCATAGGAATTCATTACTGAACAGCTTCAGTGTGTCCATCCTCTAATTATGACATTAAGAATTTCCTCAGCTCTAGATGGATTGAGCAATGAGCAATTCGCTAGCAGTTCATAAGCCTCATGCACATCACAGAGCGAGTTGGATGGGTAAGACAATGTAGATCGAATATACTTTATGATGGAAAGTTGGAAACGAATCACTTATAGGCCTACAGTTGACGCCACGACCGTGAACGAATTACAGGGCATCCAACTCCAACAATTCTCAGATTTGTGGTTGACATCTACATATACAGTCAGGCGATGTTCTCATGTAGAGTCACTGCTCTTATTGAATTATTCCAAAGTTTTAGGCTATAATTCTGGCGATGCTACTCTAGACGACAAGTCTGTAAATGATGCAACATAATTCTGGTACCTAAGATATAAGAGATAGCAATTCTCTCTGTTCTTTCAGTTATTGTCTCGACCATGTGGAATAACGGGGTTATCTCTTCCTAAAAGTTTTCCCCCGAACTATACTGCATTCAGTGACAGTTTTCTCGATCTTTCAGTGAAAGAGTGGCGAGATATAGGCAATCGTACAAGCCCACGTGTGATTTTTCATAACTTGGTCTTTGTAAATGACCGTGTTGAACGAACATGATGCAGCTCTTATTTCAGTTCAACAATAACGAAGAACGGAGACAATTTTCTCGTACAAGTTGTCGAAAAACATAGGCACATGTTTTCTAACCGCAATCGTGACAATCTTGCTGACATGTAGCCTATAAATGTAGAACATAGAACTGAACAACAATTTGAGATGTGTGCAGTGATGTAGAATAAGCAGATCAGCTGAGAATAGTGAAAAAATAACGGCAAGATGCTGATTTGTGTGTAGCTGCATGGGGTGTACAATTAAGACTTCACTGTGTGGCTCTAGGTAAAAAAAGGGGGTTGAGCCCCTCATCCCCCTCAGAATTTCTTACCATGAAGCAGATGAAGGTATGGAGGAGCTAAAACCATGACTTGTTACATTATCAAGAGTTTGTAATGACTACTCCCAGTGATTAGTTGTGAGATACTTAGGCCTACACTGATACTGTGAAAGTCCACAAATCTCGAATTTTTCTCGATTTTTGCATTTTTTTGCATAAAACTATGCCCAAAATATCCATTGTATCCTATAAAGTTAGATACCTGTAAATTCTACCATTTAAGAGCTTTCCAATGGTATTAAATGTGTTATAATAGGATCAAGGGTTGGGGTCTAAAGGCATTTAGAAGTTGGACACATCAGGCGCAAATTATGTCAAAATGGGTCAAATTTGGGTGGCTTGGGGGACCCCTAAATATTTTCGTAGTGTCATAAAATTTTACAGATGTCATTATGGGACCATATGGAAACTTTTTAGGGGGACTGCATAGAAAATTTCGGAAAAATTATTTTTTGGGACACCCTAAGATCCAGGATATAGTATCACAATCCGACGCGTACCTTAATCAGGATATACTATCATGGTATCATATTCTAAAACATACCCAAACCCGAGGCTACTGCAGACAACTTCTGCATTCACGTTATTGAAGCCGGAATCACAAACTGTTCCCCAGACTCCGAAGTAGAAGATCTCGAGTCGTCCCTCCGTCGGGGTCGTTGTGTTGGCGGCCGGGTTTATCAGACGCACAGGCATCGCTATATAAAGTGATAAACGGAAACGATCAGTGGCTGAAGTATGCCAAAACAAATTTCTGTCTAGGGTAACGGCCTCTGTTGTCATATGTCATATACCATGGTCAAATCTGGATCCATCCATCCATCAGTGGCAACTCCGCCCCTAGCTGCACTCTGCCAGTGCCAGTCCCAGGCCTGGATAAGGGAGGTAAAAAGGTAAAGGTTTGCCCATACTCGCTTGCGAGCGTTGGGCCCGGTGCTGATCCCCGGTGTTAAGCCATCAGCCCTTAGGTGGCAATTGCCATACATCGGCGGTAGGTGGCCAGGTCTTTCCGCCGAACCCAAGGTTACCTGCGCAGTGACACTGCTACTCATTTTCACACTCCCATCTGGCGAGTGGCGGCTGAGTCAACTTTAAGGGGCCACCGGGATTAGATCCCGGTTCCTTCTGTTCTTCGTGCCAGCGTGTTACCAATCAGCCACCGCACCGCCCCTTGGATAAGGGAGGAGGGCTTCGTTAATGGTCTTTGTTACTTCGCAGTGATGTTACACTGCAAATGCTACTAGGCCTATTACTAGATCCATGGTGGCGCCGAAAGATTAGTATATAAGTTAAAACGAAGACGAGGAAGCAGGTAATTAATCTTTTTATATGTTTATTTATTTCTCGCATTTGCTATATATCGCCACTTCAAGCTTACTATTCAGAGGCGCTCCCGACTACAGCGCGGACAGTGCGTAAGAGTTTCGCGCCGAAGCGCACGAGTAATTGTGAGTGACGGACTTGCTCAAGGTCTCTTATCGGTTTTTTGACGACTAAAATAAACTTGTTCCGGCGACTCAGCTGATTTCAAGGACGGAGTAGAGAGTAAAGAGAGACATGCATACAAACAGTTAGACAGACAGATAGACAACGACAGACAGACAGACAGAGACAGAGAGAGG
The DNA here is from genome assembly GCA_949752735.1 of Lumbricus terrestris. NCBI lineage: Eukaryota > Metazoa > Annelida > Clitellata > Crassiclitellata > Lumbricidae > Lumbricus > Lumbricus terrestris. The sequence goes on from OX457048.1 coordinate 22,454,309, forward strand.
AATGGTGGGTGGGAGGGAAGGAGGGAGGGAGGAAGGAGAAAGAGAGTGAGGGAGGGAAGGAGAGAAGGAGGGAGGGAGGATAGAGGGAGGGAGGGAGCCATGCAGGCAGACAGGCAGACAGACAGAGAGAAGGTTTGTCATGGTAAACTTGCCTTGATATAGCGCCTCTATATGCGCCGGCCTCTTTGGTGTGACTTTGTGTGACGTAGCTGAGTTTTATTCACGACCTCACACTAGACCCACTTTAGATCTCAACGCTAACAGAACGACCTATATATATGACCTACCCGGCCATGGCCCAGCGCATGAAATCGAGACGTCGTTGGTGTGGTTGCAGGTGACTGATCCCCACGGTGAGTGCAGACAATCGTCGAGCATGATCTCTTCGCCGGTGCAGTTGACATTGTCCAACCAGATACGACCATCGCCTTCTCCGTGCGTCTGACCAATGAACGAACCCTGGTATTGCCTGCAAAAAAACAATCGGCTTGCATCAATTTGCGTCCCAGAATGGAAATTCAGACATAATTATTGCAAGATATATGGGTTGACCGGTACACTGCAATGAACTGCAATGGCAACGCCTCTAGTTTACAATGCTCTGTTTCACTGACTAATATAATGGGCTATATTTCTTGGGCTTGTTTTGCTCTTCGGTTGATGCCATACAAATTTTGAAGCCCGATAAGAGTCCAACTCGTGAAGAGCTGTCGAAAAACTGTCGATGGTTTATAATCTTAACATTACTGTTATAGAGAGCTCCACTGACGTAGAGGTTTTTTGAGCGCCTCTGAGTAGCTTTCTTGATAGAGGCGCTATATAAATTCTCGAAATGAATGAAATTAATTACAAGCAACCGATTCGCAATATATTATCTCATCTTTCTGCGACGATCATATTTTCCCGTGCAATGTTTTTCGCACTTTTAAAATTCTCGCATTGTGATCTGTAGACTCACGATATCTTCTAGCATGACAGTTATTCTTAGTTGACTTATAAGATGCAAATATCGATAGGATCACTCCTGCCAAGTTACTTTCGTTCACCGAAAGATTAGTATCTGTAAGTTAAAACGAAGAAGAGGAGGGAAGAGGAGAAGTAGAGGGAGTAGGACTGGAGGAAGAGGAGTAGGCTAAGGAAAGATCGAGGAGGAGGAGAAGGGCGAGGAGGAGGAGAGCGAGGAGGTGGAAGAGGAGGAGGGCGAGGAGGAGTAGTAGGAATAGGGCTGGAGGAAGAGGAGTAAGGAAAGATCGAGGAGGAGGAGGAGGAGGAGAAGGGCGAGGAGGAGGAGGGCGAGGAGGAGGAGGAGGGCGAGGATGGAGAAGTAGAAGAAGATAGGATGTTGAAGAAGATGTAGAAGAAGAGGAAGAGGAGAAGGAAAGATCAAGAGGAAGAGGGAAAAGAAGAAGTGGTAGCGGATTAGGAGGAGGGGTAGAAGAGGAAGTGGAAGATGAAGAGGAGTCAGAGTTGAATGCTAAGAACTGACGTGAATCCAAGACTGGCGCATGCGACCTGAGCGTCAACATCTGAGAAGTCTGTGTCGCATACCGATCCCCATTCGTTGGCTCCCTGGTAGACCTCCAGACGACCGGAAGACTGAGCGGGAAGACCATCGCTTCCGACCAGACGAAGAGCATAGTCTGATCACAAAGAGATCAATACTCTCTAATCAATCATCAGCTAGGCAATGAGTTAATTAATCATTCCAGCGATCCATGGGTTAGTCAATCATTCAATCAATTACTACATGTATGCATTCATTCATTATAGATTTATATAGGCTATATAGGCTACAACTCAGTAGCGCTCCCGACCCAGATTCTGCTGAAAAGGACGGGCTCAAGGTTTCGTAAAACGCATCTCCGCAAGCCCCAGGTATAAGGTGCAGGGGCGGATCCAGGGCCAATCCGGCCTTACCCACCCCATTTAAAAAGTGCATGGGACGTGCCCCCATCTGGTTTCAACAAACCATTAACTCAATGCAGCGGGAGAGAAAAACAGGATACTAGAGAGGCCATTGCTCCGACCAGGATGACTGATGAGTAAAAAAAGACGACATTTTTTCCCTGTCCCAAGATCGAAAATTTTGGCATCCCCCTTCGAAAATTTCTGTATCCGCCTTTGAAGCACACGCCATATCGTGGGGTCAATAACAGAGAAAGCACAGTGCTGTCTAAGAGCAGTTCTAGTTCGGGGAATGAGGAGTTCACCCTGAGTGGAGGAACGTAGAGCACGATGCCTCTGTACAACCAAAGTAGAGTGACAGAGCTCTTGTAACTGTACACTCAGTTATTTATTTCTCGCATTTGCTATAGCGCCCATTCAAGCTCGCTACTCAGAGGCGCTCCCGACTGCAGCACGGAAACTGCATCGGAGTTTCACGCCGAAGCGCCCGAATATAATTGTGCGTGAAGGGTCTTGCTCAAGATACCTACGCGGCAGCTTGAGGAGGATTCTAACCTGGAACCCTTTGGCTACGCCATCACTACGCCACCGCGCTCCGTTATCAGGTCTTACCGGTATATAAATCAACTGTTGGATAGACTATCGGTGTATGCATGCATGCATGCACGCACGTAAGTACATAATTATGTGCATATGCATTTATGCACGTATGTACGCATGTACGTCTGCATGCACGAATGCATGTACGTATGTGCTTATATACGAATGTAAGTATGTATGCATGTTGGCCTACGTGTGTATGTGATATGTATGTATATACTTATGCATGTAAATTGTGCGCACACATATACATGTATATGTTTGTTGTGTATGCAAGTATGTAATTATGTATTCTTGTATTTGTGTATGTATTGATGTACACATGCAGTGTTGCACACAATTATACATGTATTCAATTGTGCATGCATTTAACTGAATGTTTGCATGTAGTCACAGTGCTTAGTTACCTACAACCTACCGGACAATTTGCTAACTTTAACCCTTACCATCGCCCTTTTAGCTTTACCATTGAGCGCTTAACTTCATCCATAATTATTTGAAGTCGTTAATAATAAAGAAGGAGCGGAAGTGACGCATACTTATTCCCGTTGACGTGGAGCACGTGATCGCGACGTCCTCCCTGTGACCGCAGTTTGAGAATCCCCACGGCGCATGCGCACAGTTGCCGATGTTCGACTCACTTCCGGTACAGCCGACGTCATCGAGCCAGATCGTTCCGAATCCTGGGCTGAATCCCTGAATGCGTCCGACCCGTCTGCAAATACCATCAGATGTAAAACAGTAGACACAGTTATAGATCGACAGAAATACATGGGCACGTGCTAACACGAACAGACAGACAGTGAGATGGACAGACAGGTGGACGGATGGATATCTTTCCATAATATGGAATTATTATATTTCATTCTTATATACGCCACTATTAACTGCCAGTACTTCCTGAAGGTCTGAACTGAAGTATTGTAGCCCAAAATTGCAAATCGCTCTATAGCCATTGCTGTTCTGATTCTTTGGAACAAACTTCCGCCATCACAACGACAAACATCTGACCTATCATACGAACTCACCAAAACTCCACCTCTCGCTATAGCCGCACAGGTTTTTCACTCGAAACTCAAAACATTGCTTTTTCTCAGATCCTGTCCTGATTCTTTCAATTCACTCTACCTCCCACGCCGTTCCAACTCTAAACATGATCCACCATAGACGTTCGTCTAACTCCTCGTTTGACTATCTGGATCTTGACCCCTGCCTATCGACTTTTTTTGATTGAGCGCCTGAATATAAGCAGATTTCCGCGACTTATTTTTGTGGGCGCCGTAGAAGTCTGTTCCGAGTTTACGATTACGATTAACAAGAAGTGTGCGAGTTCGAAACTTCCGTTAAGATGGTCACTCCCGAGAATACAGAAGCATTTTATGATGTTTCTAACTATGGTCAAGGGTCTCACCCGCTACATTCTTTAAAAATAGCAGGAGTCAGATCATATCATAAAGTCGCTGTAGAAACATATTGTAGTCACAGAGTGGAAATTTGGGGTTGGGGTTTCAGCCTCCCAGTCTTTCTTAGAACCCGGTAGTAAAGTTTGTTTTTCACACCCCATTTCCAAATGGATCATGGTCCAACCCCAGTAATTTTTCCACAGTTCTCACACTGTGACTTGGTCACTTCAGCAAGGTGTTTGGAGAATTGCGGTGTCTTCTTAAACCTCTAGCTATTCCAAGGATCCCATTATTAAGTCTTCATTGTCCAGGCAAACTGCACATGGATCAATGTCTGACCCCATATGTTTTCCAATTATCTCTTCGGAAAGTTCGGTTAGTGATGCGCTAATGCATGGTAGCCCTAAATTAAAACAAGAATAGGCTGCTATAATTGTATGTAGGCTATGTGTATTTGTTTATGCATGAAAACTTGTTATAGTGCCCCTCCAAGAATCTACTCAGAGGCGCTCCCGAGTCCCAACTGAATCGGAGTTTCACGCCGAAGCGCATGAGCAATTGCGAGTGAAGGACTTGCTCAGTGTCTCTACGCACGGCTTGAATTGGCTTCGAACCTGCAACCTTCCGGCTCTAAGGCACCGAACACACCTCTACACAACACACCCCCCCCAAATGATTAGCTGTCGTATGGTTGGTACCCGTGGCCTAAGCTGTAGCAAGCGACTTGAGCGTCAACGTTGGTGAATTCGTCATCACAAACTGTACCCCATTCCCCACGGTAGAAGATTTCCAGGCGACCCTCCTTCGGGAAAATGCCTCCCGCCAGTCGCACCGGGTAGCCTGTGAACACAGAACAACAGTAGAAAAGTTAAGAACGACGATAGAAAAGTTAAGAACGACGATAGAAAAGAACGACGTTAGAAAAGCTAAGAACGACGATAGAAAAGCTAAGAACGACGATAGAAAAGTTAAGAACGACAATAGAAAAGTTCATTATGATAAAATAGTCGACAGAAATCAACACATCTGGCGGCAAGGAATACCATAGGCGGAGACCTGGCCCGAACTTTGGGGGGGACGGACGAGCGGCCGAAAAACCATCGCCGAGGCGCGAAGAGGGGTTTGCGCCACCCTCCTAAATGTCGAATGTTTTTATTTTCCATGCTGCAATTGTAGCATTTTAGGCTGTCATTTTTAACAAACAAATTTGCTCATTATCTCAGTGCTAATAACCCCAATTTAAGACTTCAAAGTTTCTTCTTCAATGTTTTATTTTCTTAAATTTCAGCACTGTAGCCTAATGGAAGCATTTCAGGATGCGATAGCAACAAAATTTCTCATAATTTTATTGCTGAATGACATGGCTTAAGACTTTAATGAATGTCACCTCGACATTGTTTGGATTTTTTGAATTTCCATATTATTGTAGTAGTTTAAGCTGTCATCTTAATAAAATTAATCAGTTTCCAATGCTGATAGTCATAGCTTAATTCTTAAGGTTGTCGCATTCCAATTGTATGAATGTCCACACTGTTATCGTAGCATTTCTAACCGTCATCCTTAGAAAATCATTCATGATTTCAGTGCTCAGTGACATGGCTTAAGACTTCAATTTATGTCCCCTCCCATTATTTAAAATATTTTCAGTTTGTAAACTGAAATGATAGCATTTTAGACTGTTATCCTAACAAAATTGATCATCATGTATAAACACTGTAGAAATTTATAATGATATTTCTGAAATATTGGGGGGGATATAAGCACCTCCGTCCCCCCCACCACAAACTTTGGAGGGGACCGTCCCCCGCTGTCCCCCCCTAGGTCTCCGCCACTGAGGAATACAAACGAAGATACAGCAATACAGACTACGGCTACAATATTTTACAACAGCTGATGGTATATCTGTTACTCGTCAACATAAACAATATAGCAACGAGTGTGCATGATGCTCACTAGTGGAGTAGTCTTATGACTAGATCAACACGTATAAAGAGAGACACGCAGACCGATAGAAAAACAAGCGGACAGAGAGAGGTAGACAGACAGAACCGGAGACAGAGCGACGCGACTTTGTGCCGCCACCAAAAGATGAAACAATTTCATACCTATAGGATTCTCTATTTAAAAGTCTGTTTAAAACGAAATAAAGCTAGTCAGTAATATTAATTACATTCTGCTAACAATGCCTTTCTCCTCCATCCGTGTAACATGTCCGAACCAAGTCAGCCTTCTCTTCCTGATTCTGTCAATTACTTTTTGTCCAGTTTCCTCTCGATTTATTTCGTTACATATCTTTTCTATCCTTGATCTTCTCAGTATTCCTCTCAGCCAGCTCATCTCCGCCACCAGAAGTCTTCTTTCGTCTTATTTTCTCAGGCACCAACATTCTGAGCCATATAACAGCACTGATATAACCAGAGATTCATACAGCCCTACTTTGGTTTTTGTCGATTTGTTGTTTGATCTCAATAGCCTGCTGAGTCTGCCAAACATTGCTGAAGCCAGGCTAATTCTGCGTTTTATGTCTTTTGTGCATTGGGCATCTTCAGTCACCAGGCCCCCCAAGTACACTAAATAATTATTATAGTGCCAACTAATTAGCCTATATACCAACTGTTCAGCTGTAATAATTCTAACATGCCAACATGAAATAACAATCATAGAATTTCTTCCGAACCCAGCAGTTATACTAGTCTTGCTGTTCAACTACGAATACCTGAACAGCTAGTAGGCTACTTCAAGTACTCCCACTTGCTGTTCAAATACTTGCACTTGGCATAACACTTTGAGTGCTGTAAAGAAGCCAAACCGACCTGTTCCGGTACAGGAGATGGAGACGTCATTGTCGTGCGTACAGTTACTCGTTCCAATCTGTGAGTGTTCACATTCGTTAAGGACGGACTCGGTTCCGTCACAGTTGACGTCGTCCAACCAAATTCGTCCGGATCCTGGACCGAACTGATTGCCCAGGAATACGCCTTCCCCTTGGCTGCAAACAATACCATCGAATCAGAGATGATAATATTAGCCATATTAGATCTATAAGCTTACATGCAAGGGCGGATACAGAAATTTTCGATGGAGGAGGGGGCCAAAAATTTCGTCTGGGTCTCCGAAAAATAATCTGACGACCTATTTTTAGTCATCAACCTCGAATTTTACAAAAATACCTTTTCCCATCCGCCAAAAACTTATAACTTTTTAGTCGTGCGGACCTACCTCGTAGTCTGCGAAGCTCGCGGGTGCGGTAGACGGACATACGTAGAGCTACTCACGGGGAGGGCCGCGTCAACTTTTTGGACCAGAATGGCTGGCGAAAATTAAAGAAATTTCTAAATGGGGGCCGTGGCCATTTTGGCCCCTAGGATCCGCCTCTGCTTACATGTTTTCATTCATTCAGAGAATTTATATTCGTTAAATGGCACCAACCAGGTGACATACCGCATGTAGCCTATACTGGGTGAAAATGGGCATGATAACATCTTTGGTAAGTGAGTCAGGCTAGTATAAAGATGGAAATGCGACTTATAATTCTCCCAATATTCGGCCTAAGCATCTGCTGGCTGCAAACAACACATTCGAATCTGAGATATTGTTCTATTGTACCTATTCATTCCGAGAATGTCTATTTGCTAACTTCATGGCAACATCCAGGTGACACCCCGCATATACTTGGTGAAAGATCTTTATAACATCGTTGGTAAGTGAGTCAGTTTAGTAGCCTATAAAGATGGGATGCGACCTGTACATGTACATTATAATATTCTATTATTCTCACCATGGGCGGAGTTTGGTCTCCGTTCTTGGAGGGGCTAAAGCCTTCTTGGGGGGGCTAAGCTCGGGAAAAGATACCATTTACACGGTAAAAATGAATTTGGGTCTTCTTGGGGGGCTTAGCCCCCTAGCCCCTGATAATCTCCGCCCATGATTCTCACAGTGTATCTCCTGAATGTGTTAACTAGTTTTCAAACTCATTGGAAATTGGGGAAAAGATCTCTACTCTGAGATACTGAGACAAAACACATGGTGAACGGAGACTGACTTGTATCCTAGACTGTAGCAGGCGACCTGAGCTTCCTCGATCCCGAACCCACTGTCACAAACTGTCCCCCATTGATCGCTCACCAGGACCTCGAGACGACCTTCGCTCTCCGTCGTTCCATTAACCAGTCTTACAGCAACATCTGCGCATGACACAAATTACGAATCGATAAAAAAAGGCGCTACAGCAATCCGCACAACACAGAGGACCAGTCTCTTATGAATCTATTTGAACAGCACGTAAAATGGACGAGTCAAGCAGCAAGTGGGTTGATGGAAAGAGAAAGAGGCAAGCTCTCAGTTTAGAGTAAGACAGACTATAGTATACATGTAGATAGGAAGGTCACATATGGCTTTTCCGTGTTGTTTAGATTTATAGGCGAGCACTGTTATTAGTAGTAACGACATTGTGTTATGACAGCGATCATTAACGCCGCACTCCTTCTTTGTCCAGCCTTGGGACTGGCACTGTCCAAAGTGCAAGCAGTGATGGAGTTCAGTGAGTTATTTTGTATCAGCTCTGATTCATCATAGTCTCGGTCTGCTGCCTTAGCCTCGTTATTATTGGAATCTTGCATGTAGAATTGTCGAGTGCATTGTGTGGGATCCTGTCAACTGACATTCTAAGTAAGTAAGTAAATATAGTTTTAGTATAACCAGCTGCAAAGCAGTACTCTGTTGAACAAGTATATCACATATAAAATTCACGTAAGATATCGAAAACTATCAAGACTAAACGAAATAATTAGTATGCATGCAGCATTCTAGATACAAATGTTTTCCTCGTATGATTGTCTGCTCTTGGGAGCACCTGGTCATGGTGTCTGGGGCGCAAGTTATGACGCGTTTGCTTTGCTGCAGAGCAACTCGTAGAGGACATGGCCTGGTCGTGTCAGAACCGCCGAAAACAAACGGGTATAATCAGCATGTCCAAACATCAGAGTCTTTGTTTATCAATTACAATATAGTATACCCTGTTTAAATTTATCCTTCTGCACATCACATAACCTATTCGTGCTATGTCCCGGGTGAGAATTGCCGGTGGGGGAGATTTAGGGGTTAAGCCTCTGATCGTTCTTAGGTCATCTTTTCACACTCGAACTCCACGAACATCATAGTCTGACCCCTCCAGTTTTTTTCTTCTGAAATTATCATTCTGGAGCCTATGCACTGCATGCATGCGTTTGGTACTGACCGATTGTCGTGCACGAGATGGACACATCCAGCGCGTGGATACAGTTTGAGAATGTCCACGGAAGATGGGCGCAGTTGCCAATGTTGCTTTCGTCCCCCACGCATTCAACATCGTCCAGAAGGATCGTCCCGTCGCCTCCCCCATACTCAGTTCCGATGGAGTAACCCGTATAACTTCAATGTCCAAAAGCAAAGCGAATACATAACATGTTTTACTCGGTAAGCAGCATAACAGAATGAACAACGTATGAAATTTATGCGGTCATAATAATTATCTTGTACAATGTACCTTGTTTGTAGGCCTAACAATAAAATTTAATTATTTTATTTGATTGCAATTATATCAAATATTCTCATGGAATCTGTTGATGTAGCCTAAACAGAATATATCCAAAAGGGACTAACCATCCCGTTAGTCACGATCACCTGAGTCAATATGTTCTATTTGAAAAAATGCATCACAGCATCATGTTATGTGATAAACTATAATTAAGCTTAGATAACGGGTATATCAGAAATTATAATTAAGCTTAGATAACGGGTAATTAAGCTTAGATAACGGGTATATCAGCTTCTTAACTTTCACGTCATTAATTCATTCATCATCAACACCATCTCTGATCTCATTTACCTACAAATTTTTTACATTAAACAACACAGCTGCATTTTATGTAAAGCTGTACTCATTTTGTTCTCGGTCCAATATGAAATCCAATCAATCAATCAATCAATCAATCAATCAAAATGTTTTATTTTGTTACCATTTAACCATTTTGTAACCATTTTTGCAACTATTCACTTCGCTCGCCAAACCTTATCAATTCAGTGCCCAACCCTACTAAGTAAGATTTGCTATGCAAGTAAACCTATTCATTTTATTTCATTCTGTTTACCACTTAATGCATAAATTATACCTACGTTTCGTATTATAAACATTGCTCTAACTCTTTTTTCACTTTGATGGGCTAGATAAATCCCCCTTGATTCGACCTGTGGTTGTGGGAACTTAAAAATTGCCTTAACCCTCCCCCATTCGATGAATAATTTTGCGCATGAATTTATATGAAGTCGAAGACGTGAAAACGAGTGACGGGATGATCCTTTGATGGATGTATATTAGGAGCGAATGGATGGATGACTGGATGGATGGATGGATTAATAGACAGATGGCTGGGTGCATTGGCTTATGGATGGATGGATGGATGAATGGATGGATGGACGAATGTATGAATTGATGGATGGATGAAAATATGGGTGAACGGAGGGACAGGTGGTTGGGTGCATTGACTGATGGGTGAATGGACGGCTGGATTGATGAATGGATGGATGAATGAACGGATGGATGAATCGATGGATGGATGGATGAACGGATGAATGGATGGACGGACGGACAGATTGATGGATATTTACCCGAATCCAAGACTTGAGCAGGCGACCTGTGCATCAACGGTGTCGAAAAGATCGATGCAGACTGTTCCCCACTCACCATGGTAGTTGACTTCGAGGCGACCCTCGTAGGGTGCTGAGCCCTCGGCCAGCCTCACGCCGTAACCTTTCGCAAGTAAAGACCCGTTTGCATTCAGAACCAATGACAATGCGACTTAACAAGAGTCGATTTTTAAGGAAGATGGCGATGGGGAGACTGAGTGAATGAATGAATAAATGAATCGACTATTCATTAGATGGATGAATGATGGCTGAACTAATTATTATTGACCTCGAAAACGGATACATGATACAGTGTAGACTGTCGAGACAGACATGTAGAGAGACCGACACTTCACACACACACACACACACACACACGCGCGCGCACATACACACACACACACACACACACACACACACACACACACACAGATAGTCTAGACAGAAATATTGCGATTGTGTCTGTAAATCAGACAGAGACGTCAGACAGACTGGGATATGCACAGACAGACAAGTAGACAAACTAACAAGTATACAATTCGTATACACAATTCGTATACAGGCAGACGGATATAAGAATGGATATACATGTAGATAGGCGGACAGGAAGACAGGTAAATACAGACAGATACTATACGATAATTATCTATGCAGGCTGATATCATTGTTGAGAGACATGCGTGTAATGTAGACGACGAGATAGCTAGATAGACAGGCCTATAGACATACAGATCATAATTGTAAACTCAACATTTCTAGAGCGCCACTCAAAGGCCAAGCGCAGGGCACCAGCTTATTCACGAGCAGATCAGATAAGATAGACGGATGGACAGCTACTTATACAGTCATAGAAACAAACAAGGTCAAAGTCATAGGGTGGGAATGTTTTGGGGGTTTGAACAAACCCCGATATGAAATAATGCTTCCATGAAATAATGCATTTGCTAATGCAATCATGATGTAAGGATTAAAGGGGATTTCATTGAAGCTCTTATTTCTATGTGACATCCTACAATAGATTAATCATCCTTCAAACCACTTAGTCCGTTGATTTGGTTGCTTGTCAGACTCCTAAAAGTCGAGTAAACTCTCGCCCCCTCCAAATAAAATCCTGGCTACGGCTTTGGAGACAAAAAGATAATTAGATATATAGACTGTCCGTCTATAAGCAGACAGATACATAGACGACTTTGTAGACATACAAGTATAATATTGCATATGTAATATGTATGTTGATGGTGATGCGGGATTATTTTATCCCTTTAGGTCAGGGGTCTCAAACTCAAGTGACCATGTGGGCCACATTTAGAAATTCTTAATGACTCGCGGGCCGCAGCATAAAAATATTCTCGTGCATGTGAAACTATATAATTAGTTATGTGTCATTGCAGCATACAATACTGTAATGATGATACGACCCTGTAAAATTCAAAATATATTATATTTTAAGTGTAACTATAATGGTACTACAAGCAATATTGCAAAAAAAATTCCATCCCAATTATCGAAAAATTCATGGGCGCTATAGATCCAATTGAGGAAATTATGCTGTAATCAAAATTTAAAATGACTCTAATTTTTTAAGTATCCTAACCAATGTTCAAAGTAATTCAACTCGAATTTAGTCAGGCCAGGAGACTCAGAGTGTTCTTAAGTGTTCTAAATGTTCTAAGTCCTCTAAACCAAAGTCACCAAAATTATAGGAATAAACACAGGGCCGACCTGTTAGTGTCATTGTTCAAAACCAAGCAAATGGAAGTTAATTTGCAAAAATAAACACACGTGGAAGTGACATTTTCAACTTATCATCTGGGGAGACACAATTATTACGGAGATAGGCCTACTCTATATTTACGACACCGGCTTAAATCTTCGCTGTATCATACTTCTACTTCGGCGTTGCATCGCACTGAAGGTCCACTAATTCCATCTGCATTTATGCCTGTATCTGCTGTTGGGGACTCAATGTTCACAGCAAAAGGAGTAGAAAGCAGTTTAAACATTGGCTCAAATCGTAAAGGAACTGCAAAATTCTTATAAACCGATTTCTAATTTTTTTAAATCAAAAACCGGGAGGCTGTTCGCGGGCCGCATTAATCGGGTTCGCGGGCCGCATGCGGCCCGCGGGCCGCGTGTTTGAGACCCCTGCTTTAGGTCCTCCCATTTTTGTAACCAATGAGCAAGATGTGTAAACCTGTCATGTATACTTTGGTTGCAGAATAAAAAAAATTGATTGATTGATTGATTGATTAATGCTGCTGACCTGTTCCGCTGCATGAGATCGATACGTCGTCATCGTGAGTGCAGTTGACGACACCCCACGGCGAATGCTCACATCCGTTGAGCACCGTCTCGTTTCCATAGCAACGAACGTCGTCCAACCAGATCTGTCCAGTTCCCGGTCCAAACTGGTTCCCAAGGAACGTTCCCTGACCTTGACTACAACCACGCCATTTTGCATTCAACTGATTGCATTTATTCGTCAACTGGAACAATGTAGCAACGAGTTTGATGCTCTCTAATGAAATATAGGCGTAGTTATTGCTTTCTGATGGATCAGTATATCTAGTTTAAATTTAAGCGGCATATCCTACAAATATTTCGGGACGCGGTGGTGTAGTGGTGGGTTCGGTGCCTTGGAGCCGGAGGGTTCCAGGTTCGAATCCACCTCCAGCTGACGCATAGGGACCTTGATCTAGTTCTTCACTTGCAATTGCTCCTGCGCTTCGGCGTGAAACTCCGATGCAGTGTCTGCGCTGTAGTCGGGAGCGCCTCTGAGTAGTGAGAGAGTGACGGGGCGCTATATCAAATCCATGCAATAAAAAAATAAAAAATAAGAATACATATTAATATTATGCTGTATTGTATTAATTAATTAGGTTTCACATGGCAATGCTCAATAATGGCCTACACAAGTATCAAAATTTAATATAATTAGGCCGTTGTCCCGCGAGCAGTTATGAATAACGTTCAAGCATTTGCCTTCATTGGTCTTGCGCTCTGGAATAAGATAATCTTCATAGACACATTCCTCGATATAAACTGGAAACCCAAGTGCATAATAATCTTCTATATAATACATACAATACAATTAGTCATTTATACCGCGCTTTAACCAAAAACAAGTCTTGCACAAGAGCGCGCTTCACTACAGATCTACATGTAGTTATAATGCAATGAAAACAAATGAGTTTTTAATTTTGATTTAAACTCTGCAACAGATGAGCACTGACTAATGGAAATTGAGAGACTACATCGTCCTGGCAGTTCATTTTCTGTCGCAAAATCACATTATTTTCTATGGAAGCGTCTCTGATTGGTATGGACTGGCACTGGAAGAGGCGCTTTATAAATTTACAGATACAATACAACACAGTCATAGCCTACATGAATTGTATATGTATATTAGGGTGTCCCACGATTGCACAGGAAAAATATTTTTCTTGAAACTTGAAATGCAGTCCCTCCAAAAAGTTTCCTTATGGTCCTATGATAGTACCTGCCAAATTTCTGGACATTTTGAAAATATTTAGAGGCCGCTCAAAGCTCACATATAATATGTGTAAGTTGTCACAAATTATACGTGCCACATATAGGCCTATGAGTTTGAAATTTTCGGAGGTCCACACTTTGATCCCACTAGCGTGCTTATGTATTGCTTAATAACCTTATATTGCTCTGAAATACTAAAATCTACAAATATGCAACCTTATTGTATTTGCGAATGAGGTTTTTCAAGCATAAGGACGACAGTTAAGCTCTCGAGCAAACGAATGATGTAAATGTCGTGCACTAGGATTGCAGGTCGCTACCTCCACATGGCAATCATCAGTGGAGTAGAAATGAATAAGGTTAACAGATTGTCAGTCTGATTTTTCTCTAGTTGGTGGAAGTAGCCTACAAACATGTTGGTGTGCTAAAGTTGACCTCTGGACCAGGACAGGAATCAACGGTTGCAGTTTGAACCTTTTGAAGTCGTGAAAGTGTGATGCATTAGGCCTAATTATTGGCAAATGCTTTGAGACAACGGCTTTCAATAACTGCATATTAAATAGAGTTTGCAATGCCTTGCACCCTTCTACATCAGCCATCAGTCGTAACATCTTGCTAACATCACAGAAATCTTTTAAGTCCAGTTGCCTGGTGCATTCTTTGTGTCCTTGGTAAAAATTTGTCCATCAATGGTCTGTAATTAAGCTCTGCAAGCCATTTAAAGATGAATGCTCCAATCTGGTTCACCATCAACCAAACCCTCGACCAATGCTACTGCAGTCTGCATCTAACAAATCATAAGAATTCATTACTGAACAGCTTTAGCGTGGCCATACTCGAAATATGACTATCAAGAATTTTCAAAACTCTTGGTATTCATGGTTGGATTGAACAATTCGGTAGCATTTCGCAAGCCTGTTGCCATCACAGAGCAAGTTGGATGGGTAAGGCAATATAGATCTAATTGCTTTATGATGGAAACGAATCACATATACAGTTGACGACCGTGAATTACAGGGCATCCAACCCAAACAAGTCTCAGATTTGTGATTGACATCTACAGTCAGGCGGTGTTCTCATGTAGAGTCACTGCTCTCTTTGAATTAATCCATAGCTTTATAATTCTGGCAATGCTGCTCTAGATGACAAGTCTGAAAATGATGCAACATCATTCTTGGTATACCAGCACCTAAGATATAAGAGATAGCAATTCTCTCTGTTCTTTCAGTGAGTTCTCATTAATGTGGAATAACGGGGTTATCTCTTCCTAAAAGTTTTTCCCAAACCATGCTGCGTTCAAATATAGTTTTCTCGATCTTTCGGTGAAAGAGTGGCGAGATAGCCAATCGTATAAGACCACGTGTGATTTTTCATAACGTTGGTCTGTGTAAATGACTGTGCTGAACAAACATGACGCAGCTTTGATACAGAATTTCAGCTCAACGATAACGAAGAACGTAGATCGGAGACAATTTCTCGTACAGGTTGTCGAAAAACACAGGCACATGTTTTCTAACCACAATTGTGACAATCTTGTTGACATGTGTAAATGTAGAACGTAGAACTGAAGAACAATTTGAGTGCAGTGATGTAGAATCAGCAGATCAGTATGATAATAGTAAAAAAATAACGGTCCAGACGTTGATTTGTTGTGTAGCTGCATGGGGTGTGCAATTAAAACTTTACTGTGTGGTCCTAGGACAAATAGGGGTTGAACCTCACAGCCCCCTCAGAATTTCTTACTATGAAGCAGATGAAGGTATGGAGGAGCTAAAACCACGACTTGTTACATTATCAAGAGTTTGTAATGACTACTCCCAATGATTAGTTGTGTGTGCACTGATATTGTGTCCAAAGTTCAAAAATCTCAAATTTTTCTCGATTTTGCATTTTTTGAGCATAAGACTATGCCCAAAATATCCATTGTATCCAATAAAGTTAAATACCTGTTAATTCTACCATTCACGAGCTTTCCAAGGGTAGTAAATTTGTTATAATAGGATCAACGATTGGGATATAAAGGCATTTAGAAGTTGGACACATCAGGCGCAAATTATGCCAATATGGGTTAAATTTGGGCGGCTTGAGCCACCCCTAAATATTTTTTTAGTGTCATAAAACTTTACAGGTGTTATTATGGGACCCTATGGAAACTTTTTAGGGGGACTGCATTTCAAGTTTCTAGAAAAATATTTGTTGGGACACCCTAATGTATATATATATACGCCTACAAAGTATGTCCTATATATATTATTATATATATAGAGAATCCTGGACGCTCAGGCTTACAACAGAGGAAGTTTATCGGCTTGCTAGAACTTCCCCCGTACTCTTGGGTTCCATCAAGGCTCGCAAACTCTCATATTTCGGACATATCATTAGGCTCCCTCAGGATTCCTTGGAAAATGCCATCATGCTGGGTCACGTTGAGGGTTATCGACACCGTGGAAGACCGTGTATTAACTGGATAGACAACATTCTTTCCTGGTCCCACCTTTCTGGATCCTATCTTCTCGCTGCCGCACGCAATAGGCGTCAGTGGAGAGCCCTATAGTCCATGCATGTGACCAACCGTCGCGCGGCGACGTCGGTGTTTGACATGACATGACATATACAGCGAGAAAGAACAACCGTTGCAAATCACGACAAATGGCTAATTACTCCAGTGGCTAGCTGTGCCATAAGAGGATTAGCAATACGTGGCAATACGCAGTGTATAGTAACGGAGTAAGAGAGAAAATAGTGAGCAGGATATAATAGTCCTACTAACTCGAAGCCAAGGCTGTAACAGGCGACTTGCGCCTCAACATGTGTGAAGCCCGTGTCACAAACTGTTCCCCATTCGCCGTTGAAGTAGGCTTCCAACCGACCCTCAGTAGGTGTGCTACCTTCGGCCAAACGCACGGCAACATCTGAAATAAGACACTGAGCGTAAGCCTATTAATAATAATAATTCGTTTATTAACATTCAATCTGACACACCGCAGAACGATTACAGGTACAAGTTATACGAAATACGGCAAGCTTCGCGCGACACGCAGGTCGGCTACAACAGGCTCGATATACTTAACACTAATGGCCTAAGTGTTGGAACGCTTCTGATTCGGCCAAGCCAGGAGTGGGAGGGACGATCTTATTTTCAGCAGATCCCGAGTCAAACAACGCAACAGCAAAGCGCCACTGGCAGCTAACAGAAAAAGTGGCGGTGCTACTACTGTATAAGTCGCGGTAGAACCTGCATGTTTTACTCTTGACTTGCCTTTTGACCTGCCTAAAATTCTCTGGGATTTCCAACATCGTCCTTACAGTTCATCTCCAACAAAATGTTCGCCTCCCATCGAGACGGCCCATATGGCTAAATCCACCAGCGGAGGACATGACAGCTATTGCGGCCTGGTGTGCTGAATGGCTGGCAGCTGATGTTGTCAACCATTCTCTCGTGGTCGTGCAATCCCCGGCCATGATCTGCCACGTGGGCATCGGTCAACGCTAAAGCGCTTTAGAACTGGGCAAGGACGCTGTGCTGCTAACAGGGTTCGACGATGGCAGGCATCCGACCCACTGTGTAGCTGTGGCGAAATCCAGACAATGTCACACATCGTAAATGATTGCAAAACAACTCGGTTTCAGGGCGGTTTAACCGCCTTGCATTTGGCTGATGAGACTGCTGTTCAGTGGCTGGACGCGCTCTGCAAGAGCTAAATAATAATTTCTTCGAAATGCTGAACAAATCCCATTTTCGAGACGCAAGCTGCTGAAATTGCATAGCACTGATTGCTATTGCAATATATGAAATAACATTAATATAAGCTTTTCTTATATAATAATAGGCTATATAATATTACACCACTTAAGAAACCGGTGAGACAATCAATGAGCGAGCGGGGTAGGTAGGCAGATACAAAGATAGGTATGTAGGGAAGTGGACAGATTGGCTAGGCAAATATGTATGTAGACAGATACACCGGTATATAGAAAGGTGTGTAGGTAGGCACATAGGTTGGTAGATGGGCTGATGGGTGGGTAAACGAGTAGGTAAACAGGCGCAGTCACGTTGGTAGATAGATGCATGTGGGTAGAAAAACAGGTAGGAAAGCGTTATGAGTAAGTCGTTCACTCGCAATCCCTTAGCGCCATTTAAGTTCCTCCCTACGGTGCATGTGCACGCCTTAACTTTAGAAAGGGGACAACATCAAATTGCAGAGATTGTATTGCACTGTATAATAATGATTTGCAAATGTCAATTATTCTGCCCAACGTTCATTCATTATTCATTCATTCGTTCGTTCGTTCATTCATTCATTTTTTATAGCGCCTCATTCAGGAGACTATATACTGTGCAGATGCGCTCTCGATTTTAACATGGCAAAATTACAGTTTTCAGTTGGAGAAAGATTCAGTAAGGGTCCGAGAGAGCAGGGGCAGATCCAGTGGGGGCCAATCCGGCCATGGCCCCCATTTAGAATATTCTTTCTTTCCCACCAGCCATTTTGGCGTGGAAAGTGGACGTGGCCCCCATCAGTTAGACAGACCTTTTAAAAAGTAGCCTATGATGACTAAAAATGGTCTAGATCCGCCACTGCCAGGGAGCAGGGCAGCTTCTCTTGCATTCCATGGGAGCCCATTCCAGACCACTGCCTGCATGGTCCGAGCGCGGAAAAGACTCGATTCTGCACAGTTGCAGTTCGTGCAAATGGAACCAAGAGAACGAAGAAGTGTGCAGTGCTGCGTGCACCACCGACCAACCGAGCGCTGTGCAGATGACTCCGACGTCCTGTGCGTGGATACAGTTGCTCATCGTCCACGGATTGTGCGCACAGTTTCCGATGTTAGTCTCGTCTCCCGCACAGTCCACTTCGTCCAACATGATCGTCCCGTCGCCTCGACCGAACACGCTCCCCGTTGAGTAACCGACTCGCCTGAGCATATCAATCAACATTACCTGCATTGCATTGTCGTCACGGTATTATTGTCATGGTCACAGTCGCCGTCATCATCATCATCACCGCAACGATAACCGTATCAACCACTAGTCTTATATTACCGCTACCGCTAGTGACACTGCATGTCATTCTTTAAAGCAGAATTCTCTGGTCATAATTATATACCTAACACTATTATCGTTGATGAACGAAAATTTTCGGCTGCTGGACTTGGAGTTTGCAACTCACACAGACACATTGTGCGTCTGCCCGTTCTATTCAATATCTCTCTCCCTGTATTCTGTTCTCTTGCCCAATGCCTGCAATTTCCGTTATCTTGTTCAATATCTTTCTGTACATGTAGGCCTAAGCTTGATCTGTACGTTTTGCTCAATATCTCTCCGCTCTCCTTGATACCTGTCTCCTTTTGGAACTCGCTCTTTCTGTGTCTGTGCGCTTTCCTCAATATCTTTCTCCTGTGTCCGTCCGTTCTTAAAATGGAAGCTACTAATAATTATTACAACTACAATAGAAGCTACTAACTGCAAGTAAAATAGATGCTACTAATTACAATTAAAATATAGGCTACTCACGACAATTAAAATACATGTAACCAACTAGGCTATATAAAAAAGAAGCTACTAAATACAATTAAAATAGAGGTTGCTAATTACTAGATGCAACTACAAAGCAAACAAGAACTGTCTTGTGGTTCGATTGTGTTTGCTTACCCATGTCCAAGACTGGAACAAGCGACCTGTGCATCTCTGGCATCGAAATTGTCTGAGCAGACCGTTCCCCATTCACCCTGATAGTTGATCTCTAGTCGACCCTCGTACGGGAAATCTCCGTCCACCAAACGAACCTGGTAGCCTACATACAGTGGCGATCAGCACTTTATATAGAGTTTTACAGCAGAAAATAATTTCTGAGCTCCCAATAAAAAACCAAACAATTGAGATGATACTATTATTAATGCTTGACCAAAGATTAGACTTGTTTCCATTTTTATACATGAGAAAATGCTCAATATTCCTCAAACGATGGCTAAATATATAGCTAACTATTTTCAGCAATTTCTGAATGCTTAAAATACTACATCGGTTTGTATTATTGTTTTTGTTTCTGAATAGTGTTACATGTAGGCCTATGTACTGCGCAGTTTCTACAGACCTGAATCAACAGAATGATGCTTAGGTCTATATAATAAGTGAGCACTCTCAGGTGGTATTACGATGTACAAGATAATTGGACTTAAACATCGAAACAATCTAGTGCATAAAAATTATATACACGCTTGTATATAATTATAGGCTAAGAATATCATCCTCGGCAGGTTCAGTGCCCGGAAACCATCTGTAATTACCAGTAACATTGAATAACGTGCCA
Source organism: Lumbricus terrestris (assembly GCA_949752735.1). Classification (NCBI taxonomy): domain Eukaryota; kingdom Metazoa; phylum Annelida; class Clitellata; order Crassiclitellata; family Lumbricidae; genus Lumbricus; species Lumbricus terrestris. The sequence continues at coordinate 22,474,683 of OX457048.1, forward strand.
ACCATCAGCTCTGGTTGGATGGATGGTGGATGGAAGGATGAATGAATGGTTGGTTAGATGGATGAATGGTGAAAAATATCTTCAATGAAAGAAACCAGGTGACACATCGCAACGGGTTCATAAATATATGATAGCGATAATAATTATATCTTTAGTACCTGTCAGGTAGGGTTAGGCCTAAATAGATGAATATTGACCTGAGCCAGTGCATGATATGGAGACATCTTGTGCGTGCGAGCAGTTGGATGAACCAATCTCTGAGTGTTGGCATTCGTTAATGACATCCTCCGTTCCAGTACATTGGACGCTGTCCATCCAGACGGGTCCGGAACCTGGTCCAAACTGGTTCCCGAGGAACGTTCCCTCACCCTGACTGCAATGCATCACAGGACAATCGGCTCTAGAGCTTCTATTGCAGCAGCATAGCGCCTCTCCATTTACGGGGAGGTGTTGCCCATAATAATACTAACCCAGAGCAACCTATTGCATTTCACCAGGATGGTGATAAAGATATTTTTCACCATCCATCCATCTAACCAACCATTCATCCTTCCATCCACCATACATCCATGCAACCGTGTTGCTATTATAATATTATAGCAACACGGTTTCTGTAGATTAATATTTTATTTTATTATATTATAATAAAATAAACAATTAATCTACAGTACTTTACTGAGTTAATCAGTAAAGTACTACAGAGTAATATATTATTATTATTACAATTATTATCATGGGCGGAGTTTATTAGGGCTAGGGGGGCTAAGCCCCCCCCCCAAGAAACCTCATAGTCATGTTTTTTACTGTGTAAATGGTATATTTTTTGGGCTTAGCTTCCCCCAAGCACTTCCAACTAATGACTAAAAAAGGTCGTCAACTTTTTCGGCCGGGAAGAAATACATAGTCATTTTCATGAGATTTGAACTTGACGAATAAAATAAAATCATCAACTTTTTCAGCCGAAAAGAACATTTTTCTCGGCGCCTTGCCTTCTGGAAAAGTTTTTAACCTCCCCCCCCCAAAAAAAGGAAACCATACTCCGCCCATGGCTATTATTATAATATTATTAATGTACGGAGGTTATTTCTGATGAAGGTCCTGTAATTAGGCTACTCTAGGTATGAATCCTTGTCATAAATTTGTCGGCAATAATTGGTTCTAGGGCTGAAGTTGAAGCTTACTTGTATCCAAGACTGTAGCATGCGACTTGTGCCTCTGTGTCCGTAAATCCTGCATCACAAATGGATCCCCACTGACCATTGAAGAACATCTCGAATCGACCCTCGTTAGCAGAGGCGCCATCGACCAATCGAACGGCCACATCTGAGAGTGCCAGTCAAACACAACAATAGACCGACATTATATATCGATCTTTTATTTCTACGAACAATGGTAGCAGCAAAAAAGAAAAAGACGGGCAAAAGCCTGCAATGTTGCTCTATTGATATCATTGACAAAGTGGGGGAACTAAGTCAGTTGTTGTGACTGAGGGAAAATCAAGCATAAATTGTTTGGCCTATGCACATAGTTGATGCTAATCTTATCCAAATCACTGATGATTAGCGATACATGAGTCATCGTCGCACCATAGTGAGACACGATTAATCTATGAATAGTTGAATATAACGTTCTAAGTCGCTTGAAGCGACCAATGCATGATGGTTCGTGCATCACTGATCTAGTAATCTGTGCTTCAAACAAGATTAGACCTATATTAGATTATACAAGGCTAGATTTTATTTTATTTTATTTGATTAACGTGCATTGCAATAGACTAGGTTGCATTATGTTTGGTTAGACCATATAGGATTTGTAATGGCAGCCTAATCATAAACTTCAAACTTCTAAGGCGCCACTCCAAGGCTAAGCGCAGATTGTTTATATCTATATCACAAGCGCAAAATCAGGTCAGAAAAGTTACCAAAATGTAGTCAAACGGAGGTTCAGGTTTAGGTTCGAGATCAAGAGAGGATAGGCAGAAATGTTGCAAAAGCGGGGTCCTTAGATTAAACTGGTTCAAAATAATCGTGATTCCTTGATTGTGGTTTGGTGTCAGGTCGGGAGCGCCTCTGAGGAGTTCTCTTGAAGGGGCGCTATAAAATGTACGATTACAATTACAATTACAATTGTATGCATAAATATATATATATTATATATATATTCTTGTTTATCATTGATTAGACTGACACGCCGCGGTATTATCACAAGCTATTCTAAGAACGGATGCTTACAGATTTATACATGAGTCGAATTTAACTGTAAGGCAGCCATGCAAGGCGTCCTGTATGGCTTATACAGTGCGATATACGGTGCGTGGTGCGCGGTGGTGTAGTGGTGGCGTCGTTGCCTTGAAGCCGGAAGGTTCGAAGTTCGAATCCACCTCAAGTCGCCGCGTAGGGACTTTGGGCAAGTCCTTCACTCACAATTGCTCAGCGCATCGGCGTGAAACTCCGATGCAGTGTCCGCTCTGCAGTCGGGAGCGCCTCTGAGTAGAGTGCTTGAAGGGGCGCTATAACAAGTGCACAAACAAACAAACAATACGTGTATATATACTGAGAAGTCTGTAACTGACCGAGCGCTGTGCACGATATTGAGATGTCTTCGAGGTGGATGCAGTCGGTCACTCCCCACGGATTGTGTTCACAGTTCCCGATGTTGGGCTCGTCTCCCGTGCACTGAACCTCATCCAGCCAGACTTCTCCCGATCCACGACCGAAGATATTTCCAAGAGAATATCCTGTATGACTGAATTTGACAGCAGACTTGCATTAAGCTCGATATGCATAGATGTTAGTCACAAAAGAATGTACTTATGGACTTATGAATGGATTTAGGATGATTGTGGGGGATTTAGAAATATTTGACTTTTGATCGACTCTATGGGTGCTGGGGTAATGTAGGTCCACGACTATAGCCATGCCGATAAGCTTACACTAAATTGCGGACTGCAATAATTTAGTCAATATTAAAGAATATTCGTGTCTTATTTTATTTTATTTTACCTTGTCTATTATGGCACTGGCTGCAATGTGCATTTTATCAGATTGACCCTAGCCTTTGCTCATGGGCGGAGTTTGGTTTCCGTTCTTGGAGGGGCTAAAGCCTTCTTGGTGGGCTAAGCCCGGGGAAAGATACCATTTACACGGTAAAAAATAATCTGGGTCTTCATGGGAAGGCTTAGCCAGCCCCCCAAGCCCCTGATAAACTCCGCCCATGCCTTCGCTACTTAGGTACATACGTACGTATTAATGATGCCTGATTACAAGCCGCATCCCTGGTCGTTGCCTTCCAGAATTTGTAACGTGACGAAAACTTGATTGGGAAATTAAAATGCCTGTCGCCGCCATAGTGATGACAGCGATGAAGATGATGAAGAGACTGATAATGATGATGAGACTTGTACCCGAATCCAAGGGAGTTGCATGCGACCCGGGCGTCTCTAACATCGAAGCTGTGGTCGCATACGGATCCCCATTGATTTCGATACAGTATTTCCAGTCGACCCTCGTACGTGTTGCTCGCTCCAGTCAGCCTCAGGGTGTAGCCTAGGGAAAAACAACACAGCTGTAATTCTAAGACTCGTTCGACCAAAATGTGGGAGCAAAAGGAAGTCTCCTCCGCTTCCACCTCGGCTGCTTTCCACTCACGGCTGAAAACCGAACCATTCAAGCTATTATTATAATTTTTATGATTTCACTCCTGCGACACCACACGACCACCTTCATCACCGTAACGCCTTGCTGCCTCCTCGTCTGGACCTTTCCGGATTCTGACCTGAATTCGGAACGGCCAAAACGGCCTGACATTGATGACTTCATTTGATGTAGCGCCGGTGAAATACGACCGCGTTTCCATATGCACGACTTTAGTGTGTGGTTCTTATAAATATCGAAAAAATTTGTTTCCTACATTAAATTTCACCTAGCCCATCAATGTGTAAACCGAAAGCAATGAGTTAATGTGATATGATAAACAGGAAGCAAGCAGACATATCCCGGCAAGGTACATGTAAAAGCAGGTCAACTAAGCCATGGTATAATTGCATATAGGCGTTCTATCCAATGGAACATAGTGGGATTGGTTAGAATGTTCCGTCTTGTCACACACGGGTTTTGAGACGTCACATAGGCATACACGGTGGCTGTGCAAAGACCCTGAGTAAAACCGAGTAATAAGTTAATTACTGGGTAATAACTGGGTAATAACAGAATAATAACCATGGCAATAACGGAATACGGAATGAACAGTATTCTATGCATTAGGTTATAGCAAGATTGGCTAGAATACTCCCCTTGTTACACCAGGGTTTGAGACGCCACATGCATGGATACTGTGCATATATTTTTTGATTAATAGCTGAGTAATAAATAAGACTTGTGTAAAAAATGAGTAGTGACTGACCCGTTCCAGTGCAGGAGACAGAGACGTCTTGGTCGTGGGTGCAGTTTGTATCTCCGATGGCTGAGTGCGAGCAGTCGTCCAAGACGTACTCTGACCCAGAACAGACAACATTGTCCAGGTGGATTTCTCCTGTACCTGGACCAAACTGGTTGTCCAGAAAAGTACCTTGACCAGCGCTACAAAGCATGGATGAATCGATTAATGGATGTCTTGACTGACGGGCTGACGGAGGGAAGAGAAGAAGAAAAGATAGGAGGAAGGCGAGGAAAATGAGGACGGATGAAAGGACGGGTGTCTGGATGGATGAATGGATAGATGGATGGATGGATGAACGGAAGGATGGATTGATGATTAGATGAACAGATAGCGGACGGATGGATGTCTGAATCGATGTATAATTGTATCTTATCTTATCTTGTCTTATCTGACCATTTATAAAGCGCTTCTCGCAGCAAGAGCCTTTCAGAAGCGCTCCCAGTGCGTTTAACTCCGAGAAAAAAGGCAAGTTTTTAGACGAGAGAAAGACGAGGATACACTACCAGAGAGAATGGCAGAGCGAACTGATGGGGGAAGACCATTCCATAGGGAGGGACCAATGCAGGCAAATGATCTGGATTGAGCCATGGCAGTCCTCACTCGGGGGACAAAGAGGTCAAGCCGATCAGAGGACCTAAGAGGACGCAGTGAAGTGGCAGAAAGAGGGCGATGTATCTGATCGTACAGATACTTCGGAGCAAGACCCATTTGAGACTTAAGGACCAAAATCAGGACTTTAAATTGAATACGGACCGAGAGTGGAAGCCAGTGAAGTTGTTCAGTCATGAATGTAGAAATGTGGGAGAATCGAGGAAGACGGGCAATGAGCCTAGCAGCAGCATTGAATACAGATTGCAGAGGAGCTAGGCGAACGTTAGGCAGGCCAATAAGGACAGAATTGCAATAGTCGATCCGAGAACATACAAAAGCATGCACAATTGAGGTAAAGATCGATGATGAGACAGATGTGCGAATAGCCCAGAGACGCCTTAGCTGGAAGTAGGAAGAGCGAGTAAGATTGGCAATGTGCTCAGTGAAGGTAAGAGAACTATCAAGGGTGACACCTAGGTCTCGAACACTGGATGAGAAGTTAAAGAGAGGAAAAGTTTGAGAGAACAGTGTGTAGTCGAGTTTTTGAAGCTGCTTAGGAGTGCCAAACCAAATCAACTGGGTTTTGGAAGAGTTCAAAGAAAGACAATTGGACGACATCCACAGATGAAGATCTTGAGATAGAGCGTCAATTCGACTTGCAAGAAGGAGTTGAGCAGAAGGGGGTCCATGGACATAGGCTTGGACATCATCAGCGAAAAGATGGCCAGTTGCAGAGTGACTAGGGAAAAGAGAGGTAATACCAGCCGTGTAAAGGATGAATAGGAGTGGGCCTTGGACAGAATCCTGAGGAACACCCAAGACAACAGGGACCCACTGAGTCCTAGAGTCGCCAGAGATGATCATTTGGGTGCGATCAGACAAGTAGGACCGAAACCAAAGAAGAGGAGAACCCTGGAGTCCGCACGAGGTTTCAAGTCGTTGCAATAGAATCTCATGATCAACCATGTCAAAGGCTGCAGAGACGTCGAAGAGAGCTAAGAGAGTGACTTGAGACTTGTCAACAGCAGAGTATATATCAGAAAGCATGGAGAGGAGGGCTGTTTCCGTGGAGTGGTTAGCCCTATAGCCAGACTGGTGGGATGGAAGGAGTCCCGATTGCTCAGGGTAGGGGAGAAGTTGCATTGACACAAGTCTTTCAAGACTATTATAGGGTGTAAATGATGAAAATATAGCAGCAAAATATTATGTACAGGTACTAGTGCATATAAAAATAGAATACTGGATTTCGGATGCATCTATATGATTGAATGTATGTGCACTTGTTATAGCGCCCCTTCAAGCACACTACTCAGGGGCGCTCCCGACTGCAGAGCGGACACAGCATCGGAGTTTCACGCCGAAGCACTGAGCAATTGCGAGTGAAGGACTTGCCCAAGGTCCCTACGCGGCAACTTGGGGTGGATTGGAACGTCAAACCTTCCGACTTCAAGGCAACGACGCCACCACTACACCACCGCGCCGCACTAGAGCCTTCTTTTGTAGCTGTAATACTCACTTGAATCCAGCGCTAAGACAGGCGACACTAGCCTCTGTGTCGGTGAAGCCCGTGTCACAAACGGAACCCCATTGACCCCCAATCAGCAGCTCAACGCGACCCTGTGTAGCATCCGGTCCGCCGGAAAGTCTGACCGAGTAATCTACAGCGATAGAAATTACACCCATTCTAGCCATATACCACCATAATGCTTGCATGTTTCTTATGCTAAATGTAAGTGCAGACCTTTATGCAGTATAAAATAAATAGCCTTATTTTCATTGTAACTCACTTCTGGCTCCACTTTTCTCTTCCATTGAAGACACATTAGCCTCATCTCCGACCAGATCGGACCTTGAGGCTTGATCTTCTAATCGTTGCTCTCACTGGGGCTTGGTTTGGTTTTGGTACATCATCGCCAGATGCTCTGATCATTGGCGCTACAGAAATTGCAAAGCCAATGAAAGTCGAGATCCACTTTATGGTGGGTCGACCATCATTGATCACAGGTTCTCGTAAGTTTCATGGCTCACAGTGGAGGCCACTTACCAACGTCTGTCTATCTATCTATCTATCTATCTATCTATCTATCTATCTATCTATCTATCTATCTATCTATCTATCTATCTATCTATCTATCTATCTATCTATCTATCTATCTATCTATCTATCTATCTATCTATCTATCTATCTATCTATCTATCTATCTATCTATCTATCTATCTATCTATCTATCTATCTATCTGTCTATCTGTCTATCTATCCATCTCTCTATCTATCTGTCTATCTATCCATCTCTCTATTTATGCGTCGGTCTGTTTAATTTATTACACTATCCATCTATTGATCTGTCCGTCTATCAGTCAGTCAGTCGGTCAGTCGGTCAGTCAGTGAATCAGTTGGTCAGTCAGTGAGTCAGTGAATCAGTTGGTCAGTCAGTCAGTCAGTCAGTCAGTCAGTCAGGCAATCAGTCAGTCAGTCGATCAGTCAGACAGTCAGTCAGTCAGTCAGTCAGTGTGTCTCTCTGTATATCTCGGTTGCGGCGCCGTCCATTTGGAATGACCTCCCTTCAAAGCTGCATTTGTTACATCTGACCAATCAAACTTTGTTTCATACATCTTTCGTCTTTTTTCTTTCGCCGTAGCTATAGGCTCCTCAGTTGACTTTTTACGGGGCGTTATCTAAGTCCACACAATGAATAAATATTATTTCTCTAATTTTATTAATATTATTATTGTGGATTTATTAGGCGCCATACCGACTGATAAGCACTGATCAATGACGCTGGGAAATTTCCAGCACAGGACTTCCTCAATGATCCAACTCGGCACCGACGTAATGGGAAGAGGTCACAAACCATTGGGCTACCGTGTTCCTAGAGGCCTCCGTACGCGCTGTAGAGCGCATAAGAGACTTCCTATAGGGCCCTTAGCGTGGCATGCACACGAACTCTGTTGTCGCTACGTATATACAATGGATATGCGCTGCAGAGATATTGTTTCACCAACCTGCCAGCGGTGTTATGACTCCATCTTTGTTTCCTGCAATAGAAAAAGATCGTTGTTATTCTTGAAATTACGGCGTCGAAGAAACAGAAATAGGGAGCAGCGCAATAGACGCAATCGATTTATAACAATTTAACTCTCAAGTCTCAAGGTTAGGTAGAACAGCAACGTAGGCCACGTGACTTTTCACAAATGGAGTTCAGAACCTGGATAAAAATCGCTGAGTCTGGTTTGATGTAGGCTACGCGAAAAACTTCTCCAGGATCAATGCACACGGAATCATTCATTCATTCATTCATTTCAAGAATTTATATAGCGCCTCTTCAAGAAATCCACTCAGAAGCGCTCCCAATCCAACCACGGTGAAACAAAAAAGTTTTAAGGAGCTTGTAGAAGACTGATGAGTCAACCCTTGGTAGCAGGCGCACCTGCAACGGGAGACTATTCCAGACAGATGGACCTACAACTGAGAAAGCACGACGCTGACAGGTTGAGGTTTCAACACGTGGGACCAAAAGCTTCCCACTAGAGGCAGAGCGAAGGGCTCGGCGAGCCAGGACAACAGATACTGGACGGCAGAGCTCAACAAGAATCGGCCTATATCATACTCAAACCTAACGCATGTGGGTACGAGTGACAGAAAATACATACTATTACATAGGCATATATGAGGCAGGCCAATACTTAAAGTTTTAAGCCATCATCATCAACCGGGTTCGTAAACATAAGTGTAGACTACAAACTTCTAATGCGCTACTCAAAATAATGTCAAGAGTATGGCAGCAGCTTATTCACGGACTAAGTGGCGAGAGACATAGGGGTTGTCAAAAGGTTGTCAATTGATGGTCAGAGTCGGGTTGCATCGAGGTCAGGAGGGCAGAGTAGATGTTATGGGGTGCCGTTTAAGAGGCTAATTGGAAGGTAGGTTATACGGACATGGCTGCGTTCTTGAGGAGGAGGGACTTCAGTTTTGAACAATCATCCCAAATCATTATCCAAAGTCTAGTAGCCTATTTCTTCTGATTTTGAAGCCTGTTTCAATTCCTTAGTGCGGTCGGTTCAACTTTCAGGAAACGTTTGGCCTTGCTTTAAATACCGGTACATTTCGTAAGCGCTTGAGACCATTACTTTTAGATACTGATTTTTCTCTCTTCTCTCCAAAGAAGTGCTGTGTATATTTTGACTGATTGCTTGAAGTTACTATTACAACCGCAGTCCTTACCTGTGCAGAGCTGCAGCAGCGCTAGAAAGCCAACAAACAGCAAAAACAACTTCATCGTGTCACTTGTGAACTGTGTCTGAATGCCACTTGCCGGTAGCAATATAGACCCCAATCAGTCGAATCAGGTGAGGCCGAAGGCAGTATGGAGGTCGCCTTGGGTCTCCGCTAAACCAGATGGTCCAACACGACCAAACGTTCACACGAAAAGAACGATAAGAAGTAGATGATAAGAAACCGGTCCAGAAAACTTCAGATGGTCCAGGTCACTCATTGTCCAAAGTGTGTCCTACTTTCTCAATTTGTTTCCTCGTGTAGACCTATCATGCAAAAAGACAATGGTGGCTTTGTCTTTCAACTGGCGCTATACAACATTGAAGCTCACTATTACGATCGGAATTGGCATTGAGTAGACTGGGTCTGAGCCAATTAACTCATAATAATTATGTTATCCGCATGAAAACTTAAGCGTAGGCCTAGTTAGACAATGACAAGCCTATAAAAAATCATAAGACTAAACTAAACACTGCAATTATAAACTCTGTTTTGTATTGAGCATTGTTTTAAATTAATATTCGCTTATTTAAACTTGAGATGAATCTGGGCGACACATCGCACCCAGTTACACTTTGAGGCACATAAAATAAAAACAAGAAAATCGAAGTGAACATAAAAATGTCAATGATGGTCGGCAATTAGGACCATCGGAATAAAGTGTCCTTATCTGGTAGCATAAATGGGTGCGATCTATTGTACATACCGCAGAGACCGTTTAGATCTCCCGGGTAAATAACACGGTTATTATAGTCATTCACACGGATGATTAGTGTGTATACAGATGAAACGTTTTAGGTAACCTAATAATCATAACGAGTATGATAATTTCTTTGGCAGTGATTGTGTAGGATTCGACATGACTCAGCCGTAATATGTAAGTTTGTCGCGACATATCCATTGACTCCAGTGGCAATGTTAAGGGATGGTTTGGGGTGGCTTGGAGCACCTCACTCTGGAAATTAAGACCCACACATTTTAAAAAAATCCGTTGAGTTTCATTTCGATATAGGGAGAGTGAGTCGGACAAGGCTTGTTAAAAATCCTGCCATAACCACCTCACTTTGTAAGTGCTGGCTACGCCACTGAATGTCTCAACAATTAATTATGTAGCCTACGCTTCGTCTGTATGACCGTCCGCTAAGTTCAATCAATCAGAATTTATATAGCGCCCCTTCAAAGTACCTACTCAGAGGCGCTCCCGGCAGAGATCAAGCGAAAAACAGTCTTCAACAGCCTTCAACAGTCTTCAACAGTTTGTGAAATTGAGAATAGTTTGGAAGGTGTCGCATAGTCAATGGAAGCCATTCCAGGTTGGACCAACCACTGAGAACGAACGGCTCTGCATTGTCGCAGAGCCAGTGAAAGGAACCATCATGTCACCATGGACAGCAGAGCGCAGTGCGCGGTGGCCTATGCAGGTGGACAGAGGAGGCAGAGCTCACTCAGATTAGAGGGTGCCCAGCCTGATAAGCATCGCCACACCAAAGATGCAATCCTAAAATGAGATGCGTTGCGGGAAAGGAGGCCAATGCAAGACCTCGCACATACTTGCTGATGTTCGTTATCAGCGGGTGACCTTTCCTCTCATTGGGTTGCGCCTAGCCGACGGAATAACTTAGCTAACAATAGTATTCTGTATTTTTAATGGCAAAGCATTTACATGTAACTATAGCGTTTTGAGCGAATAGTAGTATAGTTCAGTCTAACGACACTGTGTGATAACAAACTCTCTTATCACTGCTTTCGATGGATGGAGTTTCCATAGGTTGCTATTTAAGTCTGCTGATGCATAGAACGGCACATCTTCTGCGAGGTCACCGTGGTGGCGATCCTCAGAAGAAGTTGGTGGCATTGACGGCGACCAAGCTGCAGTGTGTTTGCAAACAGTGGCTTGGTGCCTGCAGAACTTCCCTGAGACTTAGCGACATCACAGACAACAAAGGTCATTAGCGAACTGGCAAAATACTTAAATGCTTTCTGTGAGTCGAGACTAAGAGGAAATTGCCTGAAGTTGTCTCGTCGGGATATTCCTGAGTTGGTTATTTTTCGGCAATTCTTCTGTGAAAGAATAACTATTTAAATTATTATTATTGATACATAATTTCTATATAAATTTTATTCATGTTTCCTAATTTAACGAACGTTACCGTATAAGCTTACAAGCTATATTGAATTTTACGATCAGTAAGACTAGTCACTCCATTATTTTCATTTTATAGCCTGTCATGTCAATGACCTCATAATTATTTGAAGCGTACTCAGTATTTCATAAATACAATGTCTATGTGAACTATAGAATCGCAGCAATTACAAATTCATCTGGCTTGGGACAAAGCAGTAGCTAACTAAACTTGACTTTCAGTTACTGTCTGAGAATTAATATTTGCTGCCTATTCATATTCTCCGAGTGTCCATAACCTGGGTGCAGACTCGGTTCCTCCGTCACGTTTAAGGACCACGAATCTAATGTGACCCGCTCTAGCTTTCTTCAACTGAGGCGGCTCAGACCCATCAGACGACCAGTCTCTCCCTCTGGCTTTGCTAATATAGTTCGCGCATTTGTCTGCTCCCGCCTAGACTGCTGCAACAACTTATTATGGGCCTACCGTAACAATGTCTTTCTTCCGTTAAATCAGTCTCAAATGCATGCCTCGGCTAAAACCCACAGTTCGATTCCCTCGTTTTGCGACACAATTCTATATTTTATATGCTTGCAAAATTGCACTGTCTACTTACCACTGCACGCATTCATTTCAACTACAAGATCCTCTTTTTGGCCTCCAAAGCACAGTTGTAAAAAACTAGAAGATCCTCTTTTTGGTCTCAAAAGCACGACTGGAAAATGCCCCTAAATGCCTCTCAAACTCTATGCAAAGAGCCGTTATCTGCATCTTCATCTCGTTCATTGCGGTCTGCTGATCGTCTTGATCTTCTCGCGAGAACTGTATGGGACTGCTCTTGTCCAACATCGGGCATTTGCTGTGGTCGTTTCCCCCCATTTGGAATGACCTTCCACCCGCACTTAGAGCTAGACTGATGACTCGTTTTCCCTCACCTGTCTCTTACTCCTCTCTAAATGCATTTCTTCTCCCCGGAGTTTTTTGTGTGCTGAGAGCACCACTGAACAGTCATTTTGTGAGTGGCGCTCTTTAAATGTAAAGATGCAGTACAATGCAACACAATTCAATACAAACCAATAAGCAGGTGTGTTGCCCATAGGTATCCCATTAAATGCCTAGCCAGCAGCAGGACGATGGGAATTGAGTTGATCATCTACGAATAGATGCACTTCAATGACTTCATGCTTTTGAAACTCTCAATAGACCTCTGCATTTCCTGCACTAAACGCATGGGTGGAGACTTAGAGGGGGCAGGGGAATGGTCCCCCCTAATGTTTGTGGTGGGAGACCGTCCATTGTAATGTCTCCCCCAACATTTAAGAAAAGGATAAAAAAAACTGCATCGTAATTTTTGACACTGGCTAATTGGTTAATTCTGGTGATATTGCTGGAAGTAAAGACTATGAAGAAGCGTAGAAAATGAAATGACTCAGCTTTTTTAACAGGGAAAAGGATATGTTTTCACGAGATTTCGACTAACGACTAAAGGAGGTCATCAGAATTTTGGCCGATGAAAATGGAAAATTTCGTGGGCGACTCGGGAGGCCGCCCAAAATTTCGCGCCTCGGCGATCGTCTTTCGGCCACTCGTTCCTCCCACGATCTTCTAGACCAAGTCTCCGCCCATGACTAAACGGCACACTTGTGAAATAACAAATCACTCAAACTAATTTTCCCGACAACTGTCAGGTTGCATAAAATATGGTGCTTGAGTCAGACAATTAAATTGTACCTTTGAGACCGGTTAACCCTAAGCTAAAATACTCACGAGACTACGGTTTGGAGCCAATAATTAAGTAACAATTTCTGAAGTTGTCTATACATAACACAAAGTAAACTAAGAAATGCGCATGAAGCTTTTCGTGCATGGGGAGCGGTGGTGTAGTGGTGGGTTTGGAACCCCGAACCGGAAGGTTCCAGGTACGGATCCACCTCAGGCCGCCGCGTTGGGATCCTGAGCAATTCTTTCCCTCGCAATTGCCCATGCGCTTCGACGTGAAACACCGCTCTATAGTCGGGAGCGATTCTGAGTAGCGAGCTTCACGGGACGATGTCCTATAGGAAATGCGATGAATAAGAATAAAGAATAAAAGATTAGGCTTCCTAATGGACTGAAACAGAAGCAAACCTGTCAGTTATAAAGATAACACGTAGAGTAGTACACATTGTTTATTGGTTTGAGAGAAAGCGACACTGTCTGATCCAAGACTCAATTTTTCGTGTAACTACTGTAACAGCCTACAGACGATCGAAAATGGTTCTAGGTCTCTGCTATGTCTGCAGATGGTGATACTTCTACACGGCTCACACGATGTCTTCCCTTGGCTGCTAGCTAAACTAATGCCTTCAAAGTTGCAAGCTAATATTTATGCGCTATCGTATACAAGCGGTCATATTACAGTACGGTCTGTTACAAACAGAAATCTGATTTGCTAAAACATGACAATGTTTCGGCAACGAGCTCTATTACCTACAGTTTCTGATGCTGATAATTATTATTGTCCTTCAGATTTGCAATTCTCTCTGCTACAACATTGCTGTTAATGTTTAGTCTAACATCGCTAAAATATCAACAAAGTTGAAAAATTTTAAAGGAACTTAATATGTCTTCATTTGCACAATCATCGTTACAAAAGTTCTTTAGTAGAATATCATCTCTTTAGTTGTCATCGTCTTTTCTTTACGGTTGGGTTAAACAACTGAAAGACAAGCAACAGAGTAATAGCCTATCATTTGACTATCTGTAACATAATTATTGTAAATTTACACAAGTAGCCTAATGCTAAAGCATGACTTTCTACCCCTGTGATGGAGTCAGGTTACCAGTAGTACCACCGCTTTCAGAAGTGATCATGACCGTCGCCGCCGCTATGTGGTCCTGGATTGAGATATGCTTGCTTGGCATGACACATGACAGTGCCGTGTTGTATTGAAGCAAGTTTCAGCAACGGCATTGAGCGACGGTCCATTTGGTCATGGCTGTCACTGTACAGGGTGCGCCAAAAAAAGTAATCCCTACGGCTTTCAGCCCATATCTTGGCAAAACATACGAATTTTTAAATGAAACTTTACAGTCTTAAAGGCAATTCATATTTACGTACAATGGTCAAATTACAAAAAATACTTCAAACAGAACAAAAGTTATATCACTTTTAATGAGGCTACCCTCCGTTTTTTGACGATTCAAAAACGCGACGCAGCAAAAAGTAACAAAAAACCAATTTAATTATTCTGGCCAATATCTTGGCCGGTGGTAAGAATTTCGAAATGAAAATTTTCAGGCCTACAGACAATTCATATCTACACATGATAGCCAGATTTCAGCAAAATATTTCAAACAGAATAAAAGTTATGGCACTTTTAATGAGGCCACCACAGGTCTTTTTGACGATTCAAAGGCGTAACGCAGCAAAAGTAACAAAAACACGATTTTATAAAGTCTCATCTCAAATAATTGTTATCAAATAGGCTTTGATAATGCCAGATGATCATTATTATTACTATTTAAAAAAGAAACAGGGTACCAGCGTAGCTGCACGTCACTGAGAAGTCACTTAGCAAGATGACAATCAAATTGTTAAATAAGAAATCTGTCAGATTAATCAATGGCTCCATCAAGAACTTTGCAAAGAGACTCAAAAGAAGTTTTGGCACTGGTGGTGGGCACATTGAACACAAGTTGTGAATCACTATCAAGTTCAGTTCCAAACAGTTATTTGAGATAATTATGACTTGATAAAATCACGTTTTTGTTACTTTTTGTTGCGTTACGTTTTTTAATCGTCAAAAAACGGTGGTTGGCCTCACTAAAAGTGATATAACTTTTGTTGTGTTGGAAATATTTTTTAAAAATTTGACCATTGTACGTAAATATGAATTGTCTTTAAGACTGTAAAGTTTCATTTAAAAATTCGTATGTTTGGCCAAGCTATGGGCTGAAAACCGTAGGGAATTACTTTTTTGGCGCACCCTGTATATAATTGATCGTTGAGGGTCGTCATCATCATCGCCTCGTCACCGCCGTCGTCACCGTCATTTTCATCATCATCATCATCATCATCATCATCATCATCATCATCATCATCATCGTCATCGTCATCGTCATCGTCATCATCATCATCATCATCATCATCATCATCATCATCATCATCATCACCACCACCACCACCACCACCACCACCACCACCATCATCATCATCATCATCATCATCATCATCATCATCATCATCATCATCATCATCATCATCATCACCACCACCACCACCACCACCACCACCATCATCATCATCATCATCATCATCATCATCATCATCATCATCATCATCATCATCATCATCATCAATCTGAAAGAAAAAAGGACCAACCGCAACTGATTGCAACGTCTTCATAGTGCCCGCAGTTGTCATCATTCCACGGCCGATGCGCACAGTTGCCGATGCTCAGCTCAACTCCGGTGCATCTGACATCATCCAAATAGGTCTTACCGGTTCCGGGACCGAACGGGTTCGCTTCTAGAACTGATCCAATGTAGCTGTAACGATTTCGAACCAAATGTGACGCTAAGCCAGTTTATGCGATATTACCAGATGAGTAGAGGATAATAGAGAGCACCAGCAAAATGTAGGTCAAATGACGCCATAGCAACGTCAGTGAGACAACGCTAGAAAGCCCAAGAGCCCAGACGTGCGTGGACATCATCCCGGGCCCTGGGCCTGTGGACCTTAGCCTGGGCCCAAGGGCCTGTGAACGTTGACCCTCTGACGTTGTTGTGACGTTGAAGAGCTGCTTTTTACATGTAAACCACTGAGAGAATAAGGAAATGGATGATAAAAGCGGTACCACGTCATTAGCGCGCAGGAAAAAGCGCGCCGACAAAAGCGTGCACGGGCCAAATGCGCGCCGACATAAGCGCGCGACGTGGACCAAAGACTGTACTTTCTCTTCACCTAACATAAATGAAAGCCGTAAGCTTACCCACCTATACCACTCACCTACATGCAGCCTATATTCAAAGCCTTTCATCACGGCAATGATTCAACCACCTATTCTGAAGAAAGTTGTTTGTTCACATAAATATAAGAAATTAAATTAACCACTGATTTGCAATTTTTATTGCCGATTGATGAGACTTCGAAGGAAACCGAAAGATCCAAGGAGGTTCCTACCTGCTGGTTGCATATTTGCTAAGGGTAAACTACGGCTTATTATGGCAATCTCTCCCATATAGCGCAAAGTATCATTGCTCGGCTATCTCCGCAGTTTCGCCCATAACATTTCAATGTGAAAGAAGCAAACGCAACACACATTAACTTGTGATCTATACATCCTTCAAAAACCCTAATTAGAGTAGACAATATTCGCAATAATTTGAACTTCGAACACTGTAACTTAATTTTGTGGACATTATATTTTTCTTCGGTAGTTCACGTTATTTGCACATTTGCCTTGATTATGCTAGACTCATAGCAATACAATTTTTCCAGCACTTTTACTTAATTTTTGGACATTAGAATTTTCTTTCGTTGTTTGCATAATGACACATAAGTTTGTTCGTTAGACTTTTCAGTTTTTTGTCTGTGTATGTTAGTCTATATCTTGTTGACCGCGCGCATAATCATCATCATCATCATCATCATCATCATCTGCTTTTATCGGTGACTCGTCAAAAGCGGGCAGAACAAAGCGCACCGACAAAGCGCGCCAACATAAGCGCGACCCGTCAGAAGCGCGCTGGACAAATGCGCGCCGATAATTGTTCTGCGCGCTTTTGACGAGTCACCGATAAAAGCAGATAATGATGATGATGACGATGATGATGATGATGATGATCGTTTTCTGCCCGAAGGCAGGTTCATTGGCTTAACGCCCCTGGGGATGAGATGAGTGAGGTGGTTTCCCGTTGCCTTCCCCACAGACAATGATGGGTAAGCAACTTGCCCAAGGTCGCTCCGCAGGAGCTTGCCCCCCTGCGTCCCACACGTGCTCAGTGGTGGCGCCAGGATTTCAGTCTTGGGGGGGCTGAATTTTCTATAAAAAAAATTCTTTTCAGTCGCCAAAATTTCTGATGACCTTTTTTTAGTCATCGACCAAAATCTCCAGAAAAATTTCCATTTCAGCCGTCAAAATTTCTCATGACCTTTTTAGTCATTTGGTCGAAATCTTGGGAAAATGGTTCTTTTTCGTGACCGCCAATCTGTCTGCCAAACCCCGTGCGTACCCTTACGGCTTTTTTTTTTGGGGGGGGTTAAAGAGAGTTAATCGTCCCCCCAAAAATTTTCATGGGGAAAAAATGGATGGCCTATTTTAGGGGGCTTGGTCCCCTAGCTCCCCTTCTAGCGCCGCTACTGCACGTGCTAGCCCGAGATATCTAAATCTCTGAATGTAAACTCCCAGCCCAGGGCTTGAACCACAGCCCGTTGCAACCAACAGACATATGCCGCTCTCGCTTACCGGTGCAGCTAACTAGGCCAGTCAAAAGCAGATGATGTGTTTAAACAAGTCACCAGAATGAAAGAGAGATGACAAAAGTTAACAAAAAGCGTCCACTGGTCAGCGACACTCGCCTCAGCGGCTGGCCGTCCGCCAAACGGTAGTTTATCCTTCCCCAACCCTAAAACCTGGATCCCAAAGCAGAGTGATAACATTAAACATTGCCTATAATCTGTTTGCTCCATCAACGATTTGAAGACGGACTTCGAACGTCGTCACATCCTAGCAAGTAAACCAGTACACCGCTGCAGCTTATATCCCGAACTTCAGGTAGTACTATCATGGAAGGAAAATATAATTTATGATAATGCAGCATTACCGCCAGGGTTAAATGTCAATCAAGCTAGTTGCCAGCCTCCGTGGTGAGTTAACTCTCTGGGGATTGGTTGTGGCTGGAGATAGCAGACTTAGGGGGCTATATTAGCGGGTGCTGAGCGATTTTCAGGAGCTCTTGACGGTCTGGCTCACAAGGTATTGTGTGTGCTTATTATTATTATCTTTAAATTCTAGATTATTATTATGGGCTGGTTAAGTGGGATTACTTTAATTATCTTTCTTTAATGAGCCTTAAGATTAGTGTTGTCGGTGACAGCACCGGTTCTTATGCTTGTTGGGTTGTACGTGTTGGTTTTATTATAATTTACTAATTCAGATTCATAATGGATTTGTGTTTGATTGCTGGTATGTTTAATGGTTGTGTGTGAAATAATAATTTGAAAATGCATCATCGTTTGTGTTCCATGTAGTTAGTTCCCTAGCTTAAATAGTTACTGAATGAATAGGCTTATAAGCAGGATTGATCACCCTCACGAGCTGTTGTATTCGGTAATTATCTAAGTGTTCCCCAGATAGATTAGATTTAGTCTATCCTCATATAGGTACAGAACTTATCTGTCACAGTTGGTAGAGAATCAGTCGGTCCCGCGTACAAAGCTCTAAAATTATTTTTAATTAATTAATTCTCATTTCGTTTTTCTTTTCTTTATTGTTTTATTAGGGTGACTTATTTTTATTTTGCGGTTATTTTAAATTAAACACACAATACCTTATTTTTGGACGGGTATCTTTTTAAATTTTAAGGACCGTCACTGTTGTCGTTATTGTCATAATCTTAGTCTACTTATATTGTCTCTTGTTTTATTGTCCTTGTCCAGTTTTTATAGCGTGTGTCTTTGCGGGGTATGGTCGTATACATGTGTTATTCTTGTTGGTTGTGGTTCGCGTGCTTGTGTTAAATTATCAGCGACCGCCTTTTCTCTCTCTTTGGGTCTCATGCGGATCCATAGCGTGAATGTCTTGGGTGTTGTGACTTACGAGTCTCGCCTGTTGTCGTGGTGTGACTGGACTTCGCTGAGATTCTTATTCGCCATGTTCAGTTATATTTCATTGCATAATTGTTCATGTTACGCGTCTTCGAGAGTTTTATGAAAGATGCTATACAAATGTTAAATGTTACATGTAGGGCTATACAAATGTCTTGTTTTAACGTATGCTGGTGCGTTGGTGCATGAGAGTGTTTTTCTGGACTATGCGTTGTGTTTTGTGGTGCGGGCATGTGGCCTGGACCTATATGTTTGAATGTCGCATGCAGGTTCGTGTATGTTTGTGTTGGTGTTTTGTTGTCCTGTTCTTGCTGTTGTCTGGTATATGGAATTGTGGAGCGGCTGTGTTGTGCAATTTTAATGAGTTACGATTCAGCGCTATTTATATAAATGTTCGGTAGATCTTTATATGCATATATTATATGGTATAATTTTACGTTCCGCTTGCTTTTGTACGTCTGTAACTCTGTATGGGTTGTTGGGCGCATCGAAACGGCTGGGTCTTGTAGGCGCGTCATGAGTGGCTTGATTGTGGAATTGTAGGCCTATATCGTGTCGCGTTGTTCTGTGTGTATGCCTAATGCCTATGCAGGACTGCATGGTGTCTCGGTCTGCTTGTTGTTTGTAAGGTTGTTGAGTTGTATGTGGTGTTAGCTATCATGGATTTGTGGTTTGGTTTGTTTCTTATGGTCTAGCCGTATTAGCATGCGTGTGCTGTGTATGGGAGCGCTTCTGAGCAGTTCTTGAAGGGGAGCTATATAAATGCATCTTCTTAATGTTCTCATAATTGTATTTTATGGATTGATAGAAGACAATGTACTTCTATACTGATGCATGAGTTATAAAAGGATCCTCTATTTACAGGAATTACATGTCACTTATATGCACCTTATAATTTATTTTATTTACAGTGACAGTGCATGAACTGCATTAATTTTTAATATTCATATTATCAACATTATTTTGCATGAATTTAAATATTCTCTAGTTTCTTAGTCTACAACTTCTCTTTAACTTATTTCATTATTGCTTGACCTATTGTTGTTTTGATAATGCATTGAGGCTTGATTTTAGTAAGATGTGTAGTTTATTTAACTATGCTATGTCAAGATGTCTCACGTCTGACATAATTGCTGGAGTTGATTTTTGAGTGTTGAAGAACTGCAGTTGGTTGTGTAGTGTTGATCTAGGTTAAAAATTTGGTTGTAACCTATTACTTAATAATAATAATATTATCATTTAACATCATAGCATTGGCATGTTATTATATTTCATCTAACGTGAATACTTTACGTTATAACAGGTCTGTAGTAATTCTAGCAGAGCCTAACAATCGTATTGTGTTACATTGGTACTTATAATTATTAATCAATTGGTGTTAAGGTAATTATGTTCATTATAATAATCTTCTTCAGTTCAGTATTACAATGTATGAAGTTAAGTTCACAGCATTATCTTAACAGTAATTTTGAGAGTGTGTTTTAACAGTCATTTATTTCATTTTTATCAAATAATATTTATATATAGTCTACAGTTCAAATGCATGTGCGAGTGTCTTGTACCTAGATATTCCAGTTATTATCAAATATATATAATACTAATTAGTATTTAATTCTTTTTCAGACTTTATACCATATTTTTTTATTAACATTATATTAACAGTATATTAAGCAGTGCATGGTTTTGTTTGATTGAAGAAATTTTAATTCTTATTGAATTTGCTCAGGTTGATGTACTGTGCCAGTCTTACTTACTTCCTCATTTACTTACTTACTTACTCATTTCTTACTTTATTTCTTACGTATATACTCATTTACTTACTTACTTACTTGCATACATACATCTGTATTTGGAACTTTACCAAGATCTTTTCTGGTCTACTTAAATCTGTTTTTATTCTGTGTTGTGGGCTTGCAAGAGCAAGGAGCATCTCTGAGTAGTTTTTCTGAAAAAGGTGCTATATAAATCTAGGAATTTGATTTTGCAGAACAGCATACAGACTTACACATATCCATACAGAAAGTGCATTTATATAGACAACGATCATACATTCATGAAGTCATCCAGGCGTAATTTCATCCATTCATCCAGTCATTCTCAGAGTCATGGAATACTTCTCAGAAAATATTGTCTAAAATCTCTTTAAATCGCATCTATCTAGATTTGTTGGGTACATACATGTAGGTTAAGCGTCTTCGTGAGATTCGTGTTCAGGCGCTATATAAATGGTCGTATACATACATACATACATACATACATACATACATACATACATACATACATACATACGTTTACTCATACATGTTCTATGGTTATCATCATAACCATTTCTGTAGTTGTTGTCGATATTATCATTCGTAGTTGAACGCCTTGGTCATTATTCTGAGAGTACATGTGTTGCAGCAATAAATCTTTCGTCCATTAACGAGTCTCCCACGCTTTTGCCCTAGCGTAAGAACATTAGTGCCTTCTCCTCTTAGTGCCTCCTCTCCTCCTTCCTGGTCTTCTCTGCATGGTACCTGGTTCTACCTTCCTATCAGAGTCATAATTTACTAAGCGTCTGGCACCCTATACGGCTGCCGCGTTCCTTCACTGACCTCGAGTGGTCTACTCAGTTAATGGTTCTGTTATAAGTTTTAACATGTGGTCTTCTATAATCATTTAGCCACGAGCTCATCATTATCGTAGTTCACGTTAGAAGCCAGTTCTGAAGATTTCTAGGATTAATGGTCTCAACAGTTGTCTAAGTTAATGCATTTTCGTTCTGGTCTTAAGAATCCTTTCATTAGAAGCAGCAACTGCACTCCTCAATCACCTTATTAGTGGCCTCCTCTCATTCCGAGAACTTTTGGGTAAAAGCCATTAATATTTCTAGGACTTCTGTTCTTGGTTGTATTGACAGCATAGATTGCCTTTAAGCAATGAGTGTAGAGACGGTAGTTTCACATTAGAGGGTAAAGCACACATGTCCATCTCATCTCCTATATCGAGTCGTTTTCGGGAACCCTGTGAACTTTTAACTATCTCATTAGAGACTTCCATTTGGTATCATGTGAGTGAACAGTTTGTTATGTTACATTACTTTAACCAATCTTTCCCACGAGTACGTTATTACTAGCAAGCAATGTCTAGTTAGACTATAGCCACTTCATTATAATATGCATAGCGTGTGTTTGGGTTTTTCTTTCATAGCATTGAGTCTTAATGTATTCAGCGTGTTTATTATAAGGTCATTTGTTTTAAAGTCAAGTTGTTTTTCTATACTTTTATACATTAGTTAATGTAGGCATACGTCTACCTGCATCTTAAGTAACATTTTTTAGTTGGTTTAAATTAGTGACATTATATTACGTTAGCGTTGAAGGAGACACGTACTTAAAACTGTCTTTTGTGAGTTTCATTGAGTCTTATCTTTATTTTAAGTTATTCAGTTTTTGCATTGCTGAGTTATAAAGAGTCTTTGTATTTGAGTTCACGTTATTAATTTGAGTTTAGTCTTTTACTATCTTAATTACGCAAGTGTTGTGGTTTATTTTATGTACATCATAGAGGTTTTAATTTTGGACTTTTGATCAGAGATTTTATTTTCACAAAACGACGTTTTCATTACATGTACAGGTTGTTGTTATTATTACTTGAGTGTTTAAGCAGAGCAATTTTCTTATAATATTATGGTTTGGCTTTAATTTTTATCTGTGAAACATGACTTCATTTTAAAATTTTGTGTTTTTTAAGTGCATGAGTTTATCAAATAAATAAATAATATATACTTAAAGCTTATAAAAGAGTTCATATTGGTTGCTACATTAATTATAAATTGTTGCTAATTTCATATGCAATTTTCCGAATTTTATTCTTAATTACAGCTAATAAAAATGGTGTTGTGCGAGATGTGGAAGAACATTATTTAAGTTTTCTGTTTTGATGAAATCGTCAAATTTTTACAGATTATTAAACGAAAGTAGTGATTATTCTGACTTTTAAGCGACATTATAGCTGCTGTAATCCTGAATGAAATTTAAAGGTTGTATGGAAAAATAATTGAGAGTTACATATACATAAAATCGTTTTTCATAATTAATACATTAAAATAGTTATTCAGTTATAAATTTTATACGAATCCTTACATACTGGTTTTCAATTGTGCTCGATTTTGTCGGAAATAGAATTATATATATTTTTCATCTTATATGAGTGGTTTCTTATTTCAGTAAAAGGTAGTAAAATTAATTTCATATTATTGCCACTAAGGATTTTCTGTTTTTTTACAGTAATTAAATTTTACTCATCATTCGTTCACATGACAACATTTCAACTTTACTTGTGTTTAGATCGTGGTTTGAGTTTGCTTTATTCAAGGGTAATAATTTTTGTGTGGTTTCAAGGTCAAGGTTTCTTTCGTCGAAAAAGTTTCAAATCTTATTGGTGCTTAGTTACTACATTAGACTTATTTTTATTACATGTCTTTATGTCCCAGTTTTCAGTTATTATAGGTGTGTTTTAATGAATACTCATCTTTGTCGACTGGAGGTCATCTAGCGAGTAGTATTGTTTTAATTTGTTTTAAACTAAATTTTTTATTGTATGACATTACTATTATAAAAACAGACCAAAATCAATTGCTTTAATTGCTTTAATTTTTCAATGTCTATGTAGTTAGGCCTATACAATTTTACTGACGAGTGTAGAAGGCTATGCTGACGTATGTCGACTGAAAAAGACAGTTGCTGTCATAGTATGCTTGTTAAGCAAGAACACTTTTAATTAGAAGTATGAATACAGAGGTCGTCAGGAAGGATTGTTCACGGAATTCATTTTGGAAAGGAGCAAAGTAGCATCGAGTCGCTTCTGAACTTACACAAGCGTGGCAACAGCCATGTTAAGCCAGCTAGCTTCGATTTATTCACTTACAGAGACTGAGTAATTTCAGACAGGATTCTGTAGACCTATCCACATTTTATGCGCTTGGAAACAGAAGAGTCTTCGTCGTCACAGCTGACAAACTTCACAGGCGTTCACTGGAGGGCTGCACACCGCAGTCTTGTCTTCACCTTCACCGTGTGTTCGCATACGTTCGCCAGGGGCATCACTCTACGCTTCCTTGGTGACTCTCTTCTCTCGAGCTTGCTCGCACGTTCGCTAGAGGTGCTGAGGATCCTAGAAATGGGGTTTCTCTGTAGCTACGAAGCGTTCCTGCGTGTATGGCGTCAAGATAGCTTCAGCGTTCTTCATGACTCGACATTTCCAATCAATCAAAATTGTGGTCTTCAAGGAGGATGCGCATGTCACGGTAGCGAGAGAGATATATGATAGGTGCGTTTGTCATTGAACTCTTAACGGAGTCAAGCGAGGCGTATTCACACTTATTCGGCAGTGCAAATCTCGACAGCCTACAAGAGTATTGTCATAGTCGAATGCGTTACTGATCATGACAGTAAAAACGATATTCTCTTCATCACGTTGTCTGGATTTGAACGTTCTTTTTATGAGCGATAAGCCAAGTCTTGATTCGTGCACTTTATTTTTCATCATTATCTTAGCCGACAGAGTTTAATTCGCTACGTCTTCATTATAATGTCGTGAATTTTTGTCAATGTCCGAGTTAATCTTGTGTTGTGCACGTATACATGCAGTTCACCAAAGTGTATAAAGAATCATTGCAAGTTGAGTTTACGATATTGCAGGTTATGACATGAGACACGATGATATGTTATCTATTAATCAAGTCGATTGTATTCAAGTTTATTAGAAGTCTTTTGATTAGCTATGATCTGTCGAAATGATAGTTCTACTACATGCATATTGTCAGTGCATAGGATATTCAGCATCGCTGATTTGTATTTAGTGAAGATCTCGTTCGTAATGCATGTACTGGTTTGTTACAGATAACTACAATGCGTTAAAAATTTACTTATTGAGAAGTTACTAACGACAGTGTTTTTTTTAAAATGTGTCTTAATTACACATAGTGCACATGTGCGATTTCTGGAAAAATATTTGTCTGATCTTATGAATGTCATATCGCGTTTTTTTTGCAGCAATTTATTACTCAGATCACTGCAGTGATGTTTTTAAAATGCACTATTCAGAAGTTATTATGCAGAAGTGATTTTCTTTTTCATGTGCTTTAATTATGCATACTTCATTTTTTTCAGAATTCTTGAAGAGTATTTATGCGTGTCAGAGATTTTGGTGTTGCTTAATATTTTAATTATTTCAGTCAATTTTTGTCTATTATTTTAATGTAGAGTGTGACGTCTTTATAATTTTGAATTAATCTGCATTTCGTGCATTGCACTTATTTTGTGAAAAAGCCGGCAAATAGTTTACAGAATATATGTTATCTAGTCTTTGTGCGAAATGTAAGATTTGTCAAAATTTCTCTACATAATTTACTTAATTTTATTTAGTGTGAGTGATTTTTAATTATCCGAGAGTGAAGCAGTTTTGTTCAGTAAAGTTGAATTGTACAATTAGGTTTTGCGAGAGACTGCGACATTTATTTGGGGTGGCAGACTAATTTTATTACAATTTTGTAGCATTTGAATATTACATTGCTAATGAGTAAGCTTGTGCCTATATATACGGTTGCAATTCAAGATTATGATTACGCTTGCATAACTATATCAAAGTAATCAGTTATTACGCAAGTATTAGAGGTTTTTATTATTAATCATTTTACATCGTGTCGACTGTGTAGTGGGTGTTTGATGAGTCATTCAGCTCATAATGTGGATGACTAGAGTATTAGTTATGGCTTGTTGCTGTAGTCTATGGTCAGATAAGGAGTAAGATGAGCCAGTTGACATGAGTAGCTCATTATATTAATGAGTATTTTGAGAAAAGGGGTTATGCATAGGGGTTGTGTAACTTAGGATAGTGACAAGAATGGAATTACAGTACATTACATTGAGTTTTCAGAAGAGTTTGCAGTTGGTTTACTTTAACGAGTTACTTTACAGTGTCAGAGTTGATGTGTTTCATGTTTACACGCTTGTGTTTGAGTTTACGTGATTACAGAATGAAGGAGTTTTTGGAAAGGTGACTCTGGGTTTGCAGGTCATATAATGTATTTTTTATACATTGTGTGTGTGGCTTCCAGTCACATACGTGTTTATTGTATAATTTACAGTAAATAATTAAATATACAAGGTATAATACTTAGTATAACTGACATTTGTCAGATGCTTATGCATGTTGTGCTGGCTTAATTTAGCTAGTAAGGACTTCAGTGTTGAGAGTACAGTTGAAAGAGAAAGAATATTATTACATTTATGATTATTACATATACATAGGATATTGAGAGTATACAGAGACAGAGAATGAAGATTATTACGTTCATATTACATTTACATAGGATATTGAGAGTACAGGAGAAACAGAATGAAGATTATTACATTTATATTACATACGTAGGATATTGAGTACAGTTGAAACAGAACGAGGATTATTACGTTGACATTACATTACGAAGAATATTGCAGGATGTTTACAGTGAAAAATGAAGAACAATTTAGTAATTTAACTTATTGATTACAGATGACATGGTACATTAGTTAGCCTACTAGTGGGTTCGTATTCGAACTACAGTAAGGTGTGTGTGTCTATGTGCCATATTTTACGGGTACGAAGAACAAAAGTTTTTCTTTCGGCTTTCTGTGGTAAGAAGCACGAGTTAATTTGTACATATTTAGGCATTACTTTTAAGAGAGTTAGGATTACGGATTATAGTATACAGTTATGCATTCGATTTGATGTGTAAGAAAAGAATTTAGCGACCTTGCTAATTCTGTTATCCAGTTTTGGATGTATTATTGGTGCGTAGCAATCTACCACTAATCGTTTATTTTTACGATCAATGTTTTAAAAATTGAGACATGAAGGTATATTATTGCCAAAAATGTAGCGACTGTGACGAGTCGTTTACTCAGTCTGGTCATGAAGGAAAGTGGGAAATCCTTCATCCATTCATTCCCATTCGTTTGCTTCGTTCAGATAATCATCTTCATCATAATCATCTTATTTTTTGTGGCAATTTTATGTGTGAAGATAATCTTATGGTATTTATAAAAAAGGGTATAAAAGTAAACATATTTCTTTTGTGTCGTGAGTGTATGAAACTTTAATTTTTTTTTATCCATTACATCACAGTATTTTTACTCGTATAGTTATGAAGTTATCGAATTTTGCAGAGTTAATGAAATTTTAACGTTAATCTTCGTACTTGGATTTTTTGTTGTCAGGTGTTTGCAGGCGTTTATCATAATTTTTTCTGGGTGACCTATATTATTATTTCTACAAGCAAATCGACCAGGTACTGCACCTTGGATCAAGCTTCTTTATTTTACGATTGCCTTGCTGCTTAGCTTGAGCACAACTATTATATATTTATAGTGGTTACGTGTATATAGAATTTATATTA
Source organism: Lumbricus terrestris (assembly GCA_949752735.1). Lineage (NCBI taxonomy): Eukaryota > Metazoa > Annelida > Clitellata > Crassiclitellata > Lumbricidae > Lumbricus > Lumbricus terrestris. The sequence continues at coordinate 22,502,339 of OX457048.1, forward strand.
ATATTATTTTTAGGTCACATAGTTGAGATTATGTTAGTTGCGTTTGTGGGCATTTGGTAGTAGGAATTCTTGCTTGAAATTGGCGTTAAGGATTAGTAAAAGGAATAACGTCTGCAATGTTGAGCATTATAGGGTAACTATTTATATTAAAAAAATATATCCAAATTAAATATTCAGGGTAATTATAAAACGTTTTATTTTAAATTAGGTTACGTGAAAAGTTGGAGTTTCTCAGTGTTTCAGTATTTTTGTGTAATTGTCATTTATCGTCTGCTTTTGCTTTATTTTTTTTTGCTTATTGTGCATAAAATGTGCAACTGACCGAAGTAGCAAAGGAACATTGGATTATAATTATACTTATTATTTATTTATATTGTTTATATGATTGGTAGAGTTGTAAGGTGAGGAGCATGACCGGGTAAAAATATTTTGCCTTAATGAACATTTTATTCAAGGTGGATTTTCTAGAAAAGTGCACGTTTCTCGAAATATGTTTCACAGTGATGAAAAATAACTCATTTGCAAAATATTATACTAAGTTTTTATTTCTTTATATTATTTATATTTCTATTATTAAACATAATGTGAGATGAAGAGATCCAGATAGGTAGCAACATATTTTAATTGGTTATTAATATGTGTGTTATCAATTTAAGTTTTTCTGGGACTTTATTTTTTTACGGTCCTTGTTCTTTGGTTCATTTCAAGTAACATCAGAAGTCAGTTATGTGGAGTTGTGTTTGATCTTGCTGCATTTTTGCTATTGCTATTGTTTTATTGTGACAAGTTATTTATGCGGGTAGTTATTTTTTAGGGTTAATAGGAGTTAAATAGGTAACACAAAATTATATTTTTTATGGAAATTCAAGAAGGTTATGCCAACAATGGAATGTCGGCTTGCTAGACAGGGAGGGTATATCATGGAAGGAAAATATAATTTATGATAATGCAGCATTACCGCCAGGGTTAAATGTCAATCAAGCTAGTTGCCAGCCTCCGTGGTGAGTTAACTCTCTGGGGATTGGTTGTGGCTGGAGATAGCAGACTTAGGGGGCTATATTAGCGGGTGCTGAGCGATTTTCAGGAGCTCTTGACGGTCTGGCTCACAAGGTATTGTGTGTGCTTATTATTATTATCTTTAAATTCTAGATTATTATTATGGGCTGGTTAAGTGGGATTACTTTAATTATCTTTCTTTAATGAGCCTTAAGATTAGTGTTGTCGGTGACAGCACCGGTTCTTATGCTTGTTGGGTTGTACGTGTTGGTTTTATTATAATTTACTAATTCAGATTCATAATGGATTTGTGTTTGATTGCTGGTATGTTTAATGGTTGTGTGTGAAATAATAATTTGAAAATGCATCATCGTTTGTGTTCCATGTAGTTAGTTCCCTAGCTTAAATAGTTACTGAATGAATAGGCTTATAAGCAGGATTGATCACCCTCACGAGCTGTTGTATTCGGTAATTATCTAAGTGTTCCCCAGATAGATTAGATTTAGTCTATCCTCATATAGGTACAGAACTTATCTGTCACAGTACTAATAGGTCAAGAGCGCAGTATGCCATTGTGGCCATGTATTTCATTTGTACTTTTAACTATACATAAATGTACCAGAGCTCAATGGATGGCGATGATCAGTTGCGAGTGAGGTACTTGCTCAGATACAGATTTAAAGTAGTCCCGAACCCTCATTCTCGCTTGGCAAGGCGAGCGCTCTAGTCAGTTACTTCCGTGTTCCAGAATCGGGTCCTACGTGTATGCGAGTCACCCTTCAAAGGACTTACCCGAATCCAAGACTGGCGCAGGCAACTCTTGCTTCGATGTCAGTAAAACCGTGCTCGCAGACTGTACCCCATGAGCCGTAGTACTGGATTTCAAGACGACCTGCAGTCGGGTTGGTGCTGTTGCTCGCCGGGTCGACCAGACGCACGGGGTTGGCTTCATAGACACACAGATGCAAGTCCCGAAGTCAGTGCACATGATTATGTGCATGCACGTGTGTATAATTTATATGCATGTATAACATAACATAACATTTTTATTCGGTAAGCCGACATCATACAGGTCTTAATATTACATCGTGATTTACGAGTTGTCAGGGGCTTCTATCCCCCCTAAGCAACCCGGCGCAATCCATTTTCTTCCCCCCTTTCTGGACCGGCCTTCCTCTATGTATGCAATATAATGCAATCTAGCGCATGCCCTCCTCTAGTGTGGGAATGAAGGTTTGTTTGGAGAGGGACAAAAGAGCATCCAGCAGACGATCGCCGAAGCATGTGTAGCGCCGAGAAGGGACCTGGTATGGGGAGGGAATGTGCCCCTCCCCATAATAAATTTTTGCGATTTCCGCATTGCAATTTCAGCATTTTAAGCTGTCCTCTTAGCAAAATTACTCTACTGTTTCAGTGGAGGAATTGCTGCCAAAATTGGGCTGCCATATGTTTTGCGCCTCTCATCAGTGTGCACTCGAGAGGCGTTACATACATTTTTAGAGCACAATGCAATACAATAAAATACAATGTAGGTCCTACATTGTAAGCTCACGTAATAATGATGTTGCTTTACTAATTGTTCACGGACCAAATTTGACTGTCAGAAATTTGAAAGATGACATTGGAGAGAAGCCATTTAATTGTGCAAAATAGTATTTGTATTAACATTTTTTTCAATTATAATATGATTGTATTATTTATTAAAGTAGTAAAAATATAATTATAATCATGTAATATGATTTTTTTTTAGTATATTATAGCTGTTATAGCAGTTCATGTAATTCAAAAATGCAGATAGTAGCCTAACTAAAAACTCAAAGTGTATAAAGTGTATACATTTTGCTAAAAACTATTAGGCCTACCATTTTGTCCAAATTTATATGGAGGGGAAGTATTTTCTGGGGGATCTTCCTTTACTATCTTCCTTTAGTGATGCCTAGATTGAACGCTGCCCTCCATGTCCGACCTTCCCCCCAGCCGACGTGAATTTTGGCTGTCTTCTGATTCCCCCCTTATTTTTCACTGGGCGCAAGCTGCGCCCGCCATGTATAGGGATAGAAGCCCCTGCGAGTTGTATCAGTTTACGCAGGAGACCAAAAAGGGGCCGAAGGTCCGCTTGCCAGGGCCACCTGAGAGCATTAGGCTGGAAGATATATCACGGCCAACTGTATTTAAGAATGCAACCGAACAGTAAAATTTTTAACTAGGCGTGTCACAATTATTTAGTTATTAGAATCTGAAAGAAATAGAGTAAACTGGGTGCACACTTTGAAAAAGGGAAACTAACGTGCACAAGTTCTCGGATTTGCGTGAATAAGTGGTGATTTCCCAAGATATATTTTATTCATATTTCCATTAGGCTGTCTGACACTCCTTGTATACAATTATATGAAATCTCTCGTTTAAATAGCCGAACTGAGGACAATAAGCGAATTTCATCCGGAATATTATTCCAGATTTGGGTCCTGCACATTTTATAGATGAAAACCTTATTGGTACGAGCAAAGGGAACATAGAATGGGCTTACATTTCTTACGTATATATGAACAATGGATATATTCTGTTATACGCATGATTCTGACGTAAACATAATTATGGTAACAATAAATTGCAAATAAGCATGATCACAGACCCGCCGCCGGGTCCCTAAACGTCGTCGGGCCCCAGGGCATTTGAGCCCCTCTTAACCCATTAGAGCCCAAGCTTTACCCCAATGGCCAATCTTTATGATACTTGGAAATATAACATATGATACTAATGTAAGGTCCAAGGAACTTTAATTTATATAGTTCAGCTATCGGCCGCTAGATGGCGAGCTGTTCCCATTTGGGAACAATAGGCACGTATGGTACTATGTTCCCATTTGGGAACAACATGCAAACTTAACACATATGACCTATTCAATTTGCTGTTTTCAGTTACTTCACAGGTTATATTTTATGAACAGCACACAGTATGATTTGATTGTGGAAAATAGATACATCATTGTTGATGTATCTAGCTACCAGACGTCATAACACATTGAAAATGTTATAGGCTAATTGCCATGCCAAAGTGTTACTCTGCAACTGAGCAGCATATTCAAACAGTTGAAACTGTTTTAGATAGCTATCTAAAATCACATCTAATAGACTGACAATTATATTCTGTATTCTTTACATGAATTCACGTATCAATGAGAGTGGGCCTATTATACTTCTGCTCGCAGTGAAAGTCAATAATTGCATGGTGCCAAGCATTTTGTGCAGTGCAGCCTAGTTCGCTCCTTGTACAACCGACGACACCATGCTTGTTTTGCACTCGGAGTGGGAACTAGAAGATTGTCGGCTCCATCTTAGCAAATGTCACTGACTGGGTGGCTCGCTGACCAGGCTATAGGAGGCTAATCCGACCATTGGAGCATTGTTCGAACAATGTGCCTTCAGTTCCTTCAGCTGATCCATCAACCTACATGTAGACGTGAAGACGACAGGTTGCAACAGCCATGCTCAAACCGTTGATAAAGTGTGGTCACCACGATTTCTTGTAGCGAAATACAGGGTGATAGTTAGACAGAATGTCAGCACCTCACATGTGAAGATTGCGCTTTCCAAAGACAGCAGCTGCTGGCTTATTTATATCGACCACAGATTTTTTGGCTGAGCTTCATCATTTTTCTTTTACCTCTTGGCCTACTGCAATGAACATGGTATGGCAGTCACGCATTGGTTTTCATGCTATTTCACGTACCATCACGAGCTTGTAAGGGTTATGGTTAGGGTAACCCTAACCCTGCTCTTCTGTCGAGCATATCGATTTGTATCTCTGCATATCATATTCGATACACTGCATTGGAAGCCTCTGCTAAGTGACCAAGCCGTTCATTGTTCAATGTCATCATACATACATGCATACATACATACATACATACATACATACATACATACATACATACATACATACATGCATGCATGCATGCATGCATGCATGCATGCATGCATACATACATACATACATACATACATACATACATACATACATACATACATACATACATACATACATACATACATACATACATACATACATACATACATACATACATACATACATACATACATACATACATACATACATACATACATACATACATGACCAGATGTAGCCGACAATCTTCTGGCTCCGACTCCGAGTGCAAAACAAGCATGGTGTCGTCGGTTGTATAAAGAGCAAACTATAGGATGGACTGCACAAAATGCTTGGCACCATTTATTGACTTTTATTGACGAAGTATCTTTGTGATATTATTATCATCATCATCATCATCATCAGTATCATTGGGCTCAATGCCCGTAAGAGTTCGAAGCCACTCTCTGTCTGAGTCTATCTCTCGTCATGCTGCCCAGCATCAACAGGTCCGGTCAGCAGGTCTGCTCCATACCATTAACATCTTAGAGCAGCTAGACCACCCTGTCTAAATGAAGAGAATATTGGGAGAGAGGCATGAAGGACAACCTGGGTCAATGCCCGTATGTGTCCTATGCTTTCCCCCGACTCTCTCCACCGGTCTGTCCTGACCGGCCTGGGCATGTCTGCTTCGCTGTGATATTATACTTCGTCCCATTTCTGCAACTTCGCTGCGTCCTCTTAGGTCCTCTGCTCGGCTTGACTTATTTGTTCCCCGCGTTAGGACCGCCATGGTTCAATCTAGATCATTGCATTGCCTGCATTGGTCCCTCCCTATGGAATGGACTTCCTCCATCCGTTCGCATACCATATCGACGAGGCTGTAGCTTAAACCACGGGATATTCTTACAGTCTGCTTTAGAATTTGGTAATCAGCTTGCTAGCCTATCATTATGATATTGTATCCATACTCTATTGTATCTATCTACGACATCGTGCTCCTAATTATTAGGCATGCAGCACACCCTGGACCCCGTTAACGCAGCGTCATTGCAAGCACTCCTCTACGACATAATAAAAGGGCAGTCTATCCCCCGTCTCATGCAAGGATAGTTGTCTTTCTGTCTGTCTCTCGCTGGTCTTTCCATCTCTCGAAACACCCCTCGCATTGAATGGCTCTATTTGTCTTTGTACCAAAAGATTCACATCCAAATTAGAGACTGAGGATCTACCTGTGCCCGCGGGTTTCAACGTACCGCGGGTCGGGTACGGGTTGGCTAGGCTATACATTTCACGGATTGGGTTGGCTACGGATAGAGTCATTACGGGAAGGGGTATACCCGATATTATCAGCACCAACTAATAAACCAGTGTCAGATATAAATTTCTTAATGATGCATATTCGCCAAATGCAAGACGCACATGGTAGTAGCTTTTTGCACCGACGTTCGCAGAACCTTAAAAACGGCTCTGGTCAGAAGTGTAGAGCAAGTAAAGTAAGAAAGCCAAAAAAGAGGCTTGTGGGATATCAAATGGAGCCGGGGCACAGGGGACCTACCTTCTCCCAGAATCATACAACTGTAAACCCAGCCAAGAAATGAATGCATGTATATAAGAGATATTTAGAAATAATGCGGAATATTATGAGATTAGGGGATTGTGTTAGATAAGATCAGATAACAGAGGATATTTGAAGAGAGTTTTCTAAGCGATTATGGCAGACTAGAACAGTCGACTAAATCATAAGATACAATCAAAAGAGATTGCAAGGCATTAGAGGAGATAAAAAAATAGATACGAGTTTTTACCATGCCAAATTGTTCAAGTAAACATCTTACCTGGCCATGGACCAACGCACTGAATTGATACGTCTGTTGAATGGTCACAGTTAACGACCCCCAAGAATGAATGCGAGCATTCGTCAATCATGACCTCATCTCCGGTACATCGTACATCGTCCAGCCAGATAACTCCGGTTCCAGGTCCATGCGTCTGACCAATGTACGTTCCCTCGAACTGACTGTAAAAAATCATACGTTTGTATCTAGCCTACATTTTTCTCCAACCTAGCTCTCAGCTGAGGCAGGATAATTGCAACTTGAAAAATTGCAAATAATAGTAATAATAAAAATTATAATAAATAATAATAATATTTAAAAAATGATTATAACCCTAGTCGTCGTTGTCTTGAATATCGAAAGTGCATCGAATTTTTTTTGGGGGGGTCCCGTAGCTCAGTGGAGAGAGCGCTGGCCGTTAAACTTAGAGTCATCCTCGCGACCCGGGTTCAAGCCCCGCTCAGGGCATTAATTTATTAAAATTTATGTTAGCTGCCATTGGCGCTTTGCTGTTGTGTTGCTTGACTCGGGTTCTGCTAAAAATAAAGATAGCCCCTCCCACTTCTGGCTTGGCTGACCAGGAGTGATCCAGTACTTAGGCCATTGTGTTAGTGTTAAGTTGCCGAACCTGTTGTAGCCGACCTGCGTGTCGTGCGAGGCAGGTCGTATTTCGTATAACTTGTACCTGTAATCGTTCTGCGGTTTGTCAGATTGAATGTCAATAAACGAAGATTTAAAAAAAGATGACATTAGAAAATGACAGAAGATATAATAATAATAGCAATTATCTTGATAGCAATCATTTTTTAGCAAGCGCATCTCGTCTATTAGATGAGAAAGAATACTACATTTTCAACGACTGTCTATCTGAACTCCGCCTCGTGTTATCTAAATATCTGAGCCTGTCCCATGCCAGGATAAAGGAGGAGGGTTCCGCGGGGGCTTGCAACTCACCCGGTTAAAAATTATACCAACGTGACGAGGCCAAGGAGCTGGCGATGGACAGGGACGAGTGGAATGGATGCGATGCTCGATGGGCAGACCTGCCCGGGATGGACTAAATACTATAAGCCTGCCAGTATTCAGCGCTATGGCCAGGTCGGCGTCAAGGCCGTAGCTAGGGAGAGTGTTTTGGGTGTTTGGACACCCCTGAAATGACAAATGAAAACAATTTCAAGACCCTTTTTGGAAAAAAGGGAAAAAAGTCATCAACTTTTTCCTGGTGAAATGGTATATTTTCACAGAATTTCTTCAAGCGATGGACTAAAAGGGTCATCAACTTTTTCCCCGAGAGAATTGGTACCTTTCATCGCCAAAAATCTCACTCCGGCCACGGTTGAAAAAGAAACACACCCCAAATCCCAAATTTGGGCCGACAAAAGTTGGAAAACACCCCCGTAAATCAAATCCTTGCTACGGTCTTGGTCGGTGTCAAGTTTCTTTAGTTTTGCTTCACACCCTGATTAGGAGGCCTGGCCAGAAGAATTTATTACGGAAAATTAAAAATCTATAAAATACTTAATTCCCTCAATGAATGAAGTACCGCATTGCCCAAAGATAACAGGGATAGCAATCGCTTGTTAAATCACACTGCATGTTCTTAAGTGGCAATGTTTCATCAGTTTGTTTCTGTTCTAGTTAAATATTTGTGCATTATGTATATATATATATACATATATATCTAAACCTATAAAATTGAAATTGTAACTAGATTTGTGGACAATTTTCTTCTTATCCACCCGACCGATTTTTCCCAATATTTAAAAAAATACTTTTTAGCTCCCCTGGACAACACTACCGGGGGTTCGCGATCCAAAAAACTTACCTTTTCCCAAGGTTGAAACATTTCGTTTTCTATCCAATCCTAACGCTGCGTTTAAGACGCCATTTGCTTTCAACCATCATTTTCAGCAAACATTGAAACCATCGATGATATATTGATGATTGAAACCAGTACATTAATGACGTCATGGCCGATTTTAAAATTATAGCGCGTTATACCGTTAATTAATATCTATACCGTGTCGTATGTATCATTAGCTATTTTAAGACGCAATAATTTTTGCCGAACGGTTTTCAACCAACCAATAGATTTTTAACCTCATTTTTCGCCGAGGGCAGATCTTTTGGCACGCGGTTTCGCAAAAATGCTGACTATAGCGTAAACATGGACGGGTGTGAGCTGGGTTGGACCGAAAACCTAAATGTCACGGCAACGCTGGGCACTCAAAGTGGTTTGACTGGGTTGGGGCCGATGGAAGACGGCGAGGTGAGAATGGCGACCAGAGTGGGACCGGGTTGGGGCCGATGTAAGGCGATGTGAGAAGGGCGGCGTGGGAGCGGTGTCAGACGTGGCGGGGAACTAAAAACTGAAATTTCCCGGGCAACGCCGGGTAATTCAGCTAGTAGTTGATATACACAGTATAAAATTGAAGGCTCTATAGCGAGTACTTACAAATGACATTTTTAAGCTTTTTAAGCAAAAACCAATCGGCTGCAGCAAGTAAAAAAGCACGTACTTGAACCCAAGACTGTAGCATGCCACTTGAGCGTTGGTATCATTGAAGGCAGGGTCACAAACTGTTCCCCACTGTTCTTCGATAAAGTACTCCAGACGGCCGGACGACTGCGCCTGGAGACCATCGCTTCCGATCAGACGAACTGGATACACTGGCAAGGAAGAGCATCAGCAAGTGCTTAGTATAGTCCCTTGCTTTGGTTGGGAGGGTATTCAGGTTCCTGGAGAGGGTGGGACAACCGTTGAGCCAGACACCGATGATATTCTTTGATTGGACATATTTTTGAGGACAATTGCAGGGCTGTTTTTAAGGAATTTTTAGAACTGCACAAACCCTTCTTTCCTTTCCCATCCTCCATGGTAAATTACTTCCAATCGGAGGAAAATGGCCTTTTTCAACTAGTTTCAACTCCACAGAAGTGCTTCTACATGTTTTTACAACTGCGCAAATCCATTTAGAACTGCACATTTTGTGTACAACTGCACGTTAACAAAATCCCTGGACAATTGTTTTTGTTTTGATGCGGAAATTTTACATTATGCATGCGCATGCAAGCAACAGCCGCTGTTGAATTTTTCTAGTGGGAATCTTAATTGCATAATTTTTTCAGGGGGGAGTCGTTTGAACATGCATAATCTAAAACTATAAAACACAAGTTGCAACGGGTGGTTAATAAAAAATCTACTCATCCACGCTACCGATTTTTTCAAATAATTTACAAAACAACTTCTTAGCACCTGCGGAAAACACTATCGGAATTCGCGATCCAAAAATCTTACCCTTTCTCGAGCTTGAATTTTTTTTTCTATCGCAATGCTAACGCGTGTGTTTAATATAAGACGCCATTTGCATAGGCTACAAGCAGGGCTACAACCATCATTATCAACAGACATTAAAACCATCGATGATATATTGATGATTGAAACCAGTACATTAATGACGTCATGGCCGGTTTTAAAATTGACGTTAATTAATATCTATACCGTATCGTATGTATCAGAAGCCTATTTAAGACGAAATAATTTTGGCCGATCGGTTTTCAATGAACCAATAGATTTTTAACCTCATTTTTCGCCGAGGGCAGATCTTTTGACATGCGGTTTCGCAAAAAATGCTGACTATCGCGTAAACATTGGCGGGTGGCAGCTGGGTTGGACAGAAAACATAAATTTCACGGGCAACGCCGGGCACTCAAAGTGGTTGGACCGGGTTGGGCCCGATGGAAGAAGGCGAGGTGAGAAGGGCGGCGTAGGAGGGGAGTCAGGCGTGGCGGGGGACGAAAACCGAAATTTCCCGGGTGTGGGAGCGTGGTCAGACGTGACTCTGAACAAAATCCGAAATGTCCCGGGCAACGCCGGGTAATTCAGCTAGTTGCATATATATGTGAACAGGACCTCGGGAACGTTTCTGGGGAATCTCATTACTGAGGGGACTTCCCCCAGAGACGCCAATAAATCAAACACTGTGCATTAGCTACAGCAGCTGGAACTCAAAGTCGAAGCACTGAAGGCGATGATGACGCCGAGGAGGATTAGGAGGATGAGAACATTGTCGTTATTTCGATAGTCATCATGATGCCAAAGTAATGCTGATAATTGTGGTGAGCGGTCATCATCGTAGTAACCACGGTGATATTGATGATCATGATTTTGGAGAAAATTATGTTGTTGATGACGGTGATCATTATGGTGGTGATTGGAGCGATGATTTTCGTGAAAATGACGGTGGTGACAATGGTAGTGATTACGATGTGCAATGATGATGGCTATGGTAACGATGATGATGATGATGACGACGACAAAAACGATGATGATGACGGTGATGACCATGATTATGATGTTTGATGATAATGGTGATGATGATGGTGATGATGACGATGATGATGATAATGATGTTGGTGATGATGACCATGATGAAGATGATGTTTATGATAATGTTTATGATTATGATAATGATGACAAGATGATGACGATGATCATAATGATCATTTGATATTGCTTACTGATTCCTGTGGATGTGGAACAGGAGATCTCAGCATCATGTGCGTTCGTGCATCCGGTATGCTTCCCCCAAATGTCGTGAGAGCATTGGCCAATGTTCGACTCAAATCCCTGACACCGCACCAAGTGTAACCAGATCTTACTAGCTCCTTCGTTACTTCCCGTGGAACGCCCAATTCCTTGCCTGCAAGTCGTCAATATAGTTGGCAATTACTCATCGCAAGTTAGGTGCAGTAAATAAAGTGGGAACGGACATTTCCCCCGGACATATTCCCCGGACATATTCCTCCCCCGGACATATACCCTCGGACGTTCTCCCCGATTTTGACTAGGACATTTACCCACCCCCGGACAATTCCTTCTATGTACATTGTGGGACGCGGTGGTGTAGTGGTGGCGTCGTTGCCTTGAAGCCGGAAGGCTCGAGGTTCGAATCCACCTCGCCGCGTAGGGACCTTGGGCAAGTCCTTCACAGGCAATTGCTCAGCGCATGCTTCGGCGTGAAACTCTGATACAGTGTCCGCTCTGCATTCGGGAGCAACTCTGAGCAGTAAGAGCTAGAAGGGGCGCTATAACAAGTGCTTACTTAGACTTAGACTTAGTTCCTCCTGTTCCGATCGGAGCATTGGTCGACAAGTCCTCGCCACTCCACACGATCGCCAGCCACTTCCTCCGCCTCGTCCCAGCCCAGCCCCATCCTCTCCAGATCTCCCTTGAATGTGCGTCTCCAGGTGTTTCTTGGTCTGCCTCTTCTTCGCTTTCAACCCTCCGGTACCCATTTTTTCGCCGTCCTCGCAATCCTCTTGGTAGTCTAAGAATGTGCCCAGTCAACCTTCCTCTTCTTTCCATGATGATATACTCCAGGTCTCTTGATCCCGCCAATTTCAACACCTCATTTCTGATATGATCCTTTCATGAGATGCCCAGGATGGATCGTAAACACCTCCGGTGGAAGACATTTAGTTGTTTTGTTGTCTTTGCTGTTGTCTTCCAGGTTTCACTCGCATATAATACCACAGGCAACACCAATGACGAATACAGTCGGATCTTCGTGTCACTATGTATTGCTCCTGATCGCCACACTATTCTCATTTTTTGGAAGACCGCAACCGCTTTACCAATTCTTGTCTTTACATCCACCTCTATGCCCCCCCCATCCCTTTCCATGTAGCTTCCCAGATATGGGAAGTTATTGACATACTCTAGGTTTTCCTGTCCGATCCTGATGTTTGGATGCTCTCTATCACCGATTATCATAGCTTTAGTCTTTGCACTGCTGATGTGTAACCCCGCTCCCTCCCCTACTCTTGTAGTCTCGTAGTCATCCTCTGCATATCCATGTGTGTTTCGCTTAACAGTGCTATGTCATCCGCAAAGTCCAGATCCTTCAACCTACCATGATTCCACTCAATGCCGGTGTCACGAAATAGAGTATCCCCCGTATTAATTGTATACCCCCTATTAAACAAAGTCGAAAAAACCGCTTGCGCGTGTGTTTTTTTTTGCAAGTTAATTTTCATCTGCTTTGTTTTGAACAATGACACTAACAGGTATGTTTATTCCTACTAGATAATTTGTTTTGCCCTGTTTTTAGAGCACTTAAAACATTTAAAACACTAAAGAACACTCAGAGTCACTAAATAAATTCCAGTTGCCTTTATCTGAACATTGCTTAGGACACTTAAAACAATTAGAGCGGCTTTAAGTTTTGATTACAGCATAAAAATTTTATTATGCGCATTTTTAAAAAAAAGGGATAGAATGGTTTATCCCCCCGGATAATATAGACCGGTTAATTCCATCCGGGAGGATAGATTAATTCATCCCCCGCGGATAGCTTTCAGGGGGGATACTCCGTTTCGTGTCACCGGCCGTAGTATCGTCCATCGCTCGTTTCATGATAATCGATGACGAGAGCAAATAAGAATGGAGACAGCACACAACCCTGCCGCACTCCTGCTTCTATCTGGAACATTATCGTGTTGCCATTCTCTGTTCTGATGCAACAGCTTGCGTCCTGATAAAGAGCTCTGAAAATGTTGATGTACTTTTCCGGGACTCCGTAAAGCCTGACAATGCTCCAGAGCGTGTTCCTGTTTATGCTGTCAAATGCTTTTCTAAAATCGACGAAGTTCACCAACAATTAATAACAAGTGCACATACAAACATATGCATACATACATACATATATACATACATACATAATACGCACACACATACATACATACATACATACATACATACATACATACATACATACATACATACATACATACATACATACATACATACATACATACATACATACATACATACATACATACATACAAACATACATACATACATGTGTATATACATTGGTAGCACGACATTTAATCCCGCGACACTTAATACCCCGACAGTTAATACCGGACACTTAGTCCCGGCGACATTTGATTCCGCGTCAGTTAATCCCGCGACAGTTAATCTCGGCGACATGTAAACCCGCCGACACTTAATCCCGCGACATTTGATACCGCGACACTTAATGCCTGTACACACGTGAGTACGAATATTTGTAAATTGTACGACTGTTTCTGTCCACATAGGCAATTCGCTAGTGGTTCGACTATAATTGTGGTCCACATATATAGCCAATTAGGTAGTAGGCCTACCTTTTTGTTCAGGTTTTCTGTTATACATCTGTACATAAAACGATCATTATAAAGGATTTTAAACAGGATTTGCGAAGTTCAGTCTACGATAGGGCAGTGACATGGAGACGAATTTGGGCTGCAGTAGCAAGGGCAAACAGACTGTGATACATGGAAATATCGAAAATACATTAAACATCGCGGCAATGCCAACGGAGCTCTACTGATGAAAAACAGTGAATATTGCTGTGAATATTGCTTTTATCGAATTTTACTGGTTTTATAATATTTAACTTCTTTGAACAATAGTGAATATTGCTGTGAATATTGCTTTCATGGAATTTAACTTTTTTAAATGTTATTTTACTTTCCCGGTATTAAGTGTCGCGGGATTAAATGTCGCCGGGATTAACTGTCGCGGGATTAATTGGTCGCGGGATTAAGTGTCGCCGGGATTAAATGTCGCCGGGATTAACTGTCGCGGTATTAATTGGTCGCGGGATTAAGTGTCGCGGGATTGACTGTCCGGCACTAACTGTCGCGGTGTTAAGTGTCGCGGGATTAAGTGTCATGGAACCATATACATTCGTGCATACATACATACATACATACATACATACATACATTCACACATACATACATACACACATACATACATACATACATACGTACATGCATGCATGCATTCATACATACATACATACATACATACATACAAACATACATACATACATATAAACATACATACATACATACATACATACATATATACATACATATATACATATACACATACATGTATACATACATGCACACATTCATGTCATGTCATGTCATTCCGCCATCGTCGGAATGATATGACATGACGTATGTATATTATTTGTGTATGTATGTATGTATGCATGCATGCATGCATGCATGTATGTATGTATGTATGTATGTATGTATGTATGTATGTATGTATGTATGCATGTATGTATGTATGTATGTATGTATGTATGTATGTATGTATGTATGTACGTGTGTGTAGTGTGTACGTATGCATACATGTATGCATTTATTTATTTATATATTTATGGACTTGGTCTATATAGGGGGAAATGTCCTAGGTCGAAGAGGATATGTCCGGGGGAATATTCATTCATTCATTCGGACATTTATATAGCGCTCCTTCAAGAAAAAAATTACTCAGAGGCGCTCCCGAATCCAGCGCGCCCAAAAAGAACAGTTTTAAGTTTAGTAAGGAAGGATCCTGGTAGAGTCCCAGGGTGTAGGCGTAGCTCAAAAGGAAGGCCATTCCAGACCACTGGGCCAACCACAGAAAAGGCTCGATTCTTCAAGGTAGTAGTACGAGCAAAAGGAACTAAGAGGACTCCCCTATCAGCAGAGCTGATATATATGTATATGTCCGGGGGAAATGTCCTATATTCTAAATAAAGACAAAGTCGGGTCTGGCAATGGCTAGATCATATCAGGGCAGGTCGAATTCAATCAGGTCAGGTCAGGTCAGCTTTATCTGGGTCTGGTGAAGTTATTCCAGAAAATGTCAGCGAGCAGATCAGACCATTCAGAGCATGACATTGTGATATCGAGTAGGCAAAGTTCATCAAGATAGGAACAGGTCAGGAGCCTTCAGGTCTGATCTTAGCAGGTCGGGTTTTTTCGTTCATCTCAGGACAAGTCAGGCCAGGTCAACTATAACAGTACCGCAAAATGCAATGGCAATTTTTCGGGCACCGTTGTGATTGCCAGAAACTGTCTACATTTCTACTTTTGTGATTACCAAAACGCATACCATTAAAATTCATGCGAAAATGATCGGTCAGGTCACGAAATCATGATACATTGCGGGGATTATATAACCTGTGAGTAAGTTTTCGTTAGAATTACCGCAGGCACAGTGGTGCGCACCACCACCCACTTATTTTAGACTCCCACAGTTAAGTTTTCAGAGCGTACCATGTAGGGAGACGTTTCCGAAAGGTTTCCCTATGAATGGTTCTCCAATTTCTATAATCTCACAATGTCTGGCATATGGGTTATCTTTTTCTCACCCGTATCCGAGGGCGCTGCATGCGACCTTGGCTTCGGTATCGCCGAACGGGCTAGCGCAGATACTTCCCCACTCTCCTCGGTAGAAGATCTCCAGGCGACCGTCCGTTGGGAATACACCATCAACGAGACGCAACGGATACCCTAAAATAAGTCGGATGCATTGCTAAATACAACACAAAACCTATTATGGCAATACTAATCGGAGAGTCTGTAAAACTGCATCTTTTGCTATATGTTTCTCGGCGTCAATGCACCACTGTGGTGGGTACAATGACCGGGATACGGACATTATCCCCCTGGACATTATATCCCCCGGACATCATCCCAACGGACAAAAGCCTCCCGGACATTATCCCCTGGTCTATGATATTATCACCTAAAAATGTTGCAAAAATATAAGAATAGACCCATGTTAAGGTGAATATTGCTTGAATATGTTAAGGCTTTTACAATGTACTTGTATATTATACATGAAATTATACATAAAAAATCTGTAGGAATATGATAAGGTAGGCCTATATATTAGCATATAGTCATTAAGATCATAGGTCGAAATATACCAATTAGAATGTATTATTAATTTATTACACTAGTAGTACAATGTTCCTGACTGATGTAGTTAATGGAAAAATATATTTAATATGTATTAGATGCTAGCGACATCTGTAAGTCTCTAACTTAAGTTGCAAACGACATTCAAGGCCTTAATTGTGGATCTAACTGACACTAACAACGCCTTGTGTTAGAAACTAATAACTAAATGACACTAACAAATCTTTAGTTTGAATCTGAATGGCAGCTTTTAGTGTTATCGGTGACGACATTTACAAGTTTACACAGCGGACGAAACCAGAACGATTAATCTTTATCAATTAAACGAAGAGGCAGACCAATTGCACAGAGGGTGTTTTTGCCCGGGGGATAATGTCCTACTAAAAATGGGGGGATAATGTCCGGAGGGCTTTTGTCCGGGGGGCTAATGTCCGAAGGGATAGTGTCCAGGGGGGATAATGTCCTACAATCATAATGACCAGGGTGGCCCGAGATATCAGTGAGGCTAGGGGGATTTTGCCCGGAGGGATAATGTCCTACTAAAAATGGGAGATGGTCCGAAGGGCTTTTGGTAACGGTCAGTTACCGTGGAGTCCGCAAGAATTTGATCAAACAACGTATAGCGCCTGTCTGTAGCTTAGAGGAACTAACCTGATCCGACACACGAGATGGAAACGTCTTGATCGTGAGTACAATCGGTGGCTACTCCTAATGATGAGTGCTGGCATTCGTTCAGGGTGTACTCGCTTCCAGTGCAGTTGACGTTATCAAAGAGGATGCGACCACTGCCCGGACCAAACTGATTGCCCAGGTAAGTTCCCTCGCCCTGGCTAAAAGGCAAAACAAGAGAAAGCATCATTTGGGCTGAGATAATAATGGTTGCCAGACATAGTTCCCACGCAAGGCATAAAGGACAAAACAAGGAATATTAACAATGGAATTGGGTTCAAAAGATTGCCAAGGCAAGCTTGCTTCTTTTCATTAACGGAACATTGCCAAAAGATTATTGGACAGAAAAGGTGTTCAAAAAGCTCACTGGCACTGGCCATAGAAAAGAACGCCCTTGGTCCAATCTGGCCGTCCGTGAAATTTTCAACGCTTACCAATATGAAAGAGACCAACAGAAGCGATATATTATATCAAACCATCAATACACCGGACTATATTACGCTAGATTATATTAAAGTATATAATCGTGTTATATGAAGAATGCGTGCATTATGATTCGCAATCTCCGCATCGCCAGCGCAAGGCACCAGCTAATTCACGGGTGTCTCATAACGTTAGATAGCTTTGAGCTATACGACAATTAAGTCCATTTTCTAATAACATCAGGTGAATCTTCTCACTCAAATCCAAGATTGAAGCAGGCGACTGAGGCCTCTGTTTCAGCAAAGCCAATTCCGCAGACAGTGCCCCATTGGGAATTTGAGAACAGGTAGGCTTCAAAACGACCCTCGCTGCCGTTTGTCCCTCCAACGAGTCTCACAGCACCATCTGTTCGAACAACAACTGGCACACATGAGTATGTCATGCCTACATACGTACATACATACATACATACACACACACAACATACATACATACATACATACATACATACATACACACACACATACATACATACATACATACAAACATACACACACATACATACATACATACATACATACATACATACATACACACACACATACATACATACATACATACATACATACATACATACATACATACATACATACATACATACATACATACATACATACATACATACATACATACATGCATACACACATACATACATACTCACACATGAGGGGCGCGGTGGTGTAGTGGGTATGTTCGCCACCTTGCAGCCGAGAGGTTGCAGGTTCGAATCCACCTCAAGTCGCGGCGTTGGAATTTCGGGCAAGTCCTTCACACGCACTTGCTCAGCGCTTCGGCGTGAAAATCTGATGCAGTGTCTGCTCTGTAGTCGGGAGCGCCTCTGAGAAAAAGCCGGAAGGAGCGCTATAACAAGTGCACATACAAACATAAACATACACACATACATGTGAATCTACATACATACATACATAATTCATACATACATGCATACATACATACATACATATATACATACATACATACATACATACATACATACATACATACATACATACATACACACATACATACATACATACATACATGCATACATACATACATGTACATACATGTACATACATGCATGCATACATACAAACATTCATACGTACATACATACGTACAAACATACATTCATATATACATACGTATATATATACATACATACATACATACATACACATATACATACCCACATACATACATACATACATACATACATACATACATACATACATACATGCATACATGCATACATACATCAATACATACGAACATACATACATACATACATACGTACATACATACATACATACATACATACATACATACATACATACATACATACATACATACATACATACATACATACATACATACATACATACATACATACATACATACATACATACATACATACATACATGCATAGGTACAAACATATATTATAAGAACTGTGCATCGTCTTATTTTGAGTAGCCATCTTCATTATCACAGGTTGCCCGAATGCCCGTATCAAAACGACAAAAAAGAAACCATACGTTTTGATTTATGCAATGTTTTTCGCGATTTGGCCAATAATTTTGTTTTCAATTTGCAAGACCTCATTTTTTCTACCCTTGAAATAACTTGGAATTACCCTGAGTTTAGTGTCAACATTTTTTCCTGATGTACGTTTCATCAAGACAAACAGCAGAGAAGGAGTTCTTAGAGTTAGAGAGTGGTCCAAAATTCCACCAGGCTACATGCTGACAGGTGACCCGTCAAAAGGACGCCCGACAAAAGGGCGCCGACAAAAGGGCGTCGACAAAAGGGCGCCGAAAGAAGAGCGGCGCTCTTAAAAGAAATACTACCGCGAACGATATCGCGGAAGAAATAAAGTAGGCCTATTTGAAAAAGACAAGTGATCCACTTCTACTTACTTGACTTTATGGTTTAAGGAGATGTAGAAGCTAAGAAATTATTTCAGAAATACAAACAAAGAGTTAAAATGAGAAGTTCAAACTCCATAAAAGTTGCTTAAACTAGAAATACATGTATGACTAAAAGATAAAACCGAAAATTAAAAAAATAGACTGTCGCAGAGTCGTTAAATGACGGGAAGCCAGAAACGTAAATCATTAGCTCCACACTTGCCAGTGTGGAGCTATTTGAAACAAATTTAACCATTACATACCTCCATGACGTGCTTCATTTGCTTATGTATAAAACATACATCACGTGATTAAGCCCATTCCAACCTCTCATGTTACCGCTTCCTACACTCGATTTGTTTATTTTAACACCTCTTCCAGGTCCTCGGAGCATGTTGTCTATCAATAGACACCGTGCATGAAATATTTAAGTTGATCGTTGTCGCGTCGTCGTTGAGCTGCTTATCTAGGCTAGTCATAATATTCTCACCTCTAGGCCGACTCTTCATCGATGCTATTTCTTTTAAGAGCGCCCCTCTTATGTCGGTGCCCTTATGTCGGTCGCCCTTTTGTCGGCGCCCTATTGTCGGCGCCCATTTGTCGGGCGCCCTTTTCACGGGGTGCCATGCTGACATGCGATCATGGGAATTCATTTTGTCCAGTCTGGATTGATTAGATAGATCTCTTAGTTATGGACCTAAATCTACGCTCCTGGCCTACAGGTGTGTGATGGACTGAATAGCTAAGCATGTTATGGTTCCAGCTTGATGCCATACTGACCAGCTGGCGTGCAGGTCACGGAGATGTCTGAAATATGGCTGCAGACGTGAACTCCCCATGGTTTATGAACGCAGTTACCGACGTTTGGCTCGTTCCCAAGACATTGCACTTCGTCCAACCAGATTTTCCCGGTTCCAGGACCGTACTTGTCTGCAAGATGGTACCCCTGGAAACTGGAAAGCAGAAGAAAAAATTGGGCAAGACATTTTATTAGGTAAGGCTTGCAAAGTCAGGGATGAATCTGAAGCAGCGCTAAGATAGACAATGGCATTTCAAGATAGCAAATCAAGATAACTCGACCTCGTTCCTTCTTGGTTCGAGGCCCGACAATTTCTAATAGGCTTACTCTGAAGTTGCATCTCCTACCTAGGAATTCGTCACCTGCGGCCTATGCCTCTCTCAAAGCTGTTGTCATCAGCCCTGGTTGGTCTAGTGTGCCTCCGAGGAGACATCTTAAAACTTGGACTGGGCCTATAATAAAAAAATTATATGAAGTTGATTGACTGATTCATGATATATTATCAACATCGTAATAATAAGATAAAAATATAAAGTGATGGTTGTGCCTAAAAGATAATTAGGTTATCTGATGTCGTCGTTGTTGAATAAAGTAACAGAATAATAAAATAATTGGAATTATTTGGAATAATTATCATTATGATGGCATCGTCAAGGCTGAAAGTTGTTTGGAAAAGGAGCCGGGTTTGAGTTCCGATGTCACGAAACGGAATACCCCCTGAAAGCTATCCGGGGGGTGAATTAATCTATCCCTCCGGATGGAATTAACCGGTCTAGACTAACCGGAGGGATGAACCGGTCTATCCACTTCTTTGAAAAATGCGTTTAATTGAAAAATGTGTGCTCTAATCAAAATTTGAAGTGACTCTAATTGTTTTAAGCGTCCTAAGCAATGTTCAGAGAAAGGCAACTCGAATTTATTTAGTGACTCTGAGTGTTTTTAAGTGTTTTAAAAGTTTTAAGTGCTCTAAAACCAAAGCAAAAATTATCTAGTAGGAATAAACATACATGTTAGTGTCTGTCACTACCCCCTATATTCAGGATTTATTAAGTCTAGAATATTGAAGGTGAACTTTATGCCCAGAGGCTGTTGGGTGAATAATGGTATAATAGCAACCTACGACCTAGAACAAATGAGACTGTGATTCATATAAAGATATAATGTAAAATAACATTTCAGTCAATAAATGCAATTCAAAGAAAAAGAATCTTATCTACCTATTTGTGGCGTATTTACTTAAAATAATATTATGTATATTTCTTATCTTTCCACATCGTCCTTTCTGGTGGATGTAGAAATGCTTTTCAACTTCCGCAGGGAATGGATTGAAGGGAAAGTTGAAGAAGGTCGCGATCTTCTCACTTGCCGTCAGTCCAGATTTCTCGGTAGTTGCTTGGTCGATGGGTACTGTAGCTTGGAACAGTAACCCAGCGTGTTTCTCCTTCTTCCTCGGATTTCGTCGAGCATAGGAATTCACCCGTCGCTCAACCGATTCTTCCTCCTCGTCTTGCTGCAAATGTTTCACCACGGATCGCTTCAAAGTTCGATCCCAACTGCATCGATCGACCGATTCGCAAATCGTCGCCAAGAGTCACAATGCTTCGCACAGTTCACTCGCTTCGCCTCGGAACTTCCCTTCAAACGTCTCAAAGTTCGATAGTGGGACAAGTCGACAACGTGTCGCTTTCCACACCCATAAATCAAGTTCCAGATAGTCGAATTACCAACGAATGGCTCCGCAATTGCCGACGGACGCCATCGCTCGAAATATCTTTCCGACCCTCGCCTTGCTCAGCTCTTCGATGACTGCCTGTCGTCTGCCAAAGTGTTTACCGTCTGCTTTCGTTAACGCTGCTTTCCGCCGCTCCGTAATGTTTAGTCAATTGTTGTAGCGCATGTTGATTTCATCATTATTAATAATTGTTATATTAAGCCACAAATTATGATTAAATATATTTCTAAATACGCCACCAATTATCTAACTTAATTCTTACCTACATTAATCATTATACATAGCATTGTTTAATAGGTTTTGTTTGGCACGAAGCATTCAATCGCTACAAATGCCCCTCCTTCAAAAGTCTGTTTACAGGCTTTATCAAACTCATCTACTTGACAAACTAACCTAATAAACTTCTTTAACTTACTTTTGATATCATATAGAACTACTATACTTCACTTACTTATTTACAACTATACATCTACC
Source organism: Lumbricus terrestris (assembly GCA_949752735.1). Taxonomy (NCBI): domain Eukaryota; kingdom Metazoa; phylum Annelida; class Clitellata; order Crassiclitellata; family Lumbricidae; genus Lumbricus; species Lumbricus terrestris. The sequence continues at coordinate 22,524,884 of OX457048.1, forward strand.
TTATTACAACCTACTCTACTCTAATCCTCTACTCAGGTAGTCGGACATAACATTGTTGGACCCCTTGATGCATCTTATGCTAAAAGAATAATTTTGGAGTGCCAAACTCCATCTCATCACCCTTGCATTTTTCATCCTATTCTCTCTCATGTATTGCAATCCGCAATGATCTGTCTCGATTATGAATTTCTTTCCACAAAGGTATCGATCGAACCTACTAACTCCCCACATGATCGATAAGCATTCCCTTTCCTCTACTGAGTACCTTCTCTCACGTTCCAATAGCTTCCTGCTGGCATACGCTATGGGATGATTTATCCCCTCGTACTGCTGCATTATTACACATCCTACTCCGTTTCCACTTGCATCCGTCTGAAGAATAAACTCTTTCTCCAGGTTTGGTAGTTTCAGAATTGGTTCCTTTGCCAATTCATTCTTCAACATCGTAAAACTAGCTTCCAGTTCTTCGTTCCATTCAACTACTCCAGGTGCCATCTTCTTTGTCAAATCACTCAACGGTGCCATGATCTCCGCACAGTGTGGTATGAACTTACGATAATAATTTATCGCTCCAAGAAAACTCCTGACTTGCTTTTTCGTCTTTGGACGTGGCATGTCTACTATTTTATCAACTGATTTTTCCTTTGGACTTATGTCATCCTTGTTCAACGTATGTCCCAAAAAGTCAATCTTTTCATATCCTATTGAACATTTCTTTGGCTTCAATGTCAAATTCGCTTGTCTCACTCTTTCGAAAAATATCTCCAATGTCTTCAAGTGTTCTATCCATCCTTTATTATGCGCTAGTATATCGTCGACATAACTTTCAAGATTTTCTGTTCCGTGAAGAATCTTCCTAATCAATCGGCTGTAACTTGACGCACTATTAATCAATCCAAATGGCATAACATTGAATTTGTATATTCCATTGGAACATACAAATGTAGTGTAGTCTTTCGATTCTGGACTCATAGGGATCTGCCAATAACCCTTGCAGAAATCGAACTTGCTGTAGATTCTACTACCACTCAACTTATTAAAAATATCTTCGTTTGTCATCATAGGCTCAGGATCAAATACTGTCAATTTATTTAGCTGTTTGTAATTGCAACACAGTCTATTACTTCCGTCTGATTTCTTGACAACCACCAGCGGTGCTGCATAAGCTGCCTCTGATCTTTCTATCACCTTATTGTCCAACATCGTCTGGATCTCCTTATCTATTTCTTTTTGCAAATGGTATGGTGTTGGATACGCTCTTTGTCTCACTGGCTCTTCACTCGTCAAATGTATTTCATGCTTCACTAAGTCTGTTGTCCCAGGCTTGTCTGTGAAAATGTCTTCGTATTTCTTCAGTAGTTTTCTCAATTCTCCTTTTTGTTCTTCATCCAAATTAGGATTTATATCTACATCTTCATAGGTCTCTGTTTGTTCACTTACATACAAATCCAATATCTCTTCTTCTTCATCTTCTCCCACTTTTCCATCATACACCACTGCTGAAATGTATGCTACAGTCTCGGCATCTTCTCTTTCGTGATATTTCTTCAATATATTAATGTGATATGTCTTTATCTTTCCTTTCTCGATTTCAACTCTGTAGTCATAGTCTCCAATCTTCTCTCTCACAACATATGGCCCTTGCCACTTCACTAACATCTTGTTCTTACAACTAGGCAATAGCAACAACACCTTATCGCCTATTTCCAACTTCCGGTATCTCGCTTTCCTGTCATAATATTTCTTGTTTTTAGCATTCGCCTTGTGTATCGCCTTCTGCGCCATATCACAAGTCTCCTCAATCCTTTCTCTTAAATCCTGCATATACGTATACACGTCTTTCACTTCTTCTTCCACTGTCTCATTGGTCCATAATTCCTTTAATATTTGCACTGGTCCTCTGCACGACCTACCGAATATTAGTTCGAATGGTGTGAAACCGTGACTCTCATGTACTGTGTCTCTCAACGCAAACAGTAATGGAGCTATATAACGATCCCATTCTTTCGCCTGTTCACCAATCAACTTCCTCAACGCCGCTTTGATGGTTCCGTTAAGTCTTTCCACACATCCATTACCCATTGCATGGTATGGACTAGTCATGGTGTGTTTTATCAATAGCATCTTATTTACTTCAGCCATGAGTTCAGAAGTGAACTGGCTTCCACGATCAGTATGGATCTTCTGCGGTACTCCCATACGACAATAGAATCCAAACAAAGCTTCTGCAACTTCCTCAGTACTAATTCCTTTCAATGGAATAGCTTCCGGATACCTTGTACTCAAATCTATGATGGTCAATATGTATCGGTAACCCCTTGCAGACATAGGGTTAACTTCTCCAATTATGTCTATGCATATGTGTTTGAATGGTACATCTAATACAGGTAGATGACCCATAGGCGCCTTGTGGTTCACCTTCTTGTCCACTGACTTTTGACAAATGTCACAACTCAACACATATCTCCGTATATCTTGTCCTCTTCCAGGCCAATAGAATTCATTTAGAATCTTATCATGTGTTTTCCTCATTCCTAGATGAGCTGATAACAATGAATTGTGTGCGACTGCTAACACTTTATCCCTCAATGGTTTAGGTACCATTAGTTGCCATTTCACCTCATCTTTCTGTGCTTCTTTGTATCTTTTATACAACAATCCCTTCTTTATCACATATGGATTATCTTCTATGTTGTCTTCGTTACCATCCCATTCAATTGCTCTTTCCATTTGTTTCGTCATGGTTTCATCTTGACTCTGCAACTCCTGTATCTCTTTTACTGATACATTCAAGTTCGGCATCTCCGCAACTTTCAATGGTTTATATTTTGCTACCTTTTTAGCTTCTGCTCTTGTTTCCACAACTGCTACTGTCATTAATTTTTCATCTTGATTCCTTATCACATTGTCAGAAAATCTCACTGTTTTCTTTGCACCAACAGGTCTTTCTTCATGTCCTGTTTTTCTAATCAATATTCCTTTGTTTTCCACTTCAGTACTATTCTCAATTATTTCTTTTGGCTCATGATTTGTCACACTCTCAGTTCTCTCATCTTTTACCATGTACTTCAATCCTTTGATTTTCCCAATTATTACTAGTTTTATCGGCTGTTCCATCACCATCGCTTGCACTTCACCATTAAAATGTTCACTCTCTATGTACACCTTAGCCAATGGGAAACATCTTAAACTTCCGTCAACTAAAACACAATGTGTTTCTTCACCAGTCAATGCTTCTTCATTTATCAAAGAACGTTTTACGATACAGCAACTTGCGCCTGTGTCGTATAAGCATCCCACTAAGTTTCCATTAACTGTTACTTGGTATTCACTCTTGTCCTCAAGACTAATACATCCATCATTGTCTTTTATCACCATTGCACTGGCTGCCATGTACATTGGTGGTATTTTACTATGTTCACCCTGTTTCATCTGTTGTTCTCCTCTTGTAACTTCAACCACTCTCTGTATTTCACTTTCTGGCTTAACCAAGTGTGCTCGACTTTCAAATATTTGTACTGCTGCTGCAGTGTGTTTAAATGTACCTCTGTTCTTCTTTGGGCATTGATATGCCTTATGGTTTTGTTCTCCACAGAAAAAACAAGTAATCTTGTGTCCAGTTGCAACTTCTCTTTCCCTGCTGAACCCTCGGTTTTGATGTGTACCCTGATTTATCTTCACATCGCTTCTACTCCTGTTTAGATTGTACCCAGACTGCTCCTTGGGTCTGTGTTCAAACGGTCTACTGTTCAACCTGTCGCTATGAAATTTCACGTCTGGTTTTGCAGACTGCTCGCTGTATTTATAACCGTGTGCTTCAATGTGTGATTCCGCACAAACCAACATGTCCTTCAAACTCATTTTACCTTTCTCTTTTATAAACATACGAAGTTCAGTACTGCATGTCAGGTAAAACTGGTCTTTCAACAAGAGATCTTCCACTCCTTCATAAGTTCTCTCAAATCCCGCTTGTGCTAACCACTGCTGCATGTACCTTCTCAATCTATGCACAAAACTGGAAGGTGTCTCTCCTGATTCCATTTTACTGGTTTTGAACTTGTTTCTGTAACCACCTTCCGTCAGTTGAAATCTTTTCAAAAGTTGAGTCTTCAAACACTCGTAATCTTGCACTTCTTCTGCAGACAACCTTTGGTATACTTCCAGTGCTCTACCTTCCAAATGTCTCGCTAACGTTAATGACCAAACTTCTTTTCTGATTTCATACGCCACACATGTTCTCTCGAATCTCAACAAGTAGGCATCTAAACAATCCTTTGACTCGTTGAATATAGGAAATTTGATATTTCTGATTCCTTTGTTACTTTCTCGGTGATCTCCCTGTTGTTGACCATCACCGATCCTCATGTAGTCATTCTCGTGCTCTCGGTTTTGCTCCCCTCTCGAATCAATTTCACGCATTCTCACTTGTGCTTCAAGTCTCTTTATTTCTAACTGGTGTTCGCGCTGTTCTCTGGCTTCTGTTGCCAAGCGATTTTCTCTCGCTTCTGTCTCAGCTGCTTCACGATTCAATCTGGCTTCCGCTTCAGCACTCCTGATTGCTTCCAATTCCACTTCAGCCTTCTTTGCTTGCATTGCAGCCTCTGTTTCAGCTTTTCTCGTTTCTATTTCAGCTTTTCTCGTTGCTGCTTCTGTTTCAGCTTTTCTCGTTTCTGCTGCTGCTTCAGCTTCCATCTCTGCTTTTCTTGCTTCTACCTCAAGTCTCTTGACTTCTGCTGCTGCTTCAGCTTTTCTCGCTTCTGCTGCTGCTGCTGTTTCAGCTAATTTCATCTCTTTGGCGATCTCCCTCTCAGTCGCTCTATCTTGTCTCCATTCTGCCTGTCTTTCTTTGACAAAGGCACGTGTCTCGTCCCCTTCCATGTTCATCCGTTTGGCAATTTCCAACCAAGCTTCGAAATCACTGACAGACATACTTACTGTCTTACTTATGATTTTTCACTTGTTACAAATATAGGCTACAACGTGCACTATATAAATTTCTAACAGATAGAAATTGTTCAATTCTACAAAGAGAAATTCAGTTCCACAAAAGCTAATATCTAAAAGTTCACACAACCTATTGTGCACTTTTCAATAAGCAATCTACTACTTCAACTCAGATGCCAATCAGTTCAAATTGTCTCTCTAATAATCACTAGCAACAATTGTTCAAAGTTTGCCACTATAACAATACTCAAATGACATTTTTAACTGTCTAAAATATCCCGGCGTGGGCACCCACTCTCTTGTCACTACCCCCTATATTCAGGATTTATTAAGTCTAGAATATTGAAGGTGAACTTTATGCCCAGAGGCTGTTGGGTGAATAATGGTATAATAGAAACCTACGACCTAGAACAAATGAGACTGTGATTCATATAAAGATATAATGTAAAATAACATTTCAGTCAATAAATGCAATTCAAAGAAAAAGAATCTTATCTACCTATTTGTGGCGTATTTACTTAAAATAATATTATGTATATTTCTTATCTTTCCACATCGTCCTTTCTGGTGGATGTAGAAATGCTTTTCAACTTCCGCAGGGAATGGATTGAAGGGAAAGTTGAAGAAGGTCGCGATCTTCTCACTTGCCGTCAGTCCAGATATCTCGGTAGTTGCTTGGTCGATGGGTACTGTAGCTTGGAACAGTAACCCAGCGTGTTTCTCCTTCTTCCTCGGATTTCGTCGAGCATAGGAATTCACCCGTCGCTCAACCGATTCTTCCTCCTCGTCTTGCTGCAAATGTTTCACCACGGATCGCTTCAAAGTTCGATCCCAACTGCATCGATCGACCGATTCGCAAATCGTCGCCAAGAGTCACAATGCATCGCACAGTTCACTCGCTTCGCCTCGGAACTTCCCTTCAAACGTCTCAAAGTTCGATAGTGGGACAAGTCGACAACGTGTCGCTTTCCACACCCATAAATCAAGTTCCAGATATTCGAATTACCAACGAATGGCTCCGCAATTGCCGACGGACGCCATCGCTCGAAATATCTTTCCGACCCTCGCCTTGCTCAGCTCTTCGATGACTGCCTGTCGTCTGCCAACGTGTTTACCGTCTGCTTTCGTTAACGCTGCTTTCCGCCGCTCCGTAATGTTTAGTCAATTGTTGTAGCGCATGTTGATTTCATCATTATTAATAATTGTTATATTAAGCCACAAATTATGATTAAATATATTTCTAAATACGCCACCAATTATCTAACTTAATTCTTACCTACATTAATCATTATACATAGCATTGTTTAATAGGTTTTGTTTGGCAAGAAGCATTCAACCGCTACAGTGTCATTGTTCAAAGCAAAGCAGATGAAAATTAATTTGCCAAAAAAATACACGAGGAAATGACTTTTTCGACTTCTCTTCGTTTGGGGGGATACGATTAATACGGGTGATACTCTATTTCGTGACACCGGCAGACGCTGAAAATTTTCTCGCTCCACCGCCGACTATTAATTTTCTCTCGTAGCCTTTTTATGTACTCGCTTATTTTCCACACTGTTACCGTAGCATTTTCACCAGTCAGGGGAGAAAGAATTATTCTATTTGACAAGATGTTGGTAATTTTTATCGAGTTTACAAATAATACACGAAAATTTGATGAATATAATTTATAGGCCTAAATCTAAACATGCGACCCGGCTAAAACCGGCAAAGGTAGATCGCGAAAGTCAATGCCAGGTCGCAGACCCGGACAGACTCGGGTCACTTTCAGCCATGATCATTATCATTGCATAGTGGCCTAATTATAGAATAACTACAACTCTTGTGAGTATAACTCTTATAACTCTTTTAAATAGTAATAGTAATAGTAATAGTAATTGAACATTTATATAGCGCCGCTCACAGATTCAGTGGCGCTCCCGACCCAAGCTAGTGCTCACCGCTAACAAATAGTATAGTTTTCAGACGTTTACGGAACAGGGGAAGAGAAAGGCCAAGAAGCTCAGAACGGAGCTTGTGAGGAAGGCGGTTCCAGCAAGTAGGACCAAGATATGCGAAGCTTCTGGACTGGGCCGTAGCTCCACGCATGCGCGGGGCTACGGCCCAGTCCAGAAGCTTCGCATATCTTGGTCCTACTTGCTGGAACCGCCTTCCTCACAAGCTCCGTTCTGAGCTTCTTGGCCTTTCATGTACGGTAACTCTTGAGCGAATCGTCGGTCACATTCAAAATTCTTACCCGAATCCCAGGGTGTTGCACACAACACGCGCAGCATTGTAAGAGAAATAGTTATGGCAGATGGTTCCCCATTCTCCTCGATGGAACACTTCCACGCGTCCTTCAAATTCAGTGCCACCGACAAGCCGCACATCGTAACCTTAATAAGACAAGCGAAACAACTATAAAGGTCTTAAAACTAATAATTCTAAGCTGGTTTCGATCAAATGGCGTGCTTGTTGCTGTTTAACGACACCGTTTCATATCAGAGGTGATTATTCATTCATTCGTTTCAAGAATTTATATAGCGCCCTTCAAGAAAATCCACTCAGAAGCACTCCCAGTCCAACCACGGTGAAACAAAACAGTTTTAAGGACCCTGTAAAAACACTGACGAGTCAACCCTAGGTAAAACACTGGTTAAAGTCGCCCTCCTCTATTATTCAGACTTGGGACTGGCACTGCCAAAGAACGAGCATTGGCGGAACTTTAAAATGACGAAAATCGAAGCAGCCTATTTCCAGCCGCCAAATACAGCGGTAACGTTGCATTACATCGCGAAGAGACCACAGCGAGAGACCAATACAGTACAATGCGACTGCATTTGAAATCGTTATGGTTCTTCTTCCACGGTTCAGGGGCGGAGATCATGGCCTATATTTACGCTAGGTTTATCTCTTATTCCAACGTAAATAAGGTCTACACTCGAATAACGATTTTAAAACGGTAGTCTGTTGTAAACCTTTACTCTCCGAATAACGCTACACCCATTCTTGGGTATACGTGTAAATCTCTACTCCCTAAGATGGCGTCGGTTTGTGACTCGAAACTCGCTGCATTCGACCACACTTGACATGTCAAAACGTGTTTAAACGTCTGCAATGAACTCGTATTCTTCGTCGACGGCGAACATTATATTGGATTTTATTTTCGCTGTCATAAAATATTAAAATTTTGCTAAATACCCTAGGAAATTGCATTCGAAGCGCCGCGTCATGGTAGGAATACCAATTCGTGGGACGCTTACCTAACGTAACGACCCTTTTATCTGTTGTAATCAGTTCGTTCTACCGACAGCTTGCATATTAATGCAATGTAATGTAATGTAAATCTTCGAGAAGAGATTAAACTCCACAATAAATCTAACGCGTGCCACGAGATACTGCTCAGTTCGAGAAACCAACTTTCGAAGTGCCGCGTCATGGTAGGAATACCAATTCGTGGGTCGCTTACCTAACGTAGCGACCCTTTTATCTGTTGTAATTAATTTGTTCTACCGACAGCTTGCATATTAAACTCCACAATAAATCAAACGCAAGCCACGTGAAACTGGACAGTTCGAGAAACCAACAAGAAATAGCTTCTTTAAGAAGTTTAATTCGGCCACTACTAGCTGAAACCGGTTGCGGTTTCATCAGACTCTATCCCCACATCACCATTCTATTCAAACTCTTTTCACTTTGTCGCTATGTAATTTACTTCCTGTACCTTTGTAAATAACGTTCACTCACATAATAACTGAGGGGCTTGTCTGCGAACAGAGAACAATGGAGAATGTGTGTCAGGACGATCGCTAGAGCTCTACGAGCTGACAGCACAAGGTGACAAGGTGACACAATTATTATTTGCTCTTATCAAGCCTCGTAATTTGTGTATTTAGGCTATATTAAATATGCATCGTTTTGCTTTGCGGCCATGTACTTGCTTACTTCTCGACGGAAACGGTTGCATATAATATAGAAGGCTATGCGCATGCGCGATACCCTAGAAATTTATAACCACCGCTTTAGTCAGATGAATAGATAATTCAAGGTCTACGCTTGCACATGAGTCATGCCTACCATACAAGAGTAAAACATACTCCAAGAATACTTATGACCTAGAGTAGCCTTTGCGTTCGGCGTACAGTACACCTATGCCATGACTGAAGGTGTAGTGCGAAATACTACCCGGGCAACAAATACTATCCGGCCATGCCCACTTCGCTGCTAGGATACAATTTCACACGACTTAAACGTGCGAAATCTTATCCGTTGACAAATGCGATCCGGGTTGCTTTTCAAGGTTTATTATGAATAATTCGCTTCATGAAGCATATAAATCGGTATGCAAAGAGTTATTGTACATCAAGTTCGGTTTTTACTATACAGGAGCGAATGACTAGCAGCATATTCGTATGGCGATATATATATATATATACAAGGGCGGATACAGAAATTTTCGAAGGGGGGCCAAAGTCCTACGGAACCACTCATGGGGCGGGCCACGTCTACTTTCCGTGCAAAATAGCTGGTCAAAAATAAAGAAATTTCTAAATGGGAGCCATGGCCGGATTGGCCCCCTGGATCCGCCCCTGTATGTATATATATATATATATATATATATATATATATATATATATATATAAAATACGACATATATACAGGATGGGCCCAAAAAAGACCCCCATACGTTTCTTGCCAATATCTTGACCAAAACTACGAATTTCCAAATGAAATTTAACAGGCTTATAGACAATTCATATTTACACATTATGGCCCGATTTCATCAAAATATTTCAAACAGAACAAAAGTTATATCACTTTTAGTAAGGCCACCCACCGTTTTTTCATGATTCAAAACGCGACGCAACAAAAAGTAACATAAAAAACCTAACTAATTATTGTGGCCAATATCTTGGCCAGAAGTAAGAATATCGAGATGAAATTTTATAGACTCAAAGACAATTCATATCTGCATAAAATTATGATGGCCAGATTTCATCAAAAAAGTGCCACTTTTAGAGAGGCCACTCACTACTTTTTGACGATTCAAAGGCGTAACGTAGCAAAAGACGATTTTATTACGTCTCATCTCAAATAATTGTTATCAAATAGCCTTCGTATAGCCAGATGATCATTATTATTGCTAATTAAAAAAGAAACAGGGTACCAGCGTATGTTTGTATGTTTGTTTGTTTGCATGTGCACTTGTTATAGCGCCCCTTCAAGCGTAGCTGCGCGTCACTGAGAAATCACTTAGCAAGATGATAATCAAATTGGTAAATAAGGAATCTGTCAAATTAATCAACAGGTCCATCAATAACTTTGCAAAGAAACTCCAAAAAAATTGGCACTGGTGGTGGGCACATTGAACACAAGTTGTAAGGCACTACCAAGTTCATTTGACAACAGTTATTTGAGATGAGACTTAATAAAATCGCGTTTTTGTTACTTTTTGTTGCGTTTCGTTTTTGAATCGTCAAAAAACGGTGAATGGCTTCACTAAAAGTGGTATAACTTTTGTTATGTTTGAAATATTTTGATGAAATCTGGCCATGATGTGTACATATGAATCGTCTATAAGCCTGTAAAATTTCATTTTGAAATTCTTACTTTTGGTCATGATAATGGCAAGAAACCTAGGGAGGCTTTTTTGGCCCACCCTGTATATATATACGACGGAACGGCTATCGTGACATTCGGTTTTTACTACTTAGGGGTCATTGCAAAATTACGTATCGCTCGAGGGTGGGTGGGTGGGGTCATTGAAAACGTTACGAAACGTTACCTGAGTGGATGGGTGGGTGGGGTAAGCTGAACGTTACGCAACGCCTTAAAAAAATTAGTGATGAATAGCCTATTAAATTACCATCGAATCAGGGCTTACAGTGTGGCTGGACGGTCATGGACGGCGTCCATGCACTTGTTTTAAAATCGGAACGCCGTCCTGTCACTTATTCGCCAACACAGACTGGACAGATAAGGGACGTCCAGACACTTATTTCCACACTTTTAGCACTGCATCGAATGACATTTCATACTTGATGTGGCGCTATATGATGATGATGATTTGCGCCTGTATAGTGAAACCGAATCAGATGATGCACGTTCCGTGTTATATATATATACAGCGCCAGTCGAATATGATGATGATAATCTTTGCGCCTGAATAGCGAATACGAATATTCCGCAGACCCGCATGAATGCCCAGCAGGAGATTTTGTACGATCAGCAGAACATAATGAATATGAATACGAATATGAATACGAATATGCCGCATGGTTTCTTGGCGCTATAATCAGGGATTACAGGTTACATAGAACTAATCTTCAGAAATTCCGACCATAATTTCGGAGACACGGCAATGCAATAAGATTACAATAATGTCTCGCTCTTGATAAATAAATAGACTACACACGGAGGAATTTGTAATTATGCAATATTATTTATAAAGAACCCGCATTTTGTTTTTCGCAAGCAATAACAAGCAGCCCGGATCATATTTGCCAACGAAAACGAGGCTGAGTCGTCCAGTGTTGCCACTGAGGTTTCTGAAATAAACCCAGATTTTCTTCCAAAAAAACCCCAGAAAAACCCAGACTATTCATATAAGCTATTTTAGACCCCCTTTGTTCAAATTAAGTTGATTTTTCGCTTGTTTGTATGACGTTTAACTAAATGTTCGTCAAAAGAGTCGAATAAAATGTAATTACAACTTTAAAAGTATCAATTTTTGAAGTTGTCAGAGACTCGGGATCCATAGGCTACTGACAATAAGCTTAATCGATATATTCGTGTGCGCATGCGCAGCGGGTCTAGTCTACCAGAACTGTTACAGTAGCCTAAGCACATAACACACGTGGCTTAAGTTTACAAGGTTTTAAAGTTGTCCGAGGTTTCCAGCCAAATTTTCTTAATACACCAACAATCCAACGTTTTAAACACCTAGAACCATAGGCGCAACCACCCTATGGAACCCACGGGACGCGTCCCCAACTTTTGAGTGGTCCCCTAACTTTATTATTATGGTCCCCCAACTTTTAGGACGTGATTCATTATGGCCCCCACCCCCAACTTTTAGGACGTGATTGCACCTATACCTAGAACATTAATAATCTGCAACAACTTGGGTATTATATACCACTATAGGATTGGCCTGACCTACAGTGTATAACTGTATATGCATGTTATAGATGTAATAAATTATGGCTTTACAAGGAAAGAGACGAGTGATCTGACCTAGGTATTTTGAAATGTCAAAATGGTTTATTTCTGTGCAGAACTATTCTTCAGGTTAAAAATTATTTGTGAATTGACAACATGAGATCTTGATTGTGGAGTTTAAAATTAAAATTAGTTGGAAAATTATGTATTACAACCATTTTACATTGAATTTCACAGAATATTCATGTGTTGTAAGTACAAAATGTCAACTCACCAAAATAAACCCAGATCTTGCCCAAAAAAAACCCAGAAACCCAGACGAAGGCCAAAAAACCAGATCTAGTGGAAAACCCCAGCTGTGGCATCACTGGAGTCGTCCAACGTTGCTGTCTGACGTCATATGTCACGTGAACCAAAGACAGATGGTTTCGGAGCGTTTTTGTTGCCGGATAGGATCTCGCACTACACCGGCCCAGAAGTTTACACATGACCATAAGGCAGAACATCAATGGCGCGTACACAATAATTATTTCAGAGCAGCTATTGTGAGTCATGAACTTGCACACGTGCATTACTTCTATACATCTCTCTCCCTTATATCCTCCTAATCTAGAACTCCTTACAATGATTCCAGCCCAGATATCTTCACGAACTATTCACCATCCACGGCATCCAGCCAACCTGCTCTACCCGATCATCCGCCTGTTTTATTCTCTCTCGACCGCCGGTCACAAGTCATCTCAAGCTTTCCAGCCGAGCCATGTCCAACACAGCACCACGCCTTCGGAATGATCCTGCCTCCTGAATTTCGATCTTTTTCAGTTCCCCCACCATCTTTACTAATCACACACCATCACCTTCGTCAGGTTCCTCTATTCATCACACCCCTGGCGTTTCATTCGAAACTGGTCACACCTTTTCAAGAACTTATTCCGTGTCGTCTTCTGATACTCCACTTTTCAATTCCCCACCCAGACGACACCCGCCTTAGTAACTGTTCCGCCCCTCAGATTCTATGCTCGACCCGGACCACCTTTGGACTATTCTCACGGACAACACTTTTGACTCAACGCAGCCAGCGTGAATGAACTGGTACCCGGGGCAAGGGTTTCGAAAAGGGCTTTAGAAGTTTGGAATAACGATTACGACTACGATTAGAGAAATTAGGCCACTTCAATCCACTTCTATAAACTACCTGCAACAAAAACTCTATAAAAATTATCATTCTTTATATGATTTTCTGACAACAGATTCTGAACCACGATCTGAGCAAATCCTCGAATATAAGCTCCTTGGTCTTTTTATAATTGTTTCTCGTCCGCAGTCGCTCTTAACTCCGATGCAATTTCCATATCTTGAATAATAACCAAAGCTTATTGTAGACCTTACCGAACCCATGCGTTATTGGCCACAGAGGAAAAGTTAGAGATTCATTATAAAATCTGCGCCTTTTTCAGCCTCACCTCAAAGGAACTAAAATTGACCATCAAGACGAAGATGACGATGATGATGAACTGAATCAATCGTGGTTTTCTTCTGTTGTCTTCTTGGGTCGTCTCACATGGGGAGCGGTTTTTTTTATCTTTCATTTAACATGTGGTAAGCTTATATAAACTACCTCTCATATCGTGCAGGGATACAGATTCGTGCGAGGTGCAGCATCGACATACCTGATCCGACGCAAGAGATGGAGACATCTCTGTCGTGAGTGCAGTTGGTCACTCCAACGGGTGAATGTTGGCACTCGTTGAGGATCGGCTCTGTTCCGTCGCAGACAACGTTGTCGAGGAGGATCTCTCCAGTGCCAGGACCGAACTGGTTGCCAAGGAAAGTTCCCTGGCCAGCACTGACCAAATGAGGAAACAACAGAACTCATTGCACCGTTAGGCATACGCTTTACAGTAGAATTCTTAAGCGAACAACCATGAAGGTGGACATGACGGATCAAGTCTCTCTTGCAGACTGTGATAAGCAAAGTCATGCTCTACAAGAACATGTGTATGTAGACGACTTGGCCCCTACGCTTTGCCTCATCTACTATGCGGGACCTTGCAGTCATCCTTGACGCAGCACTTTCTATCAAACCTCAGATAGCAGCCATCTCTCGGGCATACTTGCTTCATCTAAGCTCTGCTCCACTGTTTATTCGGGTTCACTGGAACGCTTATTTACTGTCTTATTTTGACACGACTTAACTACTGCAACTTTGTACTCTGAGGTTTTCCCCCAAAGCGCACTGCTTCCTCTAACTAGAATAGTAGTAGTTAGAGACTGTTCCTATAAACCTCAATTCTAGGAACAGCGACTTATAGGAAACGCGCCTTCCTGGAAAGGCACCTTCTAGGAAAGGCGCCTTCTAGTCTTCAAGGCTTCTAGGCCACGCCTACCTCGGCTATAGGCTTCTAGGCTACATCTAATTACCATACAGGCTACCAGAGCATTTTCAGGAACGACCTACTTGGCTATCAGAGCTTCTACGCCACACCTACTTAGGCTATAGGCTACAGGCAATGGCTTACGGTTCACTTGAGGAGGGGTGGAATGGAGGGCTGGAGGATGAGGTTGATGGCTGTGGAGGGAGAGATAGGCAATGCTTAGGGTTTCTAGCCTCCTGATTGGTCTGTCGCTAGGGTTCGGCGCTCCCTGCTTGGCTGCTTCCTATACAGGGTGCGCGCCAAAAAAGATTCCCTAGGTTTTTTGCCAATATTAAAGAATTTCGAAATGAAATTTTACAGGCTTATAGACAATTCATATTTACACACTATGACCAGATTTCATAAAAATATCTCAAACAGAACAAAAGTTATACCACTTTTAGTCAGGCCACCCACCGTTTTTTGACGATTCAAAAACGCGACGCAACAAAAAGTAACAAAAAACCGATCTAATTATTCTGGCCAATATCTTGGCCAAAGGTAAGAATATCAAAATGAAATTTCACAAGCTTAAAGACAATTCATATCTGCACATGGTGGTCAAATTCCCTCAAAAATATTTCAAATAGAACAAGAGTTATGCAACTTTTAGGGAGGTCACCCACCGTTTTTGACAAATCAAAAACGAAACGCAACAAAAAAGTAACAAAAACACGATGTTTTTTCTCATCTCAAATAATTGGTATCAAATAGCCTTGATATTGCCAGCTGATCATTATTAATACTATTTAAAAAAGAAACAGGGCACCAGCGTAGCTGCGCGTCACTGAGAAGTCACTTATCAAGATGACAATCAAATTGGTAAATAAGGAATCTGTCAGATTAATCAACAGGTCCATCAAGAACTTTGCAAAGTGACTCAAAAGAAATTTTGGCACTGGTGGTGGGCACATTGACACAAATTGTGAAGCACTACCAAGTTCATTTGACAACATTTATTTGAGATGGGACTTAATAAAATCGTGTTTTTGTTACTTTTTGTCGTGTTTCGTTTTTGAATCGTCAAAAAAAGGTGGGTGGCCTCACTGAGAGTGGTATAACGTTTGCTGTGTTTGAAATATTTTGATGAAATCTTACCTTCATGTGCAAATATAAATTGTCTGTGAGCCTGCGAAATTTCATTTCGAAATTCTTACTTCTGGCCATGACATTGGCAAAAAACCTTATTTTTTTGCGTTTCGTTTTTGAATCGCCAAAAAACGGTGGATGACCTCACTAAAAGTGGTATAATTGTTGTTCTGTTAGAGATATTTTTGATGAAATCTGGCCATAATGTGTAAATATGAATTGTCTATAAGCCTGTAAAATTTCATTTCGAAATTCTTACCTTTGGTCAAGATATGGGCAAAAACATAGGGGGTTCTTTTTTTGGCGCACCCTGTACATATGCTACAAATTTTGCATGTGCGGAGGGGTGGAAGGAAGGTTGGAGGGTGAGGCTAGGTGTTGTAGAGAAAAAGAGTATAGGGTGAGTCATTTAGGGTTGGAGTGGGTCTTGCACGGCTAATTAGGGTTATAACGCTGGTTAGACACAGCTTCCTGGGATAGCCCGGAAAATCGTGTGTGCATAATAGTTAATAAGCATATTAGCATATTAGCCTAGCCATTCGAGTTCCTGGAACCGCTACAAGCCAAGTAGGGGTGCAATAAAAGCGCTCTAGTGAAAAGTAAGCCATTGCCGGTAGCCTATAGCCTAAGTAGGTGTGGCCTAGAAGCTCTGGTAGCCAAGTAGGTCGTTCCTGGAAGTGCTCTAGTAGCCTGTATGCTAATTAGGTGTAGCCTAGGAGCCTACAGCCTAGGTAAGCGTGGCCTAGAAGCCATGAAGCCTAGAAGCCTAGAAGGCGCCTTTCCTAAAGGGCGCCTTTCTTCGAAGGCGTGTTGCCTAGAAGTCGCCGTTCCTAGAATTGAGGCTCATAGCAACAGTCTCTAACCACTAATAGCGCATCACGCTGCAAGTCTGTGTATGTATTGGATTCTCTTACAGAGACCACATCACTCCTGCTCTTCGTTCTTTACACTGGCGTCCTGTCCGTAAGCGTATTCTCTTCAAGTTGGGACTCCTCATGCACAAGGTAGGCACAGATCATCTGCCATCCTACTTATCTACTATGGTCACACCTTGAAACTTAGCTAAAGTTCGCTCTTCTCTTCGATGAGCATCTGCTGAAAAGTATGTTGTTCCTGGTACACGTCTTGTCTTTGACCGGCGTTCTTTTACAATTGGTGGTCACTTCATCTGGAACTCTCTGCCGCCTCTTGTTCGAAAATTCGCTCAGCGACAATTTCATTCGCTCTAAACTGAAAACTTATCTTTTCCATCCGACGCATAGTTCCTAATGGTTTGCTGGACTTCAATGTGCACTTCTGAGCTTATTAGGGAAGACATTATAAAATTTCAGTTGTATTAGATTGTATCGTATTGTACGCTCACAGTGAAACGCCATAATTACATGCCGAGACTACTGTTACTGCTACTTCTACTGCTACTGCTATACTGCTACTGCCACTGCCACTAGCACTGCCACTAGCACTGCCACTACCACCACCACCACCACCCCACCACCACCACCACCACCACCACCACCACCACCACCACCACCACCACCACCACCACCACCACCACTACTAATACTATACTACACCTAAATGTAAATGTAATCGCATATTTATATAGCGGCTGTGTTATGGCTTCGACCCTGAGGGTGAGATCCTTCACCACCGCTACTCCACGTTTATATTGCGACCGAGCCACCCGCAGTAAAGATCCGAGAAATTAATCTCTGACCGACCGGGAATCGAACCCAGGCCGCCGGCGCGGCGAGCGGGCTACCAACCCACTCGACCACCGAGGATCTCTACCACCTACTACTACTACTACAACTACTACTACCGCTACAACTACTACTATTGCCACAACTACTACTACTCCTACAACTACTACTGCTGCTACTACTACTGCTGTTGCTGCTGCTGCTACTGTTAGTGTTAGTACTGCTACTGAAATAAATAGACAAAGAAAGAAAGCAAGGAGGACTAACTCGAATCCAAGGTTGTTACAAGCCACCTGAGCCTCGATATCTTGGAAGTTACTGTCGCATACGGTACCCCATCCTCTGTCTGATAAGAATTCCAGGCGGCCCTCATTTGGGGTTGCTCCTCCAGTAAGCCTGGCCGCCACATCTACAGTCAACAGCCATAGGTGTCAGCATATTACGCCCTACAGATGCAAATCTTTTCTTGTTAAGCATGCAAGCTTACATGGGCGGAGACTTAAAAGGGACAGAAGGAACGGTCCCCTCCAAAGTTTGTAGTGGGGGAACGGAGGTGCTTATATCCTCCCAATATTTCATAAATGTTATCATTATGTTTCTACAGTGTCATCCACTGTTTATTTTGTTGGGTTCCACGACTGTTATGGTCCTTGGATGGGCTTTGGTCACGGACCAATGACTTGTCTAGACGTTAGGGAGGCATGTAGCGACGGACCAGGCCTATATAAGGTTTGACTTCAAGGGGCGTTCCGAGACTCTCTGACGTGTTGTTAGACTAAGGTCTTACTGCGGGTGCAGTTTATTGTCAGAGATCTCCGTTAACTAAGTTTAGCTAAGGTTCTTTCGTGTTACACCCAATAGCGGTGTCTTAATTAAGTTACGTCGTCGCCAGCCTGTTGCTGTTTGAAGACGCTTGTTTCGTACGGTCGTCGCTGAAGGAGCGCCGTTGACGACTTTCTAACTGGACTGCAGTTTGGTAATTGTATCAGTTCTGTTTTTGTTGAATTATACCTCTTAAACGAGACACAAGTCCTTACTTTGAGCCTAACCTGGGGGACCTCGTAACACATGAGAACCAACCTCGCGGGATTTTTTTCACGACATTTGAAGTTTTGCGTCGTAGTTACGCGGTGCTGTGAAATTTAGAATTTTCGAGAGGCGTGTCAGATACGGTATTCATTCCGGTTTCAGTTTGACGTAGCGCTTGAGGTGTTTGGCTTGAAATTGCGCGAATTTTGAGAAATTTATAATTTTTATGGTGTGTGTGTGCTCTAGAAATTAGTTGAAATTCTGAGTGCCGGGTGAAAACATGGAAACACCTGTCGTCTCTTCACCTTTACTGGTGGACGACATTTTTGAGATGAATATGGAAGAATTACGAGCTGAAATTGATAAATTGGGGCAAGACACAAAGTGCTTGACTAAAATTCAGATGCAGAAGGCATTGGCTAAACTCGTTAAGACACCACTTTCGTCACCGAAGGCAGGGACGTTTGTTGAGTCTGAGAGTTTGAAAGTCAAATTGCAGAAAGAGCAAAATAAAATTGAACGCGCGCAGCGTAAAGAAGACCGAGAAAGAGATAAGGCTTTTGAATTGGAGAAGTTGAAGTTAAAAATGGAAATAGACTATCGACGAATAAAGAAAGAAGCTGAAGCGACTGAACGGAAGCTACAAATAGAGGCTGAAGCGGCTGAACGGAGGTTACAGATAGAGGCGGCAGTTAAGAGGGAAGAAACTGAGGTGTCTGAACGAAAGAGACAGCAAGAGGCTGAGTCGTTAGAACGGAAACTGAGAATTGAGGCAGAAATTTTGGAACGAAAATCTCGAATGGATACGGAAGCACTGACAGCGAGACTTACTTTAGAGAATGAAGCTAAGAGAATGGAGATTGAAGCAGCTGAGAAAAAATTGCAGATGGAAATTTCATAGAAGGAGACCCAGCGACAGTATCGGTTGCAAATGAAGGAGATGGGAGGTCCTTTTGATAGATTAGCCGGCGGTTATATTGACGGATCGAATGAGAACATAGCGGGGATGACGGGACAGTCGACGAAATTCAATAGTGCATCGGCGGTGAAATTCGTACCTCGTTTTGACGAAACAGATTTGGAAAATTATTTGCTTTCGTTTGAAAAAGCTATGCAGCTTCATGATTTGCCGAAAGATAAATGGTCGTCTTTAATTCATTCGAAATTGACTGGAAAGGCTTTAAAAGTGTTCGGTCGCTTTTGAGAGATGATGTAGGTCGCTTTTGAGAGATGATGACCTTGATCCTGATTTAAATTTTTGCAATGCTAGGACTGCCTTTTTCCAGTCTGTATAAAGACATAATTTATCTCAATTGCCTGATTTTTTAAAATAATTTTAATACTAATGATCATTTCTGTTTGACCCATCTTAATTGCCGTGGAATGAATCTAAAAATCTCTGATATCCAGCTTCTTTTAACTAACTCTAACACTTCAGTCCTTGCTCTCACTGAAACTTGGCTTTCTAATGATCTGGCATCTACCATCTCCATTCCGGGATTTAATTTTTCTCACAAATCTAGACCTTGATTGGACAAATTCTAAAAAGAATAATTTTGAATGTTTATTTATTAAATTGCCTCAAAAATAAAACAAAGGACATAATAATAGGCTCCGTCTACCGCCTGTGCTGAAAATGTGAATAATCACCAAAAAATCACGGCGAAAGGCAAAGTTAACAGGAATCACGGCAAACGGCGAAATTCACGGTTTCCGTGATCTCCGTGAATTCGTGATTTTGAGACTACCCTAATGATTTCCTGCCAAAAATGCTAAGTGCTGCGAAACTGACCGAGACTGGAGCAAGAGATTGCGATGTCCCACATGTGATCGCAGTTGTGAACTCCCCACGGAGCATGAGCGCAGTAACCAATGTTCGTTTCATCACCATTACAATCAACATCATCCAGGTTTATCGTTCCGGTCGCCTCACCGAAGGTGTTCACCACCACGTGGCCTTGGTTTCTGCATCAAACAAAATTCACGAATAGATATTATAATAATTATAATTATTTCCGTTTATTCAGCAATCCGGGTGACAGACCGCACTGCAACCAGTAACAGTATACAGTTATGCATTCATCTTAAATAACAACGATCTCAACCACTATCAGAACAAACGGCCTGCAATACAGCGGCGCTAAAATTCAAAAAGAAGCGAATGAGCAAACCGTTACGCTTGGGTCTTGAGAAACTAAAAAATTAGCAAGTTGAGCAACAATCATGGGCGTAACTTTGTCTCAAATAGTGGTGGTGACCATGATTCCTCCGCAGCTCTGCTCAATAGGGTAGAGGGCAAAACGCCCCTCCCTGCTCCATCCCCTCTGTGCTATGTAGTGAGCAGTTTGACTGTTCCGGGTCTTTTAGTTGTTCCATGCATAATCGTCAGCAATTTGTGTTTTGAAGGTTTGTATATTTTTTGTTTTTAATAGAAATTTATTTTTTGTGTTTCTTTGAAAGAGTTTGTTGCTACTTCTGTAATTAACGATGCCAAAATGCCAAGCATAGCCACTAATGCAAATTATAAGTGCAAAGTACGCTATGTATACCATACAGCATATCGAATTACAATGTACAATAAATTTGACTTAGCCTATATCATTAAAAATGTATATAGGCAATCTCACAGGTGGCACCAAGCGGGCAAAACGCCCCTATGGTTCGCCTTAGCTTTGGGCGAAACGCCCACTGTATTTGAATGCATTGCAGATTCATTCTTAGCGAGGATTGTTTCTTGTGCTTTAAAGAATAGAGGTGCAATCCAAAATACCCTCAGAATCAAATAGAGCACTGTTACAGTACCGGTACCTCTTTAAAGTTATTCCAGGCTTTAGAGGTCAAAAAAATTTCAGAAAATACCAATGGGCAACAACGGGCGTTTTACCCATGTGAGGGTAAAACGTCCCTTTGAGGCACCTTGTATTTAATTATTTTGCATTGTCATCCTTTTAGGAATTTTATCGAACACAATAGTACACGAACTTTATTTGGGACATTCAGCATTGTAGATCTGACAGTAATTTCAAGCTTTAAATGCTATTAATCATGTTGTAAATCATAGGAAAAGCCGTTAAAATGGGCGTTTTGTCCCCTCCACTTCCCTTCTCTTTTCTCTCGCCTTCCTCTATCCCTTCCCCAAAATAATGCGAATCTAGTATACTTTGTCTGGCACTTTAAAAATGTAGGTCACCGCAAATTAGAGCAATGCGATATGTCATGTTCGTATTTTCAAATGAATTTTATAATTTGACCTTTCTATAAACCCAATTTCACAGTGTCGAGTCCATATTGTATGCAACAAAATGGATAGCTTCCCCTAATTGTTATTAAACCAAGCACATGAAAGTAAGAACGGTAAGATAGTGTGGACCATAGTTGTAAAAAACTTTTTTTCGTTTTTTATTCTCTCCCAAAAAACGTCGTTTTTTTCGTTTTTTATTTTTCCCATCGTTTTTTATCGTTTTTTTCGATTTTTATGTAACTTTATTTAATTATTTCCAGTCTAATGTTATTTTCCTTAATTTAATTTTTGTCTGATATTCCATACGTTTTCACCGTCCTCTCAAGGATGCAGCTAACTCTTTATGTACCGTATTTGTTTAAGTCATAATTTTGAGAAATACATTTAGTAGATCCCTACAAGAAATGAAAATTCTAAGAGTTATTTTGATATAACAATCTTGGGCATAATTATTAATATTTATAAGTAGCAATTTTAGGCACAAAATAATGTACAATATATAATTTAGTAAACATCTGTGGTTTTTGCTTCTGGTTAGATTTTAATTGTGTTATGTCGATCAGCATAAACTTATAATGTGGACTTATGTCTACAATTTAAATTTGAAAAGATTTCAATACCTTTAATTTGTCCGAATTTCTTATTAAACGAAAGTTATAAGAAAAAATAACTGTGTTAGATTAATGTTACTTATACCAATTATTTTGGCCTAATAATAAAGTTGTGTTATTTGAAGTTTCTTAATAAAATTGTATAAGCAATTAAGGTTTTTAAGCTGAAAATGAAATTTCAGATGTAACAAAGGCAAATTATTTCCCGTTTCCGTTTTTTATCGTTTTTTGTCGTTTTTTATTATTTCGAAAAAAACGAGGTTTTTTACCGTTTTTTATTTTATTTTCATCGTTTTTTACATCTATGGTGTGGACAATGGACACAATGAAGAAGCCTCTACCAGCTTTGCCGACATTGCGATGCCGATATTAAATATCTAGGAATACATGTGTGGACTGTACAGTGTACACAGTGTACAGTGTATACGCTTGACAGCCAAATGCTTTCAAAAATTTTTGTGTGCAGGGACAAAAAGTGGTGGTGACTGTCACGTGACTGGACACCACCGTCACAATAAAAAGTTTCGCGTATGGCAACAATATCAATTGGAAGTCACGAACAGGTTTAAAGAACTGGAAGGAATAGACGAACCGAGAACACCGGACGAACTACGTCGACAACTGAAGGAAGCTACTTCATGCGCAACAAAGGTGACAATGCGTAAAGACCATCATAGACACAAGAACTGGATCTCAAAAGACACTTTGGAATGGGCAGAGAAGAAACGCGATGCCAAAATAAAATCACCCACGGAATACAAAAGACTGCGAGGTGAAGTACAGAAAAGACTTCGAAAGGACAAGCAGGAAGAGCTAGAAATACTGTTTAGTGAATCAGAAGAAAACGGTAAAAAGGTAACAACAGACCAGTCTTCCAAACAGTGAAGTGACTCACTGGGTCATTCGTCCCTCGTACCACGGTCATTGAAGATGTCACAGGCAAGAAATGTGCTGAACCAGAGAAGGTGAAACAGAGATTGAGAGAATACTGCGAGCAACTTTACAGCGAAGAAGACGAGAATGTAGAAATTGACATTCAAGAAAGGGAACCACCACCGTTGAAGGAAGAAATAAGACGAGCAATAATGAATTCGACATCACAAAAAACACCAGGACCAGATGATGTGCCGCAAAACTATTAAGATTTGGAGGAGATATGACAGTGACCAAACTACACGAGATATTGTGGGAGACCGGAAAATGGCCAGAAGAGTGGACTCAATCAGCGTTTATCCGTGACCATCGAAATGATTCAGACGGTCGTGGTTTATTCCGCTTCCCAAACAATATTTTGTTGCACGTGATGCTAGACCGAATGCAACACAAGCTCGATGATGAGATTTCTCAGGAACAGGCGGGGTTTTGGCCAGGAAGAGGAACGATAGACCAGATATTGAACCTGAAGCTCATACTAGAGAAAGCAAGAGAAAGGAATCAACCTCTTTACGTTAGTTTCATCCACTTTACTAAAGCCCTTGATAGGGTCCGACATGAACAACTAATATTATTGTTATTATTATTGTTATTATTGTTATTATTATTAATATTATTATTAATTATTATTATTATTATTATTATTATTATTATTACTATTACTATTATTATTATTATTATTATTATTGTTATTATTACTATTATTATTATCATTATTATTATTATTATTATTATTATTATTATTATTATTATTATTATTATTATTATTATTATTATTATGCAACAAAAGATACCGCGAAGGCCACAGCGTTAAAGCGCTGAATGGTCACAGAAAGTTTTTGATAAAGAAATGACGTTTCTCTTATTTCGTCCGTCGCCTTCGTCAAGTGACGGCCCAAATCTGTGATGAATTCGATGCCTCTTAAGTTGGTGTTTTATTAAGTATTATTATTATTATTATTATTATTATTATTATTATTAATATTTTTTTTAAACATTTTTGGCCCCGAGGTATACAGGATCCCTCAGGGACTTCGCTACCGCCTAATATAAAATCACAGTCTGGAACGGCCCTATTCATATTCGGTGTTCTGGTCGGCGAATTCATCACAGATTTGGGCCGTCACTTGACGAAGGCGACGGACGAAATAAGAGAAACGTCATTTCTTTATTAATATCATTATTATTATTATTATTATTATTATTATTATTATTACATAAATTTCTTACGCGCGCAAGGTCATACCGAAATGTGAATCTGCATCCACCAGAGGAAGATGCAGTTAGATATCCAACCACTTAAAAGCCTAGAAGAGTTTTGAGCCGGGTTTTTTTAAATAGGGAGTGAGTATGAGCTACGAAGAGAGAGTGGAAGTAGATTCCAAATATGACTAACCATGCTCGAAATGAGCTTTCCATCTCATCTAGTCCAGCTATTAAGAACCTGTACAGGCAGCAACAGGCAAATGCCAGGATAGATGGTCACACTTCATCATGGTTCAAGGTTTACAAAGGAGTTCGACAAAGATGCAAGCTCTCCCCATGCTTGTTTAACATTCTAGCAGAACAATTAATGCGTAAAACACTAGCAGGATTTGCCGGTTGATTTATGATTGGCGGGAAAAATATCAACAACCTCAGAAACGTTGATGATATTGTCCAAGGGACACAGCATCGAAAGAACAGCAAGAACCCGTGAAACGCGTTGAAAGTGCTGCAGGAGAATATGACATGTTAATCAACGGGCCAAAGACGGAAATCATGACAACCACTGAGGAGGTTTAGTGAATGCCGAAAGACTGGAACAAGTAAATTCCTTTGTCTATTTAGGGAGTAGAGTTACCAAAGATGCAAGTTGTACGAATGACGTTAAATCAAGGCCGGCAATGGGGGAAGACGGTCATGGCCAAACTATGGAAAAATAAATCCATCAGCAACACCAAATTGCGGTTAATAAAGGCATTGGCGTGGCCAGTGGCGATGTACGGGTGCGAGGTGTGCGTCGCGCAGATTATGACACAGATCTACAATCGTATAATTTCATTTTGAGATCACATAGCTGCAGAGGTGAGCAGGAGACAAATCTAGGCCAAGTCGACGAAGTCGATCGAGTCGATCGTCGGCAGAGCCAAGTCGATCGTAGCCCGCGACTCGATCGACTGCATGTATGACTAGGGCATTCGTCGCTTATTGTGTATTGATCAGTCTCTTGGGTCTTGGGGCCGTCTCCATTGCCTTTACCTACTGTTACTTTGACCTGATTCAATGATCTTAATAGTGACAATCTATACTATAAATCTGTATGTATTGTGTCCCAAGGTATACTCCGAGACCGCTTCATTACAAACGTCCAAACTTTTTTTTATCCTCTTATGCGAATTTGTGGGTCAGCGTGACTATTTTCAGTTCTCATTTCGCTTTAAAACCAGAGTTATGACCATTTTAATTCGTCGCGTATTTGGCCTATAGATTTCATCGGCGATGTTTACCGTTGCACGTCGCCATTAATCAGCAGACGAGATTTCGCATGAGGTCGTGTCTTGGCGTCATTCTCAACTCTCGCATAATAATTTTAGTTCATTCAACAATTCGGTTGACAAACCGAAATCAGTTACAATTAACAATTATGCAGTTGAAACAATAATATTCCCAAGAACGCAGGTCACAGAATTCTTAACTACACTTACAGAACAGACAGCCATCAATAATTGTATTTTTTAACCAAGTTATTAATAGGCACAGAGAAAGGAGAATGTGGATGTGTGAGTGTGTGCGTTTGTCCAGAATTATACGCCTACAGCTTCGCAGCTATTAACAACCAGAACAACCAAGTGGAGGGCTTGTGAACGGGGTGGACAGGGGATAGAGGAGAAGGGAGAGGGAGTGGAAGAGAAGGGGTTGGGGAAAGTGGGTTGGGGGAAGGGGAGAAGTTTGTGGAAGGAGGAGGAGGGAGGGGAGAGGGAGGGGAAGGAGAGACGGAGGGGAAGGGGATGAGGATGGGGAGGGAGAGGAGGAGGGAAGGGAAAGGGGGAAAGGAGAAGGAGGGGCAGGAAAAAGGGGAGGGAGGGGGAAGTGAAGGGGCGAAATGGATCCTACAATTCTCGGGAGGGGAGGAGGGAGAGGGAAGGGGAAAGGAGGGGAGGGAAGAGAGGGGATGAGGGAGGAGAGGAGGGGGCGGGGAGGGGAGGGGAGGGGAAGAGGGGAAGAGGGGGAAAGGGGATCCTAAAATTTCCAGGCAACGCCGGGTACCCCAGCTAGTAATAATAATAATAATAAAACAGTAATAATTAAAATAATAATTGTAATTTTTAGAGAGATTTATTGGGTTGCGAAAGGCTCCTACTTACCCAAGGCCGAGACTGTTGCATGCGACCTGAGCATCGGGACCGGTGAAGCCGTTTTCGCAGACTGTTCCCCACGTACCTTGGTATAGAATCTCCAGCCGTCCTTCGTAGGGCTGGAAGCCGCCAACCAGCCGAACGGGGTAACCTGGAAGGCGACAGTAACATACGCAGAGTTCCAAGGACTAAGTACTGTAATTTTAGCAAGTGACTTCTCGCTTGCCGTTTATAATTTTTATAGAAAATTTCTTTTGAAAATAAATTATAATCTATAGAGAAGAATTCATCCGTGTCATGTATTACTTAAGTCTGTATTGTCTGCTTCGCAGGCGCTGCGCCTTAGGTATGCAAATATCTTGATACTTAAAAAACAGCAACTCTTCTTGTTCTTCGTGTTCTTCTTGTTCTTGTTGCTGTTGCTTTTGCTGTTGCTGTTGCTGTTCTTCTTCCTCCTCCTCCTCCTCCTCCTCCTTCTTCTTCTTCTTCCTCCTCCTCTTCCTCTTCCTTTTCCTCCTCTTTCTCCTTTTCCTCCCTCTCCCTCTCCCTCTCCCTTCACCCCCTTTCCCCTTCCCCTCCCCATCTCCCTCCCCTCCCCCTCCCACGATCTGAGCAAACCCTCGAACATGAGCTCCTTGGTTTTTCTATAATTCTTTTCGTCCGCAGTCACTCATAGCACCGACGCAATCTTCATTTCTTGAACGATGCCCAAAGCTGATTGTAGACCGTACTGAACCCATGCGTTATTGGCCACAGAGGAAAACTTAGCGATTCATTATAAAATCTGCGCATTTTTCAGGATCACGTCAAAGGAACGAAAATTGACCATGAAGACGACGACGACGACGATTGTGGAGATTTTTCCAAAGTTTTAGTTTTGAACATTAACGAAGGCCTATGACTTATTCAAATAATCGACACTATCTTCGCATTAACCTATCTCAGTCCGTAGAGAATCGGATATCATATCTTTACTCTGTCCGTCGAACCTCGAACTAACCTCCTCTCAACCCTGAGTCACCTTCTTATATTCCACAACTGTACAACTAACCTTCATTAGTTTCAACCGGTTCCTTCCCGCGTTTCCACCACTCCCATGTTTTCCGACAGACCACCATCATCGATCACAGTTTTAGCATAGGCCTATAGGGCCTACCAGTGTCCTACAAAAGTTCGTCTATCGTCAAGTGCACAAAACCAAACGGCCTACGCAGGTCACAACCGTTAATTATAGTCGCTATTCGTCACAAGACTCCCCATTTCCAAGAGTGAAATCTTAAGATAAGAATTCTCACTCTAAACTAACATGACGACTAGCGAAAAGGCCTACACAGTGCACCAGCGTGCTCGAACCTAATATTATGCAATAATTAAATTATAAACTGCACGAAAGTCTACAATCACAGTCCAGCAATTCAAAGCAGGTCACCTTAGATCAAGAAACAGCGTTCAGGTGACTAAATTACAAAGAACACCTGGAATGTTGCCAATATCAGTTCATACAAGGGCTTCCTCATGCAGATGGCTTTCACCTTGCCTTTGTAAAAAAAAGCGTGTCTACGTTAATTTCGGCCACTGGAACTCGTCCAATCGTCCCGTCAATCAAAACACGTGTCTTTGTGGCCCCGGTTAGGGCCTCGTCCGACACAAGGTCCCTTCGAACGACAACAGACGAACAGCCTGTGTCCCGAAGAGCGATAACCCTCTGCTTCCCGACCCATTATTCGGTCGTCAGCATCGAAGCTGCAAATTGCTCGTCGCAACAAGCGTCGGCAAGGACAGGAAACGTGCAGCCGCAGCGGAGCTCGATGCTGTCCGCTAACATGTCGTTGCACATCGGTCCAACTCACCGTCGCCGGTCATCAGGCAGTCTTCACATTCATGTCTGGCGTGTGCTCGACACTTGGGCCTCAACTCCTCTGCGTCGGCACAGGCTGTTTCACCTGTGTAGTCGGTGGAGCAGACAGCGGCCTCTCTTGACGGTTATCACAGTCGAACCCATGACCCGTTACTGAAAAGCGTCGTATGCTGTCTCTTTTCTTCCATGGATTCGAGTTTCTCTGTTCTGAGCGTCCGTAACCAATGCACTCCATGCTGGCCACTGGCAATTTCTTCTTGCAGTCCCGTGCCAGGTGCGTAGTACTATTGCAAACCGTATCCTTCATCGACGCCATGACTTTCCGACCCGGTCTCGGCGATCCTACCGTCGATGTGCTTCCGCTTTCCTCCGGTCTCGGAAGCTGCGCTTCTGTTTAGCGCTCCGCGATTTCGGCTACTTCCGCCAACGTGGTAGGCCTTCGTCACGTATTAACAAACTGTTCACTGTTGATCAGCGTCATCAGATCTTCAAACGACTCCTTCATCCCGGCCATCTCAATCCATAGCCGGAGGTAATTATTTAGGCGGCACATGAACTGAAGCGGAGTCTCGCCGAGATCAGTCTGGCTTTGCGCTATATATACTGAATCTATCATAAAATCCATCTTCGGTTAAATTGAAGCGCTTCAGCAAAGCTTGATCGAGTCGTTCGTAGTTCAGCGCCTCGTCACTCGGTAACCAGGCGTAAACGTCAAGCGCCTTAACTTTGAGCAGCGCTGACAGATAAGCAGTTTAAGTTTAGTCGACTTTCTGCCAGTTCTGGAGCTGTGAATATCGTTCGAAGCGGAAGATAGCTGTCCACAGTCCAGTTTGTCTTTGTCTTCGTCAAAGGGCGGAATTTTAGGACCTTTGACGCACTTTGGCCTACTTCTGAATGCCCCGTCGCTTCCGTCGCTTCCTCGTTGCTGCGACAACTAGTCGTAGTCGAGTAAACAGTGACACTGGTAGATGCTTCCTTGGGCTTCGCAGTCTTCAATTGCAGAACTTTGGTGTCCCGCTCGACTTTGGCCCTAGCCAGAGCCAATCCTTCCAGTACCTTTTGTTCCGTAAGCAGTTCTTTTTGTTCCGTAATTCGTTCCTTTTCGGCAACACGGGCCCGCTCTCTGTCTTCTCGCTTTTCGGCCTGCTTCTGTGTAACCCATTCCATGCAGCAGCTCCTTTCCGGTTAGCCTTACCGAAGGTTATCAAGTCTTTAACCGCCGACATTATCGTATAAATTTCGCTTTAAGTCTCGTCAAAACTTTCGCAAAAAATCTTCCTTCAACGTTTGTGGGAACCTGGCAGGCTCCCCAATTGTGAGGATTTTTCTAAAGTTTTATTAAAAATAACAATTTAATTTCGAACATTAAGGAAAGTCTCTGACTTATTCAAATAATCGACACAATCTTCGCATTAACCTATCTCAGTCCATAGAGAATCGAATATCACGTCTTTACTCTGTCCGTCGAGACTCGAACTCACCTCCTCTCCGCCCTGAGTCACCTTCTTATATTCCACAACTGTACAGCTAACCTTCATTAGTTTTAACTGGCTACTTGCCGCGTTTCCACCACTCCGACGCTTTCCGACAGATCACCATCATCGGTCACCGATATAGCCTAGGCCTATAGGGCCTACCAGTGTCGTACAAATGTCCGTCTATATCGTCAAGTGCACAAAGCCAAACGGCCAATGCACTGTATGCAGATCACAACCGCTAATTATAGCGCGGTGGCGTCGTTGCCTTGAAGCGGGAAGGTTCGGGGTTCGATTCCACCTCGCCGCGTAAGGACCTTGGGCAAGTCCTTCACTCACAATTGCTCAGCGCTTCGGCGTGAAACTCCGATGCAGTGTCCGCTCTGCATTCGGGAGCGCCTCTGAGTAGGGAGAGCTTGAAGGGGCGCTATAACAAGTGCACATACTGTACATACATACATTGTCGCCATTCGTCACAATGATGATGAACTGAATCAATCGTGGTCGTGCTGTGTTGTCTTCTTGGGTCGTTTTTATCGCATGGGGAGCGTTGTTTTGGAT
Organism: Lumbricus terrestris; assembly: GCA_949752735.1. Taxonomy (NCBI): domain Eukaryota; kingdom Metazoa; phylum Annelida; class Clitellata; order Crassiclitellata; family Lumbricidae; genus Lumbricus; species Lumbricus terrestris. The sequence goes on from OX457048.1 coordinate 22,555,223, forward strand.
GTTTCATTTAACATGTGGTAAGCTTATATAAATTACCTCTGATATCGTGCAGGGATACAGATTCGTGCGAGGTGCAGCATTGACATACCTGATCCGACGCAAGAGATGGAGACATCTCTGTCGTGAGTGCAGTTGTTCACTCCAACGGGTGAGTGTTGGCACTCGCTGAGGATCGTCTCTGTTCCGTCGCAGACAACGTTGTCGAGGAGGATTACTCCAGTGCCAGGACCAAACTGGTTGCCAAGGAAAGTTCCCTGACCAGCACTGACCAAATGAGAAAGCAACAGAAATCATTGCGCCATTAGACATAAGTCTTACACGTAGAGTTCTTAAATGAACGACCATGAAGGTGGACATGACGGATCAAGTTTCTCTTGCAGACTGTGATAAGCAAAGTCATGCTCTACAAGAACTGCGGACGTTAAGAGCCCATGGTTTGTCATCTGATGCTCTTCATATAGTCACTAGAGCAACTACTGTCTCCAAATTGTTGTATGCTGCTCCTTCCTGGTGGGGCTTTGCTACCGCCAATGACCGGGCCAAAATTGAACGTCTTTTAGCAAGAGTCCGTCGTTCTGGGTACTTGCCTGATGACTCGCCAACTGCTACTGAAATGGTAGATCTTGCCGATGACCGTCTTCTGGCAGCAGTCTCCAGAAACGGCTTCCACGTTCTTCGATCGCTTTTCCCACCGGTTGTTGAGCGTTCCTACCAATTGAGACCACGCCCTCACAACTTTGTTTTGCCAGTCAAAGATGACAGACACTTTATCTCACGTGTTTTGTATAGGAAGCCACCTATGCCTATTAATTATGTCAAATGATCTAATTCTTATATCAGCCTAGTATAAAAACGTAAATCATTTCCCTTTTTTTGCAATTATTTACGTAATTTTCTACACTTATCCTATAAGATAAAGATGGATTCAATTGTTATGGACATGAACAATTTTAGATAGCATATAATTGTGTTTCATTTGTTTAACTGATTTGTGTACCTGATAGCGGTGTGTCTATCAGTTTTGTCGCCAATAAAAACGAATAATCAAACATGTGTATGCAGACGTCTTGGCCCCTACGCTTTGCATCATCTACTCTGCTGGACCTTGCAATCATCCTTGACGCAGCACTTCTATCAAATCTTTGATGGCAGCCATCTATCGGACATGCTTGCTTCATCTAAGCTCTGCTCCACTCTTTATTCGGCTTTACTGGAACGCTTATTCACTGTCTTATTTTGACACGACTTGACTACTGCAACTGTGTACTCTACGGTATCCACCAAAGCACACTGCTTCCTCTAACTAGAATAGCGCATCAAGCTGCAAGTCTGTGTAGGCATTGGATTCTCTTTCAGAGACCACATCACTCCAGCTCTTCGTTCTTTACACTGGCGTCCTGTCCGTGAGCGTATCCTCTTTAAGTTGGCACTCCTCATGTACAAAGTACGCACAGATCATCTGCCATCCTACTTATCTACTATGGTCACACCTTGCAACTTAGCTAAAGTTCGCTCTTCTCTTCGATGAGCATTTGCTGAAAAGTATGTTGTTCCTGGTACACGTCTTGCCTTTGACCGGCGTTCTTTTACAATTGGTGGTCACTTCATCTGGAACTCTCTGCCACCTTCTGTTCGAAAATTGGCTTAGCGACAATGTCATTCGCTCTAAACTGAAAACACTTTTTCCTGTCGACGTATAGTTCTTAATGGTTTGCTGAACTTCAATGTGCACTTCTGAGCTTTGTAGAGAAGGCATTACAAAATTTCAGTTGTATTAGATTGTATTTTATTGTACGTGCACAGTGAAACGCCATAATTACATGCCGTTAAACTGAGACTACTGCTACTTCTGCTACTACTACTACTACTACTACTACTACTACTACTACTACTACTACTACTACTACTACTACTACTACTACTACTACTACTACTACTACTACTACTACTACTACTACTACTACTACTACTACTACTACTACTACTACTACTACTACTACTACTACTACTACTACTACTACTACTACTACTACTACTACTACTACTACTACTACTACTAGGTCTACTACTACTACTACTGCTACTACTACTACTACGGCCAGTGTTAGTACTGCTACTGAAACATATAGACAAAGAAAGAAAGGAAGGATTACTAACTCGAATCCAAGGTTGTTACAAGCCACCTGAGCCTCGATTTCCCGGAAGCTACTGTCGCATACCGTTCCCCATTCTCCGTATAATAAGAATTCCAGGCGGCCCTCGTTTGGGGTTGCTCCTCCAGTAAGCCTGGCCGCCACATCTACAGCCAACAGCCATAGGTGTCAGCATATTACGCCCTACAGATGCAACTCTTTTCTTGTTCAGTAGGTAATCTTACGTTTTTTCATGACTACACCTTGCAGTTCGGTTAAAAGCCGCTCTTTTCTTCAATGAGAATCCACTGGAAAGTAAATTGTCGTAAAAAGGAAATCTGTAACTAAAATACTAATCGCCGCGGATGTTACATGGAGAAATGGCTTCGAGGCTCTTATTTTTTTCCCGATCAAAATATTGATAACAAACCTCGAAGTGGGATGACGGATGAAAATCGTTAGACCAAAACAAGTAGCGGGATAATTTTTCTGATTTTTTTTATTGCAATAAATGCGATGACTGATGCAAATCTAGTGTCCGTGGCGTAATCTGAAACGGGGGGGGCGAAACTTGAAACCTTTACACCGGTGTCACGGGATGTTCTGTACCCCCCCCTGAAAGCGATTCGTGGGGTATAGATTATGCCGGGTATAGAGTATCCGGTGGATAAACAATTCTATGCCAATTATTGAAAAATGCCTAATTGAAAAATTTACAGTATGCTGTGATCAAACTTTAAAATGGATCTAATCGTTTTGAGTGTCCTACGCAATGTTCTGAGCAAGGCAACTCAAATATAGTTAGTGAAAAAAAGTGCTCTTAAGTGCTCTAAATGTTCTAAGTGCTCCAAAACCAAAGCAAACAAAATTATCTCTAGTGAGAATAAACATAAATCTTATTGTCATTGTTTAAAACAAAGTAAATGGAGATAAATTTGGAAAAAGGAAACACGCGCAAGTGGCAGTAGTGGGGTTTGGTTTGCTTTTTGGCCAACAATTAAAAAAGTCATTAAGAACCCATTAAAAACCCATTAGCCACGCCCCCACTGAGGTAGTAATCCTCAGTAATATTCATGCAACCTAATTAATATTCATGTATTTCAGTGCCGTCATTATTCGAGATCCTTCATGACGGTTCCAGTATTCCCATTATTTTTTGTCAGTCTGTCTGCCTGTCCGTCTGCATACCTAGGTGATTAAGAGCTCGGTAACGATGTACCCTCGGGTAATGGTTTTATCGAAGATATCTTTGGTTTTATTATGTATGAAAAGAATCTCTACGGCGCCGCGGTGCAGACGAATTTTAGAAAGCAAAAGAAATCAGGATAGGTCAAAATAAAAAACCCAGAAAAACTCAAGATTTTCCACTGCAGAAAATTGAAGAATTTTAAATTGGGCTAGAAGTGTCTGCCTATAAGTGCAACCGCATACACTTATATCTCCACTTACATAATATTGCCTGCAACATAGGAAACGTCTGTCGGGCTATTTTCTTTTGTACACGACGCTGTCGGAATTACTTTTTGCAAACGACTCTTTTGCACTCGCCACCTTTTGCACACGGTTGCCACATCTTGCCGTTTAATTATAAAGTTCAAAGCCGGTGTCGCGTGACAGAGTCTCCCCCCTAAAAGTCTCCCCCCGGAGACTTTATTTCGAAACAGATTCTCCCCCCGGAGGATCTGTTCTAGAATAAATTCGCCCCCGGAGACTATATTCTGAAATAAAGTCTCCGTGGGGGAGAGTATATTTCCGCCGTCCACGAAATAAAGTCTCCCCCGTTCAGCGTAAAATTGGCTACAGTTGCATCAAATTTAGATACGAGCAGGTTAAACGGTTAGTTTACGTTGCCAGATTATATAACAAGAAAACATATAATACTTTTACTTCAGAAAATTTCTTCCAATACAGAGTTTCAGCTAGGAGGAGACTTTGTTTCGGGGGGAGACTTTGTTTCGGGGGAGACTTTATTTCGTGACACCGGCGACCGTTGGTGGGTGTTGACAGGTCCAAAATTAATGGGAGGTATGGACACGCACAAGGAGACGGACACGTCCGGTCGTTTAATAAAAACAGGTCAACCGTTGGAGGTTCAAATTTAATTAAAGACACACAGAGACAGACGCAGAGACATACAAACACACGGACAAATAATTGATTGACATACATACATACATACATACATACATACATACATACATACATACATACATACATACATACATACATACATACATACATACATACATACATACATACATACATACATGCATGCATGCATGCATGCATGCATGCATGCATGCATGCATGCATACATACATACATACATACATACATACATACATACATACATACATACATACATACATACATACATGCATACTTACATACATACATACATACATACATACACACATGCATACATACATACATACATACATACATACATACATACATACATACATACATACATACATACATATATACAATTGTGCATACATATACATATTTATATATACATGTATACACGCACATATGCATTCCTATATATACATACATACACACATAATTATTATTATATACATACGCAGTACACATACATACCCATAATATGTCGGCATGCATGATTTCCTGCTAAAAATGCTAAGTGCTGCGGAACTGACCAAGACTGGAGCAATGGAGTGCGACGTGCTCACTGGGAACGCAGTTGTGAACTCCCCACGGAGCATGGGCGCAGTAACCAATGTTCGTTTCATCACCATTACAATCAACATCATCCAGGTGTATCGATAAGGTCGTCTGATCGAAGGTGTTCTCCACCACGTAGCCTTGGTTTCTGCATCAAACAAACTGCACGAATAGATATTACAATAATTATAATTATTTCCGTTTATTCAGCAATCCGGTTGACAGACCGCACCGCAACCAGTTACAGTATACAGTTATGCAGTCATCTTAAATAACATCGATCTTAACCACTATCAGAACAAACGGCCTGCAATACAGCGGCGCTAAGATTCAAAAAGAAGCGAATGAGCAAACCGTTACTCCTGGGTCTTGAGAAACTAAAAAAATACCAAGTTGAGCAACAGTATCAATTGGAAGTCACGAACAGGTTTAAAGAACTGGAAGGAATAGACGAACCGAGAACACCGGACGAACTATGGCAACAACTGAAGGAAGCTACTTCAAGCGCAGCAAAGGTGACAATGCGTAAAGACCATCATAAGCACAAGAACTAGATCTCAAAAGACACTTTTGAATGGGTAGAGAAGAAACGCGATGCCAAAACAAAATCACCCACAGAATACAAAAGACTGCGAGGCGAAGTACAGAAAAGACTGCGAAAGGACAAGCAGGAAGAGCTAGAAACACTGCTTAGTGAATTAGAAGAAAACGGGAAAAAGGTAACAACAGACCAGTCTTCCAAACAGTGAAGCGACTCACTGGTTCATTCGTCCCTCGTACCACGGCCATTAAAGATACCACAGACAAGAAATTTGTTGAACCAGAGAAGGTGAATCAGAGATGGAGAGAATACTGCGAGCAACTATACAGCGAAGAAGACGAGAATGTAGAAATTGACATTCAAGAAAGGGAACCAACACCGTTGAAGGAAGAAATCAGACGAACAATAATGAATTCGGCATCACGAAAGGCACCAGGACAAGATGATGTGGCCGCAGAACTATTAAGATTTGGAGGAGAGATGGCAGTGACCAAACTACACGAGATATGTAAGGTAGTGTGGGAGACCGGAAAATGCCCAGAAGAGTGAACTCAATCAAAGTATATCCCGCTTCCCAAAAAGAGTGATCCACTTCAGTGTGAAAATTACAGAACTATCGCACTGATTTCCCATGCATGCAAGATTTTGTTGCGCGTGATGCTAGACCGAATGCAATACAAGCTCGACGATGAGATCTATCAGGAACAGGCGGGGTTTAGGCCAAGAAGAGGAACGAGAGACGAGATATTGAACCTTAAGCTCATACTAGAGAAAGCAAGAGAAATGGATCAACCTCTTTACCTTTGTTTCATCGACTTTACTAAAGCCTTTGTTTGATAGAGTCCAACATGAACAACTAGCCTATGACTAACCATGCTCGAAATGAGTTTTCCATCTCATCTAGTCCCGCTATTAAAGAACCTATACAGGCAACAACAGGCAACTGCCAGGATAGATGGCCACACTTCGACATGGTTCAAAGTTAAAATAAGGAGTTCGACAAAGATGCAAGCTCTCCCCATGCGTGTTTAGCATTCTAGCAGAACAATTAATGCGTAAGGCACTAGCAGGATTTGCCGGTGGATTTAGAATTGGCGAAAAAACCATCAACAACCTCAGATACGCTGATGATATTGTCCTTGTGGCCACAACATCGAGAGAACAGCAAGAACTCGTGACACGCGTTGAAAGTGCTGCAGGAGAATATGACATGTTAATCAACGGGCCAAAGACGGAAATCATGACAACCACCGAGGAGGTTTAGTGAATGCCGAAAGACTGGAACAAGTAAATTCCTTTGTCTATTTAGAGAGTGAGTCCTGGGCATGACGTTAAACTGCATCCATCCTCCGCCACAGGGAACCAACAACGTCCCTGCGCCGGTCCTAAGCCCGGACAAAAGGAGGAAGGTTTGCCAGATGGGTGGCGATACACTGGCAGTAAAGGTGGTCCAGCTGCTTCAAGATGTTAATGGTATGGAGCAGACCTGCTGACCGGACTGGTTGAAGCTAGGCCGCATGACGCGAGACAGACTCAGACAGAGAGTGGCGTCGGACTCCTACGGGCACTGTGCCCATAGGCGTAACTTTCTATTGTGACGGTGGTGTCCAGTCACCACCACTTTTAAAAGTGGTGGTGACAGTCACCCCCACTTTTTGTCCCTGCACACAAATATTTTTGAAAGCATTTGGCTGTCAAGCGTATACACTGCACACTGTGTACACTGTATACACTGTACAGTCTACACATGTATTCCTAGATATTTAATATCGGCATCGCAATGTCGGCAAAGCTGGTAGAGGCTTCCTCATTGTGTCCATTGTCCACACTACCTTACCGTTCTTACTTTCATGTGCTTGGTTTCATAACAATTAGGGGAAGCCTATCCATTAAATTTTTTTTGCATACAATCTGGACTCGACACTGTGAAATTGGGTTTATAAAAAGGTCAAATTATAAAATTCATTTGAAAATACGAACATGACATATCGCATTGCTCTAATTTGCGGTGACCTACATTTTTAAAGTGCCAGACAAAGTATACTAAATTCGCATTATTTTGGGGAAGGGATAGAGGAAGGCGAGAGAAAAGAGAAGGGAAGTGGAGGGGACAAAACGCCCATTTTAACGGCTTTTCGTAATTTACAACATGATTAATAGCACTTAAATCTTGAAATTACTGTCATATCTACAATGCTGAATGTCCCAAATATAGTTCGTGTACTATTGTGTTCGGTAAAATTTCTAAAAGGATGACAATGCAAAATAATTAAATACAAGGTGCCTCAAAGGGACGTTTTACCCTCACATGGGTAAAACGCCCGTTGTTGCCCATTGGTATTTTCTGAAATTTTCTACCTCTAAAGCCTGGAATAACTTTAAAGAGGTACCGGTACTGTAACAGTGCTCTATTTGATTCTTAGGGTATTTTGGACTGCACCTCAATTCTTTAAAGCACAAGAAAAATTGCTCGCTAAGAATGAATCTGCAATGCATTCAAATACAGTGGACGTTTCGCCCAAAGCTAAGGCGAACCATAGGGGCGTTTTGCCCGCTTGGTGCCACCTGTGAGATTGCCTGTATAAATTTTTAATGATATAGGCTAAGTCAAATTTATTGTACATTGTAATTCGATATGCTGTATGGTATAGCGTACTTTGCACTTATAATATGCATTAATGGCTATGCTTGGCATTTTGGAATCGTTAATGATCGATACAGAAGTAGCAACAAACTCTTTCAAAGAAACACAAAAAATAAATTTCTATTAAAAACAAAAAATATACAAACCATCAAAACACAAATTGCTGACGATTATGCATGGAACAACTAAAAGACCCGGAACAGTCAAACTGCTCACTACATAGCACAGGGGGGATGAAGCAGGGAGGGGCGTTTTGCCCTCTGCCCTAGCGAACAGAGCTGCGGAGGAATCATGGTCACCACCACTATTTGAGACAAAGTTACGCCCATGACTGTGCCTAGGGATATTGATATATATATATATATATATATATATATATATATATATAAGATAAGATAAGAATATTCTTTAATATACCAATTGCTATCCGCATTTTGGTTTACATACAAAGTATAATAAACAAACGTACATAAGTTCTATATCCAATCAATGTCAAAGTGTTTTAGAATAGCATAAAATCCTAAGTCCAAATTCAATATAAATTTTAATTTAAAAAAAAAGTTCTTTTAATGGCCAACAATTTATTCTGCACTTTGGTTTATACGGTATTACATTTAAATATGATAAAGCATCCTCGTCAAATAAGATTTCCTCGTTAGGTTGTCCGCCCTAGGAATGATTCGGTCATGCGGTCTTGGCCTCATGGAATAAGGTTGGGGCCTCAATGGTGGGAGGAGTGAGTGTAATACATGTCCTGGATTAAGTAAGAGGGCAGCGAAGAGCCTCCCGTCCGCCGTTCTACACAAAGCCTCGAATGTAGGATTGTCCTCAGGAAGGTAATGCATTCGGATCAAACGGTCCAATATGGCCTGCAGTCTGCCGCGTTCCTGATGCCCCGCAAATCCCCACCATGCCGGGGCCGCATATAACAAGCGGGCCACTGTGGTCATCCTACAAACGTCATGCAGGCTTGGTCCCTTGAGACCGTGTGCAGTCATGATACGCAAGGCATAAAGCGACTGTCTTGCCTGGATGCATATTCGCCTGATATGGGCTTCAAATCCTAGGTTTTCAGTCATAACAACCCCTAAAATCGTCATACTTTGGACCCGAATAAGACCTGGAATCTCTGCTGGAGCGAACTGTAGCATACCTCGTCCCGGACGGTGAACAACCATCTCCTGAGTCTTTCTTTGATTGAGAGTCAAGTTGCAGCGTTTGGCCCACTCCGTTACATGATCTAGTTCTTCCCTAATCGTGTCGCTGTTGATGGCTGGTACCATATATATATTTAGGGAGTAGAGTTACCAAAGACGCAAGTTGTACGTCGTCGTCGTCGTTGCCCTCGGCCACTGGAACGAAGCATTTCGTCCGTCATGACCATCCTCATTGCTGCGGATCGGGGATTAGAGTCGACGACGCCATCTTCCTCCACTGCTCTCTGTTTCTCGCGGTCCTCACACAGTCGGCCATCACCATCCCCGTCCATTCCTCCACGTCATCCATCCATCTTCTCCTCGGCCTTCCCCGAGCCCTTTTTCCATCAAGATAGCCCTGACATATGAATGCCGGCAGCTTGTCGGCTCTAATCATGTGTCCGAAGTAGTTCAGCTTCCTTCCTTTCACCACCTCCAGCAAGCGCCGCTCTGGCTGCAACTCTTCCAGTATAGATTCGTTTGTTCTAAACTCCTTCCAGCTGACTCTCAGCATCTTTCTATATGTTGTCATCTCAAACGCTGATATTCTTCTTTTGTCTTCCTTCCTTAGCGTCCAAGTTTCACAGCCGTACAGCGCCACCGGCCACACCAGTGACCCCATAAGCCTTAGCTTCAGCCCTGCTCCAATGGTTCTGTCCTTCCACAGTGTAGTCAAAGACCCCATGGCCGTTCGCGCCATCCCCAGTCTGGCTCTAATCTCCCTGCCTCCATCTCCACTCTCCTCCACTATGACGCCTAGGTAACGGAACGACTCCACTTGCTCCAAGATTCCTCCATTACATGTGATCGCTATCCTCTCTTGATCTCTGCTCACCACCATCACTTTTGTTTTCTTACTATTTATTTCCAGCCCATATTTCTTAGATGTTTCATTCACTCTGTCCATTAGTTGCTGGAGCGCTTCTTTTGATGTAGCGACGAGTACGATATCATCCGCGTATCGCAAGTTGTTTATTGTCCGTCCGCTTACCGTTACTCCGATCCAGCTAGGTATATCCGCAGACTCTCTCATCACCTTCTCTGAGTACCCGTTAAATGACAGTGGTGATATCAAGCAGCCCTGCCTCACCCCCTTTCCAATCCTGAACCATTCCGTGATTTCCTTGTCTATGCGGACCGCTGCCTGTTGGTTGTCATACAGACTTTTAAAAACCTTCACTACTTGGCTGTCCACTCCCATTTCTTTTAGCACTGTCCAGAGTTTCTTATGCTTCACCGAGTCAAAGGCTTTCTTATAGTCTATGAAGGCTATATACAGAGGCGTTTGATGTTCTCTTGCTTTCTCAATGATGATTCGTAAGTTGAAAATCTGGTCTCTTGTGCCCACTCCCTTCCTGAATCCCATCTGTACGTCCGATAGCTCCTCATCCGCCACCTTTTGCATCCTGCCAAGCAGAACTCGGAGCATTATCTTGCTGGCATGGCTGATCAAGGCAATAGTTCTATGCTCCTCGCATTTCGTTGTTCCCTTGACTTTCGGAATCGCAACGAAAATTGACTTAATCCAGTCCGTAGGCCATTCCTCCGTTTCCAGTATCTTGTTGCATAGCTTGCAGAAGACCGCTGCAATCTCCTCGCTATCTACCTTCCATAATTCCGCCGGCAGTTCGTCGATTCCAGTTGCCTTTCCCTTTGGCAGCCTCCTGATTGCATCTCTGACTTCATCCACCAGTATCGGCGCTGTCCTTTCTCCGTTTCCCGCTTCACCCCCGATGTGTTCCCTCTCTTCTCCGTCCTCCTCGCTGTCCCTGTATAGCTCTTCTGTATACTGTCTCCATCTCGTTTTTATGCTCTCCATGTCCGATAGTAGCCTTCCTTCTTCATCTGCGATGTTCCTTTGTTTAGGTATCACGTTTTGCCGGAGTTTCTTTATCACATCGAAAGCCATTTTTGTGTTTCCTCTTTTCATTTCATCTTCAATGTCCTCGCATTGCTTCTTCAACCATTCTTTTCTATCGACCCTGATATTTCTTTGTACTTCACTTTTTGCTTCTGCATACGCTCTCCTGCCTTCTTCATTTCTATCCTTCCCCGGTTTCAGATTTCTTCTTGTCTCTATCAACTTCAAGGTTTCCATTGTCATCCATGGCTTGTTCCTTCTTTTCTTTCTCTTCCCCAGCCATCTCTGTGCCGTGTTTTTCGTTTCTTCTTTGATGTCCTCCCACAGTTCATTTGGATTTTTCTCTTCCTCGCAGCCCAGGAGAGTCTCAAATCTATTGTTCACCTCTACTGTGTAGCCTTCCCTAACGTCGCTGTCCTGCAGTTTGTCCAGATCATATACAATTCTGTGTTCTGTACGAATGACGTTAAATCAAGGCTGGCAACGGGGGAAGACGGTCATGGCCAAACTGACAAAGCTATGGAAAAAATAAGTCCATCAGCAACACCAAATTGCGGTTAAATGAAGGCATTGGCGTGGACAGTGGCGACGTTCGGGTGCGAGGCCTAAACTTTGATTGAAGAATTAGGAAGAAAATCGCATTCAGGCATTTGAAAACAAGTGCATCCGAAAACTACTGCGAATCCCGTGGACAAATATGATAACAAATGAACAGGCATACAAATCAGTGGAGACCAGAAAGGCACTATTGGCTCAAACGAAAGCTAGAAACCTACGATATTTTGGCCACATCTTAAGACAGTCGCACGACAATATCGAGTGCAGTCTGTTGACGGGTCTCGTGGAGCGAGTCCGAGTCCGAGGCAGAACCAGGATTTCGTGGCTGGACAACATCTCGCAATGGACTGGCTTGGTGGGCACACACGTGTTGAACGCGGCTCCTGACAGGAGACTTTGGACAATTTCACTCTATTCGTGTAGCCAACCGTCGCGATGCGACGACGGCGTCTTGACATGACATGACAATAGCAGCCTACAGAGCACGTCTATCTCACGGGGCTTCGGGAATCGAACTCCATGCCAGTGTGTCATCTAACGCGCTATCGGGACACGGTACCCCATGAGTCAAAACATTCGCCTTCTGCCACGGAGAGTACGGGTTCGAATCTTCTCCTCTGAGGCTGTTTCTGTGCCGGGACCCTATGCAAATCCTTCTTGCATCTTTGTTTCTCAGCGTCTTGTTTACTCGGATGGTGGATTGTGCACTTCTGAGCTTTGGAAGGAGGGTAGTACCAAAATGATGCAGCTTGTACTGTGCGAGTCTGTGCGGCATTATCTGTATTGCGCTTTACTGACCTTAGAAATATGCAGGCAGCACGCTACCACACAATAACTCCTCTAGGCCATCGTCGCTTCTTGTGTTTTGATCAGTCTTTTGGAACCGTCTTCCATTGCGTTTGCCTACTGTTACTTTGACCTGATTTAATTATCTTAACAGTGACAATAATATTATAATAATAATAACAGTAATAATTATAATAATAATTAACATTTTATGGTTATTTTTTGGGTTGCGAAAGGCTCCTACTTACCCTAGGCCGAGACTGTTGCATGCGACCTGAACATCTCGACTGAAGAAGTCGTCATCGCAGACTGTTCCCCACGTACCTTGGTATCGAATCTCCAGCCGTCCTTCGTAGGGCTGGGAGCCGCCAACCAGCCGAACGGGGTAACCTGGAAGGAGACAGTAACATAAGCAGAGTTGCAAGGATTAAGTACTGTATTTTTAGCAAGTGACTTCTCGCTTGCCGTTTATATAGAAAATTTCTTTTGAAAATAAATCATAGTCTATAGAGAAGAATTCATCCGTATCATGTATTACTTAAGTCTGTATTGTCTGCTTCGCAGGCGCTGCGCCTTAGGTATGCAAATATCTTGATATTTAAAAAACAGCAACCCTTATCGTTCTTGTTGTTCTTGTTGTTGTTCTTGTTGCTGTTGCTCTTCTTCTTCTTCTCTCTTCTTCTTCTTCTTCTTCTTCTTCTTTTTCTTCTTCTTCTTCTTCTTCTTCTTCATGGTTAGGCGTTGGTCAGGCGTAGGCCCTACGCCAACGACGAAGCCTCAACATGCCGTCCCCAACTTGCTCTGTCCCTGATTTTGTCCACCTCATCTCTCATATACATGTTCTGTGCTATTAGATCTTCTTTTGTATTATCTTTCCAAGTCTTCACTTTTCTCCTTTGGCTTCTCTTCCCCTCCACATGTCCGTGCAGAGCTGCGGCTGGTAACCTTCTGTCTTCCATTCGCGTCACGTTCCCGAACCAAGGGAGTCTCTTTTTTCTCATATATTATTGTCTACCCCTGTTTCCTTTTGTCTCAGCTCCTTCCTAGTCACCTCGTTTCGGATCCTGTCTAAAATAATGATAACTTAATAATACAATAATAAATAAATAATAATAATTTAAAACACAACAATACTTACCTCCAACTCCTACGCATGAGATGGAGACATCGTCGTTGTGGGTGCACCCTCCGACGTCTCCGAGCGGTGAGTGCGGGCAGTCGTCGATTGCCAATTCAGTTCCAACACAATCAACGTCACTGAAGTGAATCGCTCTAGTTCCAGGTCCAAATGTATTCCCAAGGAATGTACCCTGGTTCTGGCTGCATAAACCAAAAGGAACCTCGTCTTCTACTTCAACACCGCATGACTGATTGTATGTGCTTATGCTATTATATGGGAGTTTGTGTCTGTGTTCCTACATGTAGGTATTTTAACCTTTATCATCCCATATACTGAAATCGTCATTCTATCACTTCAGAATTTCACTATGTTAGAGTTTACCGCCTAATTAGAGGCAATCAGTGAATTTTTAAAAATTAGTTGATGTAAGAATTATGCATACATTTTTGTATGTTCCCAAAGTGGAACGTTGGGTCACTTTGACTAGTATAAGCATCATGCATAATGTAAAAATATAACTTTATCCAAATGATGCAGATATACAATTTTGTAAAAGCTGCGATTCACAAAGGTTAATACCCCACCTCTACCCTAACTTTTACCCACCCCACCCCATGCCCACCCATCCACCCAGCCCCACCCTTCCACTCCAACCGACCCCATAAAATGCACAGGATATAAAATTTTTGAAAACTATTGTTTCAATTTGTTTTCAAACCGGTCCTACCGCGCCATTACCCTGACCGACCGCATCCAACAAAAACCAAACTTCAGTCCCCAGTCCCAACTCCGCCACTTCATCCAACCTTCCCCAAATTCGCCCCTCACATAGACCACCTGTCTGATGTAAATTTTGGTTTCTCGGTCAAAACTCTTTTTCACTTTGAACGATTGCTTCACTTCAATCCCACACCTCTACCGTCCAACCCTAACTCACCTCCACACAATTTCGGCCAACGCCACCCCATTCCCACCCCTACGCTCCGCCCCATTCTGTAAAATGCTCAAGATCTGAAATTCATAAAAATAATGATTCACTTGTTTTCACTTTGACGCTTTCTTCCCCCTTTGACCCCACTCGGTGCACTACAGCCACATATTCCAACCGCCCCCACCACACCCCACACCGCCCCATCCTCGCCCAAACCGCGCCCCAACCCCGCCCCACTCCACACCGCTCCTAAACAACCTATTCGTATGAGTAAATTTCGATTTTTCGTCCAAAACTCCTTCCCACTTCGTCCCACCCGGTTCACTTCAGCCCATACACAACCGTTCGACCCCACCTCGCCTCCACCCCAAGTCAGGCATACCCCACCTTCATATCCCACCCCTCCATGCCGCCACACCCCGCAAAAGGTTCAACATATGAAAGTCATGACAAAGATAATGTTTCACATTGGTTTCACCTTGGTCCCACCGCATCCTGCCCCGGCCCCATCCCACCAATATCCAACTCATCCCCACCATACCCTGATCCCCACACAACCCACCATATGGAAAAACAGAACAATAATATGTACTAATCAGAACTCAAATTTACGTTGAAAACATCATGCCACAGAGAGCCAAACGCACTGTTCAAACTGCCATAACCCCAAACAAGATAATCACAATAATAAAAATAATTTTAAAATAGCCCTAATAATAACAATATTAGGCACAATACTACTACTACTACTATTAATAATAGAATTCATATTCATATCAGAATCACAATTACTATCAATGTAAATTTTGGAGCGAGCATGGCAAATTTCAGTATAACGCAAAAATATTGATACAAGTAGCGAGAGTGACCCAACGTTCCCAAAATGGAGCATATGTAAAATCAGCTGCGTCGCTCACTCGTAAGGCACTACCATTAAAATATTTGACTATATGTAGGCACAATAAACACAATTAAACCCAAATAGACGATAAAAGCAATTAATTATCATGCATTTGTAACCTAAAATAATGTTAAAAATTTATTAGCATAAATGTCATTTTTTGACAAAATTGCATCAAAATAATTATTTTATTTAGCTGCAACAGACTTGAAGTAGAAGTAAATAAACACGCCCCCATCTTTGGACGAGTAAATGAATATTTATTAGATGACTTACAGCAGGATTTAGCGTCCCCCGAATTTTTTAATAATATGTTCCACTTTGGGAACGTTGGGTCAATAAAGGTTAAGCATGCATGTATGAATTTAGCCTGTATAATACTGTAGACCGAGTCTGTATAATTTATATATGCATGCATGTGTGTATGTATACATACATAAGCTTATACTTTGTATGTATAATGTACGTCGTACATGTACTGTATGTCGTGGTTTCGTAGTGACTTCACTTGGAATTACTTCACAACCCTCTTAAATAACGCAGCGCTTGTTAATGGGTTGATTCCATGAGATTTGCTCCCGAGTATCGCTATATTTGAGATAATTGCAGTTGACGTTTATGCTATA
This sequence comes from Lumbricus terrestris, assembly GCA_949752735.1. NCBI lineage: Eukaryota > Metazoa > Annelida > Clitellata > Crassiclitellata > Lumbricidae > Lumbricus > Lumbricus terrestris. The sequence continues at coordinate 22,571,207 of OX457048.1, forward strand.
ATGGCGGCCGGTGTCACGAATAAAGTTTCTGCACACACAGTAACTGGTAAAAAATTCGTATTTCATTTTATTGCATTTTTACGCTTAAGATGTTATCTTGAATGGTCTGAATCTTGAACTTGAGGTGTTTCCGGATGAGTCGGGCAATCGTATCTTGCTCAACAATACTGACACTGACCCAGACTTAAACTATTTCACAAATGCGACTTGGAACAGTCCCTACTCCACATTCCCCTGTTGGGAGGCTAAGTTCGAGTCTATTGAAGCTAACTTTTCAGTCATGCACATTAATTGTCGTAGCATGGTGCATAAGCTAGATGAAATCCGTGAGTTCTCAATCAACTGCCTGCCTCTATTCTGGCTCTGTCAGAGACTTGGTTGGAGTCTGAATTGGAGGATACTATTAATGTACCTAACTACAAATTTATACATAAGTCTAGAGGGAGGAATCGAGGAGGAGGAGGGGTGGGTTTATTTGTTAGGGATACCATTAAATTCCAATTGTACGAAGAAAAGAGAGAACATAAAACTTATGAGGGTCTTTTTATCAAAACTTATTTACCTAATGCAACTTGTTTAGTAGGTGTCTTGTATAGGCCCCCAGGACAAAACTTAGTAGAATTCAATACTGAGATTTTTTAAAAAAAATTTAATATTTTTTTATTTTTTTTTCTCAACCAAAACAACAAACAGGATACAATTATGGCATTGAATAATACATTAACATTATTTGGTGAAGAAGGGGAGACCCAGAAGGGATAGAAAATCCCGCTGATAGGGCCACCCATAATTCATGTAAAATATAACAGAAAAACATGACAGAACAATCAATTGTAGGAATAAAAAAAATGATGAGGGAGAGAGAAAAAATATTAAGCAATCGAAATTTCTGTATATAACGAGAGAAAAAAAACAACTCTTAACTAATGACTTAACTAAATACTTAACTAAGGGCTTGGCGAAACCACTGAGCAAAAACCATAACCATTACATATCAGGAAGTGTGTTAAGTAGATAAAGGCGAAGTTTATGCTTAAATAATCTTGTGTTAGGTAGGGAATGAAGATATGTAGGGAGAGAGTTCCAACATTGGGAGCCAGTATATTGTATAGAGAATCGACGAGTGTTAGTATGTGCGTAGGGAAGGTCATAAACAGTTAATTTTCTAGTTGAATAAGAGTGGCGATGAGAGGTATGGTTAAAGAAATCATTAAATACAAGTGGTAATAGGCCATGGTTATAGCGGTACATAAACTCTCCTATTTGCAAGTGAATAATTTGATCAATCTTTAATAATCCAAATTTCTTGAAATACAGAGCGGTGTGGGCTCGGCGAGGAATATTAGCTATAAAACGGATTGCATATTTTTGAAGGGCTGATAAAATTAGATTTGTAAGTAGACGTCCAAATTAAATTACAGTAGGTTAGATAAGGATAAATAAGAGAATAGTATAGCATAGACCGGAGAGAGACAGGAATCAGTTTAGATGAGCGAAATAGCACACCAACAGTCTTAGCAATTTTGCTAGAGATATTATAGATGTGTTCCTTCCAATTTAGATGCTGGTCAATGTATACACCCAAAAATTTTGTGGAAGTCACTTGGGTGATAGGAGTCCCTTCAATAAGTAGAATAGGAAGTTCATTGGGATATTTTTTCTTATGGGATCTGAAGAGGATGTAGTTGGTTTTATCCAAATTTAGAGTAAGTTTATTAGATCGAAACCAATCAACGACTCGGTGAAGCTCAGAATTTACAGTGTTGAATAGGGTATCAATAGATTTATCAGAATGAAATAAGTTAGAATCATCAGCAAATAGCACAAAATACATGGAAGGCGATACATTTGGTAAATCATTAATATAGATTAAAAATAAAAGAGGTCCAAGTTAGATCCCTGAGGGACACCGTGAGAAATGAGTTGTAGATCAGAATTACAATTATTAACAGAAACCAGTTGAAAACGATTTTCAAGATAGCTAACAAACCATTGTAATTGTGTCCCTCTAATTCCATAGTTATAAAGTTTTTTGATCAAAATATGATGATTTACAGAATCAAAGGCTTTAGCTACATCAAGGAAGATACCAAGGGAGTATTCGTTATTTTCAATTGCATTAGAGATTTTGTCTTGTATGCTTAGAAGGGGCATGTAGGTTGAATGACCCTGTTGGAACCCATGCTGAGACTGAAATAGTACGTTCTCTTTTGATAAAAAAAACTATCTAAACGTGCGTACATTAATTTTTCAAATATTTTAGCGAAGAATGGGAGTACAGAAATCGGTCTGTAGTTAGAAACATTGTCCCTCGGGCCCTTTTTATGAATGGGTATGACCTTGGCAGTTTTCAATGCAGAGGGGAATACTCCAGTGGTAAATGAGCAATTGACAATAGACAGAGATAGAGATAGAGGTACTATTCTCCAATATCGTCAAGGGAACCCAAGATATTTTCCTACTAGGTGATTTTAACATTGACCTGTTGAAAGTAAATGAACATAAAGAAACTAATATTTTCTATAATAACTTGACTTCTCATCACTTTTTCTCAGCCATCACGAAACCCACTCGTATCACACCAACCTCATCTACTTTAATTGATAACATATTTACTAATGCCTGGTCTAGTCTGATTGATTCGTCCATTATCATCTCTGACTTGTCTGATCATCTGCCAGTATTCGCCCACTTTGCATTTGGTAATTACAAGAGAAGTTTTCCGAATTATTATGACCATCGCATAATCAACGAGGAAAGATCAGAACAATTTGAAACCCTACTTGCTGATAGTAATTGGGATAATGTCACCACTGCATGCAAAAATGGAGATGCTGACGGGGCGTATGAACTGTTTATTGAAAAATATAAAAACGCATATAATCAGGCGTTCCCGAAAGTGTCTAAAAAAAGTAACGCTAAGGTGCCTAGGTATAAGCAACCCTGGATGACTGCTGGGCTCCTCAAATCCAGCAAGAAGAAAGCTTCATTGTAGCCTACTTAAAGTATATAAAAAATCCAAATGCTCATAATAAAAATAAATTTATTGTATACAGGAATAAATTTAAGACTATTAGAGTCAAAGCAGAAAAAAATTACTATGCATCCGAATTCAGCAAATATAAAGAAGACCTAAGGAAGACTTGGAAACTCATTCGCTCCATAATGCAATTGGAGAATAAAGAGACAAAAATCGAATCGTTAAAAATTAACGGAGAAAATGTTAAAGATCCGGAAAAAATAACCAATAGCTTCAATAACTACTTCACCAACATAGCCCATTCTTTAGCAAAGAAAATACCAGATTCACCTCTCCCTTACTACAGTTACTTACAGGCCCCTCGGCAGAATTCCATGGGTCTCCTAATGGTCTCCCCTGAGGAAATTATGGATATTGGCCGTGATATACGTTTAACGCATAGCAAAGGTGTTGACGACATTGACCCCTGTATCGCTGCCCCCAATCTTTCCTTAGTTGCTAGACCTCTGGCTGAAATAATAAATTGTTCCTTTAGTAATGGGATTGTTCCACAAGCCATAAAAATAGCTAAAGTGGTGCCTATACTAAAAAAGGGTGATAAGGACAATGTAATCAACTACAGACCCATTTCCGTTCTTCCTTACTTCTCCAAGTTCTATGAAAAACTTATGTATAATCGACTCTATGGTTATGTTAAAAACTCTAACATCATTTATCCATCTCAGCATGGTTTTCAACCGGGTCACTCCCCCTACATGGCCTTATTGAGTATGCAGGACATGATTTCAAAGGCTATTGAAAACAACGAATACTCAGTGGGAGTCTTTTTCGATCTCGCTAAAGCGTTTGATACCGTAGACCATAATATTTTGCCTAAAAAATTAGATTACTATGGAATTAGGGGGACACAGCTCAGATGGTTCGCCAGCTATTTTGAGAGCCGTACACAAAGAGTTCTCTGTAATGGTGTCCGATCTGAGCTAGGGATGATCAAATATGGAGTTCCCCAAGGTTCCAACCTCGGACCACTTCTCTTCCTTCTTCATATTAATGACTTGGCCAATGTCTCTCCTACAATGTTTTTCATTCTGTTTGCTGATGATACCAACGTTTTTTTTACTCCAATAGCTCTTGGCAGACGTTGTTTCAGACTGTGAACATTGAGCTGTCTAGCATAGCTGCTTGGTTTTCTGCAAATAGACTCACCCTTAATTCTGAGAAAACCAACTTTATTTTATTTAAATCCCATCGGAAAATAAACCCCAGTAGTAATCTTTGTTTGATTATTGATGATGTTTCCATCAAGCAAGTTGAGTCGACGAAATTCTTAGGTGTGCATATACAGGGTGGCGCATAAAAAACCGGACTATTAATTTTTGCAATTACATCGCTTGAATACTCAACGTAATTATAGCCTTAAAACTATCATTAGACAGAAATGACACAGAAAAATGGCATTGTTTTGGCATTTAATATAACATTGAATGAACTGTAAAATTTCAGAATTTTCTGAATGCGTAAGAAATTTCAGTCAAAGCGATGTTCAATATGTCCTCCGTGTGCTGCGATAACCAATGATAATCGCTTGCGAAACTGTCCAACTGTTGATAGTGTTCTCGCTGATTTCGTCCCAGCGTGCGGTCAGAACTTCTTTCAAATGTTCAATATCTCGAATTCTCTGCCTGTAGACAAGCTGCTGAAGCATTCCCCAGATGGAATAGTCTACGGGATTCATGTCCGGACTGTTCGGTGGCCAATTTTCTGGTTCAATAAAGTCTGGAACGTGAGCAGTGTGAAAAGCAACTGTTTTTCGTGAACGATGAGCAGGTGCTCCATCCTGCTGGAAAGTGAAATTGTGACCAGAGTGAGCTATAATGTCTGAACAGTTCTACGAGATATAGGCTACCAGTTTGACGTTCAATTTCTCTCGGAGATTTGCTTGTTCCCGGTTGGCCTTCTTGACTTGAAATCAGTTCCTCGACCTTCGCTACGTTGTCAGCCGTACGAACCGATCGCGGTCGACCGCTAGCTACCCTGTTTTCTTTTAGTGTCGCCAGTTTCGTCGATCTTTTTAATCAAATCATTCAACGTACTTCGCTTCTATTATCGTTGTGGGAATTCTCTAATCATTCGAAGCGAACCCCCATCTTTTTTCGAGTCTTAACGCACGAATTAACGATTTATCATCAATTGTCAACAGACGCTTCGCCATGACGGTACAAAGAATAGTACTGTTAACGCCATAGAATATTTGATGTCATTTCTATTTTATGTAGCGCTCTCATTTTTCTGTGTCATTTCTGTCTAATGATAGTTTTAAGGCGATAATTACTTTGATTATTCAAGCGATGCAATTGCAAAAACTAATAGTCCGGTTTTTTATGCGCCACCCTGTAGATCAAAACTTGACCTGGAAAGTTCACATTAATCAAATTGCATCTAAAATTGCTAAGAATATTGGTATTATTTCCCGCATTGCTTATATCTTACCAAAGACAATTAGAATGAATTTATACTATACCCTCGTCTACCCTTACCTTACGTATTGCAACCTGGTTTGGGCATCGACATACGAATCTAGGCTTCATAAACTAATTATCTTACAGAAGAAGGCTGTTCGTATAATAGCGGGTATTCGTAAATGGGAACACACTGGCCCTTTCTTTAGTGAGCTTCATCTCCTAAAAATAAACCAGATAAAGGATCTCCAAATTGGCGAGTTCTTCTTTCGACTCGAACACGGTCTCCTTCCTTCGGTATTCCAAGGGTACCTCCCTCACGCCTCTGACATCCATTCACATTTCACTAGAAATACATCTGCATATCGCCCTGTCAGAGCTCAATCTAACACTAGGCGTTTTACTGTTAAATCTTATGGCGCTCAAATGTGGAATAAAATACCAATTGATATTCGTCAATCCAGTAGTCTGCAGGTTTTTAAAAAGAGACTTCGTGTTTTTCTTTCCTCCACTAAGTCTACTTAGAAGTGCACATGACCACTTGTAGTTAAGGTTCTACTTAAGTATATAGTTAAGTTTGTTGCTCTACATGCTATTTGCAATTTAAACTTTTTGCAATCTGTCATCACCTAATTTGATTTAATTGTTTCAAATTTTTTTGCTATCTTGTACAATATTTCTTGGTATTTTTTCTTACTTGGGTGACCCTCCCCAGCGGGATGTCAATCCCTTTAGGAACCCCCTTTGTAGCCAATGCATGCATATTTTCTGTTTTTGATGTCATTGTTTTCTGGTTGCAATAAAGCGAATTGATTGATTGATTGATTGATTCTTCATGTCGTGTTAGTGTTACTGGTTTCCGAAATTCTATGTTGCTAAAAATAAATTTTATGTTGTCAAAACACAGTAAGTCGGGTATTTTTCATTGGCGATCAAGCCAAAACACATCACTGCGCTATGACAAGAGAATTTGCTGCCCTTACAAACGAACATCAAGCCAAAACGCAGTGCTGCGTTTTGGCTTAGCATAATCATTGTATAAATTATTAGGCCTACTAATACTGTCCTATAAGTGAGCTTTCTGCATTCTATTTCCGGTTTTGTTTGCAAGGCGCGTGAAATTAATTTATCAGTACGAAGTAATCTAGGCCTAAATGGGTTTCATATTTATTTCTTGAGTTTCAATTGTCTAATCATTAGTTGTAGGCCCTATTATATTCATAATGTTTCTAATTGCTACAGTTGTTAACTATAATTATAAATTATTATATTTTGGCGAATATTTAATATAATTATGTGCACATTGTTGTAATAATACTGCTACGCGTGTGTGAAAAATACACGCGCGGATGAACGGAGGGTAATAAATGAATGCTTGGTTTAATGAAGTTTTAAGATATTTTACTCTAAATAGAAGCCAAAATCGAATTATATTCATGTGGACGCCCTATTTTCAGTCATCTGTATAAAAAGTCCAGAATAAATATCGGTTGATCAATTTAATATTCAGGTAACCAGGTCAAACTCAACATGTAGGGCCTAGAAAATCTACTCTTTCACCAAGTTTTAATTTCTGCTTGTGTTAGATAACTGAGAGGTTTCCTGGGAGGTTTATCATCATTTATGGCATTATAAGCTTTGATACTGTTGCAAAGAGATTTTCTTGCTAAACCCTTTATATAATTTGAACTAAGCAACATGTTGGAAAATGTCCATGGGTGTCCGCAGGAATTTTTCTATGGGAGGGGGCGTAGACTTTTATATAGGCCTAATTGTCAGAGGGACTAAATAGGTTGTCGAAAGCAACCGATGACTCCACCTTCGACGCTTGCACCTTCTGCGCTGGCTCTCTCTCGATCCTCTGTCACGGAACCCAGAATGCGACAAACCATAGACATTCATTGTCAAAGCTGTTATGATAGCCTAGTGAAATTTTTAGGTGACTGAAATCTGACCTTATAGTCTTAAAATAACAATTGTAGGCCAAATCGTCTGGGTTCTGATATCCAAACTGATTTATCACTTCATCATTCATGAATCCGCATTTGCTGTCTAAAACTGTTTCCGAAGTAGCCTACGATATAGGCCTACATGTACGGTGCGTGGTCGATTGATCACCGGACGGTTGATCACCGGACGGTTGATCACCGGACGATTGATCACCGCGGACGTTTGATCATCGACCGATTGATCACCGGACGATTGATCACCGGACGATTGATCACCGGTCTAGTGGTCATTGCAATTTATTGACTAAGGATGAAAGAGAGATGTCTTCATTACCGCTAGTAAAGATAAACATTTATATTAAATGATATGACACTGACTCAATCTACCACATACTGTATTAAATTTGTAATGAAATTGTAAGAAATGAAATGTAAAAATATACTGAAACGGCAAGCGTTATTAAACTGGTAACTAATCAGATAAATATGCAACTTCACACAAGTATAGGCTAAGCAAGAGTATTTGCTTATTCTTTTTACAAACCCCTTGGTATACAACAACAAGAACTGAGGGTTTTTGGGTAAAGCATAAGACAAGCCAATCAGGTCTAATTTGACGCAGCACTTTGTTGGACTGCGATAGGTCTTTAATTGTAAAGAACAAAAGACGTTTATTTGGATGCGTACTTAATATTCTGATGTGCTATCTGCTGTGTGTAAGCTTATATTTAAAAATTAACAGAATCCGACGATGTTTAGATCTATATTTACTAGCGGCAACTACGACATTTCTCTTTCATCCTCAGTTAATAAATTGCAGTGACCACTAGACCGGTGATCAATCGTCCGGTGATCAATCGTCCGGTGATCAATCGGTCGATGATCAAACGTCCGCAGTGATCAATCGTCCGGTGATCAACCGTCCGGTGATCAACCGTCCGGTGATCAATCGTCCTAGAACCCACCAACAGACTTGGCAATTTTGCTAGAGTTGCTATTTGTGTGCTCCTTCCAATTTAGGCTAGATGCTGCATGGCTAATGTATACGCCCAAACTTTTGTGTATGCTATATGGGTGATAGGAGTCCCTTCAATAAGTAAAATACGAACTCAAAATTTTAGCCTACATACATATTATATAGCGCTTTATGAATTTAGTTTTTACGATTACGGTTATAACGTACTCAAACCCAAGACTGACGCAGGCGACTTGTGCATCAATGTCCGAGAATCCGACATTGCAGACCGTTCCCCATGCACCGTCGATGGCCAACTCAAAGCGACCCTGCGTCTGGTCAGGTCCACCGACGAGTCTCACAGCGTAGTCTATGAACAAAACAAAGAAGAACTGGTCTTGAACTACAGAGGCGTTGGAGAGCAGGCCATAGAGATATGGCCGTCGGGGAGAGTAGCCTATTCCAGGGAGCAAAGTTGTATATTGTTCGCACGGGACTAAGGAGGACGCAGAAAGCCACCGATCGCGTCAGCTTCGACCATCATTACCGCGATTATGGGTCAGAGGCGAATTCCAACAGGCGCAAGCGCATTTTTAAGCATCTGCATGATTGCGGTCTGAGATCCCGCCCTCAGCTAGACCTTAGACCTTAGTCCTTCCCGTGCATGACTGCACATCGGGCAACGCAGCCTCTCCATTCTCCTCTGTCCATCGCCACCTCTGCAGCATCCCCCAACGTCATCTCCAGACACGGTAGATATTCAGATAGAGCATGTGTAAAACACGCGTCATTCACTGACACGTCGGAAAGCAGCACAGCTACAAGAAAAAGTCTCAATTCTTCTATAAATCTAAACTTTGTGAATTGCTTCAATTTCTGTAATCCTATATCTCGACGTCTATTTGTGAAAAACTGCAAGATGTCTATATGTTATTTATCATTACATTTTATGTTAGCTTTGATAAAACTCAAATGTGAAAAAGTATGCGGGAGCAAATGTTTCTCTTGCTCCATTGCGGAAGCTCATTTCTAGAGAGCATTTCTGGTTATAGAAACGGAGCTAAACACCTGTGATTTTTCAGCATGCTTTTATTCATCTGAACTTTTCAAGGCGCATTTTGGGAACCTATTAAAAAGTGCTAAATCGCTGCCGTCATCATGAGAATCGTCTTCAATATTACCGTCATTATCGTCACCATATTCATTACCACCACGTGGGGCGCGGTGGTGTAGTGGGTATGTTCGTCGCCTTGCAGCCTGAGGGTTGTAGGTTCGAAACCACCTCAAGTCACCGCGTTGTGACCTTGGGCAAGTCCTTCACTCGCAATTGCTCAGCGCTTCGGCGTGAAACTCCAATGAGTAGCGAGCTTGAATGGGCGCTGTAACAAGTACGCCTACAAACAAAACCGTTATCATATTTATCATCTTCGTCATCGACATCGTCGTCATCATCATAATCATCATCACATCATCGTTTTTGTCATTTTTTTCGTCAGAGTCGTCACATTATTAACATCATCATCGGCATATAGCTTCTTCGTGATCCACAACACGATCATAATCATCAAAGCAGTCGTTTGAAAGAATTGAGCGTTTTTCAACGAACCGATAAAAGGTGTAGCGACGTCGTTTCTTCCTTCAGGAACCAGATCCGCTAAAACAATTAACAAGAAATTTATTAGAAATTAATTCACACTATTAGGGCAAAATTCTGATCGACAAGTTGCATGAATGTATGTTTGTTTTCTTCGTCTAACTGAATCGATGCATGCCAGTAATTATAGATTAGTTAGGAGAACGCTAAGTGAGGGAAGACGTGCAAGCTCCGGGTTCAAACTTTGATATCAACTATAGGAAGACTATATTCCTCAAGTTAGTTTGTAGGCCTATATCATAGCGCCGCTTCAAGATTTATATTCAGAGGCGCTCCCGACTACAGCGTGGACACTGAATCGAAGTCACACGCCGAAGCGCATTAGCAATTGCGAGAGAAGGTCTTGTTCAGGGTCCCTACTCGGCGGCCTCAGTTGGATTCGAACCTGGGACCTTCCGGCTCCAAGACACCGGATATACCCCTACATAACCGCGCTCCATTAACCTATGAGATTCCTATTAAGCGTTAACCTGTAATTATTGTCTAGAAACTCTTCCGCTCATCCATTTATTTGGCAGTTTCTCGCATTTAACTACATGTACATGTATCTCCCATTCCATCTATTCTTTTATTCTTCCCAATACATTTTGTTTCACTCAAGATTGAATACCGCTCTATATTATTTTAAATTTTGGGTTTCCATATGATTCTTTCCTTCCTTCATCCCTACCCAATTCCAAAGATCGAGGGTACGTACCATGCGTATTCTATTTTGTGAAAGCCACGTACGTATTTTAACGTACCATCTTTTAGGGTACGTAAGCAATATAAAAAATACGTTAGCCTCGTCCTTACTCATTATAAGAATGTTAAATTTAATTTAAGCAAACAATGACAACCCAGTATACAGCGTAGTGAATTGCTGCAATGCCATATTGTAGGTCTATGTTTATCCAGCATACATTGCACTTAATGCGCTAATGTCAGTCAGTCGGCTCAGTTCTGCTGCAGCACTTCAAAGTCATGGCTCTCGGTAGCACACATCAGTAATCTTATCAATGAGCCTTGTGTCTTCGTAGATGAAGACTAGCTTTTCCATTGTGCTGGGCTTGAGACTACAACGCCGCTTACTCTGAGCAAACCCGAACAAGCTACAGTTCCTCTCCGCCTCACTCGAGCTCGCGGTCTGACAGAACTCGAACCGCAGTGCTCTGTAGCTCTGGGTCCCTCGCTCCGAAGTTGACCCACCATTGGTATGCTGGCTGCCTTAATTTTTCACATTAAATTAATTATAAGCAAAGAATTTACCGATTTAAATTTACTGCTACGCTACGGGAAGTACCGGTTTCAATGATGCATACTGCTGACGTCAGATTATACGTAGGCTATGGATCACCGAGTAAATCATAAATAAAATTTTCGTGTATGGTACGTACTATATACCTGTAAAATTTGGATAACCAAACATTTTAAAGCGAGTACTGCATATTCTTACTGTTCAAATCATAGTTGTAAAAAAACTTTTTTTCGTTTTTTATTATCTCCCAAAAACGTCGTTTTTTTCCTTTTTTCTTTTTCCCATCGGTTTTTATCGTTTTTTATTTTTTATGTAACTTTTATTTATCTATTTACTGCCTATTATTATTTTCCTTAGTTTAATTTTTGTCTGATATTCCATGTATGTTTTCGCCGTACTCTTAAAGATTCAGCTAACTATAGTGTCATTATGCAATTGTTTAAGTCCTCATTTGAGAAATACATGTAGTAGGTCTCTACAAGAAATGAAAATTGTAAGAGTTATTTTGATATAAAATTCTTGGGCCTATAATTAATATATATAAGTAAAAATTTTAAGTACAAATGTACAATATATAATTTAGTACACATCCATGGTCTTAGCTTCTTATTAGATTTTATTTTTGTTATGTCGATCAGCATGAACTTATGTGGACTTATCTTTACAATTTAAATTTGAAAACATTTCGATACCTTTAATTTTTCTGAATTTCTTACTAAACCAAAGTTATAAGAAACAATATCTGTGGTAAGTTAATGCTACATATACCAATAAATTTTGGCCTAATAATAAAGTTGTGTTATTTGCAGATTAAGATTAACTTGCATAAGCAAGGTTTTTAAGCTTTAAAATGATGCTTCATATGTAACAAAGGCAAATTATTTTTCGTTTCCGTTTTTTGTCGTTTTTTATTTTTTCCGTTTTCCATTTTATTTTCATCGTTTTTACATCTATGGTTCAAATAATATAGTCTTTGAATGCGAAGGATTGAAAATGATGCTAAGTTCACCTTTCGCGCATCTCAGTTCTTGCTTGCCAAAATACTCATATACCAGGGAAATTGGAGACTATTATTTTGATTTGACCATAGAATTAACCGTATTACCGTGAAGGAATGAAAATGACGCTAAGTCCGTCAATTCTTGGCTTTGGTATGTTTGAGAATACGCAGCAATGCAAGAAGCGATGGAATGAGGGACGGAGGGAGGGTTGGAGGAAGGAAGGATGCAAGTAGGAAGGATGAAATTGGTTCATTATAGGTGCAGTTAACCAGTTTTCGACAATTCTTAGTGTTTCAATGTATGAGAATACATGGTAATGCACACTCCAATGGAATTAGAAATGGGTGAGGAGGGAAGGGAGGAAGGAAGGATGGGGTATGGAAGAGTAAAAGACAGACTTTTAGCTGCATTGTTCGTATCTTCATTAATACTTAGCGTTTCAATGTTTCAAAATACTAAGTGATGCACACTTCAACCGAATGAGAAATGGGGGAGGGAGGGATTGGGAAGGAAGGCTGAGGTATGGAAGGATAAAATTGTGTCCTATAGCTACGTTGTTCGTATTTTCATTAAGACTTAGCATTTCAATGTTCGAAAATCCCAAGTAATGCATACACCAATGGAATGAGAAAGGAGGGAGGGAGGGATGGAAGAAGGCAGGATGTGGTATGGAAGTATAAAATTGTATCCTATAGCTACATTGTTCGTATTTTCATTAATACTTAGCGTTTCAATGTTTGAAAATACCAAGTAATGCACACGCCAATGGAATGAGAAAAGAAGGGAGGAAGGGATGGAGGAAGGGAGGGAGGGATGGAGGAAGGGAGGATGTGGTATGGAAGAATAAAATTGTGTCTTACAGCTGCATTGTTCGTATTTTCATTAATACTTGGCGTTTCAATGTTTGAAAATACCAAGTAATGCACACTCCAATGGAATGAAAAATGGGTGAGGATGGGGTAAGAAAGAGTAAAAGACGGACTTATAGATGCATTGTTCGTATTTTCATAAATACTTAGCGCTTCAATGTTTGAAAATACACTGTATTGTAAGATTCATTGGATTGAGAAATGGGGGAGGGAGGATGAATGCAAGGAAGAGTAAAATTGAGTCATTATAGTTCCATGATCGATTTTTCATCAATTTGAGAACATGCGCTCATACAGAAATGCGTAGAGTGAGGGAGGGATGAAGGGTCCTAAGCGATAAAAAGAGAGAAAACTTGCTTTTTCTGAGAAATATCTCGTTTTTTGAGAAATAGTGGATTTTGGAAAAAAATTGGGTTTTTTCTATGTGGAAAATCTTGGTTTTTTAATTTTTTATTTTGACGTATCCTGCTTCTTTTGCTTCATAAAATTCGTCTGCGCTGCGGCGCCTTAGAGATTCTTATCGCGCGTAGCAAACCATTACCGCAGGGCACATCATTAACGAGCTCTTAATCACACAAGTATGCAGACGGACGGACAGACGGACAGGCAGACTGTCCGTCTGCCTGTCCGTCTGCCTGTCCGTCTGTCCGTCCGCACATGCGTGTGACACACATACATACAAAGAACAATACGATTTCAGGAAGGGTCTAGAAAATTATGGAATATGACGTCACTGCATATCATGAATATTAATTAGGGGCGTGACTAATTGCTTTTTAATGACACAGACACACACAGAAAAACCCACAAACACACACACACACACAGACAAACAAACAAACTGTCCTCTTACCAACTATAGAACAACTACTGGTACGTACGTATATTAGCGTATTCCATTTTAGGAGTACGCGTACCCTCGAGCTATGCCCAATTCCCTTCCTTCTTCTTTAGTCATTCATCCGTCCATTCAGAGCCTGTATAATATATTGCCGGTCTACAAGAAAACTGCAACACGCAGAAGTGCTCCCAGCCCAATCTTTGTCAAAGAAGAGCAGTTTTCATATGTTTATTTAAAAAATGTCCAAGCAGAGTCTATACGCGCTGATCAAAAGTGGGGTCATTCTTCTTCCATCCGATGTTTTATTTCACGATTCCTGATCATGCGAAATATTTGACCAACCTGTACAAAAAGCAAAGAGCGCGAAGCAACAAGCGACGTAACCAAACGTTCCCATGTCTAAAGTAGCTCTGTGAAGTGCGAAAGTCGGTCAACAGCAATATATACTATTTTCTGTTCTATCCAAACCACAGTTATCATAAGAGATTAGATCGTCTGTGAGGGCCAATACCTCTGTCAGAAGGCCTGAAATTCACCGGTATGTGATTGGAACAGGTGTTTAACCCTCAACAGATAACGTCTAAAAACTGACGTAATAGCTCATTGCATTGCTGTTGCTCAATGCTATTTGGTCTCGATTAACTTCTTGATTGAACGACTTTACCACAAAGCTAGTAGCTTGTGTTACTACCGCTGGGACTCACAGGTATAGACTAATACTTTGATTGAATGTTATGAGCAGAAAAAACAGTTTTCAATACTAATACTTTGCATTAGTAAGCATTACTGTTAAATCGTACTACATAATCTATTTTCACCTTATGGGAGTAATGTTTTTGAGCAACTATGCTATACTGCCGTCATAAGCAAGAACCACGTATCTGCAAAAACCTAGTTCTGAGATAAACGCAAAAGACTAAATTCTTTTCAGCCAAGGGGAAAAATATTTCTATTCTTTCCTGCTTTAAACTAATAAATGTAGAAAAAATCAACCATTTTTATGGAAAAAATAATTTTAAATATTTTTGATCGTAAATATGGAAAATGTCGGTTAGTGTGTTCTTGCTTAGCATTACATACCGGCGATTGTGACCCATAAATGGCAAAAACAACGTATCTGCATAAAATCGTGCATAATTGTGCAGCAATTCAGAAATTTCCACACGCATAAATCTGTTATTATTATTTTAAGAGAGTCGACACCAGTTTTACAACTGTAATACCAGTTTGTACAGTTGTGAAACCAGTTTGTACAGCTTTCAGGCATTTTTTTAAATATACGACACCAGTCTGTATAACGGTGTTAACCAGTTTGTGCAGCCACCGAACATAATATTAAAAGATAAGACACCAGATTTTGTAGCTGTGAAACCAGTTTGTTCAGCAATCAAGCATTTTAAATAATATGAAACCATCTTGTGCATCCGTGGAACCAGTTTGTACAGCCGTGAAAGCAGTTTCACCACTATTAGAGATAGTTTTAAAAGACCAAACCAGTTTGTACAGCTGCAAAAATCGGATTGCACAAGCTATCGGGCATCATTTTGAAAGATATGAAACCAGTTTGTACAGTATGAAACCAGTTTATGCAGCTATCAGGCATGATTCTAAAGAAAAGAAACCAGTTGGATTTCTGTGAAACCAGTTTTAACATCCATAAGACAACTAATCCGAAGATACGAAACCAGTTTGCACAACTATAAAACCAGTTCTACAGCAACGAAACCAGTTTGTACAGCTATCAGGCATTATTTTAAAGATGAGAAACCAGCTTGTGAAAATGTGAAACCAGTTTGTACAGATATAAGACAATATTTTAAAAGAAACGAATCCAGTTTGCACATTGTGTGAAACAAATTTGTACGATTGCAAAACCAGTTTGTACAGGTATCAGGCATTATTCTAAAGATAAGAAACCATTATTCTAAAGACAAGAAACCAGTCTGTACAGCTGTTAAAAGAGTTTGCACAGCAATCGGGAATCATTTTGAAAGATATGAAACCAGTACTGTTGTACTGCTATGAAGCCAGTTTCTACAGCTCCCAGGGAACATTTTAAAAGATACGTAACCAGTTTGCAAACTATAAAACCAGTTTGTACACTGCGAAATCAGTTTGTACAGCCAACAGACATTATTTTAAAAGATACAAAAACTGTTGTACAGCATCGAAACCAGTTTGTACAACTAACAGATATATCTTGAAGATTCTAAACCAGCTTGCAGAGGTGTGAAACCGGTTTGTACAACTGTAAAACTAGGTTTTACAGTATCAGACATCATTCTAGAGATACGAAACCAGTTGAACAACTATGAAGCTAGTCTATCTAGCTATCAGACATTATTTCAAACGATATGAAACCAGTTTGTACAGTTGCAAAAACCAATTTATACAGTACTCAGGTAGCATTTTAAGAGATACGAAACCAGTTTGCAAACTACAAAACCAGTTTGTACACCGCGAAATCAGTTTGTACAGCCAACAGACATTATTTTAAAAGATACAAAAACGTGTGTACAGCATCGAAACCAGTTTGTACAACTAACAGATATATCTTAAAGATACTAAACCAGCTTGCAAAGATGTGAAACCAGTTTGTACAACTGTAAAACAAGGTTTCACAGTATCAGGCATCATTCTAGAGATACGAAACCAGTTGAACAACTGTGAAGCTATATAGTCTATCTAGTTATCAGACATTGTTTCAAACGATATGAAACCAGTTTGTACAGTAGTAAAACCAATTTATACAGTACTCAGGTAACATTTAAGAGACACGAAACCAGTTTGCAAACTATAAAACCAGTCTGTACACTGCGAAATCAGTTTGTACAGCCAACAGACATTATTTTAAAAGACACAAAAACTTTTGTACAGCTGCGAAACCAGTTTGTACAACTAACAGATATATTTTGAAGATACTAAGCCAGCTTGCAGAGATTTGAAACCAGTTTGTACAGTATCAGGCATCATTCTAGAGATACGAAACCAGTTTGAACAGCTAGTCTATCTAATTATCAGATATTATATCAAACGATATGAAACCAGTTTGTACAGTTGTAAAACCACTTTATACAGTACTCAGTTAACATTTTAAGACATACTAAACAAGTTTACAAATAATAAAACCAGTTTGCACAGCAGCAAAACCAGTCTGTACAGATATCAGGCATTATTATTTCAAATGGAAGATTATTGCAGTGATGACATTGTCTTTTACATACCTCTTTTACTGTTAGCAATCCCATGTAAATTTAAGACTAGGCAAAAAACAACGCAAGTGCAGATACGTGGTTCTTGCTTAGTACGCATCTGCGAATAACGCCTATCATACTAAGCAAAAACAACGTAAGGGCAGATACGTGGTTCTTGCTTATGATGCCATGCGGTTTCTGCAGATACGTGGTTTTCACACACGCTGGTTCCCTGTGATGGAATCGAGATAGGAGTTTCTCAATTTTTTCCAAGGTGTAGGACCATTAATAGATGCAGAATCTGCATCTAACTCAAAACGGCCAAATTTGCAGTTACGTGGTTCTTGCTTATGACGGCAGTATACTATTCCATACCTATATTCACTTTATGGGAGTAATAGCTTTAACTAACTGTACTATGATGATGATGATGATGGTGCTCTGCCCGAAGGCAGGTTCATTGGCTTTACGCCCCTGGGGATGAGATGAGTGAGGTGGTTTCCCGTTGCCTTCCCCACAGACAATGATGGGCAAGCAACTTGCCCAAGGTCGCTCCGCAGGAGCTTGCGCCCCTGCGTCCCACACGTGCTAGACCGAGATATCTAAATCTCTGAATGTCAACTCCCAGCCCGGGGCTTGAACCGCAGTCCGTTGCGACCAACAGACGAATGCAGCGCGCGCTTACCGGTGTAGCTAACTAGGCCAGTTTAAACTGTACTATAGTTGCACAATAACAGTTGTGTAATTACTTTACTATATTTGAGGCATAAGGCGCTGTTTGACTTATCAAGAGGATCACTATTTGATAGCATTTAATTAACAGTGTGCCCTCTTCTTCCTGTATGAGGCTTATGCTCTCCTGATTTGATCACTCTTCTAGTTAAGATAATTACTTAGTTCCAATGCTGTTAAAATATGATGACTTTTTAGTGATTATGTTTAGTAACCTTGAAGGTCATTATTTGATCTTTGCTTTTGTTCATCTGTTTTGTATTGGACTCACATGGCTACTTAGTCTATGAGTCTACATTTCATCACTTAACCTGTCATTTACTGATTGACCTATGGTTGTCGATCATGTCTTTCTTTCTTTCTTTAAGTTGCTATAACTGAATGTTTGAAAACTTATTTAGATACGACCATGAGTCTATATTTCATTACTTAACCTGTCACTCACTATCTGACCTTGGTTGCCCATTGTGTTTCTCTTATTAACCCTGTTATATCTGAATGTTTGATAATGTAAAGATTTAGGTCAATGGTTTCGGCTGCTGGACTGTCTGTCTTTTAGCTTGGCTAATTAGACTGTTCATTTTTCTCTTCCGGCTCATTTTATTCTATTTTGTTGTTCCTTTGTGTATCTTATAATTGATGAACTCTCGGCAAGTTGCGGATTTAAGTTGCTGTTCAGTATGCATGTCCTTAATTGTTAATCAAAATCATAAGCTTAGCTGCACGCTTTGTGGGAAGTCTTGCACTCCTCTTGTTCATCTGATGTCACTAATATATCAAGGGCCCCGTACCGTGATACTGTGATGAATGCAATTCCCTTTCACCTCCTGTGTCAACAATTGTACACTCAGGTAACACTGAACTAGACACACTGACACACCCTACTGTGACGAAGTTAGCTGATCTTCAGGCTGCTGCTAAACTTGAATTATTTGATACTGATGACTCTAATAGATCTCTACTAAACAACAAGAATCTTGACACATATGCTAATTTCTTCCCTAAATTAATGAAAGACTTTAAGTATAGAAGCCTCACTGACTTAAAGTCCAAGGTCTAGAAAGATACTTTTTCACTAGTGCATATTAATTGTAGAAGTCTATTACCTAAAATTGATGAAATAATTTGTTTACTAAACCAAATACCTACATCCGTCTTAGCAGTCACTGAAACCTGGCTAACTGACACTACTGCGAGTTCTAATGTCATTCCTGGATACAATTTTGTGTATGAAAATAGAAGGACTGGGCGTGGTGGTGGTGTGGTTTTCTTTATTGGAAAGGGACTCAAATACTCTAAAATTGACCACCCAAATAATTATAACACTTTTGAAATACAATTTGTTAATATTTCTCAAACTAAAAGTCCAGACATTGTCATCTGTGTTATGTATCGACCTCCAGGCTTATTAAACTTGGAACTTTTCAATAATGAACTGATCATACTTCTGGATCACTTGACATCCAATATATATAAAAGGAAAATAATCTTTATCACTTGTGATTTTAATGTTGAACTGCTATTAATAACCTCCCACTCACCTTCCAATGATTACCTGGAACTTATGACGGCTCACTACATTCTTGCTACATTCTTCCACTAATACTTCAATTAGAATCACTCCCACTTCAAGCACCTTTACAATAGATAAAATCTTTACAAACTCAGGCGAACATGTTATTGAATCTGCTATCCTAATGACATAAATTTCTGATCACTTACCGGTTATGACATGGTTGCATAATTTACCAGATCACAATTTGAACATAAGAAAAGTTGATATGATAAGGGTAGTTAATGATGATAATATCTCCACCTTTCAATCTTTATTATCTAATGTGGACTGGTCGCTGGTTCAGGCCTGGTTACTGTCTGGAAAATCACACTGCTGATGCATATTCTTCTTTCATAAAAATAGTGATACATAATTTCGAATTAGCATTTCCACTTAAACCTAAAAAAGGCTATAAGAAAAACACTTTTCAGCACCCCTGGATGACCCAAGGATTGTTACGAGCTATAAAAAGAAAGGAAACACTTTATATCACTTACATAAAGCACCATACCAATGATAATAAAACGAAGTATACTGAGAAGAGAAATAAATTTAAGGTAATTCGCAATAGTATAGAATCTACTTACTATGCGTACGAATTTGCTAAATATAGTAATGACATTAAAAATACATGGCGGGTAATTAAATCCACAACTGGAACTGAAAAACCTACCACAGAAATAAAAGAACTCAAAGTGAAGGATTCAACGACAAATGTCCCGAGTGATATGGCTAACCACTTTAATGCTTATTTTACTGATTTAGCTCACTCGCTTGCGCTGAAAATTCCAACGGTGGACCAAACTTTTAACGACTATTTGCCTCCATCTACGGTAAACTCCTTAGGGTGCGCTGACAAAACGGCACAGGACAAAACGGCGCCGACATAATGGCGCCGACAAAACGGCGCGGTAACAAAACGGAGCGGTAATAAAACGGCGCCGACATAACTGAACTAAAAAAACAGTGGCTTTTAGTAGTTTAATAGCAGAAGCAGCAAAAATATATTCTAAATATCAATCCAAAGTCCATTTAAATTACTATTATTTTTCATCAATCCAGATCCAATTTAAGCAAGAATATTTTCTTCAATCCAGCTTCCATTTAAGCAAGAACATTTTCTTCAATCCAGCTTCCAGTTAAGCAAGACTATTTTCTTCAATACAGCTTCCATTTAAGCAAGAATATTTTCTTCAATCCAGCTTCCATTTAAGCAAGACTGTTTTCATTCATCCAGCTTCCATTTAAGCAAGATTATTTTCTTCAATCCAGCTTCAATCCAAGCGAATTTTTTCCATAAATCCAGATTCTATTTTAAGGAAAAATGATTTTGTATCAATCCGACTTCTATTTTAAAGGCATACATGTATTCTGACTTGGATGTGCCCCTAGTTGCCGGAATCCGGAACTATATTCCATAGTCCTCAATTCGTCGTGAGTTTGCTCTTGAATATGCAAACAATAACTAGACGGGTATCAAAATCTTTCTACTGCACCGTATTGTCGGCGCCGTTTTGTCGGGGTACTTTGAATTGCGCCGTTCTGTCGGCGCCGTTCTGTCGGCGCCGTTTTGTCGGCGCCGTTTTGTCCTGCGCCGTTTTGTTACGGCGCCAATCCTTAGCCATTATCCCCATTTCACCAATGGAAATTTTCTCAATATGTAAATCTCTTAAACTCACGCATAGCGCTGGCTTGGATGATCTTGACCCGTGCATATTATCTCAGGTAATGGATATCCTCGCTATCCCACTGGCGGGAATAATAAACCGCTCTTTAAGACATGGAGTGGTTCCCTCTGAGATTAAAATGGCCAAAGTAGTACCAATCCAAAAAATAGGAAATAATAATGAAATTTCAGACTTCAGGCCCATTTCGATCTTACCTTATTTCTCCAAATTATTTGAAAAAAATCACGTATGACAGATTACCTTCTACTTTATCCATTACAGCATGGTTTTCCACCTGGCCATTCCACATCAATGTCCTTACTTGATGTACAAGATAAAATCTCGAAGGCAAATGATAATAATGAATTCTCTATAGGTATATTCCTGGACCTTGCCAAGGTATTTGATACGGTGAATCACCAAATACTGCTGGATAAATTACAGCATTACGGTATTAGAGGTATTAGAGGTGTTGCTCACAAAATTTAATGGTTGAAAAGTTATTTAGCCGACAGAACTCAACTTTCCTATGTAATGGTTCCTTGTCTAATCTCAAACTAAGCTTATATGGGGTTCCGCAGGGATCAATACTCGGACCTCTTTTATTCTTAATTTATATAAATGACATACCTAACTCGTCATCTTTACTACGATAATATATCCTATTTTAGGCTATTTGCAAATGACTCTAATGCATTCTTATCTTACTATTCCTATGATCAACTATAACCTAGCTAGCAAGGAACTAGCTCTTGCTAGTGATTGATTTAAAGCTAATAAACTTTCTCTTAACATTAGTAAAACTAACTATATTATCTTCAGGTCTCATAGAAAAACCATTCCAACTACTGTTAATGGATTATCAATTAATGGCCTTCCCATTCCTCATGTGGAATCTTCTAAGTGTCTTGGGGTCGATGTCGACCAACACTTAAAATGGAATGTTCATACCTATGAAATATCAACCAAATTATGAAGAATCTTGGAATATTAAGGAGAATCTCATACTTACTTGCTACCTTAATACAAAAGAACTTATATCATGCTTTAATTCAACCTTACCTGCCTTATTGTAATTTCATCTGGTCCTCAGCTTACCCTACACGAATACTAACATTAAAACCAAAAACTAATACGTGAGTTTTCTAGGTGGAAAATCTTGGGCTTTTTCTAGGTGGAAAACCTTGGAGTTTTTTTTTAAAATTTTGTCTCATCCTGCACGTTTTAGTTTTTGAAATTCGTCTGCGCTGCGGCGCCGTAGAGATTCTTATCGCACCCAATAAAGCCATTACCCGAGGGCACATCATTAACGACCGCTTAATCACCTACGTATACAGACGGACAGGCAGACGGACAGGCAAACGGACAGGCAGACGGACAAAAAGACGGACAAACAACAATAGGCCTTCTGGAATGGTTCAGAAAGTTCTGGAATCATGACGTCACTGCATTCATGAATATTAATTGGGCGCGTGACTATTTGGCATGCATATTAATGAGGTTTTCTATATAAAGGGGGCGTGACTAATGGATTTTTAATGGATTTTTAAATGATTTTTTAATTGCTGATAGAGAAAACGTAGTTACCCCACTACTCGCGGAGTTTGTATACCTTGGAGGGCTAATAACAGTGGATGGAGAATGTACGGAGGACATCAAGAGAAGGATCGGCCTAGCATGTGCGGTATTTGGTACACTTGGCAAAATGTGGAGGATAATGAACATCTCGATCACAACCAAGATGAAACTGTTTTGCCGGATTGTAAATCTCCTTCTCATATCGATCAGGGAGCGGTGGCAAAGTCCCGGAGAGGCAGATGGCGTTCCCCCGTTGAAGAGCCACAGAAATCCGCTGGAACAAGTACGTCGTTTCCATAGGGTCTTCGGTAGCAGAAGCAATTCTCCTCCCCAACTCTGAGATGAAATCCAGTCCTTCTTTACACCACGCGCCGCCGGTCTCCAAGGCGACCGAAACAAACGCGTGGGTACTGGTGATGGTGGAATACTTGATAGTTTTCGCCGCAGCTGCGCGTTCGGCGGCTTCCCCAGCTCCGATTGATGTGCGTGGAAGGTGAGACAGGGCAAAAGTGTCGGGCACTGTCACATCTCATGCTAGGCATCGACCTCGTGACCAAGGGATGATTGTCAC
Source organism: Lumbricus terrestris (assembly GCA_949752735.1). NCBI lineage: Eukaryota > Metazoa > Annelida > Clitellata > Crassiclitellata > Lumbricidae > Lumbricus > Lumbricus terrestris. The sequence goes on from OX457048.1 coordinate 22,594,449, forward strand.
GCCGTCTGGTCGCTTCCCGTCTTCTCTTAGTATACCAAGGGGTTCTTTGTGGGACGGGATTTTCACCCGTTCAAGAGCTCTCCATACGACGTCATTTATCATGTTATTATTATTATTGTTGTTATTATTATTATTATTATTAATTATTATTAGTATTATTAATAATTATTGTTATTATTATTATTATTATTATTATTATTATTATTATTATTATTATTATTATTATCATGATCATCATCATCATCATCATCATCATCATCATCATCATCATCATCATCATCATCATCGTCATTATTATTATTATTATTATTATTATTATTATTATTATTATGAAAACCATCATTTATTTCCAATGCAAACTGTGAAACGCCAACTGGCTGTGCCTGATGAACAGTGAACGCCTAGCAAAACACTAGCATAGTGTGTTAATAGTTTTCCCACAATTGCATACTAAATCTAAAGTAACAATGCATTCATTGTTAGTATGGTTGGTCATCCTCGATCCCGGTTGGTTGTGTGAACGTGCCCCTGAATGCTATGGCGTTGAATCTTTGAGTGCATATAGATAACCGTTGGAACAAGTGCACAGTCTCACGAGGGTCTCCAGAAACGGCGGTCATGCGACACCCCAACTCAATCAAGAATTCGCGTCCTGTTTACGGGGCCCATCGATTCGATGGCGACGGGGACGAAGTCGTGGGTGGCCGGAAGGGTTGAATATTTGACGCACTTCCGGTTTGCGGCGTGTTCGGCTGCCCCTCCAGGCATTGCTGCCGTAATGTTATTATTATTATCATTATTATTATTATTATTATTATTATTATTATTATTATTATTATTATTATTATTATTATTATTATTATTATTATTATTGATATTAAGCCTATAATTAAGGACTATTATTATTTTACGTATGCACGTCTGGTGGGTCAGGCCTCGTCTCCAGGGTGTGAGGCAAAAGTACCTTTGAAAGCGACCAGGTTGTAGCGTTGAATACAAATGGACAGTCGTTGAAAAAAGAAAGCTTGACGTCTGTCACCAGTGACAGAAGAGATGCGGCTGCCAATTTCATTTACGAAGTCTGAAGCTGAGGGATTGAGCGGACCCAATGTCTCAATTGCTACCGGCTAAAAGATGTAGGAAGGGGCAGCCCTCCGTATTTCTGCTCTTTGCGGAAGGCCCCCTGCACTGATGCAGGCCCGACCAAACCGCTCGGGTGGGTTATGTACGAGGCTGCACAAGTGTGGCATACCAGGCCAAGTACTTCCAACCTGACCACGGTATGAAAGTTGTCCGTCCGTCCGGCCTTTCCCCATCAGATCTAAAGAGACCCACCGGTTCTCTGATGCTTGAAAAGTCAGTTCTGAGGAGGGCACGCCAGATTCGTTCATTCATTCATTTCAGACACTTACATAGCACCACTTCAAGAGTATCTACTCAGAAGCGCTCCCGACCCAACCACGGCTAAAGAGAACAGTCTTAAGAGCAGAGTAGAACGTAGTCTCAAAGGCTCTAGGCATTAGACGTAGTTCCACACGGAACCCATTCCAGGTTGCAGGGCCGACGACAGAAAAAGGCACGGCGCTGCGCAATAGAAGTGCGTGACCGGGAGACAAGAAGCTCAGCCTGTTTAGACGAGCGGAGAGAGCCACGGCGCTGGATGCTTAGTGTGGAGCAACAGAGCTCCTGCAAATAGACAGAGGCCACACCCGCGACACAGCGCAGACCAAGGAAGATATCTGGTAAGTTACCTTTGTTGGAAAGGGAGCCAATGCAAGACGTCCCGCATATAATCAGTGACATGGCCGAATCTTGGGATGCGACCAACAAGGCATGCCACAGAGCGCAAGACCCAATCCTAGCACCCAACCCTAGTCACCGTAAGATCCACATAGAGGGCGCTGCAGTAGTCCAGATGAGTGACAACAAAAGAGTGGATTAGCGTCAAGGCAGCATTGAAGGTTAAGGAGCGGAGCACCACTCTAAGCTGACGCAATTTGTAGTATAGCAACTGCGGCATCGGAGGCTGATATGCCGCGTAAAAGTAAGTTCTTGGTCCAATGTGCACGAAAGGTCCCGGACAGCAGGTCCGGATTAACAAATGTGGGGGCCCTGTTCGGTAAAACTGGGGAGGCCCAAACCTTACATAAGCACGACAAAATGACTAACAATTCACAAGACGTGTTATATTCAACGAATCAACATTCGCCTATTATCAATTCATTACTTATATTATTTTTAACACCAATTATCAACAGGTCCTTTAATAATGTTAAACAGCCGATACATCTTTAACGGTTTAAGAATATTAAAGTGATTCATGGTCAGTCATTCTTCTGACCAGCGCACAGCACTCGTACAAGCAAGCAGTGCAGAAGCGATTTTATGCCCAAATAAATTCTTGGCTATGAAAATTTCTGGTAGACTTGCGGCAGAATAACGACCAGGGCAAATGGTTTTTACCAGGGCATTTGGCCTGATTTGCCCTTCTGTGCATGGCCCCACACTGTTTACAAACTAAAATATATTTTCGCGGTTATGCCAGTCAGTAGTAAACCCTGGCTCAAGCTCCATCCTGCTTATGTGAGCTTTCACCCAGGTGTCTGTCTCTCTGGACAGCCAGCCGCTCACTGCGCTCAGCTGCTCGTGAAGAATTCTTTGTTCTTTTTTCGAGTATTGTGACCATGCAACGACGAGCATTCTCGGTAGTGGGCACAGTTATCTTGAATAGCCTCCCCGTGGCTCTCTCGCTTCCCGTGACTCTTCTGGCTCTTTCTTTCGTCTTCTTAACTTTTTTTGACAACGCCTGCGTCGAGAGCGCCTCCCAGTAAAACTCTGAAGGGGCTCTATATAAATTTATGAGATTGATTGAACTCGCAAAAATAGAGTGCGTGCTGCATGTAGGTCTACTCAATGCTATTATTGGCACGCCATCTCATAGTGGGTAGTATAATATACTACCCATATTATTGTGGCGAACCAGGTCGCCACAAGCTATCTTATTTATTTACTTAAGTAAGGCCGCTATTTCTATTGCGAATTCATGGGTGCTATGCTTAGCGCGGATCGATGCGGTCATCGCTATATTTAGCTTCCCATGCATTTATGAGTGGAATATTCCGCCACGTGCGATTTCTGATTGGTTGGACATCACGCGATGTTTTTGGCGGCAGGAAGCGGCCTGCCTAGGCAAGTTGACGCGCAAATCCTAAGTCGAGCCGCAGAATCGAAAGAGGTGACACCTGCGTTGGTGGTAATTGCAATTTGAGGTAAAATTGTGGCTGTTTCCGACTCTGACCGTTTCCTGAAGCCCGGAAGACAAGGTTCTTTGGGTATCTGTTTACCGATGTGTGATGGTTGAATAATTTCGGCACCGGTTGAATAAATAATCGACATTTTACGGGGAAAGATCGTGACACTGGCAGGCGACGTGAAAACATTGTCTGGACAGGAAACGTGGGAGCGACTGTCCTAAATATCTGTTGGAACAGGAAAGTATCGCCACGCTATTTCTTGAGCTCGAGCCTGAATTAAGTTGTAAACTGATAAAAGTTATATTGTTATTTTTGGTTGAAACTGCATTTTGAGATAGAGGCGGTCTGTGTATTGACCCGATAGATTATGAATAAAACAAAGGCATAGGTTGTATTCGGTAGGCCTAAAATAGCGAACTTTATTATAACTCTGTTTTACTTGTGTGTAGAAATGATTGCTAATTAGTGACGAACAGTCACATGATTAATTCTGTAATAAATAATAAAGGCTAGATAAGAGAACTGTGAACTGATTATTACTGTTAACCTAAAAATGGACTCCGACAGTGATACAGACAATGGCATGGAGGCAAAGTCGGAAGAAGACAAGGGACATCCTAAAGAAAGTGTTGCTATAGGAACGACAGACAGTTCCACCGACTTTGACCCGATTTTAATGCACAAACAGATGACCCAGATAGAACAACTTATAGAGCGCTTGCATAATACTCTGACTACTTTAGCCGAAGAACTAAAGGTAGTTTCTATGCAACAAGACCGACTGAATTCCCGCCAGGAGGAAAGTGAAGCAAGGGTTAGGTCCCTAACCGGTGGTATAGTGGGTGGTGGAGCTTGGGGAAATGTTGAGGAGTTGAACCCAGATAAGTACCCATTTAGTGGGGCTGTCGTGATCTCAAAAGACACCGCAGACATATGTCCAATATCGGCTCATCCTGAGGAAGAAGGTAACCAGAGAAGCTCACACCCTAGGTTAGGATTTGAACCTGCTTCCTTTGGCACTAACGAAACCCTGCAGGGTAAAGTGAGGCCCATCACTGACACGAGAACCCTTGACCTAGGACACAGCAATCCTCAACCGCGTACGACCGAGCGCGCAACAATATCACTTGAGTTCCGATCAGGTGATGTAGGCCCTATTAAGTGTTTAGATAAACAATAAAACGTAAAACTCTTACTAGAATTTCTGACTGATTTTAAGATCAATCTGCCTGGCAATGAAAACTGCAATAAGGGCCCCCACACAATGTCATGTGCAAAAGTTGCACAATGCTAAAGACATTAGTTTTTTTAAATAATTTAACAATTTTAAAATATATTTTAAACTCAGTTTAGTATTATAATTAGCAATGATGAAAAACTCTCTATTGCATGTGTGGGGGCCCCCTAAAGTATGGGGGCCCTGTTCGGCCGAACATGTCGAACATGCCTTAATCCGGCTCTGCCGGACAGAGGAAGAGAAGTAAACTGAGGGAATTCCTGGGCAATTATAAAGCGTCCAGGTCACTTTTGGCGAGCTGTTGGCGTGTGCCAAACCCAAAAAAATTGATTTTGGATGAATTGAGCCGCAGGCGATTGGAGGACATCCAGGCTTCCAGAGCCTCCATTGCCCGGCTCATGACTCTGACAGTTGAAATGGCTGCAGGCGCAAAACAGTGCAAATACGCTTGCAGGTCATCCGTGTAGGATTGGCTCAGGATAGAAGAAGCGTCAAGGACAGAACCAAGATCGGCAGTATAAATAATATATAAAAGTGGGCCCTGCAGGATAGAACCCTGGGGCAGGCCAAACGGGGCGTGCAGGAACCCATGGAGTCCTGGTAGACCCGTGAACCACAGAGAAGAAACGGTCGTACATCAGATGTAGGCTACTTCGAATCGACGCACTTCATGCTTTGAAATTTTCCCTATAAGCTTAGGCATTTTTTGCACGAAGCGGCAAGCTTGTGAAGATACCAAAATGCTCAAATTCATTTTTCCGAAAAAGAGTAAAATTGCATAAATCTAGCTCTTGCGTCAAATCCTGCAATTGTGTCTTTGTATCGGGTTAACGCTAAGCAACAATGCGGACGAGTTTACGATTTGAAGCCTACCATGTAACAATTTCTGAAGTTGTCTACATAACACAACGTAAAATAAAAATGCAATGGAACATGAAAGGACTAAACAGAAGCAAACCTGAAATATATGAAGATACCATGTAGGGTAGAACACTTCGTTTATTGGTTTGATGGAAAGCGGCGCTGTCTAATCTAAAACTTGATTGCTCGTGTAACTAGTCTACAGACGATCGGAATGGTTCTATGTCTCTGCTATGTCTGAAGAAAGTGACACTCCTACACGACGCACGAAAAAACCTACCTTTGGCTGTTGCTAAATGGCTTTAAAAGTTAGAATCTAATAATTATGCGTTATCGTACAAACGCTTTCATATCTCCATAGCTGCTACCAATTGTTCTGCAATACACTACAATGTTTCTGATGCTGATTATTATTGTCTTTCATATTTGCAATTCTCTAAGCTACAACAATAATTTCTTCTACCGTTTAACATAACGACGCTAAAATATCAAGAAGGTTGGAAATTTTCAAGTAGGAACGTAATACGTCATCAATTGAACATCAAAAGTTCTCTAGTAGAATATTTAGAATCGTCTCTTTGGTGTTCATCGTCTTTTCCTTACGGTTGGGTTAAACAACTGAAAGGCAAGAAACAGAGTAACAGCATTTGACTATCATTATGTAACATAGGCTTATTCTAAATTTACACAGTAGAGCCGCAGTCTGACTGTCTACTTCTGCGATGGAGTCATGTAACCACCGCTTTCAGAAGTGATTGTGACCGTCGCCGCCACTTTTTCGTCCTATTTTGAGATATTTTTGCTTGATATGACGATATGCTGTGTTGCGTTGAAGCACGTTTCAGCAACGGAATTTGTGATGGTCTATTTGACAGTGGCTACTACCGTAAATTACAATATTATTGGTCGTTTATAGTTCTATTGCAATAGCGTTCGTGAATAAGCTAGTGCCCCGCGCTTGGCTTTCGAGTGGCGCTTTAGAAATTTCGAGTTTACAATTACGATTACGATTGACTGATTGAACGATTGATCACCATCATCATCAGCATCAGCATCAGCATCAGCATCATCATCATCATCATCATCATCATCATCATCATCATCATCATCATCTTCATCATCATCATCATCATCATCATCATCATCATCATCATCATCAGCATCATCATCATCATCATCATCATCATCATTATCATCACCAACAACAACAACAACAACATCACCATCGTAATTAGCATCATCATCATCATCACCCTCGTCATTATCACCATCATCACCAGCGTCATCAGCATCAGGATCATCGTCATCGTCATCGGCAGCAGCAGCATCATTATCATCATCATCGTCGTCGTCATCAATAAGAACAACAAAAGGACCTACCGCAACTGATTGCAACGTCTTCGTTGTGTTGGCAGTTATGTACGCCCCACGCCTGATGTGCACAGTTTCCGATGCTCAGCTCATCTCCAATGCAACTGACGTCGTCCAACCAGATCCTCCCGATTGCCGGACCGTACGGGTTCGTGTTTAGAGCGGATCCAATGTAGCTGTAATAATTTTTGTAACCAAATGTGACGCTAAGTCAGTTGATACGATATTGCATTTGCCAGATGAGTGGAAGATAAATAGAGAGAACTCAGAGAACTATCACAATCTACTTAAATTGGCGTAATAGCGACGCCAAAGGGTGATGAAAGTTCACAAGCTCCTGGGTTCGTGAACTTAGACCCTCTACTTTGCTGAGACGTCGTTTGATCTACATGTAGATTGTGCTGGTTCTGCCTTTTTATCTTCTGTACTCACGCTATATGTAATAAACCCAAAAACTTCCAATGCGCAGTGAGCTCCAATAAACGGGTGTTGTAGGGCAACCATCGATGTATATTGTATAATCAATAAATCTATCAATCACATCATTTTATATAGCGCCCCTTCAAGATCGCTACTCAGAGGCGCTCCCAACTCGGACCTGGTCAAAAAAAGGTCTTCAGAAGACGGTAGAAAGAACCAGAAGAGTCACGGGGAAGCGAACGGAGAGCCGCAAGTAGATAGTTGGACCAGATAGCCAGATAGCTGGACCCACCACGGAAAATGTTCTTCGCTGCATAGTAGCGGTACGACGAAAAGGGACAAGATACGACGGCCCAGAGAAGCCGAGACTGGAGTAAAAAGTTCATATACATGTAGGTAGTACGGACCTTGAGACAGAATGCAGCGCCAAGCAATAGACGAAATTCTGTAAGCAATAGCATGTCCACATGATCACGATGATCGTCCACTGCGAGGTCGAACGATTACCTTAACTTCCCAAATAGCAACATGTACAAGACTTTGGACACGTGATTAGAAAGAAGAGAGACTGCTTGAGAAAATAGATCTTTCAGGAAAAGGTGCCAGGAGCATGAACACAGGGGAGACCGACGATGGGATGGAAACATCAGATGCTTGATGGATATGTCAATAGATTGGGTGTTGAAGAAGTCATAAGACGGAAAATATGGAGAAAACTTGTCCTTGAAGCGACCAACCCTCGGGTAGAGGAAGGTTGAGTACCAAACAAGACAAGATAAGAACGTCGCAACTGCTAATTATGAAACCAGTAGACCAATACAGATTATCTGAACTTTATATAATAGACCGTAGGTCTTGTAGCCTATGTCAATGTGGCCATGTGCTTTAGTTGTGCTTTTATCTAAACATTTATGAAGCGAAAAAATACGCAGACCAGAGCTCAAAAGATGGCGATGAGCAATTGCGAGTGACGGACTTGTTCAGATACAACTTCAAGGAGCCTTGATCCCTCGTTCTCGTTTGGCAAGTCGAACGCTCTAGCCAATCGGTTTCATGTTCCATAATCGTGTCCTACGTGTATGCGAGTCACTCCTTGAAGGACTTACCCGAATCCAAGACTGGCGCAGGCAACGGTTGCATCGGTGTCAGTAAAGCCATCGTCGCAAACGGAACCCCATGCACCGTAGTACTGGATCTCAAGACGACCTTCAGTCGGGTTGCTGCTGTTGCTTCCCGGGTTGATCAGACGCACAGGGTTGGCTTCATAGACAAACAAACGCATGCCCCAAATCAGTGCATATGAATATGTATGTATGCGTGTATGATGTATGTATGTATGCGTGTATGTATGTATGTATGTAAGTGTGTATGTATGTGTGTATGTATGCATGTATGACTGTATGTATGCACATGTATGTATGTACGTATGTATGAATGTATGTATGAATGTGTGCATGCATGTATGTTTGTATGTATTAGGGTGATACTGAAAATAAAAAATTTGAATTTCACAAGTCTCACCCTCTCCAATGGTTATGTACCATAAAATATCTATGCATGCTTTTTTACAAATTAATATTCATCAATGTTTAGAGGTGGTCCAACGCATCATAAGTTTGACTTGATGGTCATTGTGAAACGCAATGCAAATACACATCTCTTCGTATTTGATTCAAGTACTGTTTATCGTAACTCCGCCACAGGCTACCTCTTCTGAGGCAGCCTGTGCCTGTCCCAAGCCAGGATAAAGGAGGAGGGTTCTGCGGTGGGCTTGCAACCCACCCAGGTAAAACAAACGCACGCAACAGAAACAACGCAGAAAAAAGGCTGCGTTGCCCGATGTGCAGTTCTGCACGGGTTGGACTAAGTACCTAAGTACTGTTTATCAAGTCCATTTATGGCTGTTTGCTTTTTGAGTCTGGCTAATCCTTCCTGTATTTCATAACCACCTGCACTATATAGTAGGGTGTTTTTAAGGTACATGTGAAATTTTCAAATAAAAGATTTTTTAACGACCAAATGAAATTATCGTGCCAAATCCTGTGTAAACTGAATATCTGAGATTATATCTCGATAGCTGAACATTTAGGACTTGCTCAAGAGGACTGAAGTTAGGAACACGGCTGCATTGCAAGCATTACAATCTACGATTTGAATACATGCGAGCTGCATGCTATAGAACCCTTCTCAGTGACTTGTCCCAACAAATAAACATTCATGATCATGTCGTTACTGATAATGATGTTGTTTTTGTCACTGGTCATGTGTTGCAAATGGCGGGAAGTGGTGCTTATCCTTATTGTATCATATGGCAGGCGCAATGCAAAATTGATTTGAAAAAACTGAGATTTAGTTGATTGGCAGTACTGACATAACTTCGGCTATGCGAGGCTGTCTTCACCAAGGAGAAGTTCCCATGCAAGGTAAGCTTATTGCTCAATTTACGCATAAACCAAGGAATCAGAGTCTAGATGACAACGTATAAGTGTAGCAATTTGAGCAGCAATTGTACGTTTCAATTTGGGAGAGATGATCTTACAGCCCTGGCAGCAAAGATTCTTCTGAGCCACAGGTTCCCCTTACTCTTCACTTGAATGACAAGATCATGCCAGATGTTACAGGGACAGGACGATAATGGTATATTTCATAAGGATGTTACCAAGCTATTGGCCATCCCCTAACTCCAATCAGTAACAGCTACTGTCATGTCAGATTCTTGTGGGTGAGATCTGAAGCTGGAGATTGGAAGACAAAATCCTGGCCATGTGTTCTAGCACAGTGGCGAGCAAACCTAGTTGCAAGGTCGGCATATTATGCATGAAGCTGGAAGCGAAATTGGGGAAGGACCTCTTGAACCTTGCCATCTATACCATGCCTCTAAAATTGTTCTGGAAAAGTGTTTCCCTGCGTCATTCTGCAATTACTCCAGTATTGGAAGTCTTTAGTCAAGAGCTACTAGAGCTAATAGTCATTTTCCAAAGATGAATTCCACCAAAGGGATTAAAGTTAAGGTAACCAGGTGCATTTCACCGAGGCGTTGGATGCGATTTACATGATCGAGTTATGGCTTTTCAGTTATCAGTTTTCTATTCAGCAACGTCAGAGCACAGAAAGAATAATCTCGAACATTCTACTCTGAAAAGGTATGGAATTATTTACTTGAAGTGTCACTCTCTGTGACAGCAACTTAGTCTCACTCGAAATACTATTTCATCTGTATACCTGAAACAATGAAGCCCATACTTACCGCGCCAGAGAAGTCTTACATGTCGCCCTAACAGTATTTTTCCGGCACCATTGATTTTTGTCAGAGAACCTGATTGGCCACAGCTTTTTGACGAGTCATAGACTATAGCATGCACAACGAATTTGATTATCTGGGACCTGATCTCATGAGAGGCTTTCTACTGTACCTAAGTAGTGTTGTTTTCGTTAACGAAAACGAAAAGGGTAATTAACGAAAATGAAACGTTTTCGTTAACGAAAACGAAAACTAAAACTAAAACACGCTGACAACGAAAACTAAAACTAAAACGAAATATGCAGCAATCAAAACTAAAAGTAAACGAAAATTGATCAAACGAAAACTAAAACGATATATGGCCAAACGAAAACTAAATAATTTGCTCGTAATTTCACCTTACTTTCCTTATTTGTACGTATTGTGCAAATGGCGTATTTTAGTATTGTGAGGAAGGAGATTACTCACAAGTGGGTCGTTTTACCTGTATACCCGGGGCCATAATTATGGCTCTAAACCTGTCCAAACCGGTTTGGGGATTAGGGGATATTAATATGCAAATCAGAGTAATGCAGGACAGTGATTGTCTGAGGAAGCCTTGCAGGGCCGACAGGCAGGGTGACCAGTGGAGTTAGGTAAGATAAAATTATGATTGGCCAGTGAATAGGGAGAAACAATGGTGAGGCACGTGAGAGTGAACAAAGGCTGACCGCTGGCAAGGAATTAAGACTCTGTCTTGCTGTGGCTGGCTTTGAAAAGTATAGTCGTCTCTGGTGTAGATAAGAGCCTACTCAGTCTAAAATGTATATGATTGCCCTTCGAGAGAGAAACCAAGAGAAGTCCCTGGCCAGGATCTGATATATGATATAATTATTATTATATCCAGGGTGAAATTTATTAGTCTAGGATAATTTCTGTAGCAATATATTTTGAGGCCAAACAAGGAAACGGACCACTTTGTTTGATCCGAGGTAAGAGTAAGTCTTAGAGTTTACAATCATAAAATATTCTCATTGATATGCTTTGCCTGTGACCTTTATTTAGTTGTGTAAAATCCTGCTAGAACTGCGTGAATAGTCGCACAATATCATATTATTCTCATTCATTCACTTCACATTACAATATTCCATTTTGGGATGTTTAGTTCTTTGCATTCATATATCCAGACTAGTGTTATCAAACGTTCTAGCGCATGATAGACTGAGTGGTCTTTGGGATGATAGCGGGCATCTACCCTGCATCCTACATTGTACCTGTTCTTCACGCCAGTGATGCTATCATTACTCTATGGACTCCACATGCATAGCAGAAACAATAATTCCCTCGGCCCGTTACCTGGGATATCAAAGAGTGATAAAAACTGATAACTGCACGGATAGGTAAAACTATATAAAAACTGTAACTGGAAGAAGCAAAATTATTTGAGAACTTGAAGTAGAAGTAAAATTGCTTCAGGCAGAAGTGAATAAGAACCAGAAGTGATATTATTTGAGAACTAGAAGTGGAAGTAAAATCACGTCAACAGAAGTGAATAAGAACTAGAAGTAGAATTAATATAAACAAAAATATCACTGAGGGACACTATAATTATTTACATGTACGATCAGGGTTGATACGCAATTTTGACCTTCCTGTGGTGAGCAACTGCATATATCGTTGTCATAAAATTTTGTATTAATTCCAAAAAGTTATGAACTGTAATGCTGAGGTATTGTATTTATCAATTGGGCAGCAAATGACATTTCACATAATGATCACGTTTTATGTTCAGCACATCTTCGTATTGATTTGTATCACTATAGTTTATTCAAGGAACGAAACGGTATTCACTGCTAACGAGTGTGTAGCCCAGATTATTAAAACTAAAACTAATATTGGCATACTAAAACTAAAACTAAAATTGGCATACGAAAACTAAAACTAAAACTAAAATTGATCCATTAAAACTAAAACGAAAACTAAAACTAATATTCAGCAACAATTAAAACTAAAACTAAAACTAAAATTAAGACTAACAATCAAAACTTGAAGTAGAAGTAAAATTTCACGGACTGTTATCCGACAGCGTCGTTCATTCTCTGTTGCAGGTCCTACAGCTTGGAATGGTCTCCCTGTTACACTGCGCTTAATTCCCAGGGGTCACTCCGCTCTGTTCCTTAAGAACCTAAAAACTGTTTTATTTAGCCGTGGCTGGGCCGGGAGCGCTTCTGAGTAGCCTACCTTGAAGAAGCGCTATATAAATTTCTGAAATAAATAAATAAAATAAATAAATAAAACTAAAACTAAAATTGGGGCAATATTAAAACAACACTATACCTAAGTCACCACCAAAATATTCAAGATCCTCGGATACTCTCTTCGTGATTGAGACTCGCAACAATGGTAGTTAGAACAATCACACAGTGCGGCAAAATTAAGTTATCATATCTGACCCAACCTAAGAGTGACGAAAGATCTGACAGAGTGACTCTTATGTAGTCCTCCAGTGAAGTCCTGGTCAGAAGTAAGTGGAAGCACAAGTATTTTGTTCTACAATGGTCAAGTTTTTCAAATGAACTAAGAGGAATAACCTACGACAACTTACTGTAACAGTACTCCTTTGGATTTTGCCTTATATCTGATGTTTTTGTGTTCAAATTTGCCTGAATCTGTGAAAATTACAATGTGTCACAGTGTCGCCTAGGTGGCTATTCTTCCGGTGCTTTGAGCAAGTCCTAAATCTATTCCGATTTTCATCCAATTTGGCAGATACCTATATTTCTAAAAGTGGGACACAAAAACATATTGGTCGATATTATCATCGAGATTTTAATTTTTAGACACACCCTACTATATAGGTATTGCTTGGTTCTTCTTGGTTTGTAAGTGCGTCATGGAATGAATAGATCAGTGCGACACCATGTTCAGCTGCATCATTTACGACCTTTAGGCTGAGATCAGCTCACAGCTCGGCGACGAGCGAAGAGAATGCTGTCGTTTATTTCCCTATGTGCTTGGATATATAGTTGTAGGAAGTTTACAAGAATATCCAGTGCAGACTAGTGCAGTGAAGAGTTTCTTCGTGTTTAGGGCTACAAAAATCAGCTCTTGTAGAGAAGTTGTAGTGGTACTTGCTGCGCATAAACTTTGATATGTCAAAGAGGTTCGTCGTATCCCGGACGTTCGACCATCGCAATCGCGCTGTCATTGGAAACAGCTGAATCAAACAACACCAGGCCAACCAACATTTCTCTCAGGTATACCTCAAATTGTTGGAAAGAGGTGATTTCTGCTGTAGCGACGGTTTTGTAAGCAATGAGCCGCCTTAACAGTTGCAAGTCATTCCAGAGAACTGACGTTGGACATTGTCATGTGTACCAATGCCTTGAGATCCACCAGAAGAACAGATACATTGTGCTCATAGAGTCTGCAGCTCAAATGCAGTCAGATGAAAGAGGGATGGATTGCAATGCATCAACTTCTCTATCCAAATATCTCAAACAGTGTTTTCGTAGGTCTGCGAGAGTTTGCCATTTAGAGCATCGAATAGGCCTACTATCCCCCACTAACACCAAGCTGAAGAGATCTACCATATCTGAGTTTTGTGTTCCAGAAGAACACATGCTCTTGATTGCATCTGTCCTCTACAGCATTGCTGTAGAGGACAGAAGTTGTGTGAAAAGACATAGATCGTATGCGGCCAGCTATATTCCACTCTTCAAGCAAGTTAAAACGACTTAAACTTGTGCTTCACCTGTTCCATTAGGCAGTAAAGGAACCCCTAAGATTTTCAATGTTCCTTTATCTGGTGCCAGCACAGCAGGGCAACATTCCTTCGATGTAAAAACCTTCAACAACCTGTCATCCCAATGAACTTTACATGGAACTTCAAAACCTATGCATGGATGATGCATGGATTTCTTTGACAATAATCTTACGATGATGGAGCTGAGAAGGTCTAATGGAATCCTGATTGATAACAATTTCAGCAGGATCACAACCCATTGATTGTCCTTTGGCTGTTAGGATGTTTGCCGCATGTACGTTACTAATTTTAGTCCTGTCAAAATGCTGCAGTGACACATTCATTCCAAATGACATTGGATCTTCTTAACTTCTTTTCAGCAGGCGCAAAAGTCAATTTAACATAACTAACTGCCTGCGTCTTTCTCATATAATTTTCAAATTGACTTTTTGGTATTTAATTAAATAATAAATGTAGTTACTGTACCCTATGCATGTCATGAGTGATAACAGAGGACACTGAAATAAGCACTAGAAATTAATTGGTAGAGCATAAAAATATTTAGCACATTATTTTCTTATTCAACGTTGTTTGTAGGCCTATCTACTGAAAGTTCAGGGTCCTTGGACCACGTCTAAACGTTTTCAAATTTTCCTAAAAATTGTCATCAGTAATACTGATGTTATAGAGAACACTTTTGAGGGGTGAGACTTTAAAAATTCGAAATTTTTTTTTGTGTGGTTGACATTGTCACCCTAGTATGTATGTATGTATGTATGTATGTATGTATGTATGTATGTATGTATGTATGTATGTATGTATGTATGTATGTATGTATGTATGTATGTATGTATGTATGTATGTATGTATGTATGTATGTATGTATGTATGTATGTATGTATGTATGTATGTATGTATGTATGTATGTATCTTTGTACATGTATGTATGTATGTATGTATTTATGTATGTATGTATGTATGTATGTATGTATGTATGTATGTATGTATGTATGTATGTATGTATGAATGTATGTATGTATGTATGTATGTATGTATGTATCTTTGTATGTATGTATGTATGTATGTATGTATGTATGTATGTATGTATGTATGTATGTATGTATGTATGTATGTATGTATGTATGTATGTATGCATGAATGAATGTATGTACGTTCGTACGTATGTATGCATATTTATAAGTATGTATGTATGTATGTATGTATGTTTGTAGTATATGTTTGTGTGTATGTATGCATGTTTTTATATCTGTATTCATTCATTCATTAGATTCATCAGATACATGTAAATAGCACCTCTTCAAGGGGCTACTCAGAGGTGCTCCCAACCTCAGCGATGTATCTATGCATGTATGTATATATGCATGCATGCGCGTGTGTATGCATGCATGCGCGTACATACATGTATGTATGTATTTATGTTTGTATGTGTGTATGTGTGTATGTATGAATGTATGTATGTATGCATGTATGACATTGTATGTATGTTTGTCTGCACGTATGTATATGATATATATGCATGTATGTATGTCTGTGTGCAGGACTCTAGGTATGTATGCATGTATGTGTGCATATATGTAATGTATGTATGTATGCATGTATACATGTAAAAGTTCAGTTTATTGAGATATGATGCGGACGATTTTATGGTATTAGAGGAAATTATGCTAGACTAAAGCAGATGATATTAGAAGATATTAGAAGCGATTTTTCAAATTAAATAATTATGGGAGATCAGAGGAGACAACCCTTGATTTTATCAGAAGATTAAATCAGAAGAGGTTAAAACACACTACAGGAGACTACCAAAGAATAGATCTGATTTTTTACCATGCGAATTTGTTCAAATAAACATCTTACCTGGCCACGGACCAACGCATTGGATTGAAACGTCTGTTGAATGGTCACAGGAAACGGTTCCCCAGATTGAATGCGGGCAGTCGTCGATCATGACCTCATCTCCGGTACACCGCACATCGTCCAGCCAGATATCTCCGGTTCCAGATCCATGCGTCTGACCAATGAACGTTCCCTCGAACTGACTGTACATAAAGTATAATTAATAAACCTTATGTTTATATATTTTCCCCACCAGTATCACGCTTAGCTGAGGCAAGGTAATCGTACTCTTAAAATTGAAAATTCTAATAATAATAATGGAAAATAACATTAACAATTATCATAGTATAGAATCATATTTTGGCAGACGCATATAATCTATTTATTAATGTGAGACGTGTAACAATCCTTCCTTTTCAACCTCTGTCCGCGCGACCTCCGCCTCACGTTCTCTAAGGATAGCATGAGACTGTCCCAAATCAGGATAAAGGAGGAGGTTCCGCGATGGGCCTGCAACCTACCCGATCTTAAACAAGTATACAAACAGAACGAACGCAAAAATAACTTTTATAGCCTTTTATATGTAACCTATCATGCCGCGTTAGGGTTGCTAAAAGGGCCATTATAGAGAGACGGGTCAAGATGATACAGAAAGCACCATTAGAATGAGAAGACTGGGAAGGGTGACTGTGGCATGTCTTTCTTTTGGACGAAGATCGAAGAGCCAAACAGGTGATGTCCTGGAATTTTGGTGAAAGTATATAAAGAGAGGAAGACCACGGAAAATCTGGCAGACCTCTAGGCCTACTACAGGGACGACTTGGATGTTTGGAGATATCTTGGGAGCTGGCGATGGACATGGACGAGTGTACGAGATGCGTTGCTCGATGTGCAGATCTGTACGGGAAGGACTAAGTACTAAGTCTGCCAGGGTGACAGGACAATTACCCCCTGGACAATTACCCCTCGGACAATTACCCCCCCCGAACAATTACCCCCTGGAAAATTACCCCCAGGACAATTACCTCCCGGACAATTACCCCCCGAATGATACAGACAGTGAAAGTCAGAAATCTACGTTTAGAGATCTCTATAGAAATAATTTTTAAACATGCCCTTATAGCGTTCTGCTTTGCATGTTCAAGCTCTTTCTAAAACCGTAACAATGACCATTGGCTTTCAACCCTCCTGCGGGCTTCCATGCAAACAGCAGGCCTGTCGATTATGGCCTACTTGAGTGGAGTCCAGCTGTAGTGCAAATAATCACAACTGCAAAAAATAGGCCTACTGATGCAAACATTGGAAATTTCTCAAAGTACACTAAAATTACATCAGGGAGATCTGCTTATTCGCCACCATTATAATTATATAAACCAAGTCTGCTATAAGCCAGGTTCCATTTTGTCCATTTTAC
The DNA here is from genome assembly GCA_949752735.1 of Lumbricus terrestris. Classification (NCBI taxonomy): domain Eukaryota; kingdom Metazoa; phylum Annelida; class Clitellata; order Crassiclitellata; family Lumbricidae; genus Lumbricus; species Lumbricus terrestris. The sequence continues at coordinate 22,611,828 of OX457048.1, forward strand.
AAGCTGCCAGTACAGAATCCAAGGTCAAATTGTAGATAAACTTGGATAAGGGGCCCTGGTTATCACGCCGCAGGGTTTACAATCAAAACTAACACAGAGAGATGTGTTCCAAAGAATTGATACCCATACTTATCTGATCCTCGGATCCTCCACCTTCCTAAACGACACCCGCATTAACAGTTACTCTGGCCCTCTGGCTACCAGACTCGGACCTCTTTCTGACTACTCTTTGGAATAGGCTCCTAACTCGATGCAGCACATGTGAAAAAGCTGGATTCTATTGGCTTTCGAGTGGTTCCATGACAATTCGGCGACAGACAATTCGGCGACAGACAATTCGGCGATAAACAATTCGGCGACTGACATTTTGGCGACAGACAGTTTGGCGACAGACAATTCGGCGCCCAGACAATTCGGCGCCAGACAATTCGGCGCCATGTAAATTTATTAAAATCTTTAACACCATAAAGACAGAGTCTAATTTGCGATTTCTGTTTAATAGTGAACGGTTTACTATCAAAACCGCGCACGATCATTACCGCGCACGATCTTAACCGCATTCAAGTATTTCAACATGCATTCAGCCTGCATGTCAGATCAAAAAACACCTTCATCCATCTTCTATTAAAGCGGTGTCACGACAATTGGTCTACAGACAACTCGTCTAGCGACAACTGGTCGACAGACAACTGGTCCAGCGCTTGAGAAATTGAAGCTGGATTAAATTATTTTAGATGTGAAATGGAGGCTGGATTGATTAAAAACGCAAGAAAAATTTAGGCTGGATGAAGGTTCTTTTACAGGTGAAATGGAAGCTGGATTGACGAAAATAACGCATGAGAAATGGAAGCTGGATGTAGGTATTTTTAGATACAAAATAGAAGCTGGATTGACGAAAATAACGCATGAGAAATGGAAGCTGGATGAAGGTATTTTTAGATACAAAATAGAAGCTGGATTGACGAAAATAACGCATGAGAAATGGAAGCCGGATGAATGTATTTTTAGATACAAAATAGAAGCTGGATTGACGAAAATAACGCATGAGAAATGGATGCTGGATGAAGGTATTTTTAGATACAAAATAGAAGCTGGATGCATGTTGAAATATTTGAATGCGGTTATAATCGTGCGCGGTAATGATCGTGCGCGGTTTTGTGAATCGCGGTTTTGTGTGCCGAATCGTCGAATTGTGTGGCACCGAATTGTCTGGGCGCCGAATTGTCTGTCGCCAAACTGTCTGTCGCCGAATTGTCAGTCGCCGAATTGTCTGTCGCCGAATTGTCTGTCGCCGAATTGTCTTGTCACCCTTTCGAGTGGCGCTTTAGAAGCAGCTAGAGGAGCACTTGCCTCTTGAAAACTGACACCTATTTTTTCCTTCATTTATTCATTCGTTCATTCTATGGGCTTATATAGCGAAACTTTAGGAAACTACTTTTTAACATCTACTTTTTTATTTTTAACAAATTCCTAAGGAAAGTATTCGTATTGAAAATTCTACACAAAATGAAACTGAGAAATTTGCGTAAGAAACCTCTTTGAAAAATACCCGTATTCTTAATTTCCAGCTTTGCATTTTCAACCTCTTGCTACTAAAATAACATGTATTCGTGAAAATTAATAATCTCTATGGCATTCAATTCCCTCAATGAAGGGTGGGCTACCTCACAGCCCAAAGTTCCTACACAATAATAACAATCGCTTATTAATTCAAACTGGCAAGTTCTTTTGTGACTCTTCTGTTTCATCATTTAGTTTCTGCTCTAGTAAAACATTTGTGGATGTAGCATATGGTGTGTAATGTGCGTACTTGAAGGATCTAGAGGGAGGGCCAAAAAAGACCCTTCTATCGCTTTCTTTGTTACTTCCTGTTGCGTCAAGTTTTGAATTGTCAAAAAGTGATAAACTTTTGCCCTGTTTGAAATATCCTAGTAAAACTGGACTATTTTACGCAAATATGAATTGCCTTTAGGCCTGTAGAATTTGATTTTGAAATTCTTACCTGTGGCCAATATAATTATTGGCCACATAACCTAGAGTCCTTTTATGGCCCACCCTGTATAATAATAGATACGGTAAAACTGTCATTTTAAAGCATAAACCGAGGTGTTACATGCAGCAATCAACAGCACATACTTGAATCCAAGACTGTAGCATGCCACTTGAGCGTTGAGATCAGTAAATTCTGGGTCGCAGACTGTTCCCCACTGACCGTTGATGTGGTACTCGAGACGACCGGAGGATTGCGCCTGGAAACCATCGATGCCAATCAGACGAACCGCATACACTGGAAAAAGAATAGCATTGTCAGCCAGTGTTTAATCTACTCCCATTACTTTCGAGGGTGGGGTGAAATTCAGGTCTATATGGAGTGGAGGGTGGGTCGTTTTTCGGCGGACGGCAACCGCTGAGCCACACACCGTCGACGCCCTTTGACCGGAATGCTTTTTCTAACGACACTTTTCCTATCCTGATATGGAAATGTTACATTGTGTGCATCTGAACAACAGTCTTGTCGACTTTCTGGTAGTGGGGAATATTACATGAATGATTTCCCAAGGAGTTGGAATGGCACGTATATTGGATCTACATGTGAACAGGACCTCTCGAACTCTCCGCCCAGAGACGTCTAGATTAAATATTGAGCATCAGCAGCTACAGCAGTAGCAACTCAACTCCAAGTACTGAAGGCGATGATGATTACATCAAGGAGAAGGTGGAGGAGAAGGAGGATGAGAAGGAGGAGGGAAAAGGAGGAGGAGAAGGAGGTCTTATTGGTCATGGCTATAGTGATGTTATCATGATGTCAATGTGGTGCTGATGCTTATATTGATGCGATCATTTTCGTGATAATCACCGTGATAATGATATCATGATTGTGGAGACTATTATGTCGATGATGATGGTTGATAATAATGGTCATGATTGCAATGTGCAATGGTGATGGCCTTGGTGACGATGATGAAGACGATGACGACGACGACAACGATGATTACAATGATGATGACGATATGATGAAGATGTTGTTGTTGTTGTTGTTGTTGATGATGATGATGATGATGATGATGATGATGATGATGATGATGATGATGATAATGATGATGATGCTTATGACGACGACGATGATGATGATGATGATGACGATGGTGGTGATGATGATGGTGACGATGATGATGATGAAAGTGATGATGAAATAATGATAATGAAAAAATGATGATGATGATGATGACGATTAATTGTTGTTGCCTACTGTTTCCTGTCGATGCGGAACACGAGATCTCAACATCCTCTGGGTTGGTGCAGTCGTGCAACCCCCAAAAGTCGTGAGCGCATTGGCCAATGTTCGATTCGAATCCCGAGCACTGCACCTGGTCTAACCAGATCTTACCAGTTCCTTCGTTATTTCCCGTGAAACGTCCAACTCCTTCTCTGAAATTCGTCAGCATAATCTCAAATTACTCATCGTAAAAATTTGGTCCAGAAAATTAAGACAAGGTCAAGTCTAGCCAGGGAAAGATCATGTCCGGGCAGGTCGAATCTAATCAGGTCACATCAGCTGTAGATTTAGGTCAGGTGAAGTCAGGCAAGGTAATGTCAGAACAAGCATGATCAGGTCGGGTCAAGTGAATCAAGGTATGATCAAGCCAGGATCGCTCAGGTCTGATCGTAACATGTCGGGTTCCTCGGGTCATGTCAGGACAAGTCAGACCAGGTCAGTCAGAACAGTTTCGCATAAGTAATCTCAGTGGTTCGGGCACCGCTGTGTGCCAGGAGCCCAGGACGTCTTATCTTTACATTCCTAGACTAACACGATTATTTTCTGATTATCAGAACGCGTTCTGAAACCATGTGGCCATTAAAGCCCGTGCGAAGAAATCATCAGGTCACTAAGTCATAAAACATTGCAGGGGACTATAACCTGCGAGCAAGTACTCGTCTGCAGGGTGAGAATTACCGTCGGCGTTTTGGAACTCAGCCCCCAGTTATTCTTACTTACCCCTACACAGTTAAGCTTTGAGGGCGCACCCGAGAGATCGTTTCGGAATGGTTTCTCTATGAAAAGCTTCTCCAATTTTTATGACCCCACCACGTCTCACCCACAGGTCAACTTTTATCGTGAATTTTCGCATTGCTAGTCTTACTCGTATCCGAGGGCGCGGCATGCGACTTCGGCTTCAAAATCGGTGAATAAGTCATCACACACTGTTCCCCATTGTCCGCGGTAGAAGATCTCCAGGCGACCGTCCGTCGGGAAGACACCATCAACGAGACGCAATGGATACCCTATAATAAGTTGGACGTATAGCCAACACAAAACCCACATCACGCGATTAATCTGAGAGTCTACCACTTCGGCACAATCTGTTGAACTGCATTTCTTGAGATGTTCTCTCGGGGAGGGGGGGTTCAACGCACCACATGTGATGCAGATGATGACCACGTTGGCCCGCAAATTATGCGCGTACCGACATAGCGATAAATCAGACAATCGATATTTCATTAATTCATATACTGACTCAAGAATTAGTAACTTTTGACAAAACGTTATTTTCATCAATAATTGTTACAATGTCAAAAAACTAGTGAAATAATGAACGCACTGCAGAGTGTAGACAGCGGCCAAGGCAGGCTTACCGCTCGGGCGGTAAGGCAGAGTAAGTGGGTGGTCAGTATTTGAGGCGAGCTGTCTCAAAAGAATGTGCAAGTGTAGTTTCAGGATAAGTAGAGGATGCGCTCGGCAGTTCGAAGCTCGGGCAGTTGGTAGTAGCTTCGCGATGGAGATGTGATGAAAAGTTATATTAACGACTCGGTAGGATTATGAACTACATGTGAGGGAAAGCATTGCTAAGAAACTAGGCAAAGATGGCAGTGATGCCAGGCTAGGCAGTTACCGCCGAGAGCCAATCCGCATGAATTTGATCTTAACTGAGTATATAGCGACTGTCTGTATAGCTTAAACAATGATAATAATAATAATTGTTAGACTTGGGCCAAAAGCTCTACACCATTAGAGGGAACCCGCGGTAGACCACTTTTTTTATTCCAACGTCTCTCGCTGACAATACAGAGGTCTAGCGCAGTAGCTTTCAGAGGCACTTCCGCAAGCCTGGAAGCAGACAAATAGGGCCATTCCAGACCGTCTTATAGCAGTAAGTTAAGAGCGAAGTCCCTGATGAATTCTAAATACCTCGGGGCATAAAAAATAGTTTCCTTATTGAAACATTCCTGTTGACACGCCGCAACCAATTACAGTGTACATTTATGCAATTGAGGCAATTCACAACAACTCAAATTACAGAAGAAAAATCTTAACTACTAACTGAACAGACAGCCTGCAATACACGGCGCAAATAGCAGCCTACAAAGCCCGTCCGCCCCACGGGGCGCGATCTCGGAACCTCTCGCTCTCCATGCCAGCGTGTTATCCAATGCGCTACCGGTAACTGACCTGATCCGACGCAGGAGATGGAGACGTCTTGATCGTGAGTACAATCGGTGGGTTGTCCTAACGGTGTGTGCTGGCATTCGTTCAGGGTGTACTCGCTTCCGGTGCAATTGACGTTATCAAAGACGATGCGACCACTGCCTGGACCAAACTGATCGCCCAGGTAAGTTCCCGCGCCCTGGCTAAAAGGCAAAACAAGGACAAGCAATATTAGAACTGGGTATAAAAATGGTTTCCAAACAAAGTTCCCACGCATTTTTAAGGATTTTTTTGAACTGCACAACTCCTTCTTTTCTTTTCCATCTTCTATGGTAAATTACTTCCAATCGGACCCTTTTGCTAGTTTTAACTGTACAGAAGTGCTTATACAATAGCACAAATCCATTTAGAACTGCACATTTTGTGCACAACTGCACGTTAAAAAAGCCCTGCCCCCGCACTGTCTATAAAAGGCAAAACAAGCAAAGTTACAATAGAATTGGGTATAAAATAATGGTTGCCAAGGAAAGCTTGCTTCTTTCCTCTATAGATACGCCACCAGAGTTGGATAGAGAAGCTGTTCCAGAAGAGAACGCGGAGTTTCAAATCAACGTCTTTGGCCCAATCTGATCGTCCGAGTAATTCTCTACGCCTAATAAGAAAAAGGCCAACAGAAACGATAATAATTATCAACCCAGCATTAAATCGGACTAGATTACATTAGATTACATTAACCTTTATCACCCCAGATACTGAAATTGTGATTCTATCGCTTCCGAATTTCGCTATGTTAGAGTTTACCGCCAAATTAGAGGCAACCAGAGAAAAAAATAATTTTTTTAGTCGATGTAAGAATTATGCATAATTATGTTCCCAAAGTGGACGTTGGGTCACTTTGACTAGTATAAGCATCATGCATATGTAAAAATATAACTTTATCCAAATGATGCAGATATACAATTTTGTAAAAGCTGTGATTCACAAAGGTTAATAAACCACCTCCACCCTAACTTTTACCCACCCCATGCCCACCCATCCACCCAGCCACACCCTTCAACCGAAGCCCATCCCATAAAATGCTCAAGATATGAAATTTATGAAAACTATTGTTTCAATTTGCTTTCAAACAGGTCCCACCGCGCAACTACCCTGACCGCATCCCACAAAACTCCACTTCAGTCCCCAGTTCCCACTCCGCCCACCCACCCACCTTCTCCAAATTCGTCCTTCACACAGACTACCTGTCTGGAGTAACTTTTTGGTTTCTCGGTCAACCTTTTCCTCACTTTGAACGCACCCGTTTCACTTCAAGCCCATACCTCTACCGTCCAACCCTAACCCACCTCCACCCAATTTCGGCCAACTCCAGCCCATTCCCACCCTTTACTCCACCCCATTCCGTAAAATGCTCAACATGTGAAATTCATTTTAAAAATAATGATTTACCGTTTTTTCACTTTGACCTTTTCTTCCCACTTTGACCCACCCGCCGCAATACAACCCCATATTCTAAACGTCCTCACAACACCCCACGCCGCCCCACCCCGCCCCATCCGCGCCCCAACCGCGCCCCAACCCTGCTTCCTAAACAGCCCTTTCGTCTGAGTATATTTCGGTTTTTCGTCCAACCCTCCTTCTCCCTTCGCCCCACCCGGCTCACTCCAACCCATGCCCAACCGTTCGGCCCCACCCACCTCCACCCAAATTCAGGCCTACCCACCACATCTCTCACTCCTCCATGCCACCCCTCCCCGCATAGGGGTCAACATTTGAATTCATGACAAAAATAATGTTTCACATTGATTTTACCTTGGTTCCACAGCATCCTACCCCGGCCCCATCCCACAATACCCATTTCATCCTCGCCATACCCTGCCCCCACACAACCCACCCTGCGGAAAAACGGAACAATAATATGGGTTAATCAGAACTCAAATTTGCGTTGAAAACATCACGCCACAGAAAGCCAAACGCTCTTTTCAAGCTGCCATAAACCCCAAACAAGCTAATCACCATAATAAAATAATAAAATAATAGGCCTAATAATAGCAATATTAGGCCAAATACTTCTACTACTACTACTATTAATAATAATAATATTCGTGCTCATAATATAATGACAATTACAACCATTGAACATTTGGAACGAGCAGGGCGAATTTCAGTATAACGCAAAAAATATTGATGCATATAGCGAGATAGACCCAACGTTCCCAAAGTGGAACATATGTAAAATCAGCTGCGTTGCTCACTCATAGAGCACTGCCATTAAAAAATTTGACCATAAGTAGACACAGTTCAACCCAAATATACAATAAAATTAATTGATTATCATGCATTTTAGCCAAAATTAATTTTACAATATTTATTAGCATAAATGTCATTTTTTGACAAATTTGAATTCGTAATCGCAATTTCCACACGTTCGACAGCCAAGCGCAATTAAGGCACCAGTTTATTCACGAGTGTTTGACTGTGTTTCGTATCGCTATAGACTGCTTTGAGCCATGGGACAAAATTTAATCGGTTCGTTATCCAATACGATTAGGCGATTCTTCTTACTCAAATCCGAGACTGAAACAGGCAACCGAAGCCTCTGTTGCGGCAAATCCATTTCCACAGACTGTGCCCCATTCGGCATTTATGTAGGCCTCAAAACGACCCTCGTTGTCGGTTGTACCTCCAACCAGTCTCACAGCAACATCTGTTTGGACAACAACTGGCATACATGAATATGTGCGCGTGGATGTCTGCTTGAGTAGCCTATGTGTGCCAATGTGCAGGCGTGAGGGTGTTTGTTTATATGCAGGCCTACCGGTGTTCTTGCGTTTGTGCGTCGGTTAAGGTGTGTGTTGGTGTTGGCGCGCGCGTGAGAGAGAGAGGCAGGCTCGATTTTTTGTCTAAATGCTTCAGTTTTTGCTATAAATGCTTAATCTAGGCTAACACTAGACACTCTACAATTCATTACGAATAATAATATTTTAATTGACAAGTTGATCATCATCACCAGCCCCCGAAGCCAGTCATTTTGGCGGCGAAGAGTACGAGTAAATGACCTCCATTGTCTTCGGCTATTTGTCGAGTTCAATGCTCACCTCAGTGTCCGTCCATTGCTAGTATGTCCACTTCATGGGTGGAGACTTAGGAGGGACAGAGGGGACGGTTCCCTCAATGTATCGTTAAGTGTCAGGACATGCACACTTCTTGAATAATGAGTATATTCGAGCAAATTACGAAATAACCCCAAAAAGGCCGTCAGAAATTTTGTTCGGCGAAAAGATGGAAAATTTCGTCGTGTCCTTCCTTCGGCCACTCGTCACTTGTTCGTCCCCCGCAACTTCTAGATCAAGTCTCCGTCCATGGTCCGCATGTATATCATTTATCTACCAAAATAGGGGAAACCTAGATTTTCCGATGAAATTGACCTCTTCGACCTTAAAAGAACTGCGTAGTGTTTTATTTATGAGTAGCCATCTTCATTATCACAGGATACCCGTACCAAAACGACAAAGAAGTGAAACCATACGATTAGATTTATGCAATTTTTTCGCGATTTGTTCAATATGTTTTGATTTGGCTAGACTTCATTTTTTAATCTCACCTTGAAATAGCCTGGAATTACCCTGACTATAGCGTCAATATTTTTCCTGATGTAGGCTACGTACGTCTCATCGTGATAGACAGAGTAGAAAGGGTACATTGAGAATGACCGAAATTCCAAGTTCACAGGATACGTGCTGACATGTAGCCTAATCCTGGGAATTTGTTCAGTTTGGGTGAATCAGACAGATCTCACAGTCATGAAGCTACATATGCTCTAATGACCAACTGGCGATGGTGTGTGATGAACTGAACAGCTAAACATGTAATGGTTCCAGCTTGATGACATACTGACCAGCTACAGTGCAGGTTACGGAGACGTCTCTAGTATGGAGACAGGTGTGAGCTCCCCATGGATTATGAGGACAGTTACCGACGTTTGGCTCGTCTCCAACGCATTGCACTTCGTCCAGCCAGATCTTTCCGGTTCCTGCACCGTACTGAACTCCAAGAGAGTATCCCTGGAAACTAGGAAAACAGATAAAAAAGATCAGGTCAAACATTTTATTAAGTACAGGCTCGCAGAGCATGGGATGAATCTGGAGCTTCGCTAAGATAGACAAATGGCATTTCAAGATAACTCGGTCTCCATCCTTCTTAGTTCGAGGCACGACAATTTCTAATAAGCTTCCCTGAAGCTACATCTCCTACCTTGGAATTCATCATCTGCATTTTGTGATTCTCTGAAAGCTGTCGTTTTTGGACCTGGTTGGTCGAGTGTGCCTCCGAGGAGATTATATCTTGTGGGGCGCGGTGTTGTAGTGGTGGCGTCGCTGCCTTGAAGCCGGAAGGTTCGGGGTTCGAATCCACCTCGCCGCGTAAGGACCTTGGGCAAGTCCTTCGCTCGCAATTGCTCAGCGCTTCGGCGTGAAACTCCGATGCAGTGTCCGCTCTGTAGTCTGGAGCGCCTCTGAGAAGAGAGAGAGCTTGAAGGGGCGCTATAACAAGTGCGCATACATACATACATACATACATACATACATACATACATACATACATACATACATACATACATACATACATACATACATACATACATACATATCTTGAAACGGACTTGACCTCTATATAAAGTTGGTTGACTGATTCATATATAGTATATTATTAACATCATAATTATTATTAACATAATGATAATAATAATGATAATAAATAATAATAATAACAACAACATGGGAATAATAGCAACATGGGACAAGCCAGTGATCGACGCGAATAAATCGGCAGTTTGGGGTATTAGCAATAACCCAATTGACCGAGCTCGCTTGCTGGCAGTGACTGGTTGACTGTCCTTCCAATTCCATCGTGCGGCCTCTGTCTTAGCAATGAGGTAGTGCGCGTGGCAACTGGCCTTCGGTTGGGCCTGAGTCTGTGCAGCCCACATCAATGTGACTGCGGTGCTCTGGTGGGCCAACACAGCATCAGATCGCTGTGTTATTGCCAACACGGCCTCGCATGTAAATTGGCTTTTGGACGGTCCCTTCGTCATCATGCCATCAATGATATAGTCTAGCGGGCGTTGCAGAAAGCTGACGTCCCAAGTTCTAAAGAGCCGTCTGCATGGGCGGAGTTTATCAGGGGCTAGGGGGCTCAAGCCCCCAGGAAGGCCCATATTCAGGTTTGTTACCATTGTAGTCAAGACAATTTATATACATGTAGCATCGTCGGTAGCAAGGTACTACTATGATGCTTTGCAAACAAGCCTAATTATATTATTGTCAAAGTTTAGCCTACATGTAAATGCAAACAGCCCGGAAGCAGGTGCAGCTTCAACTGTTTTATAAAAGCAGACTGAGTTTTTATTTCTTGAACTGATGCTGGAAGACGGTTCCAGGCGCGTGGGCTAGCGACCCGAAAGGCTCGATCACTCGCTTTAGTTTTGCTTGCAGGGACGGATACGTCGGCGGTGTTGAACGACCGCAGACGCGACCTACTATAGGATCGTCTGCCAGCGATCTGATGCTGTCCACGAGGTAGGGTGGTGAGCGGGTGTTCAGACATTTTGTGCATCATGGCACAAAGTTTGAACTTGATGCGCTCACCTATTCCAAGCCACTGAAGCTGGTCTCGGATCGCGGTAGAAATATGGTCAAACTTATTTAATCGCAGGACTAGGCGAACAGCAGCAATGTTAGGGTGTTTTTAAGGTACATGTGAAATTTTCAAATAAAAGATTTTTTAACGACCAAATGAAATTATCGTGCCAAATCCTGTGTAAACTGAATATCTGAGATTATATCTCGATAGCTGAACATTTAGGACTTGCTCAAGAGGACTGAAGTTAGGAACACGGCTGCATTGCAAGCATTACAATCTACGATTTGAATACATGCGAGCTGCATGCTATAGAACCCTTCTCAGTGACTTGTCCCAACAAATAAACATTCATGATCATGTCGTTACTGATAATGATGTTGTTTTTGTCACTGGTCATGTGTTGCAAATGGCGGGAAGTGGTGCTTATCCTTATTGTATCATATGGCAGGCGCAATGCAAAATTGATTTTAAAAAACTGAGATTTAGTTGATTGGCAGTACTGATATCACTTCGGCTATGCGAGGCTGTCTTCACCAAGGAGAAGTTCCCATGCAAGGTAAGCTTATTGCTCAATTTACGCATAAACCAAGGAATCAGAGTCTAGATGACAACGTATAAGAGTAGCAATTTGAGCAGCAATTGTACGTTTCAATTTGGGAGAGATGATCTTACAGCCCTGGCAGCGAAGATTCTTCTGAGCCACAGGTTCCCCTTACTCTTCACTTGAATGACAAGATCATGCCAGATGTTACAGGGACAGGACGATATTGGTATATTTCATAAGGATGTTACCAAGCTATTAGCCATCCCCTAACTCCAATCAGTGACAGCTATATACTGTCATGTCAGATTCTTGTGGGTGAGATCTGAAGCTGGAGATTGGAAGACAAAATCCTGGCCATGTGTTCTTGCACAGTGGCGAGCAAACCTAGTTGCAAGGTCGGCATATTATGCATGAAGCTGGAAGCGAAATTGGGGAAGGACCTCTTGAACCTTGCCATCTATACCATGCCTCTAAAATTGTTCTGGAAAAGTGTTTCCCTGCGTCATTCTGCAATTACTCCAGTATTGGAAGTCTTTAGTCAAGAGCTACTAGAACTAATAGTCATTTTCCAAAGATGAATTCCACCAAAGGGATTAAAGTTAAGGTAACCAGGTGCATTTCACCGAGGCGTTGGATGCGATTTACATGATCGAGTTATGGCTTTTCAGTTATCAGTTTTCTATTCAGCAACGTCAGAGCACAGAAAGAATAATCTCGAACATTCTACTCTGAAAAGGTATGGAATTATTTACTTGAAGTGTCACTCTCTGTGACAGCAACTTAGTCTCACGCGAAATACTATTTCATCTGTATACCTGAAACAATGAAGCCCATACTTACCGCGCCAGAGAAGTCTTACATGTCGCCCTAACAGTATTTTTCCGGCACCATTGATTTTTGTCAGAGAACCTGGTTGGCCACAGCTTTTTGACGAGTCATAGACTATAGCATGCACAACGAATTTGATTATCTGGGACCTGATCTCATGAGAGGCTTTCTACTGTACCTAAGTCACCACCAAAATATTCAAGATCCTCGGATTGGGCTACTCTCTTCGTGATTGAGACTCGCAACAATGGTAGTTAGAACAATCACACAGTGCGGCAAAATTAAGTTATCATATCTGACCCAACCTAAGAGTGACGAAAGATCTGGCAGAGTGACTCATATGTAGTCCTCCAGTGAAGTCCTGGTCAGAAGTAAGTGGGGGCACAAGTATTTTGTTCTACAATGGTCAAGTTTTTCAAATGAACTAAGAGGAATAACCTACGACAACTTACTGTAACAGTACTCCTTTGGATTTTGCCTTATATCTGATGTTTTTGTGTTCAAATTTGCCTGAATCTGTGAAAATTACAATGTGTCACAGTGTCACCTAGGTGGCTATTCTTCCGGTGCTTTGAGCAAGTCCTAAATCTATTCCGATTTTCATCCAATTTGGCAGATACCTATATTTCTAAAAGTGGGACACAAAAACATATTGGTCGATATTATCATCGAGATTTTAATTTTTAGACACACCCTAAGCAGCATTGATGACCACCTGAAGCCGAATGATACTGCGCTTTGGCAAGCAAGCATAATAGCAATAATAATAATAATAATAATAATAATAATAATAATAATAATAATAATAATAATAATAATAATAATAATAATAATAATAATAATAATAATAATAATAATAATAATAATAATAGTACATAATAATAATGATAATAAGTTCCAGAATGTTAATCTTAGGATAGCTTTTAAAACCTGAGGGATCATATATACCTCGGGTAAAAAAGAAAAAATGGATAATATAAAATGATGGTTGCATTTATAAGATAATTATTAGTTAATTACTCGTAAAATTATGCCATCGCGGTTGAATGAAGAAACTGAATATCTATGACAAGTGGAGTTTTCTGGAATAATTATCGTCATCATATCATTAATATCATTGCATTATAGCCTAGGTACTTGCATAATCACTCTTTTCATCATGACTATTTTAATTCATCGTGATGAACACACCTCCCTGTGCAATCATGAGGATGTCGTTGTGGCTATTCTATGTCGAACCGTTGGCACATAAAAAATTCTTACCCGAATCCCAGGGAGTTGCATACAACTTGCGCATCGTTGATATCGAAAAGATCACTACAGACTGTTCCCCATTCTCCTCTGTGGAACACCTCCACTCGTCCTTCTTGTTCACTGCCGCCGACAAGCCGCACGTCATAACCTTAATAAGACAAGCGAAGCAATTAAGACAATGATCAGTGTCGCCTGTCCCACTCCTCCTTTGTCCACGCTTGGTACTGGCCCTTCCAAACAACGAACAATGGCGGACTGAAACCTATTCATAGCAGCCAAATCTAGCGAATACAGCGCTGACATTGCATAACATCGAGCAAAGACCAAAGAGAGACCACTGCAATACAATGCAACTGCATTTGATTTCATAATGGTCCTTCTTCCACAGCTCAGAAGTGTATACTCATGACCATGCGACAGAACATCAATGACGCAGACACAACACTTATTTCAGTTGAATTTTATTTTGAGTCAAGGACCTGCTCACGGTCATTATCCTTACGGTACACAGCAATTAAGTCACTTCAAATCTATCAACAACGGGCAAAAAATCAGACAAGTATAGGCTACCATTCTTTTTGATAATCTTCTGGCAACAGATTTGAACCACGACCTCAGACCTGTAGGTTACAAAGCCACTGTGCTAATAATGCTCCTTGGTTTTTCTATGACACTGTGAAATCGGGCGACTTCTTTTCTTCAATCCCACTTCTGTGGACCAATGGTGAAGAAAGATGTCGAGTAGGAAAATTTTTCTCTCCATCATCCCTGTTTGGCTACCGGTCGTATCCTTCTCTCTCTCTTTCTTCGGGTGTCAGGATTTCGAGTCGGACCCTTCCTTCTTCCCCTTCTGTCCGCGTTGTAAGACCTTTCCCTTCGGGCATAGGATTCGACGACAGCCGATGATCGGCTTACGTAAGGAACAGATACCGACAGTTTCAATCTTCTTATTATTATCGAGAGGAAACAGCAGATTTAACTAAACACACGCACGGCACACGCAGTACGTTGAGTAACGTCTTAACTACTGAAATCAACTCTTCACACAGTGACTGAACGCTGGCTCCCAACAACAACTCTTACCCGTCCGAATCTTAACTCTCTTAACTATTAACTAAAACACTGAGACGAATCAGCCTCTATTGATATGCCCACATCAAACGGGCAACACCGCAAACGCAACTTAACTACATCAAAGAGTTCAAAGCAATTCCTATAAACCAAACTATGGACAACACGCAGACATGCAGGTGTACAAGCAGCGCTCGTCGCTCCACAGAGACCCACGTCGGATGCCATAGTTACCATTATTCCGCTCGACGAGAGCGTACAAGCGGAAAACTTGAAAATAACTACAGAAAAGTCTTCACTACATGCCCTCATTTACCTTACAATACTTTCTCGTCCGCAGTGGCTCATAACTTCGATGCAATTCCCATAATCTTGAACAACGTCCAAGGCTGTTTCTAAACCATACCTACCTTACCTTAGACCTTAGTCCTTCCCGTGCAGCTCTGCACATCGGGCAATGCAGTTTCTCCATTCCACTCTGTTAACCATACCTAACCCATGCCTTATTGGCCACAGAGGAAATCTTCGAGATGATAAAATTCTCGCATTATTCCCTTATCATGCCTCACGTCAATAGATCGAAAATTGTCGATGAAAATGATGACGACGATGAACTGAATCAATAATTGTGGTCGTCTTGTGTTGTCTCCTTGGGTCGACTCCTATCACACGGGGAGCGTCTTTGGGGATCTTTCCCTTATCATGTTGTATATAAAGTATACACTATACACCAACTTTCATGTCGTGTAGGGTTACAGAATAATTCGTGTGAGATACGGCATCGCCATACCTGATCCGACGCAAGAGATGGAGACATCTCGGTCGTGCGTGCAGTTGGTTGCCCCGACGGCTGAGTGCTGGCACTCGTTGAGGATCGGCTCTGTTCCGTCGCAGACAACGTTGTCGATGAGGATCTCTCCGGTACCAGGACCAAACTGGTTGCCAAGGAACGTACCCTGACCAGCTCTGAACAGGTGCGAAAACAAAAGAAAGCGTTGCGTCATAAGACATACATTACAGAACTCTGAAATGAACCATGCACCAGCACCTGGAAGTGGATGTCACGAATCAAGTATGTCTTGCAGAATGTCACAATTTGTTTGTTTGTTTGTATGTGCACTTGTTATAGCGCCCCTTTAAGCTCCCTACTCACAGGCGCTCCCGACTGCAGAGCGGACACTGCAACGGAGTTTCACACCGAAGCGCTGAGCAATTGCGGGTGAAGGACTTGCCCAAGGTCCCTGCGCGGCGACTTGAGGTAGATTTGAACCTTGAACCTTCCGGTTTCAAGGCAACGACGCCACCGCTACACCACCGCGCCCCTCAATCAATGTCGTGCTCTTCAAGTCTACATGTACGCAGACGTCTTGGCGCCCTGCTCTCTCCCTCATCTACTGTGCGGGATCTCGGAGTCATTCTTGACTTAGCAATTTCAATCGAACCACAGATAGCAGCTTTCTCTCATGCATGCTTGCTTCATCTCAGAAGAATCCGACAGCTATACTCTCTACTCTTTACTCGGCTTCAATAATTACACGCTTATTCACTGACTTATTGTGACACGATTTGACTACTGCAACTTCGTACTCTGCGGTCTCTCCCAATGCACACTGCTTCCTCTACCTAGAATATTGCATCAAGATGCCAGTCTGTGTATTTGATTGTATATTGGAGTCTCTTGCCGAGATCGCAGCCCACCTGCTCTTCGTTCTTAACACTGGTTTCCTGTCCGTGAGCGCATTCGCTTCAGGCTGGCACTTCTGATGTACAAAGCATGCACAGATCATCTGCCATCCTATTTGTCTATCGTCGTCACACCTTGCACCTTATCTAAAATTTACGCTTTTCTTCGATAAGCATCTGCTGAAAAAGTATGTTATTATTTACCTTTTATATAGCGCACCTTCAAGGTAATCTACCCAGAAGCGCTCCCAGTCCAACAACGGCTAAATAAGGCAGTTTTTATGTGAGAAAGAAACAGTGGTGTGACCTCTAGGCACCAGGCGAAGAGCCTGTTGTCCCTGGTTCACGTCTTGTTTGTGACCGGCGCATTTTATTTGGTGGTCACTTCATCTGGAACTTTCTGCCTCCTCCTTCCTGTTTGTAACTCTCTTAGCGACAATGTCATTCGCTCTAAACTGAAAACGTGCCTTTCCAGTCTACGCATAGTTATTAATGCTGTGCTGAACTTCAATGTGCACTTCTGAGCTTTGCATGCGGAAGGCATTATACAATTTCAGTTGTATTTTGTTGTATTGTACGTTCACAGTAAAACGCCATATGCCATTAAACTGATACTACTGCTACTTTCACCACCACCACCACCACCGCTACTACTACTGTTACTACTGTTACTGCTGCTACTAATATTACTACAGACAAACAAATAGACACAGAAAGATGACAAGGAGGACTAACTCGAATCCAAGGTTGTTACAAGCCACCTGAGCCTCGATATCACGGAACCCACTGTCGCATACTGTTCCCCATTCTCCGTTGTAAAAGTATTCCAGGCGGCCCTCGTTCGGGGTTGCTCCTCCAGTAAGCCTGGCTGCCACATCTGCAGTCAACAGCCATAATAATATTATTATTTGTAATGCATCATACATACCTACATACATACCTACATACATACATACATACATACATACATACATACCTACATACATACATACATACATACATACATACATACATACATACATACATACATACATACATACATACATACACACATGCATACATACATGCATACATACATACATACATACATACATACATACATACATACATACATACATACATACATACATACATACATACATACATACATACATACATACATACATACATACATACATACATACATACATACATGTATAATAAAAACATGCACATACACACATATGCAATTATACATAGATACATACATGCACATATAATTCCTTCATATGCATACAAACACTCATTATTATGTACATACACGGTACGCATAATTATGTAGGCATGCATGCTTGCGTGCTAGAAATGCCAAGCGCTGTGGAACTGACCGAAACTGGAGCAAGAGATTGCGACGTCCTCAAGGTGATCGCAGTCGTGATCTCCCCATGGAGCATGGGCGCAGTACCCAATGTTCGTCTCATCACCCACACATTCAACTTGATCCAGGTTAATCGCTCCGGTGACCAGGCCAAAGGTGTTACGTAACGCGTAGCCTTGGTCTCTACATAAAACAAGCCGCACAAAAAGATATTTATAATAATAATAATTTTCGTTTATTCAGCAATCCTGGTCATGGGCGGAGACTTGAGCGAAAACTAGCGGGGGACGAACGAGTGGCCGAAGGAAGAACGCGAGATTTTGGATGGACGAATGGCTGAGTCGCCGACGAAATTTTCCATCTTTTTGCCGACTACTGACGATCTTTGTTTTTAGTCATTTCGTCCTTTCTTCGAAAATGTCTTCTTTTAACATTGTAGCGTCACCAATGTGTTCATAAAGTGCGCGCATGCGGTATGTCCTAACACTTTGTCACGAGTTGCCCTTGTAAATACCTTAGATCCATTGTTGTAGGCTTATTATTAGATCGAATCTATATTATTGTGATATGTCATGTACATGTGTATACTATATGTGCTTAAGTGAAAGTTGGACAATAGAATAATTATACTTAAGTGCCACATAGCAATCTAGGTCTTTTAATGTATCGATGGTCGTCGATGGCCGACAGAGGTGGGCGGTGCCGGAAGAACTGGCACTCCTCTACAAGACGCGGCCTGCGGTCGTAACTGGAACGCTAGCAGGGCTGCAACTCTCGACGCTAGGTCCATCTTCCATCCGGGAACGAGCTCCAACGGACGAACTCAACATCAGAACGAGGCAACCGAACCCGACCAGTGAGCCGACAGAAGCAGTGGCGGCGCCAGGATTTCAGTTTTGGGGGGCTGAATCCTCGCGGAGGAAATTTTCCATTTTCACCCGCCAAAATTTCTGACGACCTTTTTTTAGTCGTTCCTGAAAAATTTCCCGTTTTAATACACCAAAAGTTCTGATGACCTATTTTTAGTCATTTGGTCGAAATCTCACAGATGTATTTCATTTTTAAATGGGGGCTTAGCCCCGGATGGCCTTTTTAGTGGCTTAGCCCCTGGCCCCCCTTTCCCAGCGCCGCCACTGGACAGAAACCCTTCGCTGCGTAACACGTAAGACTTCTTCACACCTGCAGAAACTGTCGCCATGCGAACGGAAGCGTGAGTCGTCGACCAGTTGTTGGGGTCTGGGGAAGGGCACTGCCATATCGGGCGCTGCAGGTTTAGTCTATTAACGATATTATTTGCTCTACATGCATATTTTTCAGTTCATTTTCAGTTGTCTTTTTATCTCAGTAATTTTCTAAACGAGTTCGTGCTCTGTTCTCTAGTATTTCGATGACAATTCTAAATACCCTGGTCCATAATAGGCTAGGGCTTAACTCGTCATTTAAGACAGCTCATCACACATTTAACGATTGGGGGGGGACAAATCCATGGACCGTCCCCACGTACATTGAGAAGGACCGTCGCCTCTGTCCCCCTAAGTCTCCGCTCATGATCCGGGTGACAGACCATAACCGGTTTCACTTACAGTATATAGTTATGCAGTTTGCTTCTTCTGCTTCTTTGCTCTCTTCCGTCAGTCGAACGACGACGATGAGGCTCTCACATGACTTCTCCAGAATTCTCTACTTTTGATGAGATCCTTTGCTCTTGATATGTCCATGTCCATCTCTTTCAAGTCCTCCCTGATATTGTCCATCCATGTTTTGTTGTTGTCTTCCTCTGCTCCTCTCTCCACGTGCCCGTGCAAGGCCGCGATGGGTAGTCTTTTTTCTTACATGCGTTCCACATGGCCGAACCATCAGACCCTTCTTTTTCTGATTGTGTCTACCACCGTTGCTTCTGCGCCCAGCTCCTCTCTTGTCCTCTCGTTTCTGATTCTCTCTCCTACTCCTGCCCTTGAGTGCTCTTAGTCAGCCCATTTCTGCCACCAGCAATCTTCTCTCTCGTCCTCTCTACGCGGGCACCTTTGTTTTTAACGCCTTAATTGTTTACTCGAGTTGTGGAGTGCGCACTTCATGAGCTTTGGACGGAGGGTAGTATCAAAATAGCGCAGCTTGTACTGTGCGGCATGCTCTATATTGACTTTATTGACCACAAAGATATGCAGACACCACGCAACCACACAATAGCTCCTCTATGCCATCGTCACCTCTCGTGCATTGATCAGTCTCTACTAACCGGCTTCTATTGCGTTTACTGTTACCTGACTTGATTATCATAATAATGACATAATTAATGACAATTAGAATAATAAAAACAATAATAATAATTATTATTATAATTATAATTAATATATGTTATTTATTGGATTGCCAAAGGTTCCGACATACCCAAATCCAAGACTGTTGCATACGACCTGAACATCTAGTTGGTCGAATGCGTCATCACAAACTGTTCCCCACACGCCTTGGTATTGGATCTCCAGCACTCCTTCGTAGGGCTGACCGCCGCCAGTCAACCGGACGGGGTAGCCTGGAAGAACGCAATAACATAATTATGCAGAGTTGCAGAGATTAAGTATTGCTATTTTTAACAAGTAACTAACATTTATTTATCGACGCCGTCATTTCGGCCATGATTTCTTTTTAAAATAGATTATAAGCTATCAAGGAGAATTCATCCGTGTCATTACCTTAGTCTGCATTGTCACTTCGCAGACTGTCTTATAAGGTATGCACAGTGCTTAACGTGTAAAAAATAAGTGCACGGACATCCCTTACCTTTCCAGGCTGTGGTGGTCAATAAGTGGCAGGACGGCGCTTTGATCTGAAAATAAGTGCATGGACGCCGTCCATGACTGTCCAGCCACAATTTAGGTCTTGGTTATGCAATTATCTAAAACAACACAATTCTTACCTCCAACTCCTACGCATGAGATGGAGACATCGTTGGCGTGAGTGCAGTTTCCAACGTCTGCGAGCGCTGAATGCGGGCAGTCGTCAACTGCCAATTCGGTTCCAACACACTCGTAGTCGCTGAAGTAGATTGGTCCAGTTCCAGGTCCGTATGTATTCCCAAGGAATGTGCCTTGGTTCTGGCTACAAAAACCAATAGGAACTCCGCCCTCTACTTTAACACCACACGACGCATTGCATGTACAATTGTACATAGAGTCTATGCGTGTTTGTGTGTGTGTGTGTGTGTGTGTGTGTGTGTGTGTGTGTGTGTGTGTGTGTGTGTGTGTGTGTGTGTGTGTGTGTGTCTGCACGTAGGTATCTAGGCATGCATGTATGAATTCAGAAGATCTTGGACTATTATACACTACAAGAATTC
The DNA here is from genome assembly GCA_949752735.1 of Lumbricus terrestris. NCBI lineage: Eukaryota > Metazoa > Annelida > Clitellata > Crassiclitellata > Lumbricidae > Lumbricus > Lumbricus terrestris. The sequence continues at coordinate 22,632,958 of OX457048.1, forward strand.
GTGACACGCGTTGACAGTGCTGCAAGAGAATAGGGCATGTCAATCAGCATGGCAAAGACAGTAGTCCTGACAAAATACTTAAGAGGAGCTCCAGATTTTGGTGATTGCGGAAAGACTGGAACTAGTAAATGCTACTGAGGGAGTGGCGTTACGAAAGACTGGAACAAGTAAATGCTACTTAGTAAGTGGTGTTACGGAAAACTGGAACAAGTAAATGCAGCTTAGGGAGTGGTGTTACCAAAGACTGGAACAAGTAAATGCTACTTAGGGAGTGGTGTTACGAAAAACTGGAACAAGTAAATGCTACTTAGGGAGTGGTGTTACGAAAGACTGGAACAAGTAAATGCTGCTTAGGGAGTGGTGTTACTAAAGATAAGTCGTATTGTGCGAGTGTCGTGATATCATGGATCGTCATGAAAGTGACGGCTGTAATCAAATTGACAAAGATAATTATCATGGAATAACAAATCCAGCCGCAACGATTCCAAATTGATGAAGGCATTGGTGTGGCCAGTGGCGACTTACGTTTGCGAGGCCTGGACGATTAAGAAGGAGGAAGAAAAGCGTATCCAGTCATTTGAGAACAATAATATTGCATCCGAAAACTGTTTAGAATCCCGTGGAAAAAAATCATATAAAACGAAAGGGCGTACATATTAACGGGGACTGTTAGCTCTCAGCAAAGCTGGGAACTGAGATATTTAGGCCACATCATTAGACAGCCGCAAGATATATTCGAAAGCAGTCTGATAACGGGTCTCGTGGAAGGTGTCCGTGGACGGGAAGGACCGAGAATAATTATCAGATCTCAGATTTACAGCGACTTGAAATGGACTGGATTCATGGGCGCTTAGGCCTACGGCACCTATTGAACCCGGCTAGCGATAGGAGACATTGGACAATGGACAGTTATGGTCCATTCGCATAGCCAACCGTCGCGATGCAAAGATGGCGATCTCAAATGATATTCAATTGTATATTTATACATTTACTACATGTATATAGCGTTTAATCAATTTGGTTTTTACGAGTACGCTTACGACGTACTCAAACCCAAGGCTGACGCAGGCGACCTGGGCATCAATGTCTGAGAATCCGGCATCACAAATCGATCCCCATCGACCGTTGATGGCCAACTCAAAACGGCCCTGCGTCTGGTCAGGTCCACCGACGAGTCTCACGGCGTAGTCTACGAACAAAACAAGTGAAGAACTGGCAATTGAACTGAATTGTACAGCAGTTGGCTTTGGAGAACAGACCTAAGAGACATGTGCGTCCGTTGGAATAGTGGAGCAAAGTTTTATATTGTTGGCAAGAGGACCAAGGAGGGTGCAGAACAACGACGTAGCCAGGAATTGATATGGGGGGTGTTTAACCAATTTCCCTTCATCTTTTTAGTCATCTGGCCGAAATCTCCGCACATCGTCACCAATTAATTAATTCTATTTTTTTTACAATTTTCCATTTTGGAGGGTGTTTTATAGTTTTATTTCATGGTTTTTACATAATGTGCTCGTAAATGCATTATATTGTTTTTACATTTTTCATTTCGGGGGCGTTCAAACACCCAAAACGCCCCCTAGCTACGGCCTTGGTGCAGAAAGCCACTGATCGCCTCAGCCTCGTCGCTCATTCCCGCGATTAGAGGGTCAGAGGCGGATCTCAACGAATGTCAGCGAATATGGATGCATCTGTTTGCGTTCTGAAATTCCACACTCCGTTGCAGCACGTTGTAAAACTCACGCCATTTAGTGACACGAAGGTAAGCTGAAGAGTATTAGAATCAGTCTCAAATCTTCTATGAATCTAAACTTTGTGAATTGCTTTAATAATCCTAAAGGCCTATCCCGGCGTCTATAATTTCTGAAAAATTGCAAGTGGCTATCCTCTATATATTAGAACTTTCTAGATTAGCTTGGCTAAGGCCATAGGCGCAACCACCCTATTGGACCAACGGGACGCGTCCCCCAACTTTTGAGTGGTCTCCTAACTTTATTAATATGGACCCCACAACTTTTAGGACGTGATTCATTTGGTCCCCCAACTTTTAGGACGTGATTGCACCTATGGCTAAGGCGCATAATATGTGAGCATATGCTTCCCTGCGGAGGTCCATGTTTAGAGAACATTTCTTGCTACAAAGACAAGGAGCAAATAACATCTCGACCTTCTAAGGCGCTTATTAGGAACTTATTATATATATATATATATATTATATTGCTGTCGTTATCATGATAATCGTCTTCAACACCATCGTCGTTATCGTCACCATCATCATCATCATCATCATCATCATCATCATCATCATCATCATCATCATCATCATCATCATCATCATCATCATCATCATCATCATCATCATCATCATCGTCATCGTCATCGTCGTCGTCGTCGTCGTCGTCGTCGTCGTCATCGTCATCGTCATCATCATCATCATCATCATCATCGTCGTCATCATCATCATCATCATCATCGTTTTGGTCGACGTCATCATCACCATAATCATCATCAGTCAATCACATATATTTATATAGCGCACCTTCATGATCTCTACTTAGCAGCGCCATCATTTTTTGCCAATTTTTATTCGTTAGAGTCGTCATCATTATTGACATCATCATCGGGATCCAGCTTCATCACTATCATAATCATCAAATTCGTCGTTGGAAAGAATTGAGCGCTTCTGAACGAACCTGTAAGGGGCGTAACGACGTAATTTCTTCCCTCAGGAACGAGATCCGCTAAAACAATAAACCAGAAATTAATTAGAAATTATTTCACACCGCCAGGGCCAAAATTCTGTTCGACAAGGTCTGTGTTTGTCTGTTTTCTTCGTTTCGCGGAATCGATGCTTGCCAATTATACTGATCAGTTAGGAGAGCGCTAAGTGACGGAAGACGTATTATAAGCTCCGGGTCAAACTTTTATGTCAACTTTGCGACGAGCAATAATTCTCAAGCTAGCCCTGATGCAGCCATGGGTACTATGTATGTATGCTACATGTATAGCACCGCTTCAAGACTTCTATTACGAGCCGCTCCCGACTTCAGTGCGAACACTAAATCGGAGTTTCAAGCCGAAGCGCATGAACAATTGTGAGAGAAGAACGTGTCCAGTGTCCCTACGCGGCGGCTTTATCTGGATTCGAACCCACATCCTCTCGGCCTCTAGGCTACACGACCGCGCCCCGGCCATTAACCTATGATGTTTTTTAAAATAAGTATTAGCCCGTAGTCGTCATGAAACCCTTTCGCTCATTCATTTATTTGGCAGTACTGTTTCTCTCATTAATTTATCAATCTTTCATTCCAATCAAACTTTTCATTTATCTTTACCTTTAATTTTCTTCTAGCCTACTCAAGAATGAATATTGCTTTGTATTTTAAATTTCAGGTTCCCTGTCATCAGATCTCCTTCCTTCATTATTTTCTTCCTTCCTCCCTACCCAATTTCCTTTCCTTCATCTCTTATTTGCTCATCCGGCCATTCAGAGCATTTTTAGATCGCCTCTCCTAGAAGACTACTACATTTACCAATCCAGGCAAAGAAGAACCGTTCTCAGATGTTCATGAAAATAAGTGCACGCAAAGTCTCTATGAGCAGTTCCAATGGGAGCCTATTCTTCTTCCACCCTATCTTTCATGTCATGTTGAACTCTTCTGCAAATAAGTTTACCAACCTGTACAAAAAGCAAACAGCGCAAAGCAACATGCGACGAAACCAAACGCTCCCATGTCTTCGTAGCTATGTGAAATGCGACAGTCGGTCAACAGCAATATATATTATTCGATTTTGTGATCTTTCTAAACCACCGTTATCAGAAGAGATAAGATCGTTCGTGTAGCCTACAAGGGACCAACACCACAGACAGAAGGCCTGAAGTTCGCTGGTATGTGATTGTAACAGGTGTTTAATGGTAACGGCTGGATGGATGATGTCTCACAGCACACGAGATTACACTGTGGGAATTTGGTCGGAAAGATGGTGGTGTACATTATATAGGCACAGTGTCGAACCACGTTGACCTACATATTTTGCGCCTCTCGCTGGTTAGCATGTGGCATATCCTCATACAGATAAGCCATAGTCTACTTTTTATCGGTACGCCTTATAAGCTTAGTTTCTGTAGCATTATGGTGTTCAATTGGACTTCTAAGTTTATATATTACAGGTTGAATATTGTTTTGTTAGTTCACTCTTGCAGCCATTACGCAACAAGCTATACCATACAAGTTTTGTCCCGTAGCAACTGCATTGTAACAAATGACGACGGCTGATTTAAGAGAAGACTTGCAATGGATTGCGCAATGGTGTGTATATATGTATTAAATGTATGTATGTATATATGTATATATGTATGTATGTATGTATGTATGTATGTATGTATGTATGTATGTGTGTATGTATGTATGTATGTATGTATGTATGTATGTATGCATGTATGTATGTATGTATGTATGTATGTATGTATGTATTATGTAATATATACGTACGTATGTATGTATGTATGTATGTATGTATGTATGTATGTATGTATGTATGTATGTATGTATGTATGTATGTATGTATGTATGTATGTATGTATGTATGTATGTATGTATGTATGTATGTATGTATGTATGTATGTATGTATGTATGTATGTATGTATGTATGTATGTATGTATGCATGTTAGGGTGGTCGTTAAAAATGAAAGTTGGAATTGACTGTTCCCCAAGGTGGCCGTTCATTTCGCCGCATTTAATCGTATTCTCGATATTTCTAGAGCGCCCACAAAAGCAAGGTCGCGGGAACCAGCTTATTCACAAGCACTATGTCAAATCAAATTGGTGTGCAAAGATCAAAAACACAAGAGATGTGCGGACGTTAATATATAAACTAATAAGGCTAATGATCTGTTAAAATCAATTACTGAGCAGCAAGTAACAAACAAACGCCTACGATTACACCGAAGGCATAATCAAATTGCTACCAAATAAGCTGTTGTGTTTAAAACGCGACGAAATGATTTGCGACGACATGAACACGACGAAATGAACACGACGAAATGAGTGCGACCAATTGAAACGCGACGAATTGATCGGCGACGAAATGAACACGACGAAACGAACACGACGAAATGAACGCGACGAAATGACACGCGACGAAATGATTTTCGACGAAATGATCGGCGACGAAATGAACACGACGAAATGATCGGCGACGAAATGATAGGGAACCGTTCCCCAAGGCGCCGTTTGGTTCCATTCTCCCCAGAAACATCACACAAAAAGTTGTAAGAGAAAATATTAATATTTAGGACTAGCACAACGCCATCAAAGTTTTACCCTTACAATAGCAAGACTTCTAATGCTCAAAAGAAGCTATATGGCTGTAGTCAACCAGGAATCTTCAAACCAGGAATCAATTCAACTACCTGTAGTTGCTCCACACTTAAACATGATGATGCTACTGTCATCGTAATCATGATCATCAATTTATATAGCGCCACTTCAAGAAAATTCCTCTAAGGCTAGAAAACCTGTATAACACACCGCATCACAGATAATATCTATCATATCTTATTTCTTTACAAATAGTACCTGTTTTACCTTGTCTTGATTGATTATAATAGCGTATTGTTCTTAGACTGCTACAGTAAGGGAACAGTAATAGTATAAATTATATTGTGGAAAAATAAAAAAATTTGTGCGGTTTCATCTGTGTCCTATATAATTAATTTATTCTACAAAATCACCAAAATTCTTAATGAGGTCTGATTTCTGAGAAATATTTCTTTTTCTACCGTCATTGTTCATGGGGTTACTGGGTACAAGGAACTGGAGTAATATTAAAAGTAGAAATCCATTATTTTTAGATGCGAATTTTTATCTCAAAATAATTTAGGCTAAAATGTTTTCGAGCTGAGGCATTATTACACTGTCTCACAATTCAAATTGCATTTGGTCTTTGCATGGGTTTGAGCTATGTTGTAGTTTTCACGATTCCCTTCCCTCAAAGTGAAATCTCTGGCATGTTGCCCAAGGAAGGTGTTCATCTGCCTCCAAGGGTGTACCAATGGGTGTTGTCTTGAGAGTGCTATACTTATACCCTTGAATTGGTTGGTCGTCTGAGATGTCCATGCGGCCACTGTAATTTCAGCTGGATCCATTGCCAAGCATGATGTAGAGATTTTGAGTCGCATATAGCTTACGTGTTTGACACCATCGCCTTTCATGCTAATTTATAATAGGTAGTTAATTTACAATAGCTAATAAAGGCAGTGTAATTTGAATCCACTCTTGACAGCACTTTCTGTGTCAATTGTTTGACTCTGTGTTCATGTTTTCAGCTCTAAAAGTAAGCTTATATTTTTAATTGGATAACTTATATATTATGAAATAGACAACAATGTGAGTAGTCTTCATAAGGCACTCAATTATGATGCTCTCTTTGGAAGTTGTTTAAAAGCTGCTTTTTGGCTCCTATGTGGTAATAAGTAATTTCTTTGATCTATAAAAAATTATGATCTCAATAATTTCAACATCTATTTTAATTCATTTCTTTACAGCAACTCTTGATAAATCTTATCTGTGATGCGCTGTGTCATTCTGCTCTGATTACCACAATAAACGAAAATACATGTGTCATCAGTAGTTTTCTCTAGTTCAACTATTATTTAGGTCCTTGTCCGTATTATATCAGAATTTGTGTTAAAGTTAAGCATGTAATAAAGAGCCTTTAGTGTAACAAAGAATCCCTGTAGATAGAAATCAGGACTATCAAAAGAACATGGCAATGTGTTGACTTTCTAGTACAATAATCTTCATTTAATCATTAGTAGTAGTATCTTCTTTTTAATGATTCAATCTGACACTCCGCAGAATGATTACAAGTACATGTTATGCGAAATACGGCCCACTATAGCACGACACGCAGATCGGTTTTACAGCAGTGGGTTCGGTAGCTTAACACTAATGGCCTAAGTGCTGGATCACTCCTGGTGGGCCAAGCCAGAAGCGGGAGGGGCTATCTTTATTTTTAGCAGAACCCGAGTCAAGCAACTCAACAGCAAAGTGCCAATGGTAGCTAACAGAAATTTAAAGTAGATTTATAGTAAAGGTTTATGGTCATCGATCTTAGGGACTCACGAGTCAAATACTATTGTGATGGTCAATTGTTCATAAAAATATATAGCAAACCATTATCATCATTGTAGAAGTCAGACATACTTAATTGTCAGTCGTGAGTAGTAGGGTGAGTGGTGGTTCTACTCCACCAATTAAAAACCCATTAAAAACCCATTAAAAAGCCATTAGTCACGCTCCAATGACGTCATCGGCCACGCCCCTATTCATTGAAAGGTCATTAGCTACTGGCGCAGTAATTAAAAAGTCATTGAGAAAGCAATTAGCTACTGGCGCAGCAATTTAGAAGAGGTGATTAAGATCTCGCTAATGATATGCCCTCGGGTGATGGCTTTACGACCAGGTGATTAAGATCTCGTTAATGGCGCAGGTGTTACGCCCTCGACCAGGTGCTTAAGATCTCGTTAATGACTTGCCCTCGGGTAATGGTTTTATTACGCACGATGGAGTGCGATAACAATCTGTAGGGCGCCGCAGCCCACACGATATAATTACTGAATGTCCAGGCACCTGGCGCCGGTTATAATATATTATACATATTATATAATATACACCTTGTATATACATATATAAATAATATATATATATTATATATATATATTATAATATGTTGTATATTATGTTATATACTATGTACATATATTATTATATAATATTTATTTATATATATATGTGTATTATATATATGTATATACAAGGCGTATATTACATAATATGTTATAATATATTATATACATATACTGTTATATAATATATATATTATATATATATATATGTATATATATAAGATATATTATTATATAATATTTATATATATATATATATATGTGTATTATATATATGTATACACAAGGTGTATATTATATAATATGTTATAATATATTATATACATATACTGTTATAAAATATATATATATGTATTTTATATATATATGCATATATAATACATATATAATATATATATATATATTATATTTAATATATTATATATATTAGATATATGTTATATATATTAGATATTAAATATTATATAACATATCATATATATATATATTATGCACATATATTATTATATAATATTTATATATGTATATGTGTATTATATATGTATATGTATACACAAGGTGTATATTATATAATATGTTATAATATATTATATACATATACTGTTATATAATATATGTATTATATATATGCATATATAAGATATATTATACAATATGTTATAATATATTATAAAACATTATACATATATGAGATATATGTTATATATAATATATATATATACATATTATTTATATGTATATACAAGGTGTATATTATATAATATGTTATAATATATTATATACATATACTGTTATATAATATATATATATGTATTATATATATATGTATATATAAGGTGTATATTATATAATATGTATAATATATTATAAAACATTATTTGTTATATATATAATATATTAAATAATATATATATATATATAATATATGCATTATATATAAGATATATTATAATATATAATGACATATTATATGACATATCATACATATTTATCATAAATATTGTATCATATATATATATTATATATCATTATACATTAAATATTATATATATACGTATTAACGAAGACAAATATATATATATATTCTATATATAATAATTATATTTCATACATACATTATTTATATATATATATATATATATATATATATACATATTATATATATTGTATATATGTATATATTATATGTGCATTGCCAGCTCATTCCAATGAATCTTGCACTATGGGGCTTTAATAATTGCGGAAAAATCGAACTTTTTAACTTTCAAGCCTCAATTTTACCATTCCATACTTCTGTTCAACCCTCATACTCCCACCCTTCTTCCATTTTCATTCCATGATTCTTACATTATTGTGCAATCTCAAACACTGAAACGCTAAGAATTGAGGAAATTTGTGTTATTGTAACTGTGATGGTTCAAACTTACCATTCCATGCTCTTAATTCTTACAAATTTCAACATCTCATTCTCACAAGTTCTACAATTCCTTACCTGCTTACTTACTCACTCACAAAATTTCAACACTTCAACAACTTTACACATACACGTTCCTACTCTTATTTCTCATTTCTTCACTCCTTCAGTTCTTAACACTTGCATCTTTCAATATCTCAACCAGGCAAATTCTACAATTCCTTACCTGCTTACTTACTTACTCACAAAATTTCTACACACTAAAGCTTTACACATATACAATTCTACTCTTATTTCTCAAATATTCAATCATTCAATACTTACTTCTTGCTTATTTCAACATCTCAATCTCACAAGTTCTACAATTCCTCACATGATTACTTACTAACTCACAAAATTTCTACATGCCAAAGCTTTACACATGCGCAATCATACACATGTTTCTCATTTCTTCACTTCTTCAGTTCTTAATACTTACATCTTTCAACATCTCAACCATGCAAATTCTACAACTCCTTGCACACTTACTTACTTACTCACAAAATTTTTACAAATCAATTGCTTTTCACTCGTACAAGGTTGCACGTATTTCTCATTTCTTCATTCCATCAGTTGTTAATACTTGCATCTTTCATCATTTCAACCATACAAACTCTACAATTCCTCACCTGACTACTTACTTACTCACCAAATTTCTACATGCCGAAGCTTTACACATGCGCAATCCTACACTTTTTTCTCATTTCTTCACTTCTTCAGTTCTTAATACTTACATCTTTCAACATCTCAACCATACAAATTCTACAATTCCTTGCACACTTACTTACTTACTCACAAAAGTTTTGCAAATCAATTGCTTTTCACTCGTACAAGCTTGCACGTATTTCTCATTTCTTCAAACCTTCATCTCTTAATTCTTACGCTTTTCAACATCTCAATCACATCATTCTACAATTTCTCAGTTACATACTTACTTACTCACATAATTCATGCATACCAGCAGCTTTACGCATGCACAATCCTACTCTTATTCTCAAAGCTTCAATCCTTCAATTCTTACTTCTGTCATTTTCAACTTCTAAATCGCACAATTCTACAATTTCACACACACTTGCTTACTTACTTACTTACTTACTTACTTACTTACTTACTTACTTACTTACTTACTTACTCACTTACTTCGTGCATAGAACTCTTCAATTGCAAATTCATGCGTTTGGTTCTCATTTGTTCAATTCTTCAACTATAACTCTTGATTCTTACACGTTTCAACTCCACGATTCTGCAATTGCTCAGGTACTTACTTCTTGAAGTATAAAAAATTGTAGAGTAAGATGTTGAACAGACCAAAGCGATACAATTTTCCATGATGACAAAATGAAAAATACAAGTAATGTTGTTCGTTTAATGATGGAAAAGTGGTAGAGTGGATGAAGCAAAGGAGTAGGAGGAGGAGGTTGTGGTGGAAGAGGACGATGAGGAGGAGGAGGAGGAGGAGGAGGAAGAAGAGGAGGAGGAGGAGGAGGAGGAGGAGGCGAAGGCTGAAATTTTCCACTAACATCATTTTTCTTCGCAAAGTTTCTAAGTCCACTCATTTTCGCACACCAAAAGTTTCTAAGTTCCAAAATTTTCTCCATGGTCATAAAAGTTTCCTCACAAATTTTCTAAGTCCAAACATTTTCTGTGACGAAAAATTTCTAAGTTCAACAATTTCTTACATGTCCACAAATTTTTATTCCTATGTTATGTATGAGGAGCATTAGGAGAAGGAGCAGAATGAGGATGAGAAGAATTTGGGTCTTAGAGATATGTATTCAAAGTTTCTAAGTCAAAACATTTTCTGTCATGAAAATTTTCTAAGTCAGAAAATTTAAGACGAGCACATGTTTAGCTGAGTCATCAATTTGTGCAGAAAGTATATGTTTGGTTGAATACATGATGAATGTTGGATGGTTCAGTGATGCGAAGTATAGTACACTTTGATATATATTATATAATATGTTGTATATTATGTTATATACTATGTACATATATTATTATATAATATTTATTTATATATATATATGTGTATTATATATATATGTATATACAAGGCGTATATTAAATAATATGTTATAATATATTATATACATATACTGTTATATAATATATATATTATATATATGTATATATAAGATATATATTATATAATATGTTATAATATATTATAAAATATTATATATATATATACATAAGATTTATGTTAAATATATATATAATATATTAAATATAATATATATATTATATATATTATAATATATTATATAACATATCATTATATATTATGCACATATATTATTATATAATATTTATGTATATATGTGTATTATATATATATGTATACACAAGGTGTATATTATATAATATGTTATAATATATTATATACATATACTGTTATAAAATGAAGAATTTGGGTCTTAGAGATATGTATTCAAAGTTTCTAAGTCAAAACATTTTCTGTCATGAAAATTTTCTAAGTCAGAAAATTTAAGACGAGCACATGTTTAGCTGAGTCATCAATTTGTGCAGAAAGTATATGTTTGGTTGAATACATGATGAATGTTGGATGGTTCAGCGATGCGAAGTATAGTACACTTTGAGCTAAATACATAGCTTTGCAATCGCATGCTCTGCAACCTCAGCAGAAATTCCTGAGCCTTACAGCTAAAAATATAAGTTCCTCAAAATAAAATTATCAGTCAAGGTGCGTGCACGCTTGGAACACCAGTGACGCGCGACAAGATGGCCCGAACGGCGCTTGTGGCGGCGTCGTTTCCAGCTCAGGTGACGGCGACGGTTCGTGCGGTGAATCGGATCAAGATCGCACGAATCGCCGCCGTCCCCGAGAAGGAAACGTCGCCGCCACAAGCGCCGTTCGGGCCATCTTGTCGCGCGTCACTGGTGTTCCAAGCGTGCACGCACCTTGACTGATAATTTTATTTTGAGGAACTTATATTTTTAGCTGTAAGGCTCAGGAATTTCTGCTGAGGTTGCAGAGCATGCGATTGCAAAGCTATGTATTTAGCTCAAAGTGTACTATACTTCGCATCGCTGAACCATCCAACATTCATCATGTATTCAACCAAACATATACTTTCTGCACAAATTGATGACTCAGCTAAACATGTGCTCGTCTTAAATTTTCTGACTTAGAAAATTTTCATGACAGAAAATGTTTTGACTTAGAAACTTTGAATACATATCTCTAAGACCCAAATTCTTCATTTTATAACAGTATATGTATATAATATATTATAACATATTATATAATATACACCTTGTGTATACATATATATATAATACACATATATACATAAATATTATATAATAATATATGTGCATAATATATAATGATATGTTATATAATATATTATAATATATATAATATATATATTATATTTAATATATTATATATATATTTAACATAAATCTTATGTATATATATATAATATTTTATAATATATTATAACATATTATATAATATATATCTTATATATACATATATATAATATATATATTATATAACAGTATATGTATATAATATATTATAACATATTATTTAATATACGCCTTGTATATACATATATATATAATACACATATATATATATAAATAAATATTATATAATAATATATGTACATAGTATATAACATAATATACAACATATTATATAATATATATCAAAGTGTACTATACTTCGCATCACTGAACCATCCAACATTCATCATGTATTCAACCAAACATATACTTTCTGCACAAATTGATGACTCAGCTAAACATGTGCTCGTCTTAAATTTTCTGACTTAGAAAATTTTCATGACAGAAAATGTTTTGACTTAGAAACTTTGAATACATATCTCTAAGACCCAAATTCTTCTCATCCTCATTCTGCTCCTTCTCCTAATGCTCCTCATACATAACATAGGAATAAAAATTTGTGGACATGTAAGAAATTGTTGAACTTAGAAATTTTTCGTCACAGAAAATGTTTGGACTTAGAAAATTTGTGAGGAAACTTTTATGACCATGGAGAAAATTTTGGAACTTAGAAACTTTTGGTGTGCGAAAATGAGTGGACTTAGAAACTTTGCGAAGAAAAATGATGTTAGTGGAAAATTTCAGCCTTCGCCTCCTCCTCCTCCTCCTCCTCCTCCTCCTCTTCTTCCTCCTCCTCCTCCTCCTCCTCCTCATCGTCCTCTTCCACCACAACCTCCTCCTCCTACTCCTTTGCTTCATCCACTCTACCACTTTTCCATCATTAAACGAACAACATTACTTGTATTTTTCATTTTGTCATCATGGAAAATTGTATCGCTTTGGTCTGTTCAACATCTTACTCTACAATTTTTTATACTTCAAGAAGTAAGTACCTGAGCAATTGCAGAATCGTGGAGTTGAAACGTGTAAGAATCAAGAGTTATAGTTGAAGAATTGAACAAATGAGAACCAAACGCATGAATTTGCAATTGAAGAGTTCTATGCACGAAGTAAGTGAGTAAGTAAGTAAGTAAGTAAGTAAGTAAGTAAGTAAGTAAGTAAGTAAGCAAGTGTGTGTGAAATTGTAGAATTGTGCGATTTAGAAGTTGAAAATGACAGAAGTAAGAATTGAAGGATTGAAGCTTTGAGAATAAGAGTAGGATTGTGCATGCGTAAAGCTGCTGGTATGCATGAATTATGTGAGTAAGTAAGTATGTAACTGAGAAATTGTAGAATGATGTGATTGAGATGTTGAAAAGCGTAAGAATTAAGAGATGAAGGTTTGAAGAAATGAGAAATACGTGCAAGCTTGTACGAGTGAAAAGCAATTGATTTGCAAAACTTTTGTGAGTAAGTAAGTAAGTGTGCAAGGAATTGTAGAATTTGTATGGTTGAGATGTTGAAAGATGTAAGTATTAAGAACTGAAGAAGTGAAGAAATGAGAAAAAAGTGTAGGATTGCGCATGTGTAAAGCTTCGGCATGTAGAAATTTGGTGAGTAAGTAAGTAGTCAGGTGAGGAATTGTAGAGTTTGTATGGTTGAAATGATGAAAGATGCAAGTATTAACAACTGATGGAATGAAGAAATGAGAAATACGTGCAACCTTGTACGAGTGAAAAGCAATTGATTTGTAAAAATTTTGTGAGTAAGTAAGTAAGTGTGCAAGGAGTTGTAGAATTTGCATGGTTGAGATGTTGAAAGATGTAAGTATTAAGAACTGAAGAAGTGAAGAAATGAGAAACATGTGTATGATTGCGCATGTGTAAAGCTTTGGCATGTAGAAATTTTGTGAGTTAGTAAGTAATCATGTGAGGAATTGTAGAACTTGTGAGATTGAGATGTTGAAATAAGCAAGAAGTAAGTATTGAATGATTGAATATTTGAGAAATAAGAGTAGAATTGTATATGTGTAAAGCTTTAGTGTGTAGAAATTTTGTGAGTAAGTAAGTAAGCAGGTAAGGAATTGTAGAATTTGCCTGGTTGAGATATTGAAAGATGCAAGTGTTAAGAACTGAAGGAGTGAAGAAATGAGAAATAAGAGTAGGAACGTGTATGTGTAAAGTTGTTGAAGTGTTGAAATTTTGTGAGTGAGTAAGTAAGCAGGTAAGGAATTGTAGAACTTGTGAGAATGAGATGTTGAAATTTGTAAGAATTAAGAGCATGGAATGGTAAGTTTGAACCATCACAGTTACAATAACACAAATTTCCTCAATTCTTAGCGTTTCAGTGTTTGAGATTGCACAATAATGTAAGAATCATGGAATGAAAATGGAAGAAGGGTGGGAGTATGAGGGTTGAACAGAAGTATGGAATGGTAAAATTGAGGCTTGAAAGTTAAAAAGTTCGATTTTTCCGCAATTATTAAAGCCCCATAGTGCAAGATTCATTGGAATGAGCTGGCAATGCACATATAATATATACATATATACAATATATATAATATGTATATATATATATATATATATAAATAATGTATGTATGAAATATAATTATTATATATAGAATATATATATATATTTGTCTTCGTTAATACGTATATATATAATATTTAATGTATAATGATATATAATATATATATATGATACAATATTTATGATAAATATGTATGATATGTCATATAATATGTCATTATATATTATAATATATCTTATATATAATGCATATATTATATATATATATATATTATTTAATATATTATATATATAACAAATAATGTTTTATAATATATTATACATATTATATAATATACACCTTATATATACATATATATAATACATATATATATATATATTATATAACAGTATATGTATATAATATATTATAACATATTATATAATATACACCTTGTATATACATATAAATAATATGTATATATATATATTATATATAACATATATCTCATATATGTATAATGTTTTATAATATATTATAACATATTGTATAATATATCTTATATATGCATATATATAATACATATATTATATAACAGTATATGTATATAATATATTATAACATATTATATAATATACACCTTGTGTATACATATACATATATAATACACATATACATATATAAATATTATATAATAATATATGTGCATAATATATATATATGATATGTTATATAATATTTAATATCTAATATATATAACATATATCTAATATATATAATATATTAAATATAATATATATATATATATTATATATGTATTATATATGCATATATATATAAAATACATATATATATATTTTATAACAGTATATGTATATAATATATTATAACATATTATATAATATACACCTTGTGTATACATATATATAATACACATATATATATATATATATAAATATTATATAATAATATATCTTATATATATACATATATATATATAATATATATATTATATAACAGTATATGTATATAATATATTATAACATATTATGTAATATACGCCTTGTATATACATATATATAATACACATATATATATATAAATAAATATTATATAATAATATATGTACATAGTATATAACATAATATACAACATATTATATAATATATATATAATATATATATATATATTATTTATATATGTATATACAAGGTGTATATTATATAATATGTATAATATATTATAACCGGCGCCAGGTGCCTGGACATTCAGTAATTATATCGTGTGGGCTGCGGCGCCCTACAGATTGTTATCGCACTCCATCGTGCGTAATAAAACCATTACCCGAGGGCAAGTCATTAACGAGATCTTAAGCACCTGGTCGAGGGCGTAACACCTGCGCCATTAACGAGATCTTAATCACCTGGTCGTAAAGCCATCACCCGAGGGCATATCATTAGCGAGATCTTAATCACCTCTTCTAAATTGCTGCGCCAGTAGCTAATTGCTTTCTTAATGACTTTTTAATTACTGCGCCAGTAGCTAATGACCTTTCAATGAATAGGGGCGTGGCCGATGACGTCATTGGAGCGTGACTAATGGCTTTTTAATGGGTTTTTAATGGGTTTTTAATTGGTGGAGTAGAACCACCACTCACCCTACTACTGTCGTGCTTGAGTAAAAGAATGTTGCATTTCTGTTAAAACTAGTCATAGGTCCAAAAATGTAGCTAAATTAGCATTATACTCAAAAAGACGATGAAATTTCGTAAAATCCAAAACTTCAAACACGTTGTGCTAGTCCTAAATATTTTTCTATCGAGATAATTTTTGGGCTGCATCAGTCTTTTACCAAGTGGCACCAAATGGTGGGTTGGGGAAAGAACAAAAATGAAGTTGAAAATTTGCCATTACAGATGCGACCACCCTAATGCATGTATGTATGCATGTACATACATACACGCATTATATTAATATTATAGAACGTCTGCCCAATTGATGCCTTTGCGAACTAACACAGAACTGTTATTAACCCACTTGAAAAATGGAGATATTGTCTGATTGGCATATTCTGTTGACTCAAGAGGTGACAACCAGTTGGATAAGGTCCTACATTCCTAGGTGAAAGCAAAACCAAGTGCAATTATGGACTAATTGCTAATTGTAGCAGATTTCGACACACACACACACACACACACCTACACACACAGAAACACAAACCTACACACACACACACACAGACACGCACCTACACACACACACCTACACACACAATCGACGGATGGGAATTGAATGCCTTGGAATTTTCGATATTTAATTATGGAGAATCACCTCTCTTTTTTGTCATTGCTAACAGCTGCTGCTGTTGCTGCTGGCCCATTGCGATACCGAATCGCAGAGAAGTAATACGGTGTTCTTGTAGCTTGAGGGTATTCGATAGTTTTCCATTTGCCAAAATCTAAATGTCGTGAAATCGTCGAGATATTATAAGAGAAAACCAATGTAGAAAAGCATTGCATAAACCCATAATGCCTTCTTACTCGCGTGACTGCTTAACTGGAAATGACGAGCGTCAGCAGACCGGAATTGCGTTCTGTTACTCCTTAATCTTCTTAATACGAAAATCTGACTGCTGTTTGTTTTAGATATCGTTGCCGGCCGCTAACTTCTGCAGCCTACTGTGAATTTAGCTCTTTTGCATCGTTTGTTTGATATGTTGTTTCTTAATTCTTGTAGGCTATCTTACTTGCATGTATCTGGCGACACTTTGCTGTAGTATCTCATTTCCTTTCGGTAGAACTTCCACTTCTTTAGTAATCGCGACTCTAACTTCCTTCGATTTTAGGTTTTGCATCGATTTCGCCATACTTCTTATGCATCAGATGTTGATAAAAAGGCGTCTATGCGTAATTGCGTATGCTTAAATGATTCCTTCAATCTAATCGCCACGTCGCCAAGTGTTTCTTCAATTCCTCCCATCTTCTCTGTATCTTCTGTGCTACTCTCTTCTTCTTCTTCTTCTTCTTCTTCTTCTTCTTCTTCTTCCTCATCCTCTTCCTCTCCCTCTCCCTCTCCCTCTCCCTCTCCCTCTCCCTCTCCCTCTCCCTCTCCCTCTCCCTCTCCTTCTCCCTCTCCCTCTCCCTCTCCCTCTCCCTCTTCCTCTTCCTCTTCGTCTTCCTCTTCTTCTTCTTCTTATTCTTCTTCTTCTTCTTATTATTATTATTACTATTATTATTATTATTATTATTATTATTATTATTATTATTATTATTATTATTATTATTATTAAACAGAAGCAAACCTGAAATATATGAAGATTCTATATGAAGAGTAGGGTAGAACACGTCTTCTTTTATTGGTTTGATGGAAAGCGACGCTGTCTAATCTAAAACTCGATTGCTCGCGTAACTACAGTCTACAGACGATCAAAATGGTTCTCTGCTATGTCTCTAGAAAGTGTCACTCCTACACGACTCACGAAACGCCTACCTGTGGCTGTTGCTAAATAGCTTTAAAAATAGCAATCTAATAATTATGCGTTATCGTACAAACGCTTTCATATCTCCATAGCTGCTACTAATTGTTCTGCAATACATTACACCGTTTCTGATGCTGATTATTATTGTCTTTCATATTTGCAATTCTCTAAGCTACAACAATACTTCTACCGTTTAACATAACGACGCTAAAATATAAAGAAGTTTGGAAATTTTCGACATCATCATCATCAGTTCTCTAGTAGAATATTTGGAATCGTCTCTTTGGTGTTCATCGTCTTTTCTTTACGGTTGCATGGGTTAAACAACTGAAAGACAAGAAACAAAGTAACAGCATTTGACTATCTGTAACATAGGCCTAATCTAAATTTACACAGTAAAACCGTGGTCTAACATTCTACTTCTGCGATGAAGTCATGTTACCGCCGCTTTTAGAAGTGATTATGACCGTCGCGGTCACTTTTTCGTAATGGGTTGAGAAATTTTTGCTTGACTTGACAATGCTGTGTTGCGATGAAGCAAGTTTAAGCAACGGAATAATTTGTGAAGGTCTATTTGACCGTCGCTGCTACCGTAAACAATTGATCGTTTATAGTATACTAAAACATCGACGGAAAAAACGATTAATTAATCAATTGATTCACCATAATCATCATCGTCTTAGTCACGTCATCGCCATCATCATCATCATCATCATCATCATCATCATCATCATCATCATCATCATCATCATCATCATCATCATCGTCATCGTCATCATCGTCATCATCGTCATCATCGTCATCATCGTCATCATCATCATCATCATCATCATCATCATCATCATCATCATCATCATCATCATCATCATCATCATCATCATCATCATCATCATCATCATCATCATCATCATCATCATCATCATCATCGTCATCATCATCATCATCATCATTATCATCATCATTATCATCATCATCGCCATAAATAAGAACAACAAAAGGACCTACCGCAACTGATTGCAACGTCTTCGTCGTGCACGCAGTTATGTTCGCCCCACGCCAGATGCTCACAGTTTCCAATGCTCAGCTCATCTCCTGCGCAGCTGACGTCGTCCAACCAGATCTTCCCGGTTGCTGGACCGTACGGGTTCGTGATTAGAGCGGATCCAATGTAGCTGTAATAAATTGCAACCAAAATTAATGTGATGCTAATCCAGTTGATACGATTATTGCCATTTGCCATATGAGTGGAAGATAAATAGAGAGAACATCACAATCTACGTCTATTGATGTAATAGCAACGCCAAAGTGTCATGAAAGTCCGCAGGGTCCATCGATGTATAATATGTAAACATGATTGAGTAATCACGATGATCGTCCACTGCGAGGTCGAAAGACGACGGAACCTAACACCTCGACCTCCCAAATAGCAACATGCACAAGACTTTGGACACGTGATTAGAAAGAAGAGAGAATGCTTGGGAAAAGAGGCCTTACAGGAAACAGTGCCAGGAGTGACATGAACACAGGGGATCCGAGGATGGGATGGATCGGCAACATCAGAAACTTGATGGATTCGTCAATTGATTGGTTGCTGAAGCACACAGAAGACAGAAGAATATCGAGAAAACTTGTCCTTGAAGTGACCAACTCTCGGAGGGAGGAAGGTTGAGGACAAAACAAAACAAGAACGTCGCAACTGCTAATCATGAAACCAGTAGACCAATTACACAGGGTCCCTGAAATTTAATAATAATAAACCGTAGGTCTATAGTATGTCAATGTGGTCTTGTATTTTAGTTGTGCTTTTATCTAAACATTTATTTAGCGCCAAAATACGCAGACCAGAGCTCAAAAGATGGCGATGAGTAATTGCAAGTGAGGGACTTGCTCAGATACAACTTCAAGGAGCCTCGATCCCTCGTTCTCGTTTGGCAAGTCGAACGCTTTAGCCAATCGGTTTCATGTTCCAGAATCGTGTCCTACGTGTATGAGAGTCACTCCTTGAAGGACTTACCCGAATCCAAGACTAGCGCAGGCAACGGTTGCATCGATGGCAGTAAAGCCATCGTCGCAAACGGAACCCCATGCGCCGTAGTACTGGATCTCAAGACGACCTTCAGTCGGATTGCTGCTGTTGCTCGACGGGTTGACCAAACGCACGGGATTCGCTTCATAAACACAAAGGCGCACGCACCAAATCAGTGCATATGGATAAATATGTAAGCATGTAGTGTTTATGTATGTATGCACACATGTATGTATGTATGTATGTATGTATGTATGTAAGTATTGTATGTATGTATGTATGTATGTATGTATGTATGTATGTATGTATGTTATGTATGTATGTATGTACGTATATATGTATGCATACATGTATGTATGCATGTATGTATGTGTGTATGCATGTATATAAGTTCGTGCGTACGTATGTATGTATGTATGTATGTATGTATGTACGTACGTATGTACGTATGTAAGTATGTATGTATGTATGTATGTATGTATGTATGTATGTATGTATGTATGTATGTATGTATGTATGTATGTATGTATGCATGTGTGCATGCAGTATGTATGTAGGTATGTATGCATGTACAGGGTGGGCCAAAAAAGACCCCCTTTACGTTTTTTGCCAATATCTTGGCCAGAAGTAAGAATTTTGAAATGAAATTTTACAGGCTTAAAGACAATTCATATTTACACCTGATGGCCAGATTTTATCAAAATATTTCAAACAGAGCAAAAGTTATGCCACTATTATGGAGGCCACCCACCGTTTTTTGACGATTCAAAAACGTAACGCAGCAAAAAGTAGGTTTTTGCCGATAATTTGGCCAAAAGTAAGAATTTCGAAACGAACTTTTACAGGTTAATAGACAATTCATATTTACATATGATGGCCAGATTTCATAAAAATATTTCTAACAGAACAAAAGTTATATCACTTTTAGTGAGGCCACCCTTCGTTTTTTGATGATTAAAAAAAGTCAAAAAACGGTGGGTGGCCTCACTAAAAGTGATATAACTTTTGTTCTGATTGAAATATTTTTATGAAATCTGGCCATCGTATGTAAATATGAATTGTCTATTAACCTGTAAAATTTCATTTCAAAATTCTTAAATTTGGCCAAGATATTGGCAAAACCCTACTTTTTGCTGCGTTACGTTTTTGAATCGTCAAAAAACGGTGGGTGGCCTCCATAATAGTGGCATAACTTTTGCTCTGTTCGAAATATTTTGATGAAATTTGGCCATCATATGTAAATATAAATTGTCTATAAGACTGTAAAATTTCATTTCAAAATTCTTACTTTTGGTCAAGATATTGGCAAAAAACGTAGGGGGGTCTTTTTTATGGCCCACCCTGTAGGTATGTATGTATGTATGTTTGTGGTATGTATGTGTGTTAGGGTGGTCGTTAAAAATGAAAGCTTGAATTGACTGTTCTCCAAGGCGCCATTTGGTTCCATTCTCCCCAGAAACATCACACAAAAAGTTGTAAGAGAAAATATTAATATTTAGGACTAGCACAACGCCATCAAAATTTTGTCCTTATAATAGCAAGTCTTCTAATGCTCAAAAGTAGCTATATGGTTGTAATCAACCAGGAATCTTCAAACCAGGAATTAATTCAACTACTTGTAGTTGGTCCACACTTAAACATAATGATGCTACTGTTATCGTAATCATAATCATCAATTTATATAGCGCCACTTCAGGAGAAATTCCTCAAAGGCAAGAAAACCTGTATAACACACCGCATCACAGATAACATCTATCATAGCCTATCTTATGTCTTTACAAATACTACCTGTTTTGCCTTGTTGTCCTCATTGATAATAATAGCTTGTTGTTCTTAGACTGTCACAGTAAGGGAACAGCAATAGTATATAATAGGGTTAAATATAAAACATTTGTGGTTTCATCCGTGTCCTACGTAATTAATCTATTCTGCAAAATCGGCAACATTCTTAATGAGGTCTGATTTCTCAGAAATATTTCTTTTTCTACCGTCATTGTGCATGGGGTTACTGGGTACAAGGGACTGGTGTAATATTAAAAGTAGCAGCCCATTTTTGATGCGAATTTTTTCATCTCAGTAGGCTAATATGTTTTCAACCTGAGGCATTATTAACCTGTCTCACAATTGAAATTGCATTTGGTCTTTGCATGGGTTTGAACTATATATATGGTGTAGTTTTCACGATACACTTCCCTCAAAGTGAAATCTCTGGCAAGTTGCCCAAAAAAGGTGTTCATCTGCCACCAAGAGTGGAGCAATGGGTGTTGTCTTGACGGTGCTATACTTGTTCCCTTGGATTGGTTGGTCGTCTGAGATGGCCTGGTGGCCACTGTAATTTCAGCTGGATCCATTGCTGAGGATGATGTAGAGATTTTGAGTAGCACATGACTTATGTGTTTGACACCATCGCCTTTCATGCTAATTTATAATAGGCTAGGTAGTTAATTTACAATAGCTAATAAAGGCAGTGTAATTTGCGTCAACTCTTAACAGCACTTTCTGTGTCAATTGTTTGACTCTGTGTTCATTTTTTCAACTCTAAAAGTATACTTTTAATGGGATAAATTCTATATTATTAAATAGACAACAATGTGAGTAGGCATCACCAGGCACTCAATTATGATGCTCTCTTTAGAAGTTGTTTAAAAGCTGCTCTTTGACTCCAATGTGGCCTAGTAAGTAATTTCATAGATCTCTAAAAATTATGATCTCAATAATTTCAACATCTATTTTAATTCATTTCTTTACATCAGCTCTTGATAAATTTTATCTGTGATGCGCTTTGTCATTCTGCTCTGATTGCCACAATAAACGAAAACATAATCAGTATTTTTTCTCTAGTGCAACTATTATTGAGGTCCTTGTCGGTGCTATATCAGAATTTGTGTTAAAGTTAAGCATGCAATAAAGAGCTTAACAAAGGATTCCTGTAGACAGAAATCAGGCCTATCAAAAGAACATAGCAATGTGCTGGCTTACTAGTATAGGTTTATGGTCATCGATCTCAGGGACTGACGCGTCAAATACTATTGTGATGGCCAATTGTTCATAAAAATATAATAAATCATTATCATCATTGTAGAAGTTAGGCATACTTGTCAGTCATGCTTGAGTAAAAGAATGTAGTCTTTCTGCTAAAACTAGTCATAGGTCAAAAAATGTGACTAAATTATCCTTATACTCAAAAAGACGATGATATTTCGTAAAATCCAAAACTTCAAACACGTTGTGCTAGTCCTAAATATTTTTCAATCGGCATAATTTTTGGGCTACATCGGTCTTTTACCAAGTGGCACCAAATGGTGGGTTGGAGAAAGAATAAAACTGAAGTTGAAAATTTGCCATTACAGATGCAACCACCCTAATGTGTGTATTCATGAGTGTATGTACGTTTTTATGTATTCATTCATTCATTAGATTCTGTAGATGCATTTATATACCGCCTCTTCAAGGGGCTACTCAGAGGCGCTCCCAAACTCAGCAATGTATCTGTACATGTATGTATATATGCATGCATATATGTATGTACATATATACATGTACATATATGTGTATGTAAGTACGTATGTGTGTATGTATGTATGTATATATGTATGCATGAATATATGTATGTATATGCGCATGTATGTATGTGTGAATGCATGTATGTGTGTAGTACTGTGGGCGTGTAGGCATGTATGTATGCATGTAAGAGATTAGCATATTGAGATATGATGTGGAAGATTATATAGCATTAGAGGTGATTTTGCTAGATTAGGGCAGATGATATTGGAAGGTAATATTTATTAGAAGCGAATTTTCAAAGTTATTACGGCAGATTAGAGGAGACAACCGTTGATTTTATCAGAAGATTAAATGAGAAGGGTTGAAACACATTACAGGAGGCTACCAAAGAATAGATCTGATTTTTTACCATGACTAGTTGTTCAAATAAACATCTTACCTGGCCACGGACCAACGCACTGGATCGAAACGTCTGTTGAATGGTCACAGGAAACGACTCCCAAGACTGAATGTGGGCAATCATCGATCATGACCTCACTTCCGGTACATCGCACATCGTCCAACCAGATATTTCCGCTTCCAGATCCATGCGTCTGACCAATGTACGTTCCCTCGAACTGACTTTAAATATACCTTATGTTTATATATTTTTCCCACCAGTATCACGCTTAGCTGAGGCAAGGCAATCGTAATCTTAAAATTGTAAATAAAAATAATAATAATGGAAAATAATATTGACATTTATCATAATAGAATCATATCTTTGGCAGCCGCATATAATCTATTAAAAGTGAGAAACGTGTAACAATCCTTCCTTTTCAACCTCTGTCCGCACGACCTCCGACTCATGTTATTTAAGGATAGCCTGAGACAGTCCCAAACCAGGATAAAGGAGGAGGGCTCCGCGATGGGCCTAGAACCCACGCGATTTCAAAAAAGTATATACCAACAGAATCATCCAGAAAGATAACTTTTATAGCCTTTTATGGGTATCATGGCGCGATAGGGTATATTCCTTAGAAGACCATTACGGAAAGGCGGGTACAGAAAGCACCATCAGAATGAGAAGACTGGGGTGACTGTGGCATACCTTTCTATTGGAGTAGATCGAAGAAGCAAACAGGTGATGTCCTGGAATTTTGGTGAAAGTAAAAAGATATGAATACCACGGAAGATCTGGTAGACCTCTACTACAGGGACGACTTGGATGCGTGGGGTTATCTTGGGACGAGGCCAGGGAGCTGGCGATGGACATGACATGGACGAGTGTAGGAGATGTGTTGCCCGATGTGCAGACCTGCACAGGAAGGACTAAGTACTAAGTCTGCCAGATTTCAACGGCACTTTTGCCATAAACCATGAATACAAGTCGTGATCCAGCAGACATTTATTCGTGAAAATTAATAATCTCTATGGCATGCAATTCCCACAATGAAGGAAGTGCCTCACAGCCCCAAAAACCATAATAATAATAATAATATTTTTGTTCCAACGAATCTCGCTGATGATACAACGTTTCAACGCAGTTGCCTTTAGGGGTACTTTCGCCGATCAGAAAACCGAATACGAATAGGGCCTTTCCAGACTGAGATTTTATATTAGGCGGTAGCGATGCCCCTGAGGGATCCTGTATACCTCGGGGCATAAAAAAAATAAAAAATAATAATAATAATAATAATAATAATAATAATAATAATAATAATAATAATAATAATAATAATCGCTTATTAGTTCAAACTGGCAAGTTCTTTTGTGACTCTATTATTATTCATCGTTTAGTTTCTGCCCTAGTAAAATATTTGTGCATGTAACATATGCTGTGTAATGTGCGTACATGAAGGATTTACACAGTGGGTAATAAAAGACGGTTTTTTTTAACTTTCTGTTGCGTTAAGTTTCTGATTTGTCAAAAAGTGATATAACTTTTCCCTGTTTGAAATATCTTGGTAAAACTTGACTATTTTACGTAAATATGGATTGCCTTTAAGCCGGTAGAATTTGATTTAGAAAATTTTACCTGTGGCCAAGATATTGGCCAAAAAACCGTTTATAGGGTCCTTTTATGGCCCACCCTGTACAATAATAGATGCAAATGTCATTTTAAAACTGAAACCGAGGTGCTACAGCATTCAAAAGCACGTACTTGAACCCAAGACTGTAGCATGCCACTTGAGCGTTGAGATCATTGAATTCTGGGTCGCATACTGTTCCCCACTGACCGTTGATGAAGTATTCCAGACGACCGGACGATTGCGCATGGAAGCCATCGCTTCCAATCAGACGAACCGTATACACTGGAAAAGAGTAGCATCGTCAGCCAGTGTTTAATCTGTCCCATTGCTATCGAGGGTGGGGAGAAATTCTGGTCTATGGGGTGTAGGGTGGGTCTTTTTTCGGCGGACGGCAACCGCTGAGCCACACACCGATGACACCCTTTGACCAGAATGGTCTTTTCCTCACGACACATTTTCTGCCCTGATCTGGAAATGTTACATTGTGTGCATCTAAACAACAATCGTCTACTTTTTTGGTGGTGGGGAATATTGCATGAATAATTTTCCAAGGAGATGGAATGGCATGTATATACATGTGAACAGGACCTCTCGAATTCTCCGCCCAGAGACGTATAGATTAAACATTGAGCAGCTGCAACTCAAGTACAAGCACTAAAGCGATGATGATTACACAGAGCAGAAAGAGGAAGAGGAGGAGGAGGAGGAGTGGAGGAAATGGGGATGATGATTGCGATGTGCAATGATAATGTCTTTGGTGACGATGATGATGACGATGGTGACGACGACAACGATGACTATAAGGATGAGAATAATGATGATGATGATGATGATGATGATGATGATGATGATGATGATGATGATGATGATGATGATGATGATGATGATGATGATGAAGATGATGAAGATGACGATGACGATGACGAAGAAAGTGATGATGAACATGATGATCAAAATGATGATGATGATGATGATGATGATGATGATGATGACGACGACGACGACGACGCTTAATTGATATTGCCTACTGTTTCCTGTGGATGCGGAACATGAGATCTCAACATCCTCTATGTTGGTGCAGTCGTGGAATCCCCACATGTCGTGAGCGCATTGGCCAATGTTCGATTCGAATCCCGAACACTGCACCTGGTCTAACCAGATGTGACCATTTCCTGGGCTATTTCCCGTGAAACGCCCAACTCCTTCCCTGAAATTCGTCAGCATAATCTCAAATTACTCATCGTATAAGTTTGGTGCAGAAAATTAAGACAAGGTCAGGACTAGCCAGAGCCATGTCCGGGCAGGTCTAATCTAATCAGGTCACGTCAGCTGTAGATTTGGGTCAGGTGAAGCGAGGCAAGGTAATGTCAGAACAATCGTGATCAGGTCTGGTCAAATGAATTAAGGTCCGATCAAACCAGGATCGCTCAGGTCTGATCGTGGTTTGTCGGGTCATGCCAGGTCGTCAGACTAGGCGAGTCAGAGCATTTTCGCATAAGTAATCATAGTGCTTTGGGCTCCGTTGTGCTTGCCAGGAGCCCAGGACCTCTCTACATTCCTAGACTAACACGATAATTTTCTGATTACCTGAACGCATTCTATAATCATGTGACCATTAAAGCCCGTGCCATGAAACCATCAGGTCACTAAGTCATAAAACATGGCAGGGGATATAACCTGCGAGTAAGTACTCGTCTACAGGGTTAGAATTACCGTGGGCGTTTTTGGAACTCAATCACCAGTAGGCCTAATTGTTAGCCTCCCAGAGTTAGAGTTACCGTGGCCGTTTTGGAACTCAACACCCAGTTGTTCTTAGCCTCCCACGGTTAAGCTTTGAGGGCGCACCCCAGGGTTCGTTTCGGAATGGTTTCTCTATGAAAAGCTTCTCCAATTTTGATGATCCCACCACGTCTCACCCAAAGGTCAACTTTTATCGTGAATTTTCGCTTTGCTTGTCTCACCCGTATCCGAGGGCTCTGCATGCGACTTGGGCTTCAGTATCGGTGAACAAGTCATCGCAAACCGTTCCCCATTGTCCGCGGTAGAAGATCTCCAGGCGACCGTCCGTCGGGAAGGCACCATCAACGAGACGCAACTCATAACCTAAAAGTCGGATATATAGCCAACACAAAACCCACATCACAGGATTAATCTGAAAGTCTTTACTACTTCGGCACAATCTGTTGAACTGCATTTCTTTAAATGTTCTCTTGGGGGGTGGGGGGCAAAGTACCACATGTGATGCGATTGATGACCACGTTGGCCAGCAAAATTTAATTATGCACGTCCCGGCATGGCGATAATTCAGACAATCAGTAATTCATATGCTGACTCAAGAATTAGGAACTTTTTACGAAACGTTATTTTTCTAAATAATAATGTTACAATGCCAAAAACCCAGTGAAATACTGGATGCACTGCAAAGTGTAGACTGCGGTCAAGGCAAGCTTGCCGTTCAGGCGACAAGGCAGAGTAAATGGGTAGCCAGTATTTGAGGCGAGCTGTCACAAAAGAATGTAAGACTTACAAGTTTAGATTCAGAACAAGTCGAGTAAGCGCTCGGCAGTTCGAAGCTCGCGATGGAGATGTGATGAAAAGTTAAGCTAACGACTCGGTGAGATCATGAACTATGGTATTGAAAGCATAGCTCGGAACTAGGCAGAGATGACAGTGATGCCAGGCTAGGACAGTTACCGCCGAGAGCCAATCCGCATGAATTTGATCTTAACTGAGTATAGCAACTGCTTGTAGCTTAAGCAATAATAATAATAATAATAATAATAATAATAATAATAATAATAATAATAATAATAATAATAATAATAAAATTAAAATAATTTAAAAAAAAATAATAATAATAACAATAACAACAACAACAACAATAATAATTGCCAGACTTGGGCCAAAAGCTCTGCACCATTTCAGGGAACCCACCGGAGACCACAATTTTTATTCCAACCTCTCTCTGGAAATACAGAGGTTTGGCGCAGTAGCTTTCAAAGGCACTTTCACAAACCTGGAAGCAGACAAATAGGGCCATCCCAGACCGGTTTATAGCAGTAGTTAAGAGCAAAGTCCCTGAGGAATCCTAAATACATCGGGGCATAAAAGGTATTTTCTTTATTGAAACAGTTCGGTTGACAGACAGCAACCAATTACAGTGTACATTTGATTTATGCAATTGAGACAATTCACAATAATTCAAATTACAGAAGTCAAATCTTAGCTACTAACTGAGTATAATAGTGACTGTCTGTAGTTTAAACAATAATAGTAATAACAACAATAATAAAAATAATAAGCCAGACATGGGCCAAAAGCTCTGCACCATTACAGGGGACCCACGGGAGACCACATTTTTATTCCAGCGTCTCCCGCTGGCAATACAGAGGTTTAGCGCAGTAGCTTACAGATGCACTTTCACAAGACTGGAAGCAGACGAATAGGGCCATGCCAGAACGCCTGCAATACACGGCGCAAATAGCAGCCTACAAAGCCCGTCCGCCCCACGGGGCGCGATCTCGGAACCTCTCGCTCTCCATGCCAGCGTGGTATCCAATGCGCTACCGGTAACTGACCTGATCCGACGCAGGAGATGGAGACGTCTTCATTGTGAGTACAGTCGGTGGCTTCTCCTATCGGTGAGTGCTGGCATTCGTTCAGGGTGTACTCGCTTCCGGTGCAATTGACGTTATCAAAGACGATGCGACCACTGCCTGGACCAAACTGGTTGCCCAGGAAAGCTCCCTCGCCCTGGCTGATAGGCAAAACAAGGAAGAGCAACTTTAGAACTGGGTATAAAAATGGTTTCCAAACAAAGTTCCCACGCACGGTCTTTAAAAGGCAAAACAAGGCAAAGCTACAATAGAAATGGGTATAAATGGTTGCCAAGGAAAGCTTGCTTCTTTCCGCTATAGATACCCTAACAGAGTTGGATAGAGAAGCTGTTCCAGAAAGTTCACCGACCCTGGCTAAAAGAGAACGCGGAGTTTCAAATCAACGTCCTTGGCCCAAACTGTTCGTCCGGGTAATTCTCTACGCCCATAAATAGGAAAGAGGCCAACAGAGGCGATAATATCAAACCAGCAATACATCAGACTAGATTACTTTAGATTATATTAAGGTATATAATATCGTGTTATCTGAAGACTGCGTCCATTTGTAATCGCAATCTCCACGCGTCTAAAGTGTCGCTCGACTGCCAAGCGCAAGTCACCAGCCTATTCACGAGTGTTTCGTATCGTTAGAGACGGCTATAGACTGTTTTGAGCCATGAGACCAAATGTAATCAGTTCGTTATCTAATACGATTAGGCGATTCTTCTTACTCAAATCCGAGACTGAAACAGGCAACCGATGCCTCTGTTGCGCCAAAGCCAGTTCCGCAGACTGTTCCCCATTCGGAATTGATGTAGGCTTCAAAACGACCCTCGTTGTCGGTTGTCCCTCCAAACAGTCTCACAGCAGTATCTGTTCGAAAAACACTGGCATACATGAATATGTGTGCGTGGATGTGTGTAGGGCTGAGGGTGCTTGTTTAATGTTTATAGGAATTCATCATTATTTTATGCGTGTGCCTACAAGTTTAGGTGTGTGAACGCGCGCGCGCGCGCGAAAGAGAGAGGCAGGCTCAACTTTTGTCTAAAATAATGGTTCAGATTTTGCTGTAATGCTTTTTCTAAGATAACACTAGGCTTTCGACAATTCATTACGAATAATAATATTATAATATTATAATTGGCAAGTAGGCCTAGATCATCATCGTAATCAGTTCCACACTCCACCATTTAGCGGCGATGGGTACGAGTAAATGACGTGAATAATTGTTCTCGGCTATTTGTCAAGTTCATTGCTCTCCTCAGTGTCCGTCCATTGTTTGTATGACCACACATATATAATTTCTTTGCCCGGGAATTTTAAGATTCGCCCCGTTCCCGGCCAATACCCTACTTCCCAACCCTCACTTCATTTCATCCACACACCCACTGACCAGCCCCTTTTTTTTCTCACATTCCAATCGCCGACCGACTCGACTAACCCGCCTGCCCACCTTGCCTCGACGTGTGTGGTAGACGGCGTCTAACCGTTACGCCACCTTTGAAATTTTGGTTTCCTGGCAAATCCCCTCCAACAATGCCCTGCTCCGACCCGGCCCTGCGGTCCGAGGTGTGTGCTGGGGTACGCTTCGTTGACCGGGAAATTTAGGATTCGACGCACTCCCGGCCGATTCCTTAGGCCTACTTCCCCACCCTCATTTCACTTCATCCCATATCCTCGCTCCTACTCCCACCCCCACTTATTTTCCCCATCCTACTCACCCAACCGCCGGCAACCCAACCGCCCGCTCCCCACCCCACTCCACCCCACCCAACCCCCAACCTCATAACACTCCGACCCTCTAACCGTTACACCTCTCGTGATATTTGCGTTTACCAGCAAATTGTTTTTCTCTCCCTCAAACATTTTCTCCCACCCCTCCCAACAATACCCTGCCTCCACTCGGCCCAGGGTGAAGGTATGTGTGTGTTTTGGGAGTTGGCGAGGTGACCCTGTAGCACTATAGCTATGTAGCTGCAACGTTCCAGGTGAACAAGTGTAAAAGTATGTGAAAGGAATGGAAATTTATAGCGAGAAAACGAGAATTTTCGCCCCCACCCTAGTCCACCATGGTGGTAGAGATTCGCCAACCTGTCCACCGGGTGTCCCATGCCCATACCGACACAGTAGTGCATGGAGGTTTGGAGCGAAAAGCTCAAAACCTGAGGAAATGTATCCCGGCGAAACAGACACACACAGAATCTTCCCTTTATTTATATAGATCTACCCAAATATGGGAAATAGTATCTGGCTAAGTCATGGCCATTTACCTAGGATTAACGTTGAAATTGACCTCTTCGAGCTTAAAAGAACTAACTCTGTATCGTTTTTGTAGCAACCATCTTCATAAATTGTCACAGGATGCCAGCACCAAAACTACAAACAACTTGAAACAAGAGAAACCATCCAATTTTTGATTTAAGCAATTTTTCGCGATTTCGCCAATATTTTTGGATTTTGCTATAGACTTCATTTTTCTTACTTCGAGATAACCATTAATTAGTCTACGACGATTTTTGTGTCAATATTTTCCCTGACGAACGTCTCATCGTAGAGAAAAGGAGCAAAAAGAGTGCATTGGGAATGGCCCAAATTCCAAGTTCACAGTTTACGTGCTGACATGGGATCATGGGAATTTAATGGGTCCTAGTTTGTCTGTTTGTTTGCATGCGCACTTGTTATAGCGCCCCTTCAAGCTCTCTACTCAGAGGCACTCCCGACTGCAGAGCGGACACTGCATCGGAGTTTCACGCCGAAGCGTTTAGCAATTGCGAGTGAAGGACTTGCCGAAGGTCCCTACGCGGTGACTTGAGGTGGATTCGAGCCTCGAACCTTCCGGCTTCAAGGCAACGACGCCACCACTACACCACCGCGCCCCACTGGTGGACTATAGACAGATCTCCCAGTCAATGGATTTCGGGCAGACGCAGCTATAATTTTATAGGCGCTACTGACCAACTGGCGATGGTTTGTGATGGACTGAACAGCTAAACATGTTATGGCTCCAGTTTGATGTCATACTGACCAGCTGGTGTGCAGGAGACGGAGATGTCTTCAAAATGGAAGCAGTTGTGAACTCCCCATGGGTTATGAGCGCAGCTGCCGACGTTTGGTTCGTCCCCAACGCATGCCAATTCGTCCAGCCAGATCTTTCCGGTTCCTGCACCGTACTCGGTTCCAAGAGAGTATCCATTGAAACTGAAAGAGCAGATACAAAAAATTGGTAAGACATTTTATTAAGCATAGGCTCGCAGAACAGGGGATTGATCTGGAGCTGCGCTAAGATAGACAATGGCATGGCAGGTTAACTCGGCCTCGATCCTTCTTAGTTCGAGGCCCGTCAATTTTTAATTGGCTTCCTCTTCAGCCGCATATCCTAGCTAAGAATTCATCACCGGCATTTTATGCATCTCTGAAAGCCGTCCCTTTTTAGCCCTGGCTGGTCTTTTCCGAATAGACAATCTTGAAACGGATTTAGCCTATAGGCCTATACAAAATTGGTTCACTGATTCTTGGTAGGGGCATAATTATATTATTATTGACATCATAATAATAATAGAAAAATATAAAATGATGGCTGCACTTAGAAGAAAATTAATTAATTGCTCGGATGCTATCATTGTTGAATAACGAAACAGAATAATTATAATAATTGGAGTCATTTGGAAAAATTGTCGTCATCATAATTTATCATTGTCAAGGCTGAAAGTGGTTTGAAAAAGAAGCCAGGCTTGAGTTTGGGCAGACGCAGAAGGCGTTTTCCGCTTCAACTTCCATTTTCTCTTAAGACCTTTTTAGTATCTTTTATTTGCCACACTGTTACAGTAGCACTCTAACAAGTCAGGCGAGAAAATTACAGTATTTTACTAAATGTTGGTTATGGCAATCGAGTTTACAAATAATACAAGAAAATGTGATAAATGTATAGGCCTATGTCTTAAACACGCGACCCTGCTAAGACCAGGCAAAGGCTGGTCGCGAAAATCAATGTCGGGTCACACACCCGAGCAGACCCTGCTCACTTTCAGCCTTGAATTCATAATTATCATTGCATCGTAGTCTAAATATAGAGCAACTATTACTTTTATTATCATGACTATTTTTATTCGTCATGGTGAACACACCTCCCAGTTCAATCGTGAAGATATCGTTGTAGTTACTCTTGGGCGAATCGTTGGTCACCATGGGTGCGGAGACTTAGGGGGAAGAGGGGACGGTCCCCTCAATAAATGTGGTGGGGAGACGGCCCATGCATTTGCCCCCCCAATAATTTGCAATCGGTACGAAAGACGAGACTAAAAAATAAAAAAGGTCAACTTTTTTGGTGCGAAAATTTAGATTTTCCGTCGGCATTTCGGGCGGATGACAAAAAATCTTCGACCGCCTTTTTGTCCCCCGCAAATTTCCGCCCAAGTTTCCGCCCATGTTGGTCACATACAAAATTCTTACCCGAATCCCAGGGTGTTGCACACAACCTGCGCGTCGTTGTTATCAAAAAGGTCACCACATACGGTTCCCCATTCTCCTCTATGGAACACCTCCACTCGTCCTTCACGTTCAGTGCCGCCGACAAGCCGCACATCGTAACCTTAATAAAACAAGATAAACAACTACGGTGTTAAAAGTTAATAGTTATAAGCTGACCCGGCTGACTTTCCAGTGGCGTGCTTATTGCTGTTTAACTACACCGTTTCATATCGAAGATGATTGGCCTTGCCCTCCTTCTTTATTCAGGCCTGGGACTGGCACTGACAAAGAATGGAGCAGTAGCGAAGTTCCACATGGCGTAAAAAATCGATGCAACGCATGTCTAGCCGCCAAATCTAGCGCATACAGCGCTAACGTTGCATCACATCGCGAAGAGACCAAAGAAAGACCAATACGATACAATGCGACTGCATTTGAAATCGAAATCGATATGGTTTTTTCTTCAACTGTTCAGAAGTGTAGGCTGCACATGACCATGCGGCAGAACATCAATGGCGCAGACACAGTAATTATTTCAGATCAGTATTATTGTGACTTGCTCACGTGCATTACCCCCATACAGCTCTCTCCCTAGCATACATGTACAACTTTTTACAATGCTCCCAGTCCAGATCTAATCGCGAACTGTTCACCATCCAGTCAACCCGCTCTACCAGATCATCCGTCTCTCTCTTTCTTTCTTTCTTTCTTTCTCTCTCTCTCTCTCTCTCTCTCTCTCTTTATATGTATATGTATGTATATCGACGGCCGGTCA
This sequence comes from Lumbricus terrestris, assembly GCA_949752735.1. NCBI lineage: Eukaryota > Metazoa > Annelida > Clitellata > Crassiclitellata > Lumbricidae > Lumbricus > Lumbricus terrestris. Next base: position 22,667,828 of record OX457048.1, read on the forward strand.
TAAGTCACCTAAAGTTCTCCAATAGAGCCATATCCAACACAGCACCACGCCTTTGTAATGATCTGCCTCCTCAATTCCGATCTTTTCAGTTCCTCCACCATTATTCCTCAGGCTCCTCTATATATAGTCATCACACCCCGGGCTTTTCAGTCGAAACTTAAGACACTGCTTTTCAAGAACTCTTGCCCTATCTCGTCTGATGCTCCAATTCCCGACCCAGACGACACCCGACATAGAAGCAGTTCCGCCACTCTGATCCTAAGGCAACTCGACTCGGACCACCTTTGTACTATACTCTTACGGACAGTGGTGTAGTCCTAAAAAATGAAGTGGGGGGACGCCTGGAAATTGAAGTGGGGGGACGCCATGGAAATTGAAGTAGAAACTGTAGCAAAAAGTGCAATCTTGCCAGAATTTTGCAAAACGTGGGGGGACGGCGTCCCCCCGCGTCCCCGCCCCACTACACCACTGCTTACGGACAAATTTAATATGGACTATCTTTTGACTCAACGCACGTGAATAAGCTGGCGCCCGGCGCTTGGTTTTCCATTAGCGCTTTAGAAGTTTGGAGATTACGATAACTGCAATTAAGTCACTTCAATCTATCAGCTACCTGCAACAAAACTCGACCAAATTATATATAATTCTTTTTCTAACCTTTGGCAACACATTTTGAACCATAATCTGTGCAAAGCCTCAAACATGCATGAGCTCCTTGGTTTTTCTATAACTTTCTCGTCCGCAGTGGCTCATAACTCCGCTGCAATTTCCATATCTTGAACGTTGCCCGCAGCTGTTTCTAAACCATACCAAACCCTTGCATGGTTTAGCCTACAGTAACTAGCCTTAGAGGAAAACTTCGAGATTCATTATAAAATCTGCGCATTTTGCAGTCTCACGAACGAAAATTGACGATGAAGACAACGACGACGACGATGATGAATTGAATCAATTGTGGTTGGCATGTATTGTTCTCTTTGGTCGTCTTCTATCACATGGGGAGCGTTTTAGGGATCTTTCTCTTAACATGTTGTACACAAACTACCTCTCATATCGTGTAGGGTTGCAGAATTCGTGTGAGCTGCAGCGTCATACCTGATCCGACGCAAGAGATGGAGACATCGCTGTCGTGCGTGCAGTTGGTCACTCCAACGGCTGAGTGCTGGCACTCGTTGAGGATCGGTTCTGTTCCGTCGCAGACAACGTTGTCGATGAGGATCTCTCCGGTGCCAGGACCAAACTGGTTGCCAAGGAACGTTCCCTGACCAGCGCTGAACAGGTGCGAAAACAAAAGAAATCAATGCGCCATTAGACATATAATGTAGAGCTCTCAAATGAACAACCCTGGAAGTGGATGTCACGAATCAAGTATGTGTTGCAGACAGTTACAATCAAAGTCATGCTCTACAGGTCTATGTATACGTAGACGTCTTGGGCCAAAAACGCTCTGCATCATCTAATGTACTGGACCTTGGAGTCTTCTTGACGCAGCACTTTCTATCAAACGTAAGATTTCAGCCATCTATCGGTCATGTTTGCTTCATCTCAGAAGAATCCGACAGCTCCGCTCTACTCCTTACTCGGCTTCACTGATAGTTTGACGCGACTTGACTACTGCATTTTTTAATTCTACGCTCTCCCGAGGCACAATGCTTCCTCTTACTTGAATAGTGCATCAAGCTACAAGTACATGTATGTGTGTTGGATTCTCTGACCGAGACCACATCACACCGACTCTTCGTTCTTTACGCTGGCTTCTTGTCCATGAGCGTATTCGCTCAAGCCGGGACTCATCGAGTACAAAGTATGCACTGATCAACTGCCGTCCTACTTATCTTCTACGATCACACCTTATATTATAAACTCTGTTAATGGTCGCTCTTCTCTTCGATCAGCATCTGCTGGAAGGCTATGTAGTTCCTAGTACACACAACTTCTCTTTGGCCGGCGTTCTTTTACAGTTGGTAGTCTTAAATTCTCTGCCTCCTCCTGTTCGTCACTGACTTAGCGACGTAGTCATTCGTTTTAAACTGAAAACTTCGCTTTTCAAGTCTATTTATAGATAGTTTTCAATGGCTACCGAACTTAATGTGCACTTCTGAGCTTTTGTAGGGAAGGCATTATAAAATTTCAGTGGCAACTTGTTCTATTGTACGATCACAGTAAAACGCCATATGCTGTTAAACTGAGACTACTACTACTACTGCCACTGCTACTGCTACCACCACCACCACCACCATCACCACCACTACTACTACTGCTACTGATACTACTACTACTGCTACTGATTTTAGCCTACTACAGACAAACAAATAGACAAAGAAATAAAGCAAGGAGGACTAACTCGAATCCAAGGTTGCTACAAGCCACCTGAGCCTCGGTGTCACGAAACCCACTGTCACATACTGTTCCCCATTCTCCGTTGAGGAAGAATTCCAGGCGACCCTCGTTCGGGGTTGCACCTCCAGTAAGCCTGGCTGCCACATCTGCAGTCAACAGCCATTATTGCAATGTATGTGTAAGCATATTGCGCCCTAAAGATGCGAATCCTTTCCTGTGCTACATGTGCTCTTCTTTCATGATCACTCTTTTCATCTATGAGAAGCAACTGGAAATAAAATTGTTCCTACAAGGCTTGTATATTCTGAAATGAAATCTCCTGGGGAGAGAATAATTATTTCTACTCCCTACCTTCAAAAATCTGCTCAAAACTCACTATTTCTCTTTGGCTTTCAAGCACATGGACCTTTAACTGCACCTTCCTCTGGCGACTAACTATCCGCGCCTCAGATTCACACTTTGGTGTGACCTTGCGCGCGTAATAAATTTATGTGATAATAATAATTTTCTTCTTCCACGAAATAAAGTCTTCCCCGCTCAGGGTGAAATGGGCTACAGTCGCATAAAATTTATAGGTGAGCAGGTTAAAACGTTAGGTTGCGCTGCTAAATTATAACAAGAAAATACATAATATTATATTATAAACTCTGTTAATTATCAGCAAAACATTTCTTTCAATAGGCCTACAGAGTTTCAGAGACTCTGTTTCGGGGATAGAGTTTGTATATGGAGGTAGACTTTATATACGTGACACTGTTCATCTCGGTTCCCAGACCCATCTTCATCTGGAGCTCTCTGTCTCCTCATTCTATTATTCTATTAAATTTTCGTTTAATCAACACTTCAGGGTGGCAGAACTCAGCATGTTACATATAACTAATTTTACAAAGGTTTTATGTACAAGAGTTCAGTTTATAAACAACATAAATAAATATTGGGTTTGAATCAATATTAATTGATCTGTGTTTGTTGTGTGGTTTGCCAGGTCCGAAAATGTTTTTGAACAGTACTCTAGTGAGATTCACACACACTCAGAGGAGACTCGATGCTGCGAACAATCATAGAGGGGAAAATGGATGGAAAAAGAACGAGAGGCAGACCAAGACAAAAACTGTTAGACTGGATGATGAAAGATGGCTACCAGAAGCTGAAAATGAAAGAGCAGAACAGAGAAGATTGGAGACGTCAAACATTCGAACCTGCCTAAGGGCAGAGCACGAAAAGAAGAAGACTCTAGTGATAAAGTTGCAATTATCTTTTTCCGGAAAAGAGAATCCATGAGCCCGAGATCGGAGCTCGTAACCACAGGAAGAGCGAGGCGAAGTGAATAATCGGTAGAGTACATGCAGTCTATCATTGCGTAGGCTATTGCGTTCATCAGCTTCCTCTGCCATCTCTGCTGCACTGGAGAGGGAGTTGAGATTATAGGTACTATCTGCGCTTCATCTTCATCAACAGCCGTTCAATCCGCTCCCGTTCCTCAGCGCTAGTGTAACCCCACCAAACCGTGGACGCATACATTAATTGGTCGTTGGTGGTCATTCGCGAGACTTCCTTTAGATCAGCAGGTGGGAGCTCTTTTGATTTGAGCATGCCCAGAATAAATAGATGATGATCACGTTGCAAGGACATGGGTGGTCAATGGTCATCCGCAGATCAGATCTTATTGTTATACGCCTAAGACACGCATCGATTCCGTTCTGGTCGCCTCAGGAATAATGGGTGGAATAATCGTATGCCTCTTTCTCCTTCCAAAGAATATCATCTCTCAAGTCTTAGCTGTATTGAAGCGTAAGTTATTCTTTCTATACACAGTCAAAGATACCTTCGAATTCGTCGGCAATAGTGTTGAGGTGATTGGATCCGATTATTATATATTATCAGATACGTATCATATCATCAGCAAACATTACTAGTTAGTTGAATTTATATTTAGGGTGGAGATCGGACGCAGCCACCAAGGATGAAACCGGTCCAAGTACGGACCCTGGACGATGCTAGCTGTAGGCCTAATGTATGCGGCCCCAGATACAACTCCATCGAATCTAGTCACATGTTCTCTGCTTATGAAGCAGCATATTATCCAGTTGTATACAGCATCAGATTCTGGTGTTTCGATTTTGGCGTATTTTGTAGCCAGCAATTATTCGTGACGGACCGCGTGGAATGTCTTTGAGAAATCCATTGAGAAATATAACCCGGATGAAGGTTTTTTACTCGTGAAATAGAAGCTGGGGCGATGAAAAAATTTGAGAAATGGAAATTGGATGAGGGTTCTTTTACAGGTGAAATAGAAGCTCGACTTATGAACAGAACACCTAGGAAATAGAAGCTGGACGAAGGTTCTTATACAGGTGAAATAGAAGCTGGATTGATGAAAAACGCTTAAGAAATGGAAGTTGGATCAAGTTGCTGTTAGATATGAAATAGAAGCAGGATGCATTTTGAAGTACAAGAATGAAAATTATCAATCCAATTTCCAATTAGGCTACAAAACCATGAAGGTCTTTTCATAAATCCAGCGTCTATTTCATAAATGAAGAACCTTCTTCCAGCTACCATTTTCCAAGCACTTTCTCATTAGTCCGGCTTCTATTTCGGTGGACCTGATGTCGTTGAACCAGTTGTCTGGGGCCAGTTGTCGTTGTACCAGTTGTCGTGGAACCCATACATACATACATACATACATACATACATACATACATACATACATACATACATACATACATACATACATACATACATACATACATACATTCATACATACATACATACATACATACATACATACATACATACATACATACATACATACATACATACATACATACATACATACATACATACATACATACATACATACATACATACATACATACATACATACATACATACATACATACATACATACATGCATATATGCATACAAACACACACATAATTACATACATACATACATAATTACATATTTGCATACATAGTACATATACACATACGTGCACGATAATATACATGCACCATACACATTATGCACGCATACATGCATGCACAAATTCATTCTTAAATATACAATTATACATACATACACACATTTTATATACAGACACAGTACCCATAATATCTAAGCCTGCATGATTGCGTGCTAGAAATGCCAAGCGCTGCGGAACTGACCGAGACTGGAGCAAGAGATTGCGACGTCCTCAATGTGTTCGCAGTTGTTAACTCCCCACGGAGCATGGGCGCAGTAACCAATGTTCGTTTCATCACCATTACAATCAACATCATCCAGGTTTATCGCTCCGGTCGTCTGACCGAAGGTATTACGCACCGCGTAGCCTTGGTTTCTACATTAAACAAACCGCAAGAATAGATATTTATAATGATAATAATAATTTTCATTATTCGATAATCCGGTTGACAGACCGCAACCGGTTACACTATATAGACTAGTTATTCATTCATTCAAGTATTTATATAGCGCCTCATCAAGGAAACTATTCAGAGGCTCATCTGCCTCTAGCAGGCGAAACAGAACAGTTTTTAAGTGCTTATAGAAAGTGTCATAGTTATGTAGTTATCTTAATTAACATCAATCTCAACTATTAACAGTACAGACGGCTTGCAATAAAACGGCGCAAATAGCACCCTACAAAGCACATCTATCCAACGGTGGCTACGGGAATCAAACTCTGCTCGGCTGATCTCCATGCCAGTGTGTTATCCAATGGGCCACACGGTATCCGATGGGTATTCGTCTTCTGACACAGTAGTACGAGTTTGAATCGTCTCCTCTGATAAGGTTACTGTGAACTTTAGGGACCCTCAGCAAGGCGTTCTCGCATTATTTTTCCTCAACGCCTTCATTGTTTACTCGAGTTGTGGAGTGCGCAATTCTGAGCTTTGGAAGGAAGGTAGTATCGAAATAATGCAGCTTGTACTGTGCGGCTTACTCTATATTGCGCTTTACTGACCTTAGGGATATGCAGACACCACGCCACAACACAATAACTGCTCTAGGCCATCGTCGCTTCCCGTGTAGCCTATTAATTAGTCTTTCGGTACCGTCTTCTATTGCGCTTACCTTCTGTAACTATGACCTGACTTAATTCTCATAATTATGATAATTATTATAATAATAAAACCCTAATAAGTATAATAGTAATAATTATTATTCATGGTTATTTTTTGAGTTGCGAAAGGCTCCTGTTTACCCAAGGCCAAGACTGTTGCATGCGACTTCAGCATCTGGAACATTGAAGAGGTCATCACAAACCGTTCCCCAAGTACCGCGGTATTGGATTTCCAGTCGTCCTTCGTGTGGCTGGATGCCTCCAACTAGTCGGGGAAGCCTGGAAGAAGACAATAACATATGCAGAATTGCAGAGATTAAGTATTGTTATTTTTAACAAGTAACCTACATTTGTTTGACGCCGCCGTCATTTTGATGATGATTTCTTTTAAAAATAGATTAGAAATTTTAAAGGAGAATTCATTCGTGTCATTATTTAAGTCTGTATTGTCTGCTTCACAGGCGCTGAGTCATAAGTATGAACTGAACATTGCTCTAAGTGCACGGTGTAGAAAAAGAAGTGCCTGGATATCCCTTACCTTTCCAGGCTGAGGTGGCCAATAAGTGACAGGACGCCGCTTGGGTCTGAAAATAAGTGCATGGACGCCGTCCATGACCGTCCAGCCACACGTTAGGCCTTGGGTGTGCAAATTATTATCGAACAAATTCTTACCTCCTACTCCAACACATGAGATGGATACATCGTTGTCGTGGGTGCAGTTCCCAACGTCTGCGAGCGGCGAGTGAGGGCAGTCGTCAATTGCCAATTCAGTTCCATTACACTCGTAGTCGCTGAAGTAGATCGCTCCAGTTCCAGGTCCGAATGTATTCCCAAGGAAAGTACCCTGGTTCTGGCTACATAGACCAATAGCAACCATACCGTATACTTTAACATCACACGGCTGAATGCATGCATATAGAGTCTATGCATGTTTGTGTGTGTGTGTGTGTGTGTGTGTGTGTGTGTGTGTGTGTGTGTGTGTGTGTGTGTGTGTGTGTGTGTGTGTGTGTGTGTGTGTGTGTGTGTGTGTGTGTGTGTGTTCTAAGAGCGTGTTCTATTTAGGCACGCATGTATGAATTTATAAACATATGTGAACACATGAATGTATGTGCGTATGTATACACACATATAATTATGTGTGTACAATGTAAGCTGGTATGCCGTGGTTCCGTTGTGGCTTCGCATGACATTTATGCACAACTCTCTGACATAACGCGGCGCTTGTCAATGGATAGGTTCCATGAGATTTGTTTTGCTCTCGAGGAACGCTTTCTTTTAGTTAATAATATTGTGGCTGAAGTTTATGCTATATTGACGGACGGTGTCACGGAATAGAATATTGTAGACTATGTTCGCAATCGTATCCCAAGATGATCAGAAGCTATAGAGAATATGCCACTTCCACGGCGTGCGTGTATTTTTGAAAATTAGCATTCATTTGTTTTGTTTCGAGTATTGTCACTCACAGGTAGGCTATATCTATTCCTACTTCAAACTTTGCTTCCTTTGATTTTAGAGTCACTAGCTAAATTAGGAGGCCTTGTATTGAACATTGTCTATAATAACACTTAAAACAATGTCAATTAGTCACTTAACATTTTTTTACCAGCATAAATTTATAAACTAATACACATTTTTCAACAATTATAAGCAACGCGTCAAAATGGTTTATAATGATACTCTATACCCGGTAGGCTATACATCAACCCCCCGGATAGCTTTAGGGGATAGAATATCCCACGACACAGGAGAGCAGGAATTCCGGATCCTAGGTAGAGCATAACCGTTGATTACAATTATTTGAACACATCGCATCATATTTTAAGACATGCATGCATCATGAATCTGATCACGATTACGAAAAAACGAATATGATTAAAAACCAGGGTCCTACTAAGGACACATATCGCAGTCTGAGATGGTTTGCTAAGGATGCACTTCAAAGGCGATAGATGTAGACAAGATATACTTGTTATTAATAACATTATTATCTAAAAAGGGTTGGCTAAAACATCACTCACGTCAGATCCAATTACGATATTGTCCTACTGACTACAACACAGGAAGATCTAGGACAATAGGCTACAAGAACTCGTGAAAAGCGTTGACAGTGCTGCATGAGAATGTGGCATATCAATCAACGTGGCAAAAACAAGAGTCATGAGAATGTGGCATGTCAATCAACGTGGCAAAAACAAGAGTCATGAGAATATGGCATGCCAATTAACGTGGCAAAAACAAGAGTCATGAGAATATGGCATGTCAATCAACGTGGCAAAGACAAGAGTCATGACAAATACTGAAGAGGAGCTTGAGATTTTGGTGAATGCGCAAAGACTGGAACGGGTCTAGGACTTTACCCCCCGGCCCATTACCCCCCTGCCATTACCCCCCTGCCATTACCCCCCGCCCATTACCCCCCGTAGGACATTACCCCCCTGCCATTACCCCCCGGTCTGCCTACATTTGGGCCAGTTTATGTGCATTTGTATGTATGTATGTATGTATGTATGTATGTATGTATGTATGTATGTATGTATGTATGTATGTATGTATGTATGTATGTATGTATGTATGTATGTATGTATGTATGTATGTATGTATGTATGTATGTATGTATGTATGTATGCATGCATGTTTGTAAGTATGCATGTAAGTTTATGTAAGTCAGCATGTATGTATGTAAGTATGTATTTAGGTATGTATTCAAGTATTATATAAGTATGTATGTAAGTATGTATGTATTGTAAGTTTGTATGTAAGTAAATGTATGCATGCATATTCATATGTACGTATGCACGCAAGTACATATGTATTTTATGCTTACATACATACTTACATAATCACATACATACACACACATACATACATACATACATGCATACATACATACATACATACATACATACATACATACATACATACATAATACATTCATTCAGACATACAACATACATAATTGCAGACATACATACATACATACATACATACATACATACATACATACATACATACATACATACATACATACATACATACATACATACATACATACATACATACATACATACATACATACATACAAATGCGCATAAACTGGCTCCAAATGTAAGCCCACCCGGGGGGTAATGGCAGGGGGGTAATGTCCTACGGGGGGTAATGGGCGGGGGGTAATGGCAGGGGGGTAATGGCAGGGGGGTAATGGGCCGGGGGGTAAAGTCCGGATACCGTTTTAAGCAATAGGTACCGTACCTTAAAATTGTTTTTAGCGAAATTGGTGCATTATACAATGCGAAAGATGAAATTATTATTATTTTCTGCACATTTTGCTTCAAATCGGGTTATAGCAACACGAACACTCAGTCATTAGTATCATTTCTGGTGCAATAACAGGTTATGTCGACAAAGTGTTTTCTAGCATCTGCAATGCCACATACGTCATCTGGTATAAATTCCACATATCTTGTTATTGCACCAAACTGTTTCTATTACACAGTTCGAGAATTGTGCATGATTTCGCATGCAGATGGTAAGTTATGTCAACGAACCTCATTATTGTATCGGCTTTAATACACAGTTTGAAAGGAAGCAAGACAATATAATTATGTCGTCATACCGGGATATTGCAGTAGAGATAGGGACGAAATCTGCCGGGGGAACAATAACATATTATGTCGACATAACGTTGTTTCGCGATATGACGCTAAAAAATATTCAGATCTGTGCAAAATTCACAGGGTAGATAGATTAATGTCTTCCGGACACGCTGGCATACTGCTTCGCAGGACATAGGTATGTTGACATACCCTGTAATTGCTCCAAGCCCTTCAATTGTATGTTTATGTATTTACTATATAGCGTTTAATCACAAATTTGGTTCTTACGAGTACGGTTACGACTTACTCAAACCCAAGACCGACGCAGGCGACTTGTGCATCAATGTCTGAGAATCCTGAATCGCATACTGTTCCCCATGCACTGTTGATGGCCAACTCCAAACGACCCTGCGTATGGTCAGGTCCCCCGACAAGTCTCGCGGCATAGTCTACGAACAAATCAAGAGAAGAACTGGCCTTGTACAGCAGCTAGTTTTGGAAAACAGACCTTAGAGACATGAGCGTCTATTCCAGGTGCGCAAAGTTTTATATTGCTGGGAAGAGGGCTAAGGAGGGCGCAGAAAGCCACTGAACGCGTCAGCCACGTCGCTCATTCCCGCGATTAGAGGGTAAAAGGCGGATCTCAACGGATGCCAGCGAATATGGATGCCTCTGTTTGCGTTCTTAGATTCCGCATTCCGTTGCAGCACGTTGTAAAACTCTCGCCATTCAGTGACACGACGTTAAGCTGAAGAGCATTAGAATCAATCTCAAATCTTCTCTGAATCTCATTTTTGTGGATTGCTTTGATAATCCTATATCTCGACGTCTATTTCTGAAAAATTTCAAAATACATATCCTTCATACATTGTAACTTTCTAGATTAGCTTGGATAAAGCTCAAATGTGAAAACTTATGCGGGAGTAAATGCTCCACTTGTTCTTCAGCTGGTATGCACAGGACAAGGCATAAGGTAATCAATGTATAGTGCCTAAACGCGACTTAGCAATTCCCGATATAGCCATTGGAATGTATCCGTATGCACGAGATAAAATAGCACAGAGCATAACTAATCTACACATTCCTTGCACCCGACGATGCATGACGCTTGCTCTTCCCCCAATTCAATAGGTTATAGCTGAGCGCGCATGCGTGAAAGATATTTATATGCAGTCGTTGCCAGCGTGGGGTAGACAGAATCAGACCTAGAGCGGCCCGTAGGGAAATATCGGACGGCTGCCTATTGTTCGCGCTGACCAGCTAAAGTCGGCCGTCTATTGTTCACAATGGGAGTAGCCGGTGTGGCATGAAATTATGTCCGGCATGAAATACTGTGCGACTCCGCCCACTTCCGTTGTCAGGACAGTATTTCATACGGTATACGTATGAAATCTTGTCCGGCATGAAATCATGTCCGGGTTCGGCCACTTTCGTTATGGAAACAGTAATTACTATTACAAACGTGAGATATTGTCCGCGATGGAGTTTCGTCTCAACGTAATATCAATAAGATATGCGAAAGAATGTTTGTTGAAGCAGATGAGAAGACAATGGTGTGAGCATTGGAATCGTGGTTTTAAAGCACACAGCTTGTAGTCGGGGTCACGATGGCGCTAGTTCTATTTTTAGACGGAAATTCCCATCGTGGAAAGGGGCGAACAGGCGATATGTTGAGACGTATGTAAACAAGTCTTAGAGTTGCACACAAATACGAAATTTAGGCTTTCATTTATTCATATCTATCTTTTCTTGTCTACTCCAGTCATCAAGACAAAGCAAAAGGGCTTTTGGCCAACACAAATAGCTCAGCGGAGTTAGTTGCGTTAGGTTTTGGTCTGTTTATTTTCCCGTTACATAGCGGTCATTATTGGAAGATGCTTAGTTTTTACAAAGCACAATTTGACCTGTTGGCGCTGCATCCTGGTTCAAGCTCCACCCTACCTGTGCGGGTTTTTTTTATTCCAGTCTCCGTTTCTGAAAATAATGAAAGTAAACAGTCCAACGCCCAGAAACCCTGCGGCATATTCGTATTCATATTCGTATCCCGTTTCTCTGGGCCGTCGTTCACTGCGGTCAGCTGCCCGCGGTAATTACCTTGTCCCTTTTTGTCGTACCGCTACTATGCAGCGAAGAACATTTTCCGTGGTGGGTCCAGCTATCTGGAATGGCCTCCCTGCGGCTCTCCGTTCGCTTCCCCGTGACTCTGGTGGCTCTTTCTACCGTCTTCTCAAACCTTTCTCTTTGACCAGGCCTGGGTTGGGAGCGCCTCTGAGTAGCGATCTTGAAATGGCGCTATATAAATTTATGTGATTGATTGAATAATAATAATGAGATAATAATACCCAATACAATGCAAGACATGTATAATGTAGCGGAATCCAAATATGCGTACGTAGTTCACTTGCAGTTCTCCTTTTGTCAGCTATCGCTGTTGACAAATATTGATGCTGTTAGTAAATGCAAACTTATAGGTCTACAATAGATAATAGATCCGATTTTATCTGACTGTAATAGACCATTAATTTTTTAAATTCATCTAAAAGGAAAAATATTCCGAAAGCGCAGCAAATTGCTTCTGTTTGCTATCATAATTTAAGTACTTAAAACATAATTTTTCGGTAGTATCGGAAATCATAGGCCTGCATAATTACACTTCGTATCTTAGTCATTGATCTATATTTTTTTATACTATTAGGCCTATATGTACCTAACTATAGAGTTCGATGCCTCAGTACGTCGTATAATTATCTTGAATATTTTGTGTCTTTCCCGGACAAGATTTCATGATGCTTTAGCTTGACAGTTGCTATCTGATGTCATCGGTCACATGAACCAATGACAGCGCTTTCCGGACACAATTTCATGCCGGACAACATTTCATGCCACACCGGCCAACTCCTACCTCGGATTTGGAATAACGTTATACCTAGCACAGTTCGCTAAGCTCGAGCCATGCATACCGAATTGACACACTTCTCCCGCATAGACGATAATTTAAGCCATGTATAAGAGTTAAGCCCTTATGTGCATACGGGCCCTGGGGAAGCCCATGCCTAGAGAACATTTCTTGCTACAAACATAATTTATAAAGGGAACTAATTACTGTAATTTTCCCGCAAACACTCGTTCATCTCGACTTTTTAAGGCGCTTATTAGGAACTTAATATTATATATTACTGTCATCAGCATGATAATCGTCATCAGTATCATCGATTTCGTCGTCGTCGTCGTCATCATCATCATCATCATCATCATCATCATCATCATCATCATCATCATCATCATCATCATCATCATCATCATCATCATCATCATCATCATCATAATCATCATCATCTATTTATATAGCGCCCCTTCAAGACCTCTACTCAGCAGCACCATCATTTTTTTTAATTTTTTCGTTAGAGTCGTCATCATTATTGACGTCATCATCGGGATCCAGCTTCATCACTATCATACTCATCAAATTCGTCGTTGGAAAGAATTGAACGTTTCTGAACGAACCTATGAGAGGCGTAGCGACGTCATTTCTTCCCTCAGGAACGAGATCCGCTAAAACAATTAACCAGAAATTAATTAGAAATTAATCCACACTGTCAGGATAAAAATTCTGATCGACAAGGTCTATACAGGGTGAGCCATAAAAAGCAACCCCTACGGTTTTTAGCACATATCTTGGCCAAACATAAAAAAGTTAAATGAAACTTTACAGTCTTAAAGGCAATTCATATATACGTGCAATGGTCAAATTTAAAAAATTCAAACTGAACAAAAGTTATATCACATTTAGTAAGGCCACCCACCATTTCTTGACGATTCAAAAACGCGACGCAACAAAAAATAATTTTAAAAAACAATATAATTATTCTGGTCAATATCTTGACCAGAAGTAAGAATATCGAAATGAAAATTTAGACGCCTAAGGACAATTTATATCTGCATATGATGGCCAGATTTCATCGAAGTATTTCGAACAGAACTAAAGTTGTATCACTTTTAGTGAGGCCACCCACCGTTTTTTGACGATTCAAAAACGTAGCGCAACAAAAAGTAACAAACACATGACTTTATTAAGGCTTATTTCAAATAATTGTTATCAATTAACCTTGGCATTGCCAGATGATCATTATTATTACTATTTTAAACAGAAACAGGGTACCAGTGTAGCTGCACGTCACCATTAGGTCATTTAGCAAGATGACAATCAAGTTGGTAAATAAGGAATCTGTCAGATTATTAAATTTGTTATTAAAGCAATACAATTCAAATTTCTAAAAAATGAAAATGGCCAAGGTGTCAATGACAGACAAAATGTGCATTCAGGCACCTCTTAAGCAAGATCCTAGAGATTCTTTGGGCAACGTTTACTCTGATAAACAGTGAGAGCGCAAACATTAGGAGTCGAGCTGAGAGTTAAGAGATTTGCCGTGAATGAAAGGAGATCGGCTCGATTGTTCTGGTTTCATTTAGAAAGCCAAAGGCCCAAATCTAAAGATTTGAACCCGATGGATTGATAATCAATTGTGGAGAGCTATGCTGAAGAAATATTACAATCTGCAACCAAAACCAAGAGCGGTAAGAGAATTGATGGGCGCATTGGAGTTAACATGGGAAGATTTGCCTTTGAAACGCATCAACAGGGCAGGGCCATCAAGAACTTTGCAAAGAGACTCAAAAGAAGTTTTGGCACTTGTGGTAGGCACATTGAACACAAGTTGTGAAGCACTAACAAGTTCATTTCACAATAGTTATTTGAGGTGTGACTTAATAAAATCGTTTGTTGTCACTTTTTGTTGCGTTACGTTTTTGAATTGTCAAAAAACAGTGGGTGGCCTCATTAGAAGTTGTGTAACTTTTGTTGGGTTTGAAATACTTTGACGAAATCTGGCCATCATGTGTAAATATGAATTGTCTTTAAGTCTACAAAATTTCATTTCGAAATTCTGGCCAAGATATGTGCAGAAAACCGTAGGGGTACTTTTTTGGCACACTCTATATATGTCTGTTTTCTTCGCTTCGCTCAATCGATGCTTGCCCATACTGATCAGTGGCACCCCGTCAAAAGGACGCCCAACAAAAGGGCGCCGACAAAAGGGCGCCGACAAAAGGGCGCCCGACATAAGGGCGGCGCCCTTAAAAGAAATAGCATCGATAAAGAGTCGGTCTATAAGTGAAAATATTATGAGCAAATAAGCAGGTCAACGACGACGCGACAAAGAGCAATTGCTACTAAACTATTTCACACATGATGTTTGTTGAAACCCAATATGCTCCCAGGGCCTGGAAAAGGTGCTAAAATAAACAAATCAGATGCAGAAAGCGGTAACATGAGAGGTTGGAAAGTTCGTTACCACGTGATATGAGCATCAAATAAAAGCAAAGGAAGCAGGGCAGGTCTACCGTTTGGAGATCTTTAACATGGAAGAGATCGCTTCGCAGAAGGGAAAGGCCATTACAGGCTAGGCCTACTTGTTGGCGGATACAGAAATCGAACGGATAAAGAACGCAAAGACGGAAGCATGTCATGGAGGTATGTAATGGTTAAAATTGTTTCAAATTGTAACGTAGCCCAACGATTTACGTTGCTGGTTTTACGTCAGTTAGCGACTCGGCGAAAGGTTATTTTTGAAATGTTCGGCTTTTGCACTCTTGCAATTAAAAGGTTCAAAAAATATTCTTTTAGCGACATAAATTAGCAAATGTGCTACTTCTGCAGTCTTCTATTTCCAGAAGGCTGATAGATATTGGCAGGTTTTTTAACACTGCACAAGATTGCTTTAACAACTGCACAAAATCATTTAGGCTGCAACTGCAAAGTTTGTTTTGGAAATGCACACAACCTTGCACTTTAAGTTTATAGGGCTACGCTTGAGAAAACATTTCTATTCGACATTGAAACATTATAGCCGAGTGTTAAGAAATTTTCGACTTTACCATTAGGCTAACAAATTATTTGCCGTAGACCAGTGGTTCCCAAACTTCAGTAGGCCGCGGACCGGCAATAATTTTTTGGTGAAGCTCGCGGACCGCTAACTTTGGCCTAAAAATGGCGATGCCAAACAAAAGCGATCTATGTTATAAAAAGGCTAAAATATAAGGCTATTTACAATATTATTAGCCTACATTTACATGTCCTTGATGCCTTATTTGTTCAAGATTTATTGCGAGCAGCAAAGGCTGCATGTCCGCTCGAAATAAATTCATATTTTAGATAGGCCCTATTCAGGATCGTATTTTAAATTCGCTTGAACTAATAGGCCTATCGGTTCTTTTTTACCTTGGAAGTGTTGTTCTAACAAGAAGCCACTTCTGATTCATCTTCGCTCTGAGTTTATGAGCAATCACGATCATTCGCTGTTTCTTACTGTTAAAAAAACCTGTCCAGATTTGTTTGCTTACGTTTGCTCTTTTATTTTATTCAAAGAATTTGTTTATATTTAAACTAAAAGTTTTATAGGCTACTATGTTAGAATTTTTTTAATTCTGCATACGGAGCTTACTACGTTATTGCTCACCATAGATCAGCATAAATAAGCTCGAAACCCATGATAGACATCATATATTGCCACGTCGATGCTCGAAACTGACTGCAGTCATCGAGTTAGTAAATTTAGAATAGGCCTAAATTTAAATTGTTTTAGTTCGCCATCTGGCAATTTAAATAAAGCACGTTGAATCATTTCAAATTTTTAAATATTAAGACAGAAATTTGAATAAATCTTGGACAACAATATTATTTGCATAATTTCACAATTTCAAACAAATAAACTAATAATTGCAGTTTATTTTGTTTATTTTTAACTCTTCTCCGCGGACCGGCGATCATACCTCCGCGGACCGGCGCCGGTCCGCGGACCACCACTTTGGGAACCACTGCCGTAGACTACAGTAGTTTTAACTTTTCATCAGATTCCTAGTTTTAACAACTTTTCAACTTCTCAATAAATTGCTTGTTTGTATTTCTCAAATAATTCTCTTGTCTTCTAAATCTCGTTAAAACTTAAAGTCATAATTATAGCCTACTAGATGTGTAGCCCGGCGTTGCCCGGGAAATTTAGGGTTTTAAACACTACTCCCCTATGGTACCCAACGTTGACCGCTAAATTTCGGGTTTTCGCCAACCCTCTACCCCACCCCGCTTCCCCAAAAAGCCAAACGTAACCCGCCCCTGCGGGGCGCTGCGGAAATTATTACTGGGCGGGTATGACGTCATGCGGGAGCAGACTCTTCACTAACGCGCTGGCGTGATCAATTAATGATGAAATCTGTCTTAAAACGCTAATAATTCTTGTTTTAAAGTGAATTAAAACCTGAAAATAGTTGCGCTGACCTTATAATTTGGGTAAGAATCGATTGCAATAATTTTTGTAAACCGACGCTGTTTAATTTCCGAGCCTATTCTGCAGGGAAGAGTCAAAAGCGTACAAACAAACAAACATATGGAAAGTGTTTCGGAATTATAATATAGATGTAGTGGTGGCTCACTTGTCGTTTTCAAATTATTTATTTCATCCGCGATATCTTTCACGATAATGTTTCTTTAAGAGCGCCGCCCTTATGTCGGGCGCCCTTATGTCGGGCGCCCTTTTGTCGGCGCCCTTTTGTCGGCGCCCATTTGTTGGGCGCCCTTTTGACGGGTCACCCTGATCAGTTAGGAGAACGCTAAGTGACGGAAGACGCATAAGCTCCGGGTCAAACATTTATATCAACTATAGGATGGGCAATTCCACAAGCTAGCCCTGAAGCATCCATGGGTACTAAGTATGTGTGCTGAGGCACCGATTCAAGATTTCTATTACCAGTAACTCCCGACTCCAGTGCGAACACTAAATCGAAGTTTCAAGCCGAAGCGCATGAACAATTGTGAAAGAAGGACGTGACCAGGCAGTGGCGGCTGTGGGAGCTAGCCCGTTATAAAAAAACCTCCCCTTAAAAACATTTTGACGGATGGAAATGGAAAAATAAAAAATTCCTATGATATTTCGGCCGGATGTCTAAAAAAGGTCATTAGAAATTTTGGCGGATGAAAATGGAAGATTTTCTCCGCGAGGCTTCAGCCCCCAAAACTGAAATCCTGGCGCCGCCACTGTGTCCAGAGTCCCTACGCGGGGGCTTTAACTGGATTCGAACCCACAACCTTTCGGCCTCTAGGCTACACCACCGCGCCCCAATAACCTATGATGTTTTTAAATAAGTGTTAGCCCGTAATCGTCATGAAACTCTTTCGCTCATTCATTTATTTGACAGTAATGTTTTTAATTTATCAACCTTTTATTCCAACTTTTCATTTATCCTTACCTTTAATTTTCTTCTGCTCAAGAATGAATATTGCTATGTATTTTGAATTTGAGCTCCTCTGTCATCAGACCTCCTTCCTTCCTTCATTCTTTTCTTTCTTCCTCCCTAACCAATTTCCTTTCTTTCATCTTTTATTCGCTCATCCGTTCTTTTAGAGCCTTTCTGGATCGCCCCTTCTAGAACACTACTGATGATGATGGTTCTCTGCCCGAAGGCAGGTTCATTGATCTACGCCCCTGGGGATAAGGTGAGTGAGGTGGTTTCCCGTTGCCTTCCCCACAGACAATGATGGGTAGGCAACTTGCCCAAGGTCGCTCCGCAGGAGCTTGCGCCCCTGTGTCCCACACGTGCTAGCCCGAGATATCTAAATCTCTGAATGTCAACTCCCAGCCCGGGGCTTGAACCGCAGTCCGTTGCAACGGCCAACAGCAATATAAAGATGGTTGAGGAAGCCGACGAGCGCTTTCTCCGCGCTCTCGCTTACCGATGTAGCTAACTAGGACACTACGCTAGCAGACTACCGGGTACTACATTTACCAATCCCGGCAAATAAGTAGGCTACCGTTTTCAGATGCTCTTAAAAATAAGTGCACTCAAAGTCTCTATGAGCAATTCCAATGGGAGCTCATTCTACTTCCACCCTACATTGTATCTCTCATGTCATGTTGACCTCTTCTGTAAAACATTTGACCAACCTGTACAAAAAGCAAACAGCGCAGAGTAACAGACGACGAAACCAAACGCTCCCATGTCTTCGTAGTTCTGTGAAATGCGACAGTCGGCCAACAGCAATATAGGCTATCCGATTTTCTGATCTTTCCAAACCGCCGTTATCAGAAGAGATAAGATCGTCCGTGTACAAGGGACCAATAGGTTACCACAGACAGAAGGCCTGAAATTCGCCGGTTTGTGATTGTAACAGGTGTTTAAATGTAACGGCTGGATGGATAATGTCTCACAGCACACGAGATTACACTGTGGGAATTTGGTCGGAAAGATCGCTGGTCGACGTTATTATGGCACAGATCGGTCGCGCTTGGATCGTCTCTTGCGCCGAATCAAGCGGATGGGGTTCCTGCCTGAGACCCACTACGGCTGAGATGGTTGAGGAAGCAGACGAGCGCTTTCTCCGCGCTGTCATATGGAACAGTTGCCATGTCCTTCGCGACCTCTTTCCCCTTTGACTAGTATGGTATATAGCTTTCGACCCCGACGCCACAACTTCCGGTGTCACGAAACAGAGTATTCCCTGAAAGCTATCCGGGGGGTGAATTAATCTATCCCCCGGATGGAATTAACCGGTCTATACTATCCGGGGGGAGGGAAACCATTCTATCCCCCTTTTGAAAAATGCGTATAATTGAAAATTTTATGCTCTAATCAAAATTAAAGTGGCTCTGATTGTTTTAAATATCCTAAGCAATGCACAGAGAAAGGCAGCTCGAAGTTATTTAGTGACTCTAAGTATTCTTAAGTGTTTTAAATGTTTGAAATGCTCTAAAACTCAAGCAAAAACAAATTATCTAGTAGGAATGAACATGCCTGTTAGTGTCATTGTTCAAAACAAAAGCAGATGAAAATCAATTTGCAAAAATAAATACACGCGAAAGTGCTTTTTTCGACTCTTTTTCATTTTGGGGGAAACGATTAATACGAGGGAATGCTCTATTTCGTGACACCGGCTCCCGCAAAAGAACAATAATAACTTTATTTCCAGAGACCTCTACAAGAGCGCCATCAATCATTAAATCTAATTACAATGATCTATTTACGAAGACGCATTAGGCTAATTTCATTTTGTTTTTCTCTTAGGTCAATATGTACCAGGCTGCGGTGTGTCATCCTGAACATGTTCATGAATTAAACGAATATACTATATTCCGGCCGAGTTAGCTACACCGGTAAGCGAGAGCGGCATTCGTCTGTTGGTTGCAACGCACTGCGGTTCAAGCCCCGGGCTGGGAGTTGACAATCAGAGATTTAGATATCTCGGGCTAGCACGTGTGGGACACAGGAGCGCAAGCTCCTCTGGAGCGACCTTGGGCAAGTTGCTTATCCATCATTGTCTGTGGGGAAGGCAACGGGAAACCACCCCACTCGTCTCATCCCCAGGGGCGTAAAGCCAATGAACCTGCCTACGGGCAGAGCACCATCATCACTATATTCCGGCAAGCCTGTACGACCCTCATATAGTACCGAACCACGTTGGCCTACATATCTTGCGCCTCTCGCTGGTTAGCATGTGGCATATCCTCACAGGCCTACAGATAAGCCATAGTCTACTTTTTGTTGGTACGTTTCAGGCTTAGATTGTTTAGCATTGTGGTGTTCAATTAGACTTCTACATGTATATATTACAGGTTGCATGTATGCATGTATTCTTTTGTTAGTTCACTCTTGCAGTCATTAAGCAACAAGTTATTGCATACAAGTTTTGTCCTGTAGCAACTGCATTGTAACAAATGACGACGACTACAGACCTTGACCTTGCAATTTCGTGAAATCCAGCTGCAAAACGAAAGTCCGAAACAACAGTAAGCAAATACCATGTGTAAATACCTGCATTGGACGCAATTGCGCTTTAAATCGCGGTCGTAATACAACTGCTCAGGAAAGTGCCCTTTAAAGCGCGGTGGCCAGTCAAAGGGTTAATACGAAAACCTGACTACTGTATGTTTTAGATATCGTTGCTGTCAGCTAACTTCTGCAGCATACTGTGATTTTCGCTCTTTTACATCGTTTGTTTGGTATGTTGTTTCTTTATTCTTGTAGGCTATCTTATTTACATGTACATATTAGCTGGTGACACTTTGCTCTAGTATCTCATTCCCTTTCGGTAGAACTTGCACTTCTTTAGTAATCGCGAGTCTGGCTTCATTCGATTTTAGGTTTTGCACCGTTTTCGCCTTACTTCTTATGCATCTTATACATTGTCATGGACATAAACAATTTTAGTTAGCCTATAATTGTGTTTCATTTGTTGAACTACTTTTTGTACCTGATAGCGGTTTGTCTATGAGTTTATTTTCAAATAATAATAATATTAAAGGCTAATAGTGCCTATGTTATAAATCAAACTTGCCTTGCCTTCAACCTTACTCGGCACGAGGGTTGGTCGCATTTTGGACCATTCTTCTCTATCCTCTCCTGTCTTCGGTTGCTCTTAACAATTCTTCTGTTGATAATCCCGTCCATTCACAAATGTTATACCACCACCTCTTCTTAGGTCTTCCTCTTGATCTTGCTCCCGGAGCCGTTCCTTGCATGATTTCCTTCTCCAAGCAATCTCCAGGTTTTCTCATGATGTGCCCGAAGTAGGCTATGCCATCTTCCTCCCTTTAATTGATTCAAGTAACCTCCTTTCTACACCAGCCGTCTCCAGTACCCATTCGTTTGTTTTTTCTCAGTCCATGATATTCCGAGGACTTTTCTTATGCCTTTCATTTCAAATGCCTTTATTCTGCCCTCATCACTCTTTTTGATTGTCCAGCTCTCAAAACCATACATCATCACCGGCCATATAACTCAAACTAAATTTGGTTAAATGCATAAATTGATGCTCATGAAATCATTGGCACCATAATATGTTGAAATTTGTTGCGTTAATTCATTGATTAATTAAGTGCATTTATATAGCGCCTCTTCGCGGGGGTTACAGGAGGCGCTTCCAACCTCAGCGCGACCAAATGAAACTGTCTTGAGATGAGAGGAAAGACTTAGAAGGACGTTTAGAAAGATAAGGAAGTGTCAAAGGAAGATCGTTCCAGGTTGTTGGTTCTACCACCGAGAAAGCAGAGTTCTGAATAGTGGAAGAACGAGCAAAAGGGACACAGAGCAGACTTTATTCAGCGGAACGAAAGGACCGGAAATAGCGGGCACTAGGAAGTCCGGTGCTAAGCCATGTAGTGACTTGTAGACGAGCAATGAGAGTTTGTATTCAATGCGGTACCGGTACGGTATTGCAAGCCAATGCAACACATGACGCAGTATTGGTGTCACATGATCATACTTCCTTCGATTACACACAAAGGCAGGCAGGAGCAAGGTCTAGCATGAAGCGCCAGACTAGGGTAGAGATCCTATACTCGATTCGCTGCTTGAGTGGGAGACATTGGGTTTGGAGAACGTCACGCATAGGTTACAGCTGGAGATGTGGCTGAATTTGGGTATGCGGCCAATAATGCGGGCTGCATTGAAAATGTTCAACAACTTAAGTTGTTTTATTCAGTACGCGTTAAAATTTTAAAAAGTTTATCAATTTCATGCAATAACAGGGTTTATTCACATTTTCCGCACTTGGAACAATACACCTCTTACCATACGTAGCCTACCTTAACTCATATCTCGCTCTTTAAGATTAGCCTAGACTTTGATCTCATCTCATCACTCAGTTTGTCTATTGCTTGTTAATTAGATTAAACTCAGTTAACTAGATAAGTGTGTACATCTAGGTTTCAATACTGCGTCTGCCAAAATGTAATTCGTTCTTACAGGTGCCCCAGTAGCGGAACCCAGGTTCCTTAGGGTCATGTCCTTTTTTGATCCCTTGAAGATAGTTTGTGTTCTACTGTACTTGTGCTTTTTCGATGTCAATACTGTATAGCTGTTACTTGGGTTTCAATAAAATGTATCGCTGTGGTTATGGTTTTGGTTATTTTAACAAGTTTCCAGCACGATAGGTATACAGGGTGCGCCAAAAAAAGTAATCCCCTACGGTTTTTAGCCCATATCTTGGCCAAACATACGAATTTTTAAATGAAACTTTACACTCTTAAAGGCAATTCATATTTACGTACAATGGTCAAGTTACAAACAAATATTTCAAACAGAACAAAAGTTATATATATTTTAGTGAGGCTACCCACCGTTTTTTGACGATTCAAAAACGTGACGCAACAAAAAGTAACAAAAAACCAATCTAATTATTCTGGCCAATATCTTGGCCGGAAGTAAGAATTTCGAAATGAAATTTTACAGTCTTAAAGACCATTCATATCTACACACGATGGCCAGATTTCAGCAAAATATTTCAAGCAGAATAAAAGTTATGGCACTTATAAGGAGGCCACCCACCGTTTTTTGACGATTCAAAGACGTAAAGCAGCAAAAAGTGGCAAAACACGATTTTATTAAGTCTCGTCTCAAATAATTGTTATCAAATAGGCTTTGATAATGCCAGATGATCATTTTTATTACTATTAAAAAAGGAACAGGGCACCAGCGTATCTGCACGTCACTGAGAAGTCACTTAGCAAGATGACAATGAAATTGGTAAATAAGAAATCTGTCAGATCAATCAACAGGTCCATCAAAAACTTTGCAAAGAGACTCAAAAGAAGTTTTGGCACTGGTGGTGGGCACATTGAACACAAGTTGTGAATCGCTATCAAGTTCAGTTCCAAACAGTTATTTAAGATATGACTTGATAAAATCACGTTTTTGTTACTTTTTGTTGCGTTACGCTTTTTAATCGTCAAAAACGGTAGGTGACCTCACTGAAAGTGGTGTAACTTTTGTTGTGATTGAAATATTTTGATGAAATCTGGCCATCATGTGTAAATATGAATTGTCTTTAAACCTGTAAAGATTCATTTTGAGATTCTTACTTTTGGTTATGATATTAGCAAAAAACCTTTGAAAAATTGCGTTTCGTTTTTGAATCGTCAAAAAACGGTGGGTGACCTTACTAGAAGTGATATAACTTTTGTTCTGTTTCACATATCGCGGTGAAATTCGGCTATTGTACGTAGATATGAATTACCTTCAAGCCCGTAAAACTGGATTTGAAAAATTCCAATTTTTGGCCAAGATATTGACAAAAGTCCTTAGGGGATTACTTTTTTTGGCGCACCCTGTACACTGAGGTTGCAGTGTAATAACTAGGTGTGTTGTTGATGTTATCTCCATCTCATGAAATAATTTGCGGGCAGCAGGACGATATGAATTGAGTAGATCAACTGCAAATTATTATGCACGTCATGGTTGTCAAATTCTTTCAATAAGCCTAACCATTTCCAGCACTAAACGACAAACTTGTGAAGATAGCAAAAACTCAAACTTATTTGTCCGAACACTGCAAAATTGCATAAATCTAGTTTTCGCATAAAACCCTTCAATTACATGTATGTCCCCTAATCGAGATTCGATTTAACGCTAAGTTACAATGCGGACGATACTACGGTTTGAAGCCGACTAAGTAAAAATTTGTAGTTGTTTACATGGCACAGTTTAAAATAAAATGAAGCATCATTACCGATTAGGCAACGCAATGGACTGAGACAGAAGCAAACCGGAAATCCATAAAGACACCACGTAGGGTAGTAAGCTTACGCTATGTTTATTGTTTTGATAGAAAGCGACCAGTGTTATTTCAGTTATGGTTTTTCAGTTACAGTTTAAGTTACAGTTATCTATTTTTAATTTTTCAGTTACAGTTTCAGTTACAGTTAACTGCGATGAGATTTTTCAGTTTCAGTTACAGTTATTTCTTATTTTTCAGTTACAGTTTCAGTTACAGTTACTACGTGTATGTTCAAACGTCACAACTACTAAGACACTGATCACAGTCACACATATTGCGCAAAGTTCCCAGAAAGCACTCTCGACTTGCGTCTGTGCACTTTCGGCCTGCAAAACATTTTAAAGAAGTATTTTATATGTAAGTGCCTTTCATGACATGCCAACAGAGGGGCGCGGTGGTGTAGTGGTGGCGTCGTTGCCTTGAAGCCGGAAGGTTCGAGGTTCGAATCCACCTCGCCGCGTAAGGACCTTTGGCAAGTCCTCCACTCGCAATTGCTCAGCGCTTCGGCGTGAAACTCCGATGCAGTGTCCGCTCTGCATTCGGGAGCGCCTCTGAGTAGAAGAGAGCTTGAAGAGGCGCTATAACAAGTGCGCATACAAACAAACAGTGTCACTGTCAACATATTATAACTTACAATAAGAACAATGGAATTCACATTATTATGTTCACAAACCAAAAGATAACGAGTGAAACACCCCTCAAAGTGATTAATCAACTTGTCATGTAATAGCAGAATTACAAATGTTATAGAAAGGCAGTAGTCAAACATACTACTATACCATACACTAAGGGGCAGTAAGGGCTCAACTAATGACTAGTTTCTCTTCATTGGTCTCATGTTCTTTAAAGGCATTTCTTGTTGGAGAGTGCAAGAGTGTCTGTTTGCATTGCATCTGTCTGCTCCTTAAATGGCTTCAATATTCTGGCTAGCTCTGCAAGTCGCACAAAAAGCACTTGTTTTATTTTCAAGTTAACTCCTTTTGATTCTTCAGTTAAACAGTTATTGTTTTTCAGTTTCTATTACAGTTTCAGTTATTCAACATTTTTCAGTTTCAGTTACAGTTACAGTTAACTGGCAAAGATTTTTCAGTTATTCTGCTATTTCAGTTACAGTTTCAGTTAATAGAAATAACACTGAAAGCGACACTATTTAATCTAAGACTTGAGTAACTACAGTTTACAGACGATCGAAATGGTTCTAGCCTAAATCTCTGCTATGTCTGAAGAAAGTGACACTCCTAAACGACTTACTTAATTCCCTGGACAGTTAGCTAAAATAATGACTTCAAAATTGCAAGCTAATTATTTCTGGCTGCTACCAACAGTTCTGCAATACATGACAATGTGTCGGCCGGAGCTCTACTATCCGATGCTAATAATACTGTCTGACGTATGCAATTCTCTAAACTAAAGCGTGCTGTAACCGTTCAGCCTAACGTCTCTAAAAATAATATCAAGAAGGTTGGAAATTTTAGTGATACGTCG
>OX457048.1:22698917-22721417 GCA_949752735.1 Lumbricus terrestris
GGGTGGCTTTTGGTTCCGCGAGTTCGCACTTCCATCAGACAGCGCCGAGCCTTTTCTATTGTGGGTCCCGCTATCTGGAATGGCCTCCCACTAACCTTGCGTCTTATGCCTAGGCTGAATCCCACTGCATTATTTTAAGTCTCTTAAATCCTACTATTTTAGCTGTGGCTGGTCTAGGAGCGCCTCTGAGTAGGTCTCTTTAAGAGGCGCTATATAAATTTTCCAAATGAATGAATGAATGCATATTATCTTCAAAGAACGCTATAATAAATAGTATAATAACACCAATAACTTCTTAATGCGCCGTAAGTTCCCTGTAACGATGGTGCCCAAGGACTCAATCGATAGGCCTAAATAGGTTCGCATGATACTACAATGCCTATACCTATACCTTTATACCTCTATACTATACCTAAACCTATTCTATACCCCTATACGTATCCCTAGCTACCATGTGTAATACGAAGTAATGCATCAAAGCCTAACGATTTCTTTAGCGCCGTATTTAAAGTGCGCATAACAATACTTGATGACCAAGACCAAGTAGCCAGCATGCTGCTGCCGACTGGACATCAATAAATAAGAAAATAAATGGTAATAATAATCTTTATTTTTCAAACTGACACAACGCATGAAACAATTGCATGAAACACTCATCATTTGCGTGAATCTTAACTAGACCTCCTTATAGAACAGACAGCTGCAGTACAACGGCGTTAATAGTTAATACCAGCCAATAAATCATGACTATTCCAAAGAATTTTCGGGGATCGAACACAGCTGATCTCCACGACTGCAGTGTGTTATCCAATGTCACCCCAGATAGAAAGAATTCGACCTTTCATCAACAGATTCAACGCTCGGGCTGCCCCGGTTGAAGCTAAAGACAGCTCCATTCCAAGAAGATCGCACGCAAAGCGTCCCACACTTTGGGGGCCCCGGTAGAGTAATGGATAACACGCTGGCCAAGAGTGCGAGAGGTAGTGAGCCCCGGTTGGGCGGATTTGCTTTGTAGGCTGCCATTAGCGCCATGTATTGCAGGTTGTCTGCTCAGTTATAGTATAGTTAAGATTTGTGTATTCTGTTATCCCTGTTCTTGTGAATTGCTTTTAAACTGCATAATTGTACGCTGTAACAGGTTGCGGTCTCTCAACCGGATTGGTGAATAAAGAGAATATTATTACATAAATAAAAATAATGTTTTAAAATTTCATAATGAAATAGCGCAGTATGATTATAATTCATGAACGGATGATCCCAGGTTATTACAGGAATTTAACTGTCGGCAGCCATACACCGCACCTATTAAGTTCCACTGCTTCGTAATCGCAATCTCGAAATTTCTAAAGCGCCACTCGAAAGCCAGGCGCGGGGCACCCGCTTGTTCACGAGCGCTGCGTTGAGTCAAAAGGGTTGTCCGTAAGATGGTGGTCACTTTGCCTTCTGGCGAACGGATAGTTGAGTGGACCTTTGGGAGGGCAGTGGGGGCGGCGATCCCGCGTGCATGCGCTCTACGTACCAGAGTTTTACCATTACCCTAAGCCCAAATCTGTGTGAGCTTTAAAACAGGTGTGTCTTAAAACAGGTCGAGGGTTATCACGGAGATCACGCTCTCCAGCGTTGCATGTTCGTCGCGTTCACTCAATAGGGTCGCTATGTAGACCTAGATGGTCGCAAGGAGCTACAGGTCCTGTGGTGTAGCTGTTTCGCCCCATCTGATTCTATGGTACCTCGACCCGGACAACGTTTTGGATAACTCTTACGAACCAGTAGCGTAGACAAGGAGGGTTTTCGGGGATTGAACTCCCATTTTCCTCGGAAGAAAGTTTCGTAAAGGTTATTATTTTATCCACTTAAATAAGAAAAAACAAAGCAATTTCTTGTAGTAACAATGTTTTTCTTACTTTATTCCCTTTGATACTTTATTTATTTTTTATTTACTGTAATACTGTTGGGTTGGTGTCAGAAAGGGCATCCGGCCAGGCAAAAAAAATCATAAATTCCTGGCTACGCCACTGTTACGGACAAACCGTTTGACTCAACGCAGCGCTCAAGAATAGGCTGGTGAACCGCGCTTGGCTTCCGAGTAGCGCCTTAGAAGTTTGGAGATTATACGATTACCGAAATCCTGGTACTTCTTCGGCTTATAATCTGCTTGCCGCAGCAACAATTTGAAGACAGTCTTCGGTCAGAACTCGAACGCCGTCGTATTATGGCAAGTAAACCAGACTACTAGCAGCTCCGAGCTGTTTGCATTCCTGCTGAACTTCGACAATTTTTTATTATGACATTCTGTGTAAAGCATCTTAGAAGTAGCTTGCTACCGACGATGCTATATAAATTGTCTTGATTACAATTACAATAAACAGGTAGGTCACTGCAGCTTATCCCAACTATAATAATATATAGGCCTATACGGTGCAGCGTCACTGTAGCCATGCATTTTATTTGTGCCTTTAGCTACATGTATGCATGAATCAAGCGACAATATAATACGCAGACGAAAGCTCCTCATTGGATGGCGATGAACAATTACGAGTGAGAGTCTAGTGACTAGTCAGATATACAGCTAAAAAGGAGTCTCGAACCCGTATTCTCGCTTGGCAAGGCGAGCGCTCTCGCCAATCGCTTCCATGTTCCAGAATCGTGTCCTACGTGCACGTGTAGCCTATGCGAGTCGTACTTTGAAGGACTTACCCGAATCCAAGACTGGCGCAGGCAACGGTTGCATCGATGTTCGTGAAGAGGTCGTCGCAGACGGAACCCCATGTGCCATAGTACTGGATCTCAAGACGACCTTCAGTCGGGTTGCTACTGTTGCTCCCCGGGTTGATCAGACGCACAGGATAGGCTTCATAGACACACACAGAGTCACAGACGCATGCCCCAAGTCAGTGAATAGGAATATGTACAGGGTGCGCCAAAAAACCTAGGTTTTTTTTGCCAATATCCTGGCCAAAAGTAAGAATTTAGAAATGAAATCTTGCAGTCTTAAAGACAGTTCATATTTACACACGAAGGCTAGATTTCATCAAAATATTTAAAACAGAACAAAAGTTATACCACTTTCTGGGAGGCCACCCACCTTTTTTGACGATTCTAAAACGAAAAATAGATGTCAGCCTTCAAGAAGCAAGTGCTCCATCTAGTTACATCATGATGTAGGTCAATGCTTTTATATTTTAATCGTAATTTCTAAAGGTCTACTCGAAAGTCAATTTCAGACACCAGCTTATTCACGAGCGTTGCATCGAGTCAGGGGACTGTTCAAAGGGTAGGGTCCGAGTGCGGTTGCCAGAGGGGCAGAGGGGGCAGAGTAGATGGATGTCATTTTAGGGCTGAAGGTGGGAAACCGAGGATCAGATGAATGCATGGATGTGAAGTACTTTGAACTCGCGTGACTCCAGTTCTTTGTGGTAATCCCGAGGAATGATAAATAGAGCATTTTATAAAACTTTGTCTACGCCTTGACCACTGTAGATTCTGTAGGCCTACTGGAAACAAAATGGAAAAACAAGACTATTTTAGAAGACCTTATTTTTTAAATGTACATTTGCGCAGACGAATAAGCATGTCTCCCTGACGCAATTTCAGCTTGTTGTAGAGAAATTTCAAATATTTACATTGGTGTAATTTATTGATAATTTGTGCAGTTGTGAAAGGTTGCATTGAAGAAAGATTTCAATCAAGTATACGCACAGGCTATAGTCAATACTAGTTGCACGGGCGATTGCGGGAGGGGTAAAACCCAATGAATAGTTTTGAAAGAATTTTAAAATGCAAGACACAAAACTAAAAGCATGTTTTTTTATATAGAGGTTTCCAATCGTAGATTTGTTAGTTTTACGTTGTGCATCATTAGTGTCATTAATTCTCCATTGCCAAGAAATTTATTAAAGGTTAAATGTAGGCTAGTTTTTGAATAAGGTGTAAATTTCCTGGCGGGCAAGTGCCCCACTCTTGCCCTTATGTGCGGCGCCCATGAAAACAAGCCCACATTTAGCCTACTACAACGTTAGCTCTTTCTTACAATGGATTTAGAATAAGTTTTTTCCCTTTTTGTTTATATGATTACATGATTAAAACTTTAGGCCTAAATGTATTCTAAATTTTTCTGCCTACGACTCTAAAAGACCTACACGGTGTAACCAATGATTAAAAGATCTTAGTTGTCGCTGCAAAGGGACTTCGCGATGGCATTTTGTTTCTGATCTGGCCTTTCTGGGGGTGAGCCAACGGCCGATGTTTTTACCAGGGGTACAATACAAATAAAGTTTGAGAACCGCTTCATTACAGGAGATTGCGAAACAATAGGCCAGGTATGATTTTTTACCATGCCAATTTGTTCAAGTAAACATCTTACCTGGCCACGGACCAACGCATTGGATTGAAACGTCTGTTGAATGGTCACAGGAAACGACTCCCCAGACTGAATGCGGGCAATCATCGATCATGACCTCATCCCCGGTACATCGCACATCGTCCAGCCAGATATTTCCGGTTCCAGGACCATGCGTCTGACCAATATACGTTCCCTCGAACTGACTGTAAAAACTCGTTCGTTTAATCTACATTTTTCTTCAACCTAACTAAGTAACCTACTAACTCTGGCAGTAGGCCTACTCAGCGTTATGACCTAATCGGATTCAATGTTACTTTTTCCTTACACCTTGGATACAAGGCCTGACCCAGTAGACATTTGTTCCTGAAAAATAATAGTCTCTGAAGTACTTTATTCCCACATTGAATGAAGTACCTCATGGCCCAAAAATTACAGAAGTATTAATTATAATCGTTTGTTAATTCCAATTGGCAACAATCTTTTGTGGCAATGATTCATCATTTAATTTCTGTTCTATAGTTAAACAATTGTGCATAATAATTAACAGCACATGATTGAAGGCTGTATATTATATTGACAATATGGCATTTTGAAGCATGAACAGAGTGTGCTGCAGTAAGCAAAAAGCACGTACTTGAACCCAAGACTGTAGCATGCCACTTGAGCGTTTAGATCAGTGAATTCTGGGTCGCATACTGTTCCCCATTGTTCGTTGATGAAGTACTCCAGACGACCGGACGATTGCGCCTGGAAACCATCGCTTCCAATCAGACGAGCCGTATACACTGGAAAAGAATAGCATCGTCAGCCAGTGTTTAATCTACAGTTCCCCTGCTTTTGGAGGAAATGGAAATTCATTTTATTGAGGGGGGCCAAGGTCGGGACAAACGGCCGTTTTCGGCGGTCGGGAACCGCTTAGCCAGGCCAGACCAGAGTGCTTTTACTCACAACATTTTTTTTATCCTGATGTGGAAATGTTAAAATGGTGTGCATGTAAACAACTGCGGTCGACTTTTTCTGGGGTGACGAAGACTACATGTATAATTTCCTGAGAGGGAGAAATGGAACTTGCATGTATATACATGTGAGCAAGATCTCTCGAATCGTCTAGATAAAGAATGAGCTACAGCAGTTGCAACTCAAGTCCAAGAATTTAAGGCGATAGTGATTACACCGAGAGGAAGGAGGAGGAGAATGAGGAGACAGAGGAGAGGGGAGAATGAGGAGGAGGAGGAGGAGGAGGAGGAGGAGGAGGAGGAGAAGGAAAGAGGAGGACTAGGACGAGTAGGGAATGATGGAGGAGGAGGACTTACTGGTTATGGCTTTAGTCATCATGATGCTGAAGTGGTGCTGATGTTTACGGTGAGCGATCATCATCGTCATAATCACGGTGTTAATGAGGATCACGATTTTATAGATGGCAACGGTGATCATGCTGGTGATCATGATGGTGATGATTGTGGTGAAAATGACGGTGATGATTACTATGTGCAACGACGATGGCTGTGGTGACGATGATGACGACGAAAACGACGATAACGATAACGATGATGATGAAGATGATAATGATGGCGGCAATGATGGCGACGTCGACGACAACGATGACGATGATGATGAAGATGATAATGATGGCGGTAATGATGGCGACGTCGACGACAACGATGACGATGATGATAATGTCGTTGGTGATAATAACATTAATAATGATGATGATGATGATGATGATGATGATGATGATGATGATGATGATGATGATGATGATGATGATGATGATGATGATGATGATGATGATGAAGATGACGATGACGATGACGATGACGATGATGATGATGATGACGACGACGATGACGATGAAGTTGACAGTGACGGTGATGATGGTGATAACGATGGTATCCATGACCATGATACTAGGTCATCTAACAGGTACCGATGTGCCAGAGCAATCTTAAGCAAATCTGCATTAAATGCACTGACCCACAGGTACGGAATTCTCTTCCTGAGGACATAAGAACTGCTGCATTCATCAAACATTTTCAAAGGAAATTAAAGGACTTCTTATATTTGACATTGTGTAGGTCATAATGGGAATTTTTATGGGAGTGCCTCTTCCCTGTATGAGTGAAATGCATGCTTGACATTGTGAGGATTTCATTCTATTGTGATCGCACTTATTAATAGTGTGTGGCCCTCTGCTATTCTGCTATTTTGGTGAACCGCTTCATAATCAACTTAACTTATATTATGTGTATTGGTGACTCAATATCTTGTTGTGAATTTCTTTAACCTCCACATTTGCCTATGCAGGAACTAAATTTGTAAATGAGCCAGCCGAGTCTATGCGGGTCTTTTAGACCTTTGTCGTCTCACTCATTGACCTGCACCAATGTTAAGTTTATAACAAGTATTGCTGAATTTTTGTTGTTATAAGTGTATGTTATTGTTATGTGAACGTTGATGTGACATGCAAGTCAATAAACAATAAATAAACAATGACGATGATGACGATAGTGATGATGATGACGATAGTGATGATAATGATGATAATGGTGATAATGATAATGATGGTGATGGTGATGGTGATGATGATGACGATGACGATTACGATTACGATGATGATGATGATGATGATGATGATGATGATGATGATGGTGGTGATGATGACGACGATAATGATGATGACGACGATAATGATGATAATGGTGATGATGATGGTGATGGTGATGGTGGTGATGGTGGTGATGGTGGTGATGGTGTTGATGATGATGATGGCGGTGGTGGTGGTGATGATGATGATGATGATGATGATGATGATGATGATGATGATGATGATGATGATGATGATGATGATGATGATGATGATGTGATGATGATGATACTGATGTAATGATGATGACGACGACGACGCTTATTTGTTTTTACTTACTGTTTCCTGTCGATGTGGAACACGAGATCGCAACATCCTCTATGTTGGTGCAGTCGTGGAATCCCCACATGTCGTGAGCGCATTGGCCAATATTCGATTCGAATCCCGAGCACTGCACTTGGTCTAACCAGATCTTACCAGTTCCTGGTTGATTTCCTGTGAAACGTCCAATTCCTACCCTGCAATTCGTTGGTATAATTCATCGTAAGTTAGGTGCAGCAAATTAAGACACAACCAGGTTTTATATCATGTCAGGCAGGTTGAATTTAATCATGGCAGGTCATCTTGATTTGAGTCAGGTGAAGTCTGGTCAGAAAATGTCATAGAGTAGATCATGTAGGTCTAATTCAGAACAGGCGAGATCGGGTCGGGTCAAGTTAATCAAGGTCAGAACAGAGCTGGATCGGTCAGATCTAATCGTAACCTGTCGGGTTTGTTGGGTCACTCCAGGACAAACTGGGTCAGGAAATCACACCAGGTTAGCCAGAACAGCACCGTAAAAGTAATGGCAGTTGTTCGGGCTCCGTTGTGCTTTCTGTGATCTTTCTGCATTTCTAGACTGACACGCTGATTTTTTTAACGCATGCTATAGTTATGCGTAATCACGAAACTGGGCGGAAACTTGCGTGGGACGAAAAGACGCCCGAAGATTTTGGGCCGACTTTTTTTAGTCATCCGTCCGACATGTCGATGGAAAAGACCTAATTTTCTCTGCCTAAAAAGTTGATGAACTTTTTAGTCATCACCTCGTCTCGTTCACCGTGTGTTTCGAGAAGTGTGCACATGATGACCTACTGACAGCACTTACCGATTTTCGATTAGGGAAGGGGACAAATGCATGGGCCGTCCCCCTACCACATCCATTGAGGAGGAGTATGAAAACATTAATTTGGATAAGGACGGCTAACCACTGTCGAAACTAAACGCTGCCTCTCAAAACGCACAATTATCGTCATGGAAAACTTGAAAAGTAGCCTAAAACATTGGTAGCTAAAATGTTCAGGACTTCAGGAGCATTGGAACTTCTAAGATCGGACTCTACAGGGTGAGAATTACCGCAGGCGTTGTGTCTTTCCTATAGGCTCACACAGTTAAGCAGTCAGAGCGCACCCAATGGGTCGTTTCAGAAAGGTTTCTCTGTGAAAAGCTTCTCCAATTTTTATGACCCCACCACGTCTCCCCCACAGGTCAACTTTTATCTTGAATTTTCGCTCTGCTGGTCTCACCCGTATCCGAGGGTGTTGCATGCGACTTGGGCTTCAACATCAGTGAAAATGTCATCGCATACGGTTCCCCATTCTCCTCGGTAGAAGATCTCCAGGCGACCTTCCGAAGGGAAGACACCATCAACCAGACGCAATGGATACCCTATAATAAGTCGGATGCGTTGTTAAGTACAACACAAAAATTAATCTACATCAAACGAATATTCGGAGAATCTTTACCAATTCGGCGCAAAATGTTAAACTACATTTTCTGCCATGCCCTCTGGGGGTCAATAAACCACGTGTGATGCGAATGATGATAACGGTGACCCGGAAGTTATGCGTGGGAGTTCAATCAATCAAATTGTTCTGACAGTCAAGATAAGTAACTGCTACAATAACAACAACCCAATGAAATAATAAACCTGCAAGTGGATGCATTTGAGACGCAGGTTGCGGTAAACCGTAAAGGAAGACCAGCCACTAGGACGGTAAGACAGGGTAAAGTGATAATCGTAATCTCCAAATTTCTAAAGCGCCATTCGAAAGCTAAGCGCGGTACCCCAGCTTATTGCCAGTACTATAGAGTCGAGCTGCCATGCCCACAAGAATGCACATGTGTAGTTTGAGCACCAGACGAGATGGAACGCACTACAGTTCGACGTTGGTGCAGCCGATAGAACGAGGTGAAAATTAAGTTCCCGCCCCGGTAGGATCACGACCCGCAGTGGAGAAAGCATAGCTCGGAAACTGCGCAGAGATGTCAGTGAGGCCAGGCTAAGCCAGTTAACGCGGAGAGCCATTCCGTAAGAATGTGGTCAAAACAAAGTATAGCGCCTGTCTGTAGTTTAGAGGAACTAACCCGATCCGACGCAGGAGATGGAGACGTCTTGATCGTGAGTACAATCGGTGGCTTCTCCTATCGGTGAGTGCTGGCATTCGTTCAGGGTGTACTCGCTTCCGATGCAATCGACGTTATCAAAGACGATGCGACCACTGCCTGGACCAAACTGGTTGCCCAGGAAAGCTCCCTCGCCCTGGCTAAAAGGCAAAACAATGTAAAGCAATAATTGAACTGTGTAAGCCTAGTGTCACAGTAGTGTGCATAAATGATTACCAATGGAAGTTCTTATGCACGGCCTAAGAGGCAAAACAAGGACAAGTCACAATAGAACTGGGTATAAAATGGCTGCCAAAGAAAATTTATTTCTCTGCCATAAAAGGCACATTGCCAAAAGAATTGGATAGAAAAAACTTGAGCGCTCATAAGTAGGAAAGAGACCAACAGAAGCGATGAATCGAGCCAGCAAAACAGGACTGCAGATTCATCAGTAGCATGATCCAATGCGCACAGCATCACCATTTTCCAAAATTCCCGATGCTGTGAAGAAATACCGGTACTAAAACCGTATGGGTTTCGATTGCACCAGTCCTTGCTGATATCTATCCGGTCCCTGTTTGGTCTACGACCTACGGACTAGATTACGTTAGATTAGGCTATTTTTCATTACATTATATAGTGATGTTATCTGAAGACTGTGTGCACTCGTAATAGCAATCGCAATTGCAATCTTCACACTTTTAAACGCCCCTTTAACGTCAAGGCGAACACCAATTCATTCACGAGCGTGTCGTAGCATGGGACTATTTTGAGGAATGAGACTATAGAGTTTACTGTGCAAGATCCAATTAATTATAAGATGAAACAACTTGTCTCACTTATATCCAAGGCTGAAGCAGGCAACTGAAGCCTCCTCTGCTGTAAAGCCATTTCCACAGACTGTGCCCCATTCGGCATTAAGGTAGGCCTCGATACGACCCTCGTTGTCGGTTGTCCCTCCAAACAGTCTCACAGCAACATCTGTTCAAACAACAATTCGCACATATGATGAATGTGTGCGTCGATGTGTGCTTGAGTATACGTGTGCATGTGCGTATACGTGAGGATGTTTATTTATCGGTATGCATACGTGTGCGTAGGTTTATGTGTGAGGAGAGATCGAGAGCCACAAAGAGAGAGAAAGTGAGAGAGAGAGAGAGAGCTACAGAGAGAGGGGGAGAGAGAGAAAGAGAGAGAGAGAAAAGAGAGAGAAGAGAGAGAGAGATAGAGACAGAGAGACTGAGAGAGATAGAGACAGAGAGACAGTGACAGACAGAGACAGACAGAGAGACAGATATAGAGAGAGACAGAGAGAGAGACAGAGAGAGAGAGAGAGAGAGACAGACAGACAGGGAGAAGCTCGATTTAGTCCAAATGGTTCATTTGTTTCTGTTAATGCTTTATCTAAGTTACACTTGACAACACCTTTAATAATAATAATAATAATAATAATAATAATAATTATAATAATAATAATAATAATAATAATAATAATAATAATAATAGTAATAATAATAATAATAATAATAATAATAATAATAATAATAATAATAATAATAATAATAAGCTTTTATTATTTATTGTTTTTAAAGCCTGAGGGATCATACATACCTCGGGCGCTAAAAAAAATAAATAAAAAATAAAAAATAATAATAATAATGGCTCGTGACGATTACGATATGCGTAGGATAAATAATAATAATAATAATAATAATAATTATTATTATTATTATTATTATTATTATTATTATTATTATTATTATTATTTGTATTGTTATTATTATTACACTACGTAACAAAATTTTACTTTTTGTTTGTTCCTGTGTATTAAATGTTATTTCCTAATTGCTTCTGCCTCAAAAGTATAGAAAATGGCCATTATACCCCAGAGACTTTGCTTTTCAGGCCAGGAGATTGATTATTCTGAAATGTAACTGCTTCTTTGGTACATTGAAATTCATGTGTTAACTCGGAGTAGATATATACAGCTTTTGTGAACTTCCAGGAATATTCTAGAATGTGCGAGAACCTTCCACACCTATAAATAGCTACAGTTAGTAGTATAAATAAAGAAAAATAAAGAAAAAATGGTTCAGTACCATGCTCTTAAGTGCTGTAATATGCCGAGCAAATTTCTGTCCAGGGTAGCGGCCTCTGTTGTCATAGACCCTGGTCAAATCGGATCCATCCATTTTGGATAAAGAAATTAATCATGCTGTAGTGTCCTACAGGGCCCCGTATAAATAAAGATGCCTTGAGCCCACCATGCACTTCAGTTTGGTTGTACGTCTGACTAGGTGCATAACCTGTAGACACAACTCATATGGCATCAAGAAGCTGTAAGTATCCGGTTGACGCATTCTGATATAAAAAATATGATATAAAAAGCTCTGATTGCTGGCCCACCAAAGGGCTGGAAGAGACCACCCGGACGACCAAGGCATACATGGACCCGAACGGTCGAGGCGGATCTCAGACCTCTGAACTTTGGGCTGAGCACAGCATGGAGACGAGCACAGGACAGAGTCTTGTGGCAACGGACGGTGGAAACGGCTACGCTCCAGAGAGGGGCACGCCAATGATGATGATGATTCTGCTATGTTTGTACTTTCTTGCGGAGGATGGTACAGAGGGGAAAAGAGAGCCATGAAGTTTGCAATACCAAGAATCTGGCGAGAACCCACTGACCACTCAAGCAATTGCTACTTCTGCATGGTGGATCGTTCCAAACGTCGGACTGGAAAGAATGCAGCTCCTATCATATATCCCCCGACCTTCCTTCATCCATGGATCCCAGTGCCACACAGTCCTGAGCTTCGGGTACCCACTGTTCTGGATAGAAATCAGTCGCATTCAGAAGAACAAAGTATATCAGAGTCAGAGAGCGATGAAGACGTTTTAGATTCATACTATAATTTTCTAGCTCATGACAAAAATCCGTACTATCCAAACCAAAAAGACCTCAACGACTTGATGAGAGGTCTTCGTCTCACCAAGTCCAATGCAGAAGTTTTGACGTCTAGACTCAATCAGTGGAACCTGTTGGATGATAGTGTTCAAATCGCAGATCAGAGGAAGTGTCATCAAGCATTTTCAAGCTCTTTTACCTGTCAAGATGGACTCTGCTTCTGTCACAACGTGACCGGTGTTTTCAGGAAATTGGAATCGACTGCAACCCGAAAAAGTGGTGTCTCTTCATTGACAGTTCATCTGGGAGCCTCAAAGCCGTGCTACTCCATAATGGGAACAAGTGTCCGTCTCTTCCTCTGGCTCACTTGGAACACTTCAAAAAGGATTAGGCCTACAACAGCGCGAGAACCTTTTTAGCCGCCTTCAAGTTCGATGAGTACGGCTGGGATGTCATAGGAGACTTCAAAATGGTATCATCCCTGATGGGTCTGCAAGGGTTCGGACAAAGTTTCCTAGCTAGCCTTGCCCTTTGGGACAGCAGAGACAAAAGGCGCACTACCACAAGCGGGACTGGCCCAAGCGAACCGAGTTCAACGTGGGTAGCCAAAATGTCAAGTGGGAGCCACTGATGGATCCTCGAAAGTGCCGATGCCACCACTACATATTAAATTGGCCTAATGAAACAATTTGTCATGGCTCTAGATAAGGAATCGGTAGCTTTCAAATACCTTCAAGGTTTCTTCCCTAAGCTGTCTGAGGCAAAGGTCAAAGCTGGTGTATTCGTCGGACAAGAGAGAAAGAATCATGGAGTGTACGGATTTCTCCAAGATGCTTTCTAGGAGTGAGAAAGCGGCTTGGAATAGCTTTGTGGCGTTGGTTAGAGGCTCCCTGGGCAATAACAAGGCCGAAAACTATGTAGAGCTGGCTGAGACTCTAGTGAAGAACTACAGTAAATGGGATGCAGGATGTCCCTGAAAGTTCATATCCTTGATGCTCACCTTGATAACTTCAAGCAGAACATGGGAGCATACTCGGTGGAGCAAGGCGAGCGCTTCCACCAGGTTATACTAGACTTTGAACGTCGCTACCAAGGACAGCACAATGAGAACATGATGGGAGACTACATCTGGGGTCTGATTTGTGAAAGTGATTTACAGTATAACTGTAAATCTCGAAAAACTAGGCATTTTAAAATTTCGAGTGGTCAATTTTTTATCATTCTAGTATTGATATATGTTGCTTTAGAGTCATTTTGTGGTTTCTTGTGACCTATATAGTTTTATTCTGTCTTTATGTGAACAAAAACAAACAAATTCGCTCGTTTGTTGTGGAATTAGGTTTTTTCTTTCAAATATCATTCTCCAGTCCACAAAAGCAAAGTTCAAACAGAATAACAACCATTTCCTATACTTTTGAGGCACAAAGAACCAGGAAATTACACTCATTGCCCAGGAACAAAAATCGTGTTACATAGTGTTATTGGCAAATTCATCATCAGGCCGTTACAAGGCGCCCTGGTAAAGGCATGTGCCGTGTTGCGGCGCCATTGAAATTGTCATTATTATTATTACTATTATTATTATTAAAACACCACTCAAGCTTAAAACAAAAATCAAAAAACAGAAATGTGTTCAAGCGTAGAGTGCATTATTCTCGTCTCCGGGGTGTGGTGCAAATGTTCCTCTAAATACAACGGCGTTGAATCGCTGTGTGCATATTGAAATCCTCTGGAACAGGTAGATAATCTCCCTTGGATCGCCGGAAACAGTGGCACAACGGCGGCCTAACTCCAACAGAAACTCTCTACCAGCGCGATTGATGGGGCCCAACGATTCAACAGCAATGGGCACAAACTCATGAGAGCCTTATTATTATTGTTATTATTATTATTATTATTATTATTATTATTATTATTATTATTATTATTGTTATTATTATTATTATTATTATTATTATTATTATTATTATTATTATTATTATTATTATTATTATTATTATTATTATTATTGTTATTATTATTATTGTTATTATTATTATTATTATTATTATTATTATTATTATTTATTATCATCATCATCAACATCATTCAGTTCCCGAGGCCAGCCATTTGTCGGCGATGGGTTCAAGCAAATGACCTCCGGTTTTTTCCCGTTATTTGTCAAGTCCATTTCTCCTCTCAGCGTAGCTATTGGTTACTGGTTAGCATGTCCTCATTTATATTAGTTATCTTTCCAAGTTGAGAAGTAGCCTATCTGACTGAGATGTAGCCATTCACCTAGATTTTTCTTTCAAATTGACCTCTTCGACCTTAAACAAATTTTTGAACTCTTATATCATAATTATTATAATAATTTATTATAATAATTATAGTGAATTATTACGATATGATGTAAGCGTTCCAAAATTCTTAATATTATTACCACAGTTTGCCCGTCCCAAAGCCACAAACAAGATAATCCATCCGATTAGATTTAAGCAATTTTTTCGCGATTTGGTTAATAATTATGCTTTGACTTTGCTATACCATTTTTCCTTACCTTGAAATGACCTGGAATTACTTGTCTTTAGTGTCAATATTTTCTCCAAAATATGTAAGTCTCTTCGAATCAATCAGAGCAGCAAGAGTAGGCTACATTGAGAATGACCCAAATTCCGGGCTCCCAGACCACGCGTTGACATGCAATCCTGGAAA
Organism: Lumbricus terrestris; assembly: GCA_949752735.1. Taxonomy (NCBI): domain Eukaryota; kingdom Metazoa; phylum Annelida; class Clitellata; order Crassiclitellata; family Lumbricidae; genus Lumbricus; species Lumbricus terrestris. Next base: position 22,713,870 of record OX457048.1, read on the forward strand.
TTTAACGCGTCTATGTATGGCCTAAGAAACAAAGATCAAAACGCTAATATTCGGACTAATGGATGGTACAAATAGGAGAGGAAGACCTCACAGACAGTGACGAGACGACATCACCGGATTGGGCAGAGCATCACCCCAAGAGCTGAGCCACACGGCAATAGACAGAGGACGGTGGAAGAGCCCATAGTGCAGATGGCATCAGACACCTACGGGCGCTGAGCCCATGGTTACTGATAATGATGAGGAAGAGGATGATGATGATGATGATGATTATGATGATAATGATGATGTGTGGGTGTGTACTAGGTAGATCTATCTGTTACGGTTTCAAATTGATGCCATACTGACCAGCTGGTTCGCAGGTCACGGAGACATCTTCACCGTGGGTGCAGTCGTTGACAGCCCATGGGTCATGCTCGCAGCTGCCGACGTTTGGTTCGGTCCCAACGCAGTTCAATTCGTCCAACCAGATCGTTCCGGTTCCCGGACCGAACTCGAGTCCGAGAGAAAATCCCTGGAACCTGGAAGCACAAAATAATAATATGTTGACATTCTATAAAGTGCAAGCACTCAAAGCAAGGGGTGAATCAGATTTTGCGCTAAGATAGATAATTGAATATAAGACATCATAATATTATTATTTTAACGGCACGATAACTCGGCGTCGGGATTTCTTACTTTGAGGACCCGACAAGACTTTTTATATTGTTAGTAATATCATAATGAAAATAATAATAATATAAAAATAATATAACGATGATTATTCTTGTAATGGTAGGTCTAATTATTTTGACGTCACAATAATAGTTGCATTATCTAACAAAATAATTAAAATAAGAGGAATAATATGAAGTAGTCATCATGATATATCGTTATTATTGCATTATATATATATTTAATAATGATAATTCTTGTAATTATGACAATTTAAATGTCGTCATAATGAACAAGCCTACTGGTGCAATTGTTATTAGGATGTCGTGCATTATAGCCGGTCTTCGGCGAATCCTGGGTCTTATACAAAGCGCTTACCCGAATCCAAGGGTGTTGCATACAACGCGCGCATCTCTGTCTTCAAAAGCGTCATCACATACGGTTCCCCATTCTCCTCTGTGGAAAATTTCCACTCTTCCTTCAGATTCACTACCGCCCCCGACAAGTCGCACGTCGTAACCTTAATAAGACACGAAAGAAAACTGCCCTAGGAAGTAATAGATGCTGGTTTCGCTCCAGTGGCATGAATCGATAATTATGATTATTAATATTATACAAAGCATCAAAATTTAAAGAATACAGCGTTGACATAGCATTGCATCGCAAAGAGACATAGAGCTTCAATGCAATGCAATAGGCCTACAATGCATCCACTTTTGGTCTTGTCCCTCTTCTATGGTTCAGATATGCACACCCAACCATACGACAAAACATCATTGGAACAGATTGCTCAATCCAGATCATCTACCTGCATTGGTCCCTCCCTATGGAATAGACCCCCAACAGTTCGCTATGTCATCGTCTCTGGTTTCGTCATCTTTCTCTCGTCTCAAAACCTGCCTTTTCTCTAGGGGTTGCAGGCACTGGGGGCACATCCGAAAGGCTCTTGCTGCGAGAAGCGCTTTATAAGTGGTCCGATATGATACGATACATTGAACACAATGCAGATACAGTCATATATCAGTGCAATTGATGATGATGATGAATTGAATCAATTCGATGGTCGTCTTGTGTTGTCACATGGGAAATGGCTTCTCTCTCAAGGCGCTATGTAAACTACCCAAAATTTCGCTTACGGCTGTTGTAATAATCGCCATACCTGATCCTACGCAAGAGATGGATACGTCGCTGTCGTGCGTGCAGTTGCTCGACCCGATGGGTGAGTGCTGGCACTCGTTCAGGATCGGCTCTGTTCCGTCGCAGACAACGTTGTCGATGAGGATCATACCAGTGCCAGGACCGAACTGGTTGCCAAGGAACGTTCCCTGACCAGCGCTGAGCAGGAGCAAAAACAAAAGGAAACCATTTCGCAATCAGGCTTGTGCATTGTAGAGTTCTGAAATGAACCGCTCCGGAAATTGAGGTCAGGAGCGAAGTCTGACTTGCAGACTGCGACAAGCAAAGTCATGATCTACATGTACGCAGTACGTTCATAGTTCATAGTTCATAATGAAGCGCCATCGTACCCCAGTGTCAAAGTCTTTGTTCGATGTAACCGTATTCGTCAACTTACACTCTAAAGAGCCACTCGAATGCATGGCATAACAATAACGAGCGGTTCTTTACATGCCAGCTCCAACCTATAGATGAAGGAGATGTTACTGAAGTTAATTATCCATGGCATCACACTAGTTGTTCAACTCAGAGACTACTAGCCTACTAGTCTACTGCTAGTACTATGCTACTACTACTACTACTACTACTACTACTACTACTACTACTACTACTACTACTACTACTACTACTACTACTACTACTACTACTACTACTACTACTACTACTACTACTACTACTACTACTACTACTACTACTACTACTACTACTACTACTACTACTACTACTACTACTACTACTACTACTACTACTACTACTACTACTACTACTACTACTACTACTACTACTACTACTACTACTACTACTACTACTACTACTACTACTACTACTACTAACACTACCATCACTACTACTACTGCCACTACCACTACCACAACCACTACTACTACTACAATTACTAGTGCTACAACTATTACTACTATTACTACTACTACTACCACTACTACTATTTCTACAACTACTACAATTACGAGCAAGGAAGCAGACATAGAAAATAGGGAGGAAGCGAGGGAAGGAATAAGGAATGGAGGGAGAAAAGGAGACGGACAGACAGGCAGACAGAGAAACATATATATATATATATATATATATATATATATATATATATATATATATAACGAGAGACATAGAGAGAGGAATGAGGGGAGGAATGCAAGAAATAGTGAGACAGAGACATACCGGAAAAAGAGGAAGATGGAGATTATGGAAGACTCACTCGAATCCCAAGTTGAGACAGGCCACTTGAGCCTCGATGTCACGGAACCCTGTGTCACAAACTGATCCCCAATTTCCGTTGAATAAGTATTCCAAGCGACCCTCATTCGGAGTTGCTCCTTCGGTAAGCCTGACTGCCACATCTGGAATCAACAGCCACAATGTGTCAGCATTTATCGTCCTTTTTGTGCAAATCTTTTTCTATCAGTCGTTTTCTCCAGAATATCACCCTGCAGTTCTGCCAAATGACAATTCTCTTTCGGAACGAAATGCGCTGAATGCACGTTGTTCCTGGTGTACGCATTGAATTCGCCAGGGTGCATTCGGAATAGACAAATTTTCTTCAATCTTGAGCGATTCATCTCATCATGCTTGTAATACCACCTTCGATCAGCAGCTGTAGAAGTTGTTCACCCCCGGGTAGACATGTTCCCCTTGGCTGGAGTTGTGAACAAAACCCCGATTCAGCGTCGCCGCTACAGTTGGGACACTTCTGAGTATTAATCTTGAAAGGGTGCTTTTACAAGTGCTCATACATACATACATATATACATACATACATACATACATACATACATACATACATACATACATACATACATACATACATACATACATGCATACATGCATACATACATACATACATACATACATACATACATACATACATACATACATACATACATACATACATACTTACATACATACATACATACATACATACATACATACATACATACATACATACATACATACATACATACATACATATATACACACATGTGCATAATATTATACTCACATACATTCCTAAATGCATGCATGCATAAATACAGGGTGGTCCAGCATAAATGAACCAACTTTGAATGCATATAACTTCGCCAATTGTTGGAATTTATTTATACTTTATGTGTCAAATGAAAGATATTTCACTCAAGTATATGCACTGAAATAATTGAATTGGTACAAGTTTAGGTTTTAATTATCTGCTCGGAACAACGCTAGCTACCATATTTTGTTGTCATTTTGTGACGAAATCTGGCGCCGTTGACAGACGATGGTCACGTCTTGATCTTAATTTTCCGAACTGATAAGGAATATAATTCGGTGGAAATAATTTACAAATTTTCTAACAGTGGATGGAATAAACATTACCTTGAATTATCTGCTACTGAGAATTGATAAAACAGGACTTTCTAATCGTAAACCATGGGAATTATGGCGCGCATATCCGCGAACATTGCTCTTGTGTCCGAGTAAATTGGCCGTCAAGACAACGACCCGGATAGGCTTTACAGGCAAATCTCCCCAGGTCATTCAGCGCGAAACAGGTAGTCCTAGAAACACCGTACAACATATTATAAAAGATGATCTAAAGTTATTTGTCGACGTGATGTCCAACAGCACTCCAACACTGACGCAAAGAAACGACTAGCGAAACAGCTGGCGTGCAGCCAGCCGTTTCTTTGCGTCTAAAGCAGCGCGTGGCAGCGCGCACGGCTGTTGATAAAATTGAAAGAAAATGGTTTTGCGACGAGAAGATATTCATGGTAGATCAGCGTTTCCCAAACTGTGGGTCGCGACCCAAAAGTGGGTCGCAGAGCTTTGGCAAGTGGGTCGCGAAAGTTCTTCTTATTTCTCTGTTAATTTCAGTATTTAATCCAGTAACCCTCAAACGTCATAGCCTACTTTATTATTCCGTTATAACTAGTGAAACAACATTTGACTATGGTTGGGCTATAACTAGCTTCTACTTGTGCGTATATGTGAACAGGAAACAGTGCACGAGACTTAGCAAGGAGACATAGCATGATTAATAAAAACTCTGCCATTCAAAAATAAACAACGTGTAGGCCTATTTAAATTTCACAAATTTTATTTTCAATTTTTAAAACTTTGCGAAAAACATGGATAAATTTTTGAAACGAAAACGAGAATCTTTGTCATGTGTGAGTGGTCAGAGCTCAGAGCTCAGAGTCGGAGTCGGACGATGATGTTAATTCAACTCTTGATAATCGACTTCCGAGTACGAAGAAGGCAATTTAACGATTAGTTACTGTTACATTGATATAACAGATGCTTGCATTGCAATAAATGTTGGCTTTTTTCTTAAGTTAAATTTTACTGTTTTAAATGTGGTAATTTCTAAATGCTGGATGTAAATTAGCATATCTTAATCCCGATTTATGAAGCAATCCTTAGTTAGTGTTAGTTTAGTACTCTGTAGCCTACCTAATTTTGTTTAGTGGGTCCAGAGACAGAAAAAATATTCCCAAGTGGGTCCCGAGCCTGAGAAGTTTGGGAACCTCTGTGGTAGATACTTCTAAAAACACCCAAAATGATCGTGTTTATGCTCGTGTTAGCGAAAAACGAATTGTGAATATCGCGGCGAAACGGCGCCTTATTACGTCACAAATGACAACAAAGTATGGTAGCTCGCGCTGTTCCGAGCATATAATTAAAATCGAAACCTGTACTAGTTCCATTTTTTCAGTGCATATACTTGAGTGAAATATCTTTAATTTGACGCATAATGTATAAATAAATTTCAAAAATTGGCGGAGTCATATGCATTCAAAGTTGGTTCATTTATGCTGGACCATCCTGTACACACATGTCATAAATGCGTGCATGCATGCATGTAGGCTATTTATACATACAATATGTGCATTCATCCACACATATACATACATGTACAGTTGTACACGTATGAATACATGTACCGGTGTGCACCCGTACAGGTTGTATGTGCAATCAAGCTTGCTTACATAATTATTTTTTAATCATCATCATCATCATCATCATCATCATCATCATCATCATCATCATCATCAAAATCCTTGGGTTAAAAGCCCGTAGGTGTCCGACGCCACTCTCTGTCTGAGTCTGTCTCGCGTCATGTTGCCCAGCTTAAACCGGTCCGGTCAGCAGGTCTGCTCCATACCATTAACATCTTGGAGCAGCTATAGACCACTTTGTCTAAATGAAGAGAATATTGGGAGAGAGGCATGAAGGACAACCTGGGTCAATGCCCGTATGTGTCCCACGCTCTCCCCCGACTCTCTCCACTGGTCTGTCTTGACCGGCCTGTGCATGTCAGCTCCACATCATGACACTTTGAAGCATCTGGGTCGCTATATCACTTGTGCCGTGGTTTTTGCGGATTTCAATCGTCTTGGTCTTTTACTGCCAGCGTATCGCCACCCATCTGGCAAACTTTCCTCCTTTTGTCCGGGCTTAGGACCGGCACAGGGACGTTGTTGGTTCCCTGTGGCGGAGGATGGATGCAGTTTAACGTCGTGCCCAGGACCGAATGTATGTGAGTATAATATTATTTTATAATATAAATTATTATTATAACAAAATGCTAAGTGCTATGGAACTGACCGAGACTGGAGCAGGAGAGTGCGACATCCTCAATGTGACCGCAGTTGTTAACTCTCCACGGAGCATGGGCGCAGTAACCAATGTTCGTCTCATCACCCACACAATCCACATCATCCAGGTTTATATTTCCGGTGGTCTGACCAAAGGTGTTGCTTACCAAGAAACCTCGGTTTCTGCACCAAACAAACCGCACAAATGTTTCATTGAGCCTAATGGTAAAAATTCCCCTTCTACCGTGGAGAGCCCGGGTTCGAATCGTCTCCTCAGCGGCCGTTACTGTACGCCTATAGGGAACCTCAGCAAGTCGCTCTTGCATGTTTATTCTCACCAACATCACGACGGTTTTCTACACGAATGGATCGTAAAGTTTGTCCAGTGGGCTTTGTCCCGAGCAGCGTTCAATAGGTTAGCGCTCACGAATCCAGTCCGTTTCCAGATGCTATCAATACACAAAACTCTTGGCCTTTCTCGACCTCGGACCTCTTCTACGAGACCCGACATCAGACTGTTTTCGATGCTATTGTGCGGCTCTCTTATGACGTGGCCAAAATATGTCAGTGTTCGAACTTTGGTGTGAGCCAAAATTTCCTTTCTGCTAATATATACAGGGTGCGCCAAAAAAAGACACGTTAGGTTTTTTGCCAATATCTTGGCCAAAACTAAGAATTTCGAAATGAAATTTTACAGGCTTATAGACAATTCATATTTACACATGATGGCCAGATTTCATCAAAATATTTCAAACAGAACAAAAGTTATACCACTTTTATGAAGGCCACTCACCGTGTTTTGATGATTCAAAAACGTAACGCAACAAAAAGTAGCAAAACACGATTTTATTAAGCCATATCTCAAATAACTGTTTGGAAATGAACTTGATAGTGATTCACAACTTGTGTTCAATGTGCCCAATACCAGTGCCAAAACTTCCTTTGAGTCTCTTTGCAAAGTTTTTGATGGCGCTGTTGACGCGTTCCAAAGGCAAATCTTCCCATATCAACTTCAATGCGTCCATCAATTCTCTTATTGCTCTTGGTTTTGGGTGCAAGATTGTGATATATCTCCAGCATAGCTCTCCGAAATTGATTATCAATCAACCTGGTTCAGATCCGGAGATTC
>OX457048.1:22728917-23049198 GCA_949752735.1 Lumbricus terrestris
AATCGGGGAACACTTTTGAAGTCTTAAATCACGACTCTCAGTACTGAAATAATGGTCAATTTCGTTAAATGGCAGCCTAAAATGCTGACATTGCAGTGTCAAAATTCAACTAAATTTTTTTTTGAGAGGCACACCCCTCCTCATCACACCCTTCCCCTGCTCAGCACTTCGCGTCTATAGGCATCTAGACAACAGTCCTTCGGCCTCTCGTTCGCCCCTCCACCAAAGTGAGGACCAACAGTACTGTGCTTCTTTGTAATTCTCATCACCATCAATATCAGCAAAGTAATTGTTTGAAAGAATTGAACGTTTCTGGACGAACCGATAAGAGGTGTAATGACGTCATCTCTTCCTTCAGGCGCAAGATCCGCTGAAACAATTAGCCAGAAGTTAATTAGAAATTGGTTCATAATGTTGGAGTCAATATTCGATTTGTCTAAAGAATATCTGCATATTTTCTTCGTCTTGCTGAATTGATTCTTGACAAGATTATATAATTCTTAGTAAGGAGAACGCTGAGTGAAAGAAAACGTAAAGGTTCCGGGTTCAAACTATGATAACAACGAGTATGTGCAGTCCCTCAAGGTAGCCTTGAGGCAGCCATGGGTATTAAGTGTTGACCAGTATAATTGCCATTAAACTCCCTCGCTCATTCATTCATTTATTTTGTTGTTTCTCATAATGTCCGTCTTTCATTCCATCCTTTCGTTTATCCTTCTCGTTAATTTCGCTTTGCTCTTTGAATGCTGTTTTCTATTTTAAATGTTGGGTTTTTATCTCTCATCTGATCTCCTTCCTTCCTTTATTATTTCCTTCCTCCCTACCCAATTTCCTTCCTTCTTCTTTTATTCATTCATCCGTCCATTCAGAGCCTTAATATTACATCGACTCTCCGAGAAAAACCGCTACACGCTCAGAAGTGCTTCCAACATAATCCCGACATAAATATTAACCTACATGAACAGTTTTCAGATTATTATAAAAGTGCATGCTGCAGCGTCTCTAAGCGCAGTTCCAATGGGAGATTATTTTTCCTCCTTCCATTTTTTCATGTCAAGATGCATCATCCTGCAAACTATTTGACCAACCTGTGCAAAAAGTAAACAGCGCAAGGCAACAGGCGACGAAGACAAACGCTCCCATGTCTAACGTAGCTCTGTGAAATGCGACAGTCGGACAACAGCAATATATCCGACTTCTGTGCTCTCTAAAGCATCGTTATCAAACGAGATAAGACCGCCTGTGTACTCGGGGCAAGACACCAGATGAAGGTTTGAAGTTCGCCGGTCTTCGACTGAAGCAGGTGTTACATGGTAATGAATGGATCGATAATATCTCACAGCACACGAGATAACACCGATCGGAAAGATAGCTGGCAGACGTTATTTAGGAGCGGTTTCAAACCACATTGCAGTTTGTAATAGCCTAAGCTTATAAATAAAGATATCCTTTTATTAGTTCACTCTTGCAAGTCGCTGCCGTAACGCAACAATTTATTGTATTGCGTGCTTTATCCTGTAGAAAACGCATTGCAATAAATGGTAGGAACCGCACTGTAATAAATGACGACGCCTGATTCAAGAGTAGGCTTACAGCCTGGCCTCCTTCGGACTCCTTACGTAATAGTTCCAAACAGATATAGATTTTTATGGTCTCACCATTGCGGGACGCGGTGGCAAGGCACGATGGCTGCGGTTTCGAATCCACTTCAAGCAGCCACGTAGTGACCCTGAGCAAGTATTTCACCCGTAATCGCTCATGTGCTTCAGCGTGAAACTCCGATTCATTGTCTGCGATGTGTTGTTACATGTTTAACGACACTGCCATATCGAAGATGATTAGTGTCGCCACGCCATTTAGGTCCCCGTGGACGGACCGTGCTAGCCCGAGATTTGAATCTCTCAAATAGCCACCTTCGGGAATCGAACCGCGACCCGCACGCTCTTTCACAGAGTGACTGTCTGCGATGTAGTCGGGGTCGCCTTTAAGTCTAAGCAGAAATCTTGAAGGAGGGGGGTATAGCAAGTGCGTATACATAAATACATACAATATTATGAAACTTCTACCCATATGATACCTTTGCGAATGAACACAGAGCAGTTATTACCTTACTTGATAATGGAGACGTTGGCATTATATGCTGTTTACTCAAGATGCAACAACCCGCTGGACCTGGCCCTAGAGTCGGAGGTGAAAACTAAACCATGTACATTAACGGGCCAATTGTAGCAGATTCCGACACATACATGTAAGTTCACACACACACACACACACACACACACACACACACACACACACACACACACACACACACACACACACACACACACACACACACACACACACACACACACACACAACGGCCGGACATTCAATGCGATGGAATTTATGATATTTAATAAGGCAGGATCACGTTTCCATTTGTTTTGCCATTGTCTACAGCTGCAGGTTCATCGCGATATTGAGGTGCAGAACTGCAGATAATGGCTGCGGTTTACTTGAAGTTTTAAGGCATTTGACGGTTCTCCCAGTTGCGAAAAGATAAATGTAGTGAATTCGTCGAGATAAAAGTAAAGCCAGACAGAAACGCACTGGATAAAGCCATTATGCCTTATTATTTACGTCACTTGGAGAAAACGGGCGTCCGCAGACTGGGATTGCGTTCTGCTGCTCCCTATGTGGTTTAGAAATAAGGTGAATAGGCTACTGAAATTTGCAAGATCTTTCGGTTCAGCTAACTTTATTGATTTACATTGCTACACCTAATAAAGTTTGGCAATGCCGTACTTTTTACGAAATTTTGTCAATGTCGGACTTGTAAAGAAATATTGTTAATGTAGTAGGCTACTGTGAATTTTTAATGCAGTCCTGATACTTATTTGTGTTTGGAAATGGCATCAATATGTAGGTGTTTCTTTGCTAGGCGTACTCTTTTGACTAATAATTATGTGTGTCGCACGGACTTCTTTTGCTGTTAATTTTGCTTTGTTATGTTGCGAGTCTCCAGCTCAAACCTTCGTTCTCACCATGATGTAAGAATTAATCACATATCTGTGGCGGCTTAGTCTATATCTGTCCAAATTTGGGCCAATATTACTTTGCATGACTTCAAATATTATTATGGGTAAGCATTCTGCTCGTCTTATTTCTATTGTGTCTCACATTTCTACTTGATTCGTGGATGGTTGTAAATTAGCTCATGTTTTTGTTCGGAAATTGAGTATTTTTTTCATTTTTGAGCTCCCTGGGAAAGGCAAACGCGTTTGATTAAGCGCTCAACCAGGACGAGTTGCGGTACTACTATTCATCCGCAACCGGTCGCCACTATAATAGGCTAATCTTCTATTATCTTCATCACCGCTAATATTTGTATTGTATTTCTATGCCACTGTAATTGGTTTTCAAAGGCTTTTTATGTTTAGCACCGATGCCTAAATCATTCAAAAGTTGTCCCTTTTGCTGGTATTTTTACCAATCATGTTTCTATGGGATCCTTTGTTTTTCAGCATCTTACCAAAAGCCAGAACTTTCGAGTCTCCCCTGCGGTATTATTGTCATTCACCGGGAAAACTAAAATCCATACAAAAGAAACTGGTTAGTTATAGTAATAACGAGTATGAAAATATTATCTTTGGTAGTTGTATAGGATTAATGATTTAACCTTAACCTGTAAGTTTTTGCGTAGGTCAACAATTACGCTGTGAGCTGTCTCTATGATTGACGTTGTTAGTCTTACTGGCTGACATACCCTCTTATTGGGTTTCGCCTAGCTGATTCGGAATGACTTCACTTAGGCTACCTAGTGGGCTACCTGAGTGAGTTTGACCAGATGAAGACGCCTGGATCTGAGTTGTCGGGGTACAATAATATTGGACAATTGTTCATAGGGCCAACTCAGGCTTAAGCCCATGTCTTGTAAGGTGTGCTTTCGGTAGGAATGGATTTCATTTGTGTTAAGCCAGCAAAGTCAGTACAATAATATTAATACTAATCAAACTTGTTGTAGGTCTATATTATTATGATTAAAGATTGCCAGTTGAGCATGGTTGCCCAAATTGAGAAAGCGGTTGATATTTGCCCTCTTTAGTATAGGCTAGCAGCTATCGGCGGTATCAAGTTCCCTATCTATCAATAGTAAGCTCATTCATCTAACAAGGCCTGCAGCTTGCCCTTATCGCTATTTGAGCAGTTTAACAACGCAATTTCACTTTACGCTTTGTAAAATAATTTTTTTCGAATCCTTCCCGAAACAAGCGCAAACTAACGTCCATCAGTAGCATATTGGAGGTATAATTTATTAAGTGGTATACACGGCTACAGGAAATAGTCCGGTCGGCGTATGAAAACTCGGCCTATCATGCCGAATTTTAACATTGAAAACATGCTCAATGAGCCATTGTTTCAAAGCAAATCTTGACACCACATGCATTAAAAGTCATTTTCTTTTACTAAATGTTTGAATTAAAAAGTTCTGATTGTAGATATTGAAAAGTAAACATATTTCTGAACAAATATACAACATAAAATAATTTTCCGTATTTTTAACGTCTCGCGTATTTTGCCCTCCAGCACTTTATCCAGTTAGCGACAAGCGACGGGTTTCGACTGCCAGTGACACATAATTATGTTTAATACTAAGTCTTACTGAAAATTCGAAACTAAACACAACTTTTAATAAACAACATGTCTCTTCTGCGAGTTTTTGTCGTCCAGTCAGATGACAGTCGTTTCCTTTAAACTAAGTCATTCTGTGTTTGGAAAGACACAACGTAGGCCTACATCCTCTGAGTCTTAATAATTATGGCAATTATTACCTTGGAATAGATTTCACCATGTTTCATTCAGGCAGAATGAGCTGATCGGTCATGTCCGCAAAATAAATGTGCCTTTGAATCGGGTTAATGATAAGCTACAACGCGGGTGAATCTACGGTCCCAAGCCGATCAAGTTACAATTTCTGAAGTGGTGGACATTACACAACAAAAAATAAAATGCAATGGAACATGATTATGCAACAGGTAGTAGCAAAAGCAAGCCTAGAACACATTAAAATATAATTAAAAGTACCACAATGTAGTTCGTGTATAACTAGTGCTTTGATAGAGGCGTCAAATCACGTTCTAATCTTAAAGACTCCTTTGTTCGTGTAGTACAGCTAGTCTATGCTGTGCAAAAACGAAATGAGTCGAAGTCCTTCACTTTTGTACGGAGTCGAGCAAGGAAATCAGCGACCAAGGTTTAAACTGAAAGACAAAAAAGATCAAAATTAATCGTTAATTTTTTTTAACTTATAGTAAATTCGCCCATGCTTATCCTCTCTAAGCACATGCTTTTATTGGCGGTTATTGCACAAGTTGTGTCCAGTCACCATCACTTGTGGGGCGCAGTGGTGTAAGGGTATGTCATGCAAATTGGAGCCTGAAGGTTGCGAGTTCGAATCCACCCAAGATGACGCTGAGGTACCCTCAGCAAGGCCTTTACTCGCAATTGCTCGTGTATTTCGGCGTGAGTCTCCGATTCAGTGTCCGCACTGTAGTCGGGTGCGCCTCTGAGTAGAAAATTTCTGAAGTGTGCTCATACATACAAATACACATACACGTAAATGTAGTCTATATATAGGCTACTACATACATACATACAAACATACATACATACATACATACATACATACATTGCATACATACATACATACATACATACATACATACATACATACATACATACATACATTACATACATGCATACATGCATACATACATACACACACATTCATACATACATACATACATACATACATACATACATACATACATACATACATACATACATACATACATACATACATACATACATACATGCATGCATGCATGCATGCATGCATGCATACACACATACATACATACATACATACATACATCCATACATACATACATGCATACATACATACATACATACATACATACATACATGCATGCATGCATGCATACATGTACATACATTAAGAAAGAAAAACGAACCGCATCTGATGGAGACATCCTCTTCGTGGAACGAACAGTCGTTCACTCCCCACGGCTGATGCACACAGTTTCCGATGCTCAACTCATCTCCTCTGCAGTTCACGCTGCTTAACCAGACCTTTCCGGTTCCAGGGCCATGCAGGTTAGCGATATATGATCCAACGTAGCTGCAAATTTTGACGAAAATTATGTGACACGAGCACTGCAGCAATGAGTTATCATTAAATACAATTTAGTATAGGCCTAAACATTTGCATGCGGTCTTCTTCTTCTTTCCGTTCTCTGCCCTTTAGGCAGGTTCGAATGATTGACGTCTCCATTCTATATGTGGATTCGTCATTCATTTAACTTGGGAATTGTAGAGATAATTATGTTTTCCCGTTGCCTTTCTCCCGGTGTTTTTAAGGAGACACCATCTCATACGGTAACATAGCCAAAACAATGACCATAATAGTCTTGAACCCAAATGACAGTAATGATATGGAAAAACAGGCACATTGGGAAAAAACTAACTGAGAACAAGGGATCAACAAAACTAGGATCCTAAGGAATCTGGGTTCCGATAAGCTGATCACCTATAACAACAAAATAAATGTTGGTAGAGATAGTAATAGAACACAAGTGAATAAGGCATAAATCCTAACTGGTTCACTAAGTTTGATTAAACTAACAAGCCCTACACAACCTGGGTGGTAATATGAGCTCGGATTCTAATAATTGTTGAGAGCAAGATCTTAGTGAAATTACGTTGGACGAGAGGTTCATGCGTAGCCTAATAGTCTCAAGCGCGAGGGCCAGCATTTTCACGAAAACATCCGAGAGTTAGTCCTAGCAAAACTACTCTTATATTCACAGAAGAACGTGCAGGTTATGGGTTTAGGAGACATAGCAGTTAAATAGCTCTTGAAGGACCTTGGTAGCTGATTATGAATATACTAGCTGGGGTACCCGGCGTTGCCCGGGAAATTTAGGATTCGATCCGATACGGCCACAACCCCACCCTACCACACTCCGACCTCTACCGGTACGCGACCAGTGATATTTTACTTCAGCAAATAATTATCGTTTTACTTCTATTTCAGTTCGGACGTACTCAATTTCAGTTCTAGTTCATTTACAGTTCTTCCAAAAATTTCAGTTATACTTCAATTTCAGTTTTTACAATAATTTCAGTTCTCAATTCAGTTCTTGCGTTTAAATAATTTAAGTTTTACTTCTTTATAGGCCTAGGACTTGCTTCAAATTAAACCAAGTTCGAGCATTTTCATTATCGATATGCTTCTTAATTTTAAAGAACCTCCTATTTTCACCGACATTAGCGGACAGTTTATTCTCCCCCTGCACCTATTAGAAGTCTTCACCCAGAAAAAAATTGTCTCTTCTATAAGTTTGAAAAGCCAGAGCTTCAGCATCTTCTGCAAGTAGGGCGCAGTGCTGCCGTACACTTGACTAAGTTGACTTCTTTCCCTCCAATAATAACTATGCGTAATTTTTTACTATAGGCCTACAAAAACCAAGCAATTTGAACCCCAGATCTAGTTTGTATAATTTCCTAAAAAATTAATTGGCATTAGTTGCTGGATGGCACCAATCCGCTAACATGTTCACAATAGCTAATCACATCCCTTTACATTATTCCATTGAATTGTTCGACCACGTTACATTTCTTTTTTTGCTCATTTATGCAGCGCTTGTGCTTGATCCGTTGTGAAGCCACTGACTTGAATCAGTCACCTGAAAGTTTCGCGCCAACCATGAATATATTTATTAGCATTCTGTGTGCGCTTATTCACTGAAGAAGACAAATTAAATTGCTGAAAAATCCAATGCATGATTTTTTCATTTAGCCCAGTGAGCAAGCTGCGCGAAGTTATCATGATTGAAATATTTGCACTCCAGTATTCAACGTGATTTTTCACATAACCACATTCTTATCAGGAAGTTGAAAATTATTAACTTACAGAAAAGGTTCAAATACAAAAGACCATAATAAATTGCACACGGAAGCACATGCTAAGCCAAAGATACCAAAGTTTTAAGTGTCAGAAAAGTATGTGCGCCTTTTAGATGCGAACTCAGCTACTTAGGAAAGGCTATGTACTAAAATTTCCAATTTTGTCATAATTTCCGTTCTAAAAATAATTTTCGTTTTTATTCTAATTTTCGTTCACTGTGCTTAATTTCAGTTCTATTTCAGTTTTCGTTCTCAAAATAATTTCAGTTACAGTTAAAGTTATACTGAACGGAAATCAATATTTTCAGTTCTAATTTTACTTTTCGTTCATGAAAATATCACTGTACGCGACCCGAGAAATTTGGGTTTAACGAAAATTTCCACCCCCATCCGACCCCCACCCCAACCCATCCACCCCACCCTTCCACCCCCAACCCCTCCCACCACCATTCCACCCCACCCCATCCACCCACTTTATCTGCATTCAAAATCGTTCACGACCTATCGAGACCCCCTATATTTTAAACATAAATTTGCTAGTTTGCAATGTTCTTTTCCGTTCGATATTAAGGACACGCTATAATTTAAATAATGCATCGGTAAGCATAGATTGCTGAATGCCTTTGTCCCTTGATCTGTACTAAAACTATCCAGTGGATGAATAAATGTATCCCCCGGATGGTTCATATAGATATACAGCAACCGGTGGATAAACTATTCTTGTCATAATGCAAATGTTTTTGCTACTTTTGATAGTTGATTTAAACGATCATTCCAAGATTGGATTTGATCAACATAGGTGTCCATAATTTTAGCTGAAGTTACACGAGAGACATAAACAACTAGGTCGTTGGTTGTAGAAGGAATCTTTTCTGATGAGAGACAAATGAAATTTAACTACTTTTAATTAGTTTTGGAGAGAGTTTATTAGCGTAGAACGAGTCAGCAAATTCAGCGTATTGCTGATTAAAGATAAAATTGATAATTATGTGATAATTATGTGATTTCCTAATAATAAAGATATTTTCTGAGTCAGCGAATATTTCAAATTGTACTAGGGTGCAGAGATTAGGAACATCGTTCATATATATATATATATATTTAAAAATTGGGGTCCAAACATGGATTCTGAGGAGCTCCATATTCAATTAATTCAAGGCCGTAACCAGGATTTGATTTCGGGGGGTGTTTCTTCGGAGGAAAAATACTGGCGACCTTTTTTAGTTATCGGAAACGGCTTTCTTACCATGTTTCGCCTAATTTCATGTTTTTTTTCATTATGTGTGTGGCGCACTACCTCCTACTGGGTCTTCTGCAGTTTTATCACACATCGGCCCCCTTAGCGGGGCGCCGAGCCGCTCGCTCCTCAGACGACCATTGAATTTACCAGGATCTAGACAGTCGCCCGAGTCGCTATCACGTTCGTGACTCTTTCTCGACCGACGAGACGCTGACGCGCCACCGTCACCCTTACCCGAAGAGGCCTCCGAGACGGTCGCCCGTGACAGGGCAACAAGCTCGGTCGCTTCAGAGTCGGCCTCTGCCCCATGCGAGGTCACCTTGGGGGTAACATCCTGAGCCTGAGGATGGCCGTCGCTCAACACAGGGTTCACTAACTCGCGGGCCACCGACCCTCGCTTGGAGCTACCCTTCACGGCAACGGGCCCCTTTCCCTTGCCCGACCGATCTCTGCTCCTCGTAATCATATTGCAAACTGCAGTTCCCGAACCTATGCCACCGACGGGCAATACCGAGCGTTCCTCAACTCTTCAGACCAAAATGACTTGAACCAAGGCCACTCCAAGGGAATCAGCCCTAGGCCTCGCCAAAACGACATGGCTACCTTCAGGAAAAGACGGACAACTTAACCAGGCGCCGTCACCGGGACTAGGCGGTGACCCACCGACTCGATCCAAGGCACCAGTGATACTGATAATATCCAACATGAAATACTTCGCCAACAACCCGAGACGGGCAGGCAGTGGTGCCCTGACCAACCGGTCGTAACACTGTTCACCAACGGCCGAAGATTCGATTAAACTTCACCATAATATCCGAATGGGAAAAAGACGCGCCACCGACTCTGTCAAATCGTTGCGCCGATGAGCCCGTAGCCTCGCTATACTCGTATGGCTAGCTCAACGCGGTTATCCGGCAGTTACTCGCTTTCCCAACTCAGCACCTCATAGAAGCGCCGACTCCGACAGCCCTCCTTCAGGCCAGCATCGGGCCTGAAGTGAGGGACGTGACGGGGACCTAACTACGGGTATCTTTAATTTCAAATAACCTTATCTAATGGAGCTAGACAGGGTCTTTAACTCTTTTATCGGTTAACCAGACGGGACATTAAGGGACGGAAGACCAATGTTACCTAAGACAGCGATGTGGAAAGACGGACGATTGTACACCAGTCGACCGCTACCGATGCTGGTCCCAGCCTACCCAGGCGGGGATGCGACTCACCAAGTTTTCCGAGCTTATACCAAATTTCCCTCGCGCCATACTCGCGAGTTATCGACACTTCCAGGGGCAAACCACGCCCAAGGAACATACTAGTGAAATCCAATTGACGCTAAGTTTCACCGATCAAAAGATATGCGCTCGGCAGAAGAAGACTGCGCGTAAAGACCGGGGGACTTTAGCGAGCTCCTACCGCCGAAACTATGACCGACACCAATGAACTTTCAACAGGTTAAATATTCACCACGACAAGACGAGCAGTTTGACACTAAGATTGTGCAAATCGGACCAGAAATGACAAAGTTGTACGACATGGGTAGAAGACCGAGCGACGAGCTTCGCTAGCCTCTACCGATTCACCGAGAGCCCACAGCAGTTAACTCTCACCAGATACACGGGAAAACCAGGTACGACGAACAATTCGACACCAAGATTGAAACGATCGGACCACAAATGACAAACTTGCATGACACGCAAAATGGCTACCTAACGAGAGTCACAGTTACTCCCGCCAGTTTCCCGACCAATACACTGGTAACTGTAATTGCGCGTCAGCCGAGCAATCTATCCTTCCTGACTGAACACGATTTCAAGTCCTTATGCTGACAGATTCTAAGGGGGCTGCACCCGTATGTGACAAGCCTTCACCCGGCTGCTTATGGGTAGATTTACTTTAACACTTTCAGGTAACCAATTATAGATGTATCACGCACGACTGAGGCGGCTGTCTTCCTCAGTCGGACGAGTCAAACACTGACGGAAACACTTGCAAACGTTAAGGAACCAGATTTCAAATGTAACCAACTTCACTAGGTTTTGGCGATAAACCAACGTAAAAGTCACCAAACACCAAGTTTCTGACTGCAAAGGTCGAGATTCCCGACAAGGAGGACGAATACGAGGCAGACAGCGGCGATATGAGCGTACACCCGCCGAAGGCCAACATGGACTCGACCCCTTATTCTCAATACGGCCGAAATAGCCAAGCGAACTCTCGTAGGCCCTTCTATTGGCCGAACACAAAGATCAAAAGGTGTAATTCAAGTGTTAATACGGTCGTTCGGACAAAATATAGATGTATGTTGGCGTATCAGTATTATCCTCCTCGGACCAGCGGAGCCGATGATTTCACAGACTTTCACCGTAGTACCTGTGTAACCGTACACTCGCTTGCAAGGTAAGACTATTGATCAAGTAACTACCTGGCGCGACCGTGGCAGGTAGGGTGCTGAGGCCTACAGATGCCGGGTCATCCACTCAGGCAAAGATGCGAACACTGTGAATATAATACGTAAGTATATTATGTTTCGGTATGACTCGAGGGTGATCCCTAGCAGGTATCGTTTGGCCCTTGGACCGATGGAGTCGAGGCTTCTCCAATGAGCGTTCACGACCAAGCCCGTCTCCCGCGGATCGCCCTCCAACGAGTTGCCGCCTTCAGGGAGTCACGCAGCTGAAGTTGAACAAAGATAAACTCGTATGACCGAACCAACCAGTAAGTCAACGGACACTTGGCAGGAGGCGGCCCAGTGCCTCCAGGCCAAGATTTAAACACAACACTCCCTCAAAACCCGACGAACTTGAACACCTGGATACCAACAATCTCTCAAGTAATATTGCAGAATTCTCTTTCTAAAGCCACGGATCCAACGAAGCTTTTTCGTATAAATGTAACAGATCAACCAACTTGCCGTGATCGTGGCAGGCGGGGCCAGCCGCGCTACCGGATCAACAACGCAAGCTAAATGTGTGTGAATGCCTATGTAGTTTCGTATATTTCACCAGGGGATTCCCCCTATCACAGACCTTTCCTCCCGCAAATCAACGGAGCTGCGGCGTCTCCGGCCGAATTTATCACGTACCCATGAAACGGAAGGTTGAACCCTGTGAGATCAATGACAAGGAAGAGAACCCTGAAAGATCATCAACACAAGCTCTCACAACCGCGTACAACAGGATCGCCAAAATCGTACTCGAATGGCCAATGCCAACGCTGTCGAGACAGACGAATACATCCGAAATCACCATGAACAAGTCACAGTACGTATAGAGTAGTCGGTCACTACTCCACGTTATAAGCAGAGCACCGTGTGGCAGGCTTTATTCAACCGATTAAGTGCTGTTTGCACGCTATGCTTTGGCATAAAACCCAACATTGGTCTTCCATATGGAAAGTTGCATTATTATAGGAAATCGTCAATCTCATACGAGCTTTATTATACGACGTCCTAGAGGTTTTATGAGGTTCGTACTTCCTCCTTTACCCTTCCAGGGCCAATATATATGTATGAACGACTAGGCCACCTGCCGTACCCGACTTGGGGTCCTCACGGCCAAGAGTGAATCTTGTATAAGAGCTATCTAAGACGGACTTTAACTGTTTTAAAGTGTTCATAGATACTCCCTTGGGTTTTCAACGTTACTTTTATGTGCTCAAATTGACTAATATTATCTTTTGTGGCATGTCCGCCACATGTGCTAGTGAATGCATTCTATTATTTTTTACATATTTCATTGGGAGGGGTGTTTCATGGTTTTATTTCATGGTTTTTACATCATGTGCTGGTAAATGCATTATATTATTTTTTTAAATTTCCATTTCGGAGGTGTTCAAACGCCCCAAACACCCCCTAGCTGCGGCATTAATCTAAGCTGTGAAAAAACGACTATTCCAGACGATTTATTGCTTTCTATCTTGAAAGCAGCTCTAACCCGTTCTCGAACAGTACCACATAATTCCATATTTTCAAGTTTTTTTAATAGTATGCCTTGATCTATTGTGTCGAAAGCTTTAGCAACGTCGACGAAGACTCCTATAGACAACTCGTTGCGGTCTATATAACATAAATTGTGTTAAATATGTAATTGCAACATTGAAGTCGAGTGATTGAAATCCGTGCTGTATTATAAAACGAATACTTTTTCAACATAAAGGCCTAGTGATATAATTGAGTATAGGCCTACATTAGGCTATTTTAAAAAAATCATTTTGAGAAGTACGGAAGGATAGAAATCAGTCTAAAATTAGCCATGCTGTCTTTCTGTCTCTGTTTAAAGGTGGGTTCAACTTTATATTTTTAAGGAAAGCGGAGAGGCCATGCTAAATAAAGAGCATTTTTCAGCAGTTACTGAAAATGGGAACAGTGTGGGAGATCGTATAACTGAGAGAAGCCCGATCAAGATTCTTTGATCAACCTATAGTATGCAAGTTTCTGTGATGCAAACACAACCGGCTATAATCTGTTACCATGTCCTACGTCACTACGTGTGTGCGAATTAGCTTCCAAAGGACTTACCCGAATCCAAGACTGGCGCAAGCAACGCGTGCGCTGGTGTCAGTAAAGTTATAGAAGTTGTCGCAGACTGTCCCCCATTTGCCGTAGTACTGGGTCTCAAGACGGCCCTCCGTAGGGCTGGTGCTGTTGCTTATCGTGTCGACTAAGCGCACAGGGTTCGCTTCAAGGACACACAGATACTTTTAGATGAGGAAAATTAGATATGACCAGACTAGCAGCAATAAGAAGAGATTGAAAAATATTTAGAAATATTATAACAAATGATAAACGATCACATTATATTATAAGTTGGGCCGTTAACGAAAAAATAATGGCTAACTGTTTCAGAATAAATGATTAATTAATATTTTACTACTAATGGTGTCATCTCTAAAAAGGAATGACATATTCAAAATTAACGTTTTTCATTGTTTATATTTTACGGTAGTATCAATATCTAGTACTAACTAGCATTTAGGCTACTTAGCAGTAATTTCTTCGTATTAACCCTGTTCAGGTTTTTCAGTTGAATTGTCTTCCTTCAACCAATTACGCAAACAATGTAGCGTCTTAGCATTGCTAATAAGCTCTAGTGAACAACGGGTTTTTTCGACAATTATAACCAGCTCAGCTAACAGTTCTGTTACACGGAGATGAAGTGGCAGGCATAAACATAAAAGTTTTTTCGGATTCAATTAATCACTAAAATAAATTTAATAATTAAAACCAAGCAACTAATAATCGACGTATTAATTGGGGAGAGTGTTCCAAGATGCCCATGCTAAAAAAAATTGCACTTTTCTTTGTGGCTTCAAAGAGAACATGTTTGACCCTAATGCAAAGAGTGATCATTAATGAATCAATGACAGCAACTATAGAACTTAATTCAATAAGATCAATTGTGTAAATTTAAAAAAGTAGACACCTCCAAAATGGGCGTCTTATGAACCCTATACTACAAGACGCCCATGGGATGGGCATCTTGGAGCAATGGATATTGACTAAAGAAAGTGGTATTGCAATAATGCATTTTTAGACTAAACCAATAAACTTCTTGAGAACTAAACAAATTGAACCAAAACTAAACGATCCTAGAGCTACAAAGCAAATCAAAACAGGAGAAGCAAAAACTCCAACCTCAGGCTGTAAGTCATTATTGTCATTTTCACTTTAAACACAGGCTAACGAAAAAGTCACACACGAGTCTCTTGGATGTTTATCTCTCTGCAGGCCTACATTCTTCATAACACTTATGCGCAACTCTCTTCTCGGGGTAGCCCCTCTTATCTTCGGGCTTGTGCAACTTGGTCTCCACTCTTCCTGGCCGCTCTGCCCTTCGCTCGGCTGCTAATTGCCTTCTAGTTGTCCCGCGCATGCGTGGAGCTACGGCCCAGTCCAGAAGCTTTGCATATCTTGGCCCTACTCCTTGGAACCGCCTGCCTCACAAGCTACGTTCTGAGCTTATTGGCCTTTCTCTTCCTCTGTTTAGTAAACGCCTGAAGACTATACTATTTGTTAGTGGGAGCACTAGCCACTAGCTTGGGTCGGGAGCGCCACTGAATCTGTGAGCGGCGCTATATAAATGTTCAATTACAATTACAATTACAATTACCAACCCTTATACTTCCTGCATTACATCTATTTCTCCCCCGTAGCACTATCACCAAAACGTTCACCGCATATTAGACATTTTTCATCTCCTCTGCAGACAAACCTGCGCTTCTTTTTAGTTTTCTTGTTCAGCTAAGGTTCAGGTACATCACATCTAGCTTTTCGCCCTTTCATGTCAGTTGCTTTTTATTCCTTAGTTCCTTCAGTTAATTTTTTCTCCAACTGTCTCTGGAGATCTAGTGTCCTTACAGATAGCAACAGATTTTGTCTGTTTGGCTTTACGCTCATCTGTGTCTTTCCTGCTTTTTCTACTAGCCTAGCTTATTTTTATATAGAGAAATGGTAAGCATCTCAGATGTCTGGGTTTCCTTTCTTCAATCTCTTGGGCTTGAGCGACGGTGAAATATAGGGTGACTCGATAGGTCGAGAACGATTTTGAATGCAGACAAATATATGCCATACACAATATAATGTGGAAAGTTGTACACTGGCGGATAGGTTGTTCAAATGAGAATGTTACGCAAAAAAATTAGATCACTAGCTCACTTATTCAAATTTTGGCGCCAAGTAAACGTGCAGTCAGGCCGAAAACAATATTGTACGACCATCATTGTTAATCCGCACATAACTAATTAATTAATACAAATTATCATTTATTATTTAATAATGTTTCCTTTACTCTTTATTACATCTTCAAGTCGATTAAGCATCGAAAAATTTAGATTTTTCAGAGTTCTCAGAGGTAACGATGTCCATGCCTTACGAAGCCGACGTTTTAAGGTGCTCAATGTCTGGGGTTCGGGATCGACATAAACAGTTGTCGCCATAATACTCCAAACATTTTCTATTGGTGACAAATCCGGCGAATTAGGCGGCTAGTCCCCCGGTGAGATGTATCCATTGATATATTTGCTCAACCATTCGACTGAGGCTTTTGATGTGTGTCCACGTGCACCGTCTTGTTGAAATAATCCTTCGCCATTATTATGAAACATTTTTGTGGCTGTTAACTGAGGGCAGACTACAGTTCGCTGGAATGCGGGTTTGACCTCTTTCTGCAGTATCTCATTAATGCAATAAGTCGAAGTGACTGAAGTTTTATTTTGAATGATAAAAAATATTATGATGTTTTGTTAATCCAAGAGATGTCATACCTCCCCACACCAGAACTGAGGGACTGAACTTCACCTGTGGAACGCACGGAACAGCACTTTCTTGTGATCCCCACACAACGTCGTTCTTACTGTTAGGTACGTGGTAGAGTTTGAAGGGCGATTTTCATAGCTGAACATAACACGCGACCAATCAATATCCTTGTATTAATTAATTAATTGCGTTTGGATTAACAATGATGGTCGTACAATATTGTTTTCGGCCTAACTGCACGTTTACTTGGCACGAATTTGATGACGTCACGGATATTGGCGCTAAAATTTGAATAAGTGAGCTAGTGATTTAATTTTTTTGCGTAACATTCTCATTTGAACAACCTATCCGCCAGTGTACAACTTTCCACATTATTATTGTGTATGACATATATTTGTCTGCATTCAAAATCGTTCTCGACCTATCGAGTCACTCTACAGGGTGCGGCCAAAAAATGACCCATTACAAAAATCGCGATTTCTCAAAATCCGCTGAATATTTTGTTATAAAACTTCGCTAGTCTATTTGACACATATCTATCTACAACTTGGCTAAATATAATGAAATTCGATTCATGAACATTAAAATGGTGCAACCCTGAAGTGAAACAATGTTATTTTCGTTTCAACAGACATTTAGTGACAGCAATAGCAGCAATAAGTAACAAAGTAGCGATGCAAACAGAAATGTAGCAAAGCGCAAGGTTACTTATTGTTATTGACAAGATTAGGCCAAACTGTTAAGTTTTGGGCAATGAATGTTCGAAGTGACCACCGTTTGCTTTTACACAAGCTTGCAGACGTTTTCGAAAGCCCAGAACAGACTTCTGAATTGTCTCAAGTGGCAAGTCATTCCAGATGATTTGCAGCGTAGTTTTCAGTTCAGAAAATGTTCTTTGGCTTTGTGGGAAGTTTGTTGTAAGTGTCAAGCATTGCACCCCAGACAGCATAGTCGAGTGGGTAACTGTGGGTTCATATCTGAGGAATTTGGCGGCCATGAATCCTTATCGATGAAGTCCGGACAGTGACTTCTTAACCAATCTTGGGCCAGCTTGGCGCCGTGAGCGGGCGCTCCATCTTGCTGAAAGTGAACTGATTTCCCAAGACAGTCATCGACAAGCTTAGACAGAAGATTCTCCACGTAGTACTTAGCATTGACTTTGGCCTTTTCGTCAATGAAATGCAAGCGTCCTTTGCCCTCATAGCTGATACCTGCAGAAACCATGATGTTGGGAGAGAACTTGGCTCTCTCGACCAACAAGCGGCTTGGATGGATATCGACTTTTTTCTTCTACGCCCAGACGCGGTTGTTTTGAGTATTAATGGGTGAATTGATGTAAAAGATCTTTTCATCGGTGAAGAAAACCTTATTATGGCGAACTGCAGGCTACTTTATGTAAAATTGTGATTTCCCATTCCGTGAATGCCGTGTTAAATTGAAAAATGCAGTTCTTTCTTCTGCCTGATGTCATGATCACAAATATAAAGATACTGACATAAAATTTTAAAATAATATGGAGAAATATGTTACGAACAAGAATGAAAATATTTGTAAGAAAATATTCAGCGGTTTTCGAGAAATCGCAATTTTCGTAATGGGTTTTTTTTTGGCCGCACCCTGTATAGATTCAATAAACACTAGTAAATTTGTAGGCTCAGAATCTTGATGACTAGAAGGTGGTGTCATGGTAGACACCGATTCTTGGCCATTTGCTAATGGTATCCAAGATGCTCGTGGGCATCTTGTAATCTCTATGCTTAGTATATATTCAGAACGCCCATGGGCTTCTTGTAATCTCTATGCTTCCTATGCATTCAAGACGCCCATGGGCTTCTTGTAATTTTCGAGTCCGTCTCTACTGACGCCATGTTATCTTGAATACGGTACTGAAACGTTGCCACTAAGGAAGGTTCGCAAGATGTTGCTACATGCAGTGAGACAACTAAAATACGAATCTGTGTCTATCCACGAGTTTTAAAGGGGTGGGCGTCTTATTCGCCCTGGGCGTCTTGTAGCACTCTCCCCTAAACAACGCTGCTCTGACAATAATATCTGAGACTGTATTAAAATAGATAATTGGAGATCATACTAACAAATAGCCTATATTAGAAAAGATTAAAGGATATTATGTCGGTAAGGGACGATTATAATATTCGGAGACAACGGAAGAGATGATAAAAGACCAGTGAAAATTCAAAGGATTAGAGCCGCGTTCCCAAACTTTTGAGCCACGGAACCCTTCGCGTCCTAATATTTTCTTGCGGAAACCCAATTTCGCCTAAAAACATCGAGGCATGCATAGCGCTTGACAGTTACTCAATTTTTGGCACAAACAAACAAAATTAATCATTTGTTACTACTGCTGTACGATAATCTGACTTGGTGGTGCTTTTTGGCCTGCTGTGTTTGATCGTATACAGGTGTTTCCACGACCAGCGGCGCCCGCAGGCGTACGCACTTACGAAAGTGCGTACAGCAGCGGCGCCCGCAGACGTACGCACATAGGTGAGTGCGTACAGCGCGATGACCCAAAAGGTATGTTTTTAGGAAATTCTAGGTTGACGACTAAAAAAAATAAAAAATAAAAAAAAGGTCATCAGTTTTTTCGGCGGATAGAAAAGGTATGTTTTTGGAAAATTCTAGGTTGATGACTAAAAAAAAAAAAGGTCATCAGTTTTTTCGGCGACCTAACGACGAAAATAAAATTTCTGTGCGTACAAGAAAAAAATCCTGCGGGCGCCGCTGTCCACGACAATTGGTCTACCGACAACTCGTCTACCGACAACTCGTCTACGGATAACTGGTCTAACGACAACTGGTCTACATACAACTCGCATTGATGAAATAGAAGCTGGATTAATTAAAACTTTTTTAGGCTTAAATGGGAGCTGTAGGCTATTAATTATTTTAATTCATGTATTTCAGCATGCAGTCAGCTTCTACTTCAGATCGAAAAAATACCTTTAGCCAGCTTCTATTTCTCGCTCGTTATTTTCGTAAATCCGGCTTCTATTTCACATGTAAAAGAACCATAATCCAGATTCCATTTCTCTTGCTTTTTTCATCAATTCAACCTACATTTCACCTGTATAGAACTTTCATCCAGCTTCCATTTCTCAAGCGCTGGATCAGTTGTCTGTAGACCAGTTGTCGGTAGACAAATTGTCCGTAGGCCACTTGTCGGCAGACGAGTTGTCTGTAGACATGATGTCGTGACACCGTTCAGATTTACAGTTCTGACATACACGTAGGTCTACACTGTTCGTAGTTCTCAGCAGAGATGTCAACATCAAGCGCCTTCGTGAGGTTATTGTAAGGCGCTATATAAATGTTCATATACATACACACAAATAGTAATCGGATTGCTAATGGACACTGAAAGTTCGAATAATAATTATTCATGGGTGAGCACAAAACACAAAAGACTACTGACGGCAGATTCAAACTTTCAGTAAAAATTCAAATTCAAAATCTGTTTGAAATGTTGTATTCCAGAAAAATGTCTCACTAATATTTCTTTCGTTTGAAACTCTTTACGGATCTTTGCCCTCAACCCGCGGAACCCTAGGGTTCCGAGGAACCCACTTTGAGAAACGCTGGATTAGAGGATATTAGAAAAGATTAGCTATGTTTCTAAAAATGCATGATAATTGATCACCTGAACTTCTTACCTGGCCACGGACCGACGCACTGGATCGAAACGTCAGTTGAATGGTCACAGGCAGTGACTCCCCAGACTGAATGCTGGCAGTCATCGATCATGACCTCACTTCCGGTACATATCACATTGTCCAAATGGAGATTTCCGGTTCCAGAGCCATGCGCCTGACCAATATACGTTCCCTCAAACTGACTGCAACAAAAAATATCCCACAGATAAACAGCATTGCCTTCGAAACAAACATTCAGCAGAGGTAAGGTTATGGAATTTTTTTTACTGTAGCCTGATAGTGATGATATAGTAAGTATTAAATTTTTGATAGCATAATATTATTAGTATCAGGGTCAGGGTTTAAAGTGTGGCAGGACGGTCATGGACGGCGTCCATGCACTTATTTTAACATCTGAACGCCGTCCTGCCACTTATTGATCAGCAATGACTGGGAAGATAAGGGGCGTCCTGGCACTTCTTTTGAAAAGATAAGGAGCGTCCTGGCACTTATTTTTCCACACTTTTAGCACTGATCAGGGTTCGATCAGAATTCAATTCCTTATGAGGCCGCTGTATAACGAACAGTAGGAGATAATATACGTCATCGTAGGCTGCCATACAGTTAAATTCGACTCATGTAAAACTTGTAATCATCCTTTATCAGTTGATCTTATCGACATCAGTTTGAATCAATTAATGAATAATTTATTTTTAATAATAATAATGATTATTATTAACTTTATTATATTACTATCGCTGCTACTACTGCTAATCGTAATCTTATCGCAATATTGCGACATCTGAATTTCTAAAGCGTCAGTTGAAAACCAAGCACACGTCACCATCTATTTAACAAGCGCTGTGTCTAGTCGGGAGGATCGTACAAAAGAGTAGTCTGAAGGAGGTCGTAGTCTAGTTACCAAAGGATCAGATATAGATGTGTAGCTGTTAAGTTCGGTGGTATTTAGGACAAGAACTGGCAGGCGAAAGATCAATTGAGTCCGGGACAACTGCTGCTGCTAATACTACAGCGACCATAATGCTTCTGTTCTAGTTAAATATTTCTGCGAATATAGTATAACTAGCTGGGGTACCCGGCGTTGCCAGGGAAATTTAGGATTCGACCCGCTCCCGGCCACGACCCCACCACACCACACCCACCCCACTACACCCCACCACACTCCGACCTCCACCAGTATGCCACCAGTGAAATTTGAGCTTTCGGGAAAATTTCCTCCTCCAGCCCCCATCTCAACCTTCCTCACCCCGCCACCCACGCCCTCCATCCCCACCTCCACCCCACCCCACCACACTCCGACCTCCGCCGGTATGCCACTCGTGAAATTTGGGTTTTCGGGAAAATTTCCTTCCCACCCTACGCCCACCCTACCCCTACCCTTGCCCCACCCAGCCCTGCGTGCCGAGGTGTGTGTTGGGCGGAGGCGAGGTGGCCCGTGTAAACATCTGCGTAGCTGTAACGTTTCAGATGAATAAGACTTAGTTAAAATATGCATGGCAACGTGCGGTCACGCTGGTACTCTGTTTCTTTATAAATAATCTGATTATGCGAAGCATTTTTTTTTACGAAAAATATATTTGAGGCTCCTCTTTGTATATACTCCTTGGCTGAAGGCATGTATCTTTTCCCAGGCTGTACGACAGCGTATGATTTTCATGCTAAGCTTGGCGAAAACTGACGTTAAAATGACGTCAACGGCAATAGACCGTTACTGAAAAACGATTGAAATACGGAGACGCAAATGCAGCGACAGGCTAACCGCTGGCGCATACATTAACACAGTGAAATTTAAAATGGTTTTTTTCGAGATTTAGAATGAATAAAAAGCTGAAAATAGCCTACTTGGATGGTTTGGGCGAACGTTTATCTATGTGCAATGTTTCAGGTCAGTAGCTGCAAAACTGTGAGCGTGCATTAGGGCCAAATATATCCACATCCTTTCTTATAGATATATAGATATTCTACAGTACTATTTATAAACTGAGAAAGATGGTCAGCAAAAACCACGTACTTGAACCCAAGACTGTAGCATGCCACTTGAGCGTTGAGATAAGTGAATTCTGGGTCACAGACTGTTCCCCATTGACCTCCGATCGAGTACTCGAGGCGCCCGGACGACTGCGCCTGGAGACCGTCGCTTCCGATCAGACGAGCCCCATACACTGGAAATGAAGAGCATCAGGTACAGCAGTTGCAACTCAAGACCAAGTACTGAAGGCCACGTTGATCACGCCGAGGAGGAAGAGGGAAACCGAATGGTGATAAATATAGTGATATGACGCTGATAAATAGCTGCAAAGGTTGGCTATACTTATAGTGGTGGGAGTGACTGTTTTGGTGATCTACGTATGTTTGTATCCAATCATGCTTTCTATGAAGTCTCCCTGGAACCTCAAAAGGCATCACCTTCTAACATGTGCAACTTTACACCTAAAACTCATCATCGTCACCATCATCGTCATCGTCATCGTCATACTGCTAGGAATGCTACAGTTCGCTCCAGCAGAGATTCCGGTCTTATTCGGGTCCTAAGTATGACGATTTTAGGAGTTGTCATGACTGAAAACCTAGGATTTGAAGCGCATATCAGGCGAATATGCATCCAGACATGACAGTCGCTTTATGCCTTGCGAATCATGACTGCACACGGCCTCAAGGGACCAAACCTGCATGACGTTTGTAGGATGACCACAGTGGCCCGCATGTTATATGCGGCCCCGGCATGGTGGGGATTTGCGGGGCAGCAGGAACGCGGCAGACTGCAGGCCATATTGGACCGTTTGATCCGTATGCATTACCTTCCTGAAGACAATCCTACATTCGAGGCTCTGTGTAGAACGGCGGACGGGAGGCTCTTCACTGCCCTCCTACTTAATCCAGGACATGTATTGAACACAATCCTCCCACCATTGAGGCCCCAGCCTTATTCCATGAGGCCAAGACTACATAACCGAATCATACCTAGGGCGGGCAACCTTACGAGGAAATCTTTTTTGACGAGGATGCTTTATCATATTTAAATGTAATATCACATAAACCAAAGTGCAGAATAAATTGTTGGTCATTAAAAGAACTTCTTTTTTAAATTTAAAATTTATATTGGATTTGGACTTAGGATTTTATGCTATTCTAAAACACTATGACATTGATTGGATATAGAAATTATGCACGTTTGATTATTATACTTTGTATGTACACCAAAATGCGGATAGCAATTGGTATATTAAAGAATATTCTTATCTTATCTTATAATCATCACCGGTGCCAGTAATTATGTTGTCGTGTCTACGATGACGATAGTAGTGACGATAATTATAGGATATTACTGCTGCTGATGATGATGATGTCTATGATGATGATGATGATGATGATGATGATGATGATGATGATGATGATGATGATGATGATGATGATGATGATGATGATGATGATGATGATGATGATGATGATGATGATGATGATGACGATGATGATAGTCATGATCTCGTATTATCTTATCTTATCTGACCATTTATAAAGCGCTTCTCGCAGCAAGAGCCTTTCAGAAGCGCTCCCAGTGCGTTTAACTCCGAGAAAAAAGGCAAGTTTTTAGACGAGAGAAAGACGAGGATTCACTACCAGAGAGGATGGCAGAGCGAACTGATGGGAGAAGCCCATTCCATGGGGAGGGACCAATGCAGGTAAATGTTCTGGATTGAGCCATGGCAGTCCTGACTCGATGGACAATGAGGTCAAGGAGATCAGAGGACCTAAGAGTACGCAGCGAAGTGGCAGAAAGGGGCGAAGTATCTGATCAATTTGAGACTTAAGGACCAAAATCAGGACTTTAAATGGTATACGGGCCGAGAGTGGAAGCCAGTGAAGTTGTTCGGTCATGAATGTAGAAATGTGGGAGAATCGAGCAAGATTCTCGGAAGGAAGACGGGCAATGAGCCTAGCAGCAGCATTGAGAACAGATTTCAGAGGAGCTAGGCGAACCTTAGGTAGGCCAATAAGGACAGAATTGCAATAGTCAATCGGAGAACATACAAAAGCATGCACAATTGAGGTAAAGATCGATGATGAGACAGATTTCCAAATAGCCCTGAGACGCCTTAGCTGGAAGTAGGAAGAGCGAGTAAGATTGGCAATGTGCTCAGTGAAGGTAAGAGAACTATCAAGGGTGACACCTAGGTCTCGAGCACTGAAGGAGAAGTTAAAGTGAGGAAAAGTTTGAGATAGCAGAGTGTAGTCGAGTTTTTGAAGCTGCTTAGGAGTGCCAAACCAAATCAACTGGGTTTTGGAAGAGTTCAAAGAAAGACGATTAGACGGCATCCACAGATGAAGACCTTGAGATAGAGCGTCAATTCGACTTGCAAGAAGGAATTGAGCAGAAGGGGATCCATGGACATAGGCTTGGACATCATCAGCAAAAAGGTGGCCAGTAACAGAGTGACTAGGGAAAAGAGAGGTAATACCAGCCGTGTACAGGATGAATAGGAGTGGGCCTAGGAAAGAACCCTGAGGAACACCCAAGACAACAGGGACCCACTGAGTCCTAGAGTCGCCAGAGATGATCATTTGGGTGCGATCAGACAGGTATACGACCGAAACCAAAGGAGAGGAGAACCCTTGAGTCTGCAGGAGGTTTCAAATCGTTGCAAATCGTTTCAAATCCCCACCATGCCGGGGCCGCATATAACATGCGCGCCACTGTGGTCATCCTACAATAGAATCTCATGATCAACCATGTCAAAGGCAGCAGAGTCGTAGAAGAGAGTCAAAAGAGTGACTTGAGACTTGTCAACTATCAGAAAGCATGGAGAGGAGGGATGTTTCCGTGGAGTGGTTAGCCCTATAGCCAGACTGGTGGGATGGAAGGAGTCCCGATTGCAAATGACATTCTGGAATTATTCCTAGCAGAAGGATACTCTTATTGTATTGTTTTTTACTCACTGGTTCCCGTCGATGCTGAACACGAGATGGAGACATGGTTTAGTTCGTAGCAGTCGCTCATTCCCCACCCTACGTGGGCGCATTGACCAATGTTCGATTCCCATCCCAAGCACCCCAACCCGTCTAACAAGTTCCGACCAGTTCCTGGAAGGACGTATGTGTATCGTCCAAGTCCCTGCCTGAAATTGGTCAATATAACCATAACCATAACCATAACCATAAATTTTATTGAAACCCGAGTAGCAGAACGATAAGCTTGACATTTGGCCTACTGAATGGGATTAAATGCAGTCTTTCCTTGCAGCCGTAACACACGTCACCAGATCCGATGCCGACGAAGCCATGATGTGCTTTGCAAACTAGACCCTTTCGACGACCAAGCGAATTTCGTGAACATCGCGCTTTTTTCCGTCATCCCAAGCGACCACTTCCTGCCTCTCTTCCGACATCTGACCTCCGTTACATAAACAGGATTGCAGATTGCTTTCATTGGGTATTTTTATATGATCACGCGATGTCACAGTCTCTGTTCGCGCAACGTCCAAGTTCCAATTTTATCATCCGCAGAAACTTTGCCTATAAGGGCCAAAATGCGCCCATCAATTCTCTTACCGCTCTTGATTTGGGTTGCAGATTGTGATATTTCTCCAGCATAGCTCTCCGCAATTGATTATCAATCCATCGGGTTCAAATCCGGAGATTTGGGGCCATTGGCTTTCACAATGAAACCAGAACAATCGAGCCGATCTCCTTTCATTCACGACAAATCTCTTAACTCTCAGCTCAGCTCTTAATGTCTGCGCTCTCACTGTTTATCAGAGTAAACGTTACTCAATGCATCTCTAGGATCTTGCTCAAGAGGTGTCTGAATACACATTTTGTCTGTCATTGGCACCTTGGCCATTTCAATTTTTTTTAAATTTTGAATTGAATTGCTTTAATTAAAAATAATAATCTGACAGATTCTTTACCAACTTGAATGTCACCTTGCTAAGGGACTTCATGGTGACGTGCAGCTACCAAGGCCGTAGCTAGGGGGGTGTTTTGGGTGTTTGAACACCCCCCGAAATGAAATAATGTAAAAATTAACTAATAGCCTACAATTACTAGAAAATGATGCAAAAACTACAGTGTGCAACGTAACTTTGAACAGAAAATAATCGAAAGTCGCAGAAAATAGTGTTTTTTGCACCGCTGTGAACTTATTACGAGCCAAAAAAGGTTAGAAAAGTAGAAGATGACCAAAAAAAGGTCTTCAGGAAATTTCGCCCAAAAGAAAACGTTGGGAAAACACCCACCGAAATAAAATCCTGGCTACGGCCTTGGCAGCTACGCTGGTACGCTGTTTCTGTTTAAAATAGTAATAATAATAATAATGATCATCTGACAATATGAAGCCTATTTGATAACAATTATTTGAGATGAGACTTAATAAAATCACGCTTTGGTACTTTTGTTGCGCTACGTTTTTGAATCGTCAAAAAACGGTGGGTGGCCTCACTAACAGTGATACAACTTTTGTTCTGTTCGAAATATTTTGATGAAATCTGGCCGTCATAGGCTATGCGCATATGAATTGTCTTTAAGCCTCTAAAATTTCATTTCGATGTTCTTACTTCAGGCCAAGATATTGACCAGATTCACCAGAATAACTAAACTGGTTTTTTGTTACTTTTTGTTGCGTCGCGTTTTTGAATCGTCAAAAAACGGTGGGTGGCCTCACTAAAAGTGGTATAACTTGTGTTCTGCTTGAAATATTTTGATGAAATTTGGCCACCATGTGCAAATATGAACTCTCTTTAAGACTGTAAAATTTCATTTCGAAATTCTTACGTTTGGCCAAGATATTTGCAAAAAAGCTAGGGGTTCTCTTCTGGCGCACCCTGTATATAATGATGAGCTAGCCAAAGGCAGGTATGACGATGTCCGATCGGTTAGGTCAAGATCGAAATAGGTCATGTCAGCTCGAGTCGGGTGGGGGCAGGCCAGATCAAAGAGCTGATCAGGCGATGTCAGAACAAGTCAGATCTGGTTAATTAAGGTCAAAACAGATGACAGGTCCGACAGGTGAGGGCTGACATCAGGTCGAGAACGGTCAGGTCGAGTCAAAATGGATCAGAACAAACAGGTCAGCTAGGACAGTTAAATAATGCCAGTTGTTTGAGGTACTGCTGCGTTTGTATGGCCGAGTAACCATCCGAAATACCACGATCAATAATATAACATGTTATTGATCCTGACAATATTAATATAGTCATTAGCAGCATGGATACTATGTGGCGATTCAAGTGCATGCGGAAGAAAAATGTCATGGATGCACTGTGTGATTTATGACTTTTGGATACTAGGTCTTGTCTCACGCGTATCCTAGGGCGGAGCAGGCAACCTGGGCATCCACATCGGTGAAAAATTCATTGCAGACGTTGCCCCATTCCCCTCGGTAGAAGATCTGCAGGCGACCGTCCGACGGGAAAACACCATCAACAAGTCGCAACGGGTACCCTGAAACAAGTCCATTGCAACGAAAATTATACTCCGCTTCGTGTAGAATAGATTCCAAGATTTCTGAACATCTGCGCAATATACGACCGGTAAAAGTGCATTTCAATTCTGCTGCCACGCATGCCTATCACTCAAAACTGAACAATCTTTTTCAGAAATTCACTTCGATTCCAGTGGCGGCGCTAAGGGGTCTGGGGCTAAGCCCCTCCCCCTACAAGAGGCTCAGCCCCCTAAAAAGGGCCATCAAAAAATTTTACATTGAAATATCCACGATTTTCGGCTGACGACTAAAAAAAGGAAAGGTCGTCAGAAATTTTGGCGGCGAAAATAGAACATTTTCATGAGATTTCGGTCGATGACTAAAAAAAAAGGTCGTCAGAAATGTAACATTTTCGCCGCGAGACTTCAGCTCCCCCGAAACCGAAATCCTGGCGCCGCCACTGTTCGATTCCTGCTTTTTCCCAGTCAAACAGGCCCTTGTGATTCTAAACACACATGTATTTCAAACCCTCATCGAAATAATTAATTTATTGATGGGAGATGGGCACCAGCTTATTCAGGAGCGCTCTCTTTAAGCTCCTTTTGAAGTAAATACTTGTCTAAAGCCTTGTTAAAAGTAAAAAATGAAGCGAATATTCACTCTTTGAAATCAATTGAATATCATAAAATTCGGCCTTTGGGGCAAATCCTTGACCATGGGCTTTCCTCTAGACCCTACTCGGCAGGGTTTAATATAGGAATCTCCGGGGAAAAATTCTCAAGAAATGACATCCTCCAAGAACAATAAGAACCACTATATTGAACTCGGTTCAATATAGGGTTTTTTAGTTGCTGCTTACATTATTGTATGACATGAACTGTTATAAAAGAATGTGATATTTTGTAATATATAATAATGATATTATTATAATAATAATTATAATAATGATAATAATGATATTACATACTATTACATGTATATTATATGATACTATCGTAACAATGAACATAATGCAATGCTAATGTTTGTACAGATACTATTTCTTGCAAAACTAAATGACTTTTCCAATCTTATCGTTCAAACTTCAACTCTCATGGTCAAGGTTCAATAGGTTCTGTTCCTTGAAAATCTAGCAACACAACTTCATAACTAGGCCTACATGGATTCCCATTTTTGTACTTTAGTAGTTCTTGCTTGGTTTGTGTACCATTTGCAGCAACTTTTTTATAATTGTGTCCTACTCAATAGGGATAAGCTGTTTCCAATGCTACAAATCAAGCTTACAGATTATAATACTCGCAGCTGCAACTATTTATTACAATAGTTATTATTTGTATAAATACTATTTTACGCAACTAAATGGCTTCTGTCCAGTCCCATCTGCTAAATTTCAAAATGTCTTGTTCTTTGAACACCGATAGTAAAACAACATCATTACTGCAGTAATGACAATTTTGGCAGATGATTAGTTCTTGCATGGTTTGTGTAGGCCTACCATTTGTTACGATTTCTGCTAGTTGTATGGTACCATTGCAATGTGGAAACTCAATAAATCATTTTGTAAGTGTAGCCTATAATTATTGGGATTTCGTTCAACTCTTATCATCACTGAATAAGTACAGCTGTCTCGTTAAGATGACAGATCTAAATGAAACCTTTGCAATGTGGAAATTCGAAAAGTTTCTGATGGTGTAGGGCACATTCGCATGATCCGCTCCCCATACTCTTCCCTCCCCTCTCGGTGCTACGCACCTCGGCGATCGCACAACGGACGCTCGATTGCCTAGCCTCCAGAAACCTGGATTCCTATCAGAGGAGGGGACTATATTAAACACTGAAAGACCAGAGCAAAGGGTATGCCTTTGTTGCAATTTTGATTGCATTTACGTCTGAAGATTTATCATTTCAGTGTTGTACAAGGAAAATTCTAGATCCCGTAGGAGTCCATCCATGTCAATTAACAACGTCTTAACATAACTCCAGCGGCTTAGAGGAACTGACCTGATCCAATACAAGAGATAGAGACGTCGTCATTGTGAGTGCAACTGGTAGCTCCGAATGAGTGCTGGCATTCGTTCAGGGTGTACTCGCTTCCAGTGCAGTTGACGTTTTCAAAGAAGATGAGACCACTGCCTGGACCAAACTGGTTGCCCAGGAAAGTTCCCTGGCCCTGGCTAAAGAACAGAAAAAGAAGGTAGTAATGAGCTGGGCATAATTTTATATGGTTGATCAAAAAGTTCCATTTTCATGACTTATGTACTAGACAAGGCAAGTAGCAATAGAACTGTTCGTGCAAAAATTGTGGCCCAGAAAAGTTCTCTGGTCCTGCCTAAAAGACAGCACAAAAAAGCAATAAGAGAGCTAGGCAGAAATGGTTACCCAGCAAAGTTCCTTTTCCTGACTAAAGGACACGGCAAGTGAATGCATAAAAATAGAACTGAACGGAAATGGTTGCCTGTGACAGTTCGATTAGTCCTGGCTAAAGTCACACTGCCAACAGAACTGGGCCAACTGGTTTTTCGAGAGAGTTCACTGCCGTGGCTTGTTTGAATAGCACAAGAAGAGACACCTCAACAGCCTTTATCAATGCTGGATGTCCAGGAAATTCTCTGGATCTGTCGATTGGAAATGGTGACAACAAATACTGCAAGGAAACCAAAAGTAGACAGGACAAAATAGATTAGGCTATAATTATACTAAACTACATACTGATGTTATCTGAAGACCGTGTGCGTTAGCATTGTTAGCCTGTTCTGAGGAATGAGAGAATAGAGGAAGCAATAAAGATCCAATAAAATCAGGCGATTAATCTCACTCATATCCGAGACTGAAACACGCGACCGCTGCCTCTGTTGCGCCAAATCCATTTCCACAGACTGTGCCCCATTCGCCATCAACATAGGCCTCGATACGACCCTCGTTGGCGTTTGTTCCACCAACCAGTCGCACAGCAGCATCTGTTCGACCAAAAACTGGCACACATGAATGAATATGTGGTCGAATATGTAGCCTAGATGCATTTGATTGTTGATGAATAGGCTTGGGTGCGTGTGTGCGTGTGTTCGTAGGCTTCGGTGTGTGTGTGGCGGCGAGTACTTAAGATGCCTAATAGCTATGATCTAAGTGTGAGGCTATAGATGTGTACGCGTGTGTAGGACTGTGTAGGTGGGCGTGTATGTGAGTGATTATGTTTTGTTTAATTGACCGAGTCTATATTTGTACTGCTTTTTCTAAGATAACACTAGACATTTGACAATTCAATTCATTACCGATGCTTATAAAATTATAATCGACAGATTCATCATCATCATCAGCGTTCTTTTTCAACATTACCTCAACATTAGGCCTACATTGAATAGCCTTATATTTTATAGCCTTATGACCTTCTTTGCTACCAAGGGATTCACGTAGCAAAACGAGAAGCATACAGGAAAAACAGTAGATTTCAGCATATTTTCGCTGAGACAATCATGGCCAATTACCACGGACTACTCTCACGACAACCCTTCTAACGCAACGCAGCGCTCGTGAATAAGCTGGTGCCCTGCGCTTGGCTTTCGAGTGGCGCTTTAGAAATTTCGAGTTTACGATTACGATTATCTTTGATTTTGCTAGATTAAATTCTTTCTTCCAATAATATCTTGGATGCACCTAAATTTAGTGTCGATATTTCCTTCCGATGCAGGTATTGTCTCGACGAAACACAATAAACTGTGTACTAAAAGTGGGTATTTCGTAATTTGTTGTAATAAAGAGAATATGTTGATAATGGACTCAACTTCCAAGTACCAAGGCTGCGCTCTGACTATCTCGGCAATTTAGAGGGTCTACGGGTGGACTGAGCAGATCTATAAGTTATGAGGTTAAATTGATGCTATTGACCAACTGCTTGGCAGGTCACGGAGATGTCTTCAGCGGAAGTGCAGTTGTGAACTCCCCATGGGCTATGAGCGCAGCTGCCAACGTTTGACTCGTCTCCAACGCATTCCACTTGGTCCAACCAGATCTTCCCGGATCCCGGACCGAACTCGGTTCCAAGAGAGTATCCGTGGAACCTGGAAGCACAGTCAAACTTAGAGTAGGTAAGGCATTTTGGTCAGCTTACACGCGCAGAGCAAGTGATAGATCTAGACATGAAGCCGTACAGAATCAGAAAATGGAATGCAAGACAACATACAATGGCGGAATGATGCAACGTCGGGTCTTGTTTGTTCAGGGTCCGGCTATTTGGAGTGAGCTTCCTCTATAGCTGCGTCTTTTTTGCTTAGAAACCTTCGCCTGCATTTTATACCTCAAGAAAGTTTAATCTTAGGTTGAGAACAAATTGGCATTACAGGCAAGCAGAGAAACACACCGAGACAGTTCCAAATATCTAGAACTAGCAAACGAAAGCCCGTTCAACAAAGAACATGCTTAGGATGGGACCAGAAAAAGACATTCTAATTAGCGAGGATTAAGCTAAAGCGTTGCTTTGACAAAAGTTAATATCTTTATTGACGCTGATTCCAAATTCTAAACAGAACCCTTTGCTGAACTGGAATCCAATGCAAAGATTTAAGCACAATGACTGGCGTTGAGACTTGTTATGAATAATTTTTAGCATTTGTGTCGACTTAGAATTATTATTAAAATTGCAATTATTGCAATAAAGTATAATAAGATTAATGATGATGGTGATGATGATGATTACGATGATGATGAGTTCTCTGCCCGAAGGCAGGTTCTATGGCTTTTACGCCCCTGGAGATGAGATAAGTAAATTGGTTTCCCGTTGCCTTCTTCAAGAATAATAGGCCTACTAATCAATATTATTAGTAGTAGTTTTATTATTATCATCAGGACTATTAAATAATTATAATATTAGTACTTTGAGAATACATTTAAATATATTGCAAACTGCTGATCT
Organism: Lumbricus terrestris; assembly: GCA_949752735.1. Classification (NCBI taxonomy): domain Eukaryota; kingdom Metazoa; phylum Annelida; class Clitellata; order Crassiclitellata; family Lumbricidae; genus Lumbricus; species Lumbricus terrestris. Next base: position 22,761,375 of record OX457048.1, read on the forward strand.
TATATTTGCACGTAAGCTAATTCGATTTTTGAGTTCCGGAATGTTTATGAGTTCCGTCACCTTTTTTTCGTCAAGACAAGATCCTACTATATTCATAATGCTAATCGTAATAGCCTAAGTAGCAATTAAGCAGTGTGAAACTGCCACAACTAATCTTATTGTAATTATTGTTTTGCTGTTATCATTATAAACAGGCTGACTTGCCGTGCAATTAGGCTAACATGCGCTATTATAAAGACATCGCCGAAGTTACTCCTCGGGGTAACGTTGGTCGTAAACAAAAAAACCTACCCGTATCCCAGAGTGTTGCACACAACACGCGCATCATTGATACCGAAAAGGTTGTCGCATATTGTTCCCCATTCTCCTCTGTAGAACACCTCCACCCGTCCCTCATATTCATTGGTGCCACCGACAAGTCGCACATCGTAGCCTTAGTAAGAACAAAAAATAAGTGTCTTCAAAAGCTCATACCAGTTTTTCGTTCCATCGACGTGAACTAAAGCAGCCTATAATTGGGATATGTTTATACACATAGCAACCAAATCTAGCGAATACAGCGACACAAAAAGAATACATCGCAAAAAGACCAAGGAGAGACCATCACGATACAATCCAAACATGAGTATTCGTGATTTGAGGCTTTAATATTCGTAAATATTCATAAATAGCCTATTAGGATTTCTCAATATTTTTAAATATTCGTAAATATTCATAAATAGCCTATTAGGATTTCTCAATATTTTTAAATATTCGTAAATATTCTTATGCAAATTAAATTCAACGACCGAAACCCCAATTGAAGAACTTTGTAATACGTAGCCAGAATGTGTATACTATAGGCTACTGTCATGTTCTTGTGCTTGTGGTGACGTATTACACGACAAGTTACGACATCTGAATAATTATTATGTTTAGCCTGTGCTACGCAAACGATAATTCTTGTTGAGGTTTTGATCATTTCCAAACCATTGTCAAAAACTTAAGAGTGAACATGAGAGAACATGTACCTGAGTGGAAGTAGGCTATGTTGTTCTAGTTGAGGAAATCAAAAAAATAACCCGTTTTCAAAAATTACAAATTGAGAACTAAGAATTAAGAATTTCTTGAATGAACATTATGAATGTAGTAGGCTAATAGATCTATTTCATGGCAGTTTCAAATATTCGTTAATATTCGTGAATATCTAAAAATCCTAATAGATGTAATATGTAGAATGTAGGTACTCGATCTATGAATGCAAATGTATCTGATATAACTTTGGTCCTTCTTCTACAGTTCATAATTTCACACACGAGCATTCGACAGATACGACGACATTGCATATAGTAGGCCTAATGCTGCGCCTCAAGGACTTGCCCACGGTCCCTAAACCCTATTATAAACAGCAGGTAAAGCGATTCCAATCTAGCAATAATTATTGAACACGACCACGAAGGTTCTGATAAGTTATAACAGAGTTGAACCGTTAAACTGTATAAAAGTTCTTTGTCTATGATGCTTCATCGTGCGCAATCGCTCATAACTCCTAGGCAAGTTCCTTATACATACAAGATGCACAAAACCATGCCATAACCATACCAACCCAAGCGAAATTGCTTAAAAAAGAAAACTTTCTCAACCTTACATCCAAAGAACGAAAACCGATGACGATGACGATGAGGACGATTATTATTATTATATTCGTTTAATGGTAACTAAAACTGATAGACACACCGCTATCAGGTACAAAAAGCAGTTGATCAAATACAATACAATACCCATAGGACGTCTTTAACCTTGTTGTAGTCTGATAGGCCTAATAATGCTGAAGAGGTTAAATTAATGACGAAGGAGAGGATAGTGTTGTTGTTGGTGGTGTTGATCAACTGAATCAGTTCATTGATCGTCTTGCGTTTCAAATGAGGAGCGTCCCTTAATAGCGTCTCTTAACAGGCGCAACATAAACCGCCCATGATTAGACCAACCCTTCATCAATATTGCATCAGCCGACATACTTGTTCCAACGCATGAGATGGATACATCGTTGTCGTGGGTGCAGCTTCCGACGTCTTCCTGCGGTGAGTGCGGGCAGTCATCAATTGCCAATTCAGTTCCATCACACTCAACGTCACTGAAGTAGACCGATCCAGTTCCAGGTCCAAATGTATTCCCAAGGAACGTACCCTGGTCCTGGCTACAGAAAATAAAAGCCTTCAACTTCAATACCGCACGGTGTTGTAGTGGACGACGTCGGTGGAGTCTGAAGCTTTGGAGCCAGTCGATTGCGGGTTCGAATCCACCTCAAGCCGCTGCGTAGGGACACTGAGCAAACTCGCAATTGCTCATGCGCTTCGGCGTGAAGCTCCTATGCAGTGTCCGCACTGTCTGGTGTCTGGAGCGCCTCTGAGTAGTGATTTTTTAAGGACACAGTACCAAGTGTTCACACATGCACAGTATGGTCATAACTACACAGCGTGGTTATGATCACCCAATATGACTGGGATTGCGCAATATGATTATGACTAATAATGATTATGCAATATTATGGTACTGCTAAGAGAAAACTGTCGCAGTGAGAGGTTTGCTAACGACACGCAACAAAAGCTATAGAAGCAAAACAAGAATCTAGGGTGTATGTTTATGGTTACAACGTACTCAAACCCAAGACTGACGCAGGCGACTTGTGCATCAATGTCCGAGAATCCGACATTACAGACCGTTCCCCATGCACCGCTGATGGCCAACTCAAAGCGACCCTGCGTCTGGTCAGGTCCACCGACGAGTCTCACAGCGTAGTCTACAAAGAAAACACCGAAGAACTGGTCTTGGACAGTAGCTGGCTTTGGAAAGTAAACCTTAGGGACATGGGCGTCCGATGGAGTATTCCAGGGGAGCAAATCGTATGTTGCTGGAACGAAAGCTAAGGATGATGCCGCGATTACCGGGTCAGAGGCGGACACGAGCAACCGCAAGCGCATTTGCGTTCCCAGCCTCGACGGGATGGACTTCAGTAGCTGCCTGCGGTTTATGAAATATTTTACACCGCCTGTTGTAAGCGCTCTGAGATTCCACTTTCAGCCATGATTGTCCTTCATCTGAGCGTTTATTTTTAACTAATTGAAAACATTTCGATCTTTCATATAATCTATATTTTAGGTTATCTTGAATAGTTTTAAAAAAATTGATATTTGAAAGAATTTTTTTGTGAAGGATAATATGAAAAATCAGGATGGAGAAAGTTGCTACTTGCTACCTCATGATTAGATAGCAGAAAATCAGCAGAGCTTGCTGTTATCCGTGACATGTGCATCAAGAGCATCATCATCATCATTATCATCAGTAGCATCATCATCATCATCATCAGCCTCATCATCGTTCTCTTCATCATCATCTCATCGTCATCATCATCATCATCATCATCATCATCATCATCATCATCATCATCATCATCATCATCATCATCATCATCATCATCATCATCATCACAATACTCATCATCATACTTATCATCATCATCATCATCGCTATCATCATCATCATCATCGTCGTCGTAAAATGTATTTATGCAAATGGACATAGCCACTTCTTGTAAACCTTAAAATTGTTGTCATATCATCATCATCATCGTCGTCGTTATCATCGTCTTCATTGTCACCATAATCATCGTCTTTAGCATTTTTCCTCTTTATGGTCGTCGTCGTCTTCATCATCATTATCGGCATATACCTTCTTCGTGATCGTCATTGTCATCATGATTATCATTGTCGTCGTCGTCATCCATAGAGAGTTGATAAGCTTACTGAACTAACCCAAAAACGGTGTGATGGATCCATCCTTTCTTTCAGGAATGATATCCGCTGCAACAATTGACCGGAAATTTATTTATAAATTGACTCATGTTGCGTACCTCAATGTCATGATTGCCATTATGAATATATGCTTGTTTTCTTCGTCTAGCTGAATCGAAACTAGCCTAGATCTATTATCTTTTGCTCCGTGGTGAGAGCGTTCAGTGAAGGAAGATCTAATCCTGCTTCGAATATGTTTATTATGAAACATAGAGCAATCCCTATAGCTTACCCTGTGGCAACCATAATTATCTATAGGCCTACAGTGTTAGCGATTTCATTTTCTTAGACTCGGCATATGAAGGCAGGCCCGCCGAGAGGGGGGGACAGAGGGGCAAATGCCCAGGGGCCCGGCGACTTTCTGGGGCCCGGAGGGGGCCCGGGCTACAGTGATTATAATACGTTTTATATGTTGATTGTGGGCGGCGGGCCCAACCTATAGTCACTTATATTACTTAGCCTATTGTTTGTGATTTATAATAGGCTATTACTGTTACATAACTGCAACTGTTTAAGTTTCAAGCAACTGTCCATTAGCCTACGTTATTTATCTGTGTTTTGCCAAAGAACACGCTCACTTCCGTCTCAGAACGTTCTTCTGCTACATTATACGTTGTCAGATTTCAATCATTAGTGAACAAATCTATAGGCCTATGATAAATGTCTCTCGCGACATCGTACATCGGTTGATTCAAGTGAATTAAACGTGCCTGTATGATGATTGTATATAACTGAATGGATAAAAATGAAGTTTGTGGTGTTAGTATCTTAATTCCAAAAGAAGACATTATAAAATTAGTCAGAATTATGAAAATGTTTAAATTATAGAAACTGTAAAATGGTTTTGTTTTGATGTTGGCACTCTGCCTCCATGTCAGGGCCCACGTTAAGGCCTATGGGCTACACAAAACGATTGAGACGATAGGCTGCTATAAAGCTTATAAGAAACGGTCCTCCAAGACATTCGGACAATTTTCCAGGCAATGAAGAAAGAAGATTTCCGAAGTGCATTTGTTAAAGTTCGCAGACAAAATGGAAAACTACCAGAATATTATAACATATATTGTTGCAGTTAAATCCTGAAAGGCTGCTTGTTGATTGCTACATTATTTGAAAATTAAATTCTTAACATTGAGAACTGATTAAAATCATAAATGTAAGCATTAGCGTAGGCCTACATTCATACCCTAGGTCCTCACTATTGTTATTTTTAGGGCCTATTTGTTTTTGTGTAAATTTTCTCAAAAAGCCTAAAGATAGTTTGGGGCCATGGGCGGAGTTTATCAGGGGCCAGGGAGGCTAAGCCCACCCATAAGACCCAAATTCATTTTTTACCGTGTACATGTAAATGGTATCTTTTCCCGGGCTTAGCCCCCCCCCAGGAAGGCTTTAGCCTCTCCAAGAACGGAAATCAAACTCCGCCCATGTTTGGGGCCCGTGATTGCTCAGCCCAGGGGCCCGGAATTTCTGTCGGCGGGCCTGTATGAAGGTATATGGTGAGTCCTTTCCTGGCCGACAGTGTGCAGTCAGTGTACTCATTATGACTGAATTCCCTTGGAGCGCAGTGGTGCAGAATGAAACGACGATTTGGATGAGTTGCTAGCATAACTGAAATTTCACTTCGAAAATCCGATTAATTCGGATTAAATCGACACGCAGAGTATAATCCATTTAGATTGAAACAGACAGGTGCAATAAGTTCTAAACTCCATTGCGCAATACTTATGAGCCGGTAAATCGCAGTTTTAACTCCCTTGCTCACTCTTTCGTTTGGTTGTTTTGTCCATTAGTCAATCTATCATTTCATACTCGATATTAATCTACTCGCATAGTTTTGAGTGTGCTCTTCAAACCCTGCTCTATGTAATAAACTTCGTGTCTTTCTTTTTTATTATTCGCCGCTCGTTCATTCGCTCATTCCTTCGTTCGTTCCCTCGTTCCGTCCTACCTTCGTTCCCTAGTTCTTCGTTCCGTCCTTCCTTTGTTCCTTAGTTCCTTCGTTCCTTAGCACGTTCGTTCCTCAGTACTTTCGTTCTTCGTGCCTTCGTTCCTTCTTTCGTTCCTTCGTTCCTTCTATCGTTCCATCCTTGGTTCCATCTTTCGTTCCATCTTTCCGTCATTGCATCATTCTTTCAAGTCGCTTGGAGCCTTTATAATAATATCATCTCTTCCAGAATCCTACTACACTCAGAATCGCTCACAGCCAAAAAAATTCAGGCGGAGAACACGTTTTCATAATTATGTTTACAAACAGTGCACGCAGGGTCATTCTTTCTTTCATGTCAAAATGCCGTGTTATGTATAATATTTTGACCAACCTGTACAAAGCGTAAACAGCGCAAAGCAACAGGCGACGTAACTGAACATTCCCATCTCTATGACATAGTTTTGTGAATTGCAACATTCCGTTGAAAGTAATAATAATTATTCGAATTTATATTTTTTCCAAAGTGCTATTATCAGAAAAGATTAGATCGTCTGTCTATTCTTGACCTAGGCTCCAGAAAGAAGGCCTGAAGTTCGCCGGTCTGAGTCAGAAACAGATGTTCAACGGCAATGGATGGATGGATAATGTCTCACAGCACACGAGATATAGGCCTAACCGTGAGGAATCAGTCTCAAACATCGGTGGGGTACGTTACGTAGGCGTGTTTTGCAGCCATAAAGGTGGTAGGTCTAATAATAATATAATTAGATTATTGCGCCTCAATGAGGTTAAGTTGCGTCACAACTACATAGTGAGATAAGCCATAAAAGCACATTGGCTAATTTGGCTTCTTAGCTAGGCTTCTGGTTTCCGTAGCATTGCGTAATCCAGTTGACTTATGTCATACTATGCATTTTCGTTTGCTCGTTCACTTTTACTGCCGTGACGCCACAACCTACAAACTTCATCATCATGACCTATAGCCCTATATGCTGCATTACCTAGCTGTAGATGATTTTGAAGTAGGCCTACATGCCTCCAGCGGATAACGCTAGATTTAGGTTTACGTGGTCTGCCATAAATAGATTAAATAGGTAGATTTCACAACCGGAGTCAAATTGCAGAAATTTCGATCACTGACTTTGGATAAATTAGCCAACACAGAGAGTGAAATTATGACAAATTATGACAACTATGACAAAGGTTTGCAACTTTAAAATTCATTGTAATGCATAAACGAGTTTGCTTAAATTAGTTGAAAAGCTAGGCTTATTTTGATTATAATATTTTTTTATAGAATTTTCAAAAAATCTAAGTTAACTTTTGTTCTATTTGAAATATTTTGATGAAATCTTGCCATCATGTGTAAATATGAATTGTCTTTAAGCCTGTAAAAGTTCATTTCGAAATTCTTACTTCTGGACAAGATATTGGCAATAAAAGGATATGGTATTTTTGCCCACCCTGTATATAAGAAAATTTCTTTAAAAAGTGACTTTTAAAATGAGAGTCTGACCACAATAAACCAACTATTATCTTTAAATTAATTTGTCCGACCAGCGAGGTGACCTTATTATGAATGTTTACAGCTCCCTTACTGCAACTCCGATACCTTTTTGAAGGTAACGATGTTGTCGTTTCGAAAACGGAGTTGCTGCCATTGGTTGGTTTTGTTGTACAAACAAGCATAGCGGTACATGTACGTATATGTGTTATGATTGCTTAGCATTATTGGTCTTGAAAATCCAAATTCTGCCCAACATTATCGATCTTGAATAAAAGAAAAAAGCAAGAAACTACAGAATAAAAATTGCCTATTTTGTCGTCAAATGAAGTTGAAGCTAGAATGTTAAAGGGGAATGGTTGAAGATCAGAAGACAAAAATTGAAAGGTCATAAATCATAACTCAAAAATAAGATCATTCTGCTGCATATAAAAAAATAGAAACACTAGAGAGAGCTTTATCCAACTTGCAATGGCAAAAGCAGTGTTCCAGTATCGTCCCTGGCATTTGAGAAGGAAAACACAGGAACAATAACTGTTGTATTGTATTGTGTTTGGGCATTTATAAAACGCCTCGAGTAGGGTGAACCGTTCAGAAGTGCTTCCAGTGTGCAAGGCCCCTTGAGAACAAGCAGGTTTTGGGAAGAGCGAAGGAAGAAGAAAATTGAAGCGTGATCGAGATTGAGCCTTAGTGCGAGGAACCAACAAGACAATTAAGTGAAGTCTCTTTGAGGAACTGTTTATTCAATGGAATGTTAGACACAAGTGAAGAAAACTAGTGCATGTTATTCCGAGAGTAGAAGGGTTTTAATCTGTTCAAACAGTCAGTAACATAGTAACAGTGCAAAATAGAAAGATTTCGCAGATTTTGGACAAGTTGTGTAGGATGTTAAGAAAATACAGACAAATTGACGAATTCCTGCAGAAATTGGATCTTCAAGATCAATAATGCTGACCAATCATACAAGAATTATTGCTGAGCAATCACAAAAGAATCATTAATGCTGAGCAATTGTAAACAAAACTCAGCGTGCCGCAAAGAAAATACTCCAAGCATCACGACAGTGGCGTAGCCAGGAATTTATGATGGGGCGGAGGGTTTGGATTTTTTTGTCTGGCCGGATGCCATTTCTGACACCAACCCAGCAGTATTACAGTAAATAAAAAGGTTATAAAGTAACAAAGGGAATAAAGGAAGAAAAACAATTGTTACTACAAGTAATTTTTTTATTTAAGTGGATAAATAACCTTTAAAATCTTTTTTACTGGGCCAGTGGGGTTTTTAACACTCCGAAACCCCCTTCTCTACGCCACTGCCATCACGATACTATATAGGCACTAGGTATTTAGAGTTTTTTCACAAACAATAAAATTAATATTATGTGAGCAGTCCATCAGCTGGGAAGAATGACATAGCAGGCCTAACTAGACGCAAAGGAATGAAATAGTTTCTTTCTGGGAAGTGTTTAAAGGAATGTTTGTTAAGTAAGCTTATCGCTTGGAATATCCCATGGGCCATGTCTGTTTGTCACTGAAACTTGATTGCAATTTATTACTCTGCGATCGATTTATATTCAGTGACCGATTTACAACTCCGCGACAGATCTACAACGCCAAACCTTTTTATAGAAATGAAGTTATTTGATGGTACAAATAATTCATCATCAGAATAATTTGGACTGCAGTGTGCAATATTTTAATGTACACTTACCACTAATTGACCACTAAATCATAGGCAGTCACAGTAAATAAATGAGGTAACGGAGTTCTAAACAAGGTAACGGTTTGCTGTAGTTAGGACTGCCAATCGACCCTGTGCGTCCCGTGTCCCGTATCGATCCCGAATTGTCCCGGAATTTGTGACAGAGATCCACTTCACAAAATGTTCTTTTTTGCACATGCACTAGACTCGACAAGTTTTGCGCTTTTTGTGCTCTGCACTCTATTAGACCTAGCATTGCTGGTTGAACATTGAATGTTCGACAACGCTAGATCGAAGTCTTCAAAACTTTACAAACCACTGACACTCAATAGCATATTTTGTCCTATGTTCTTCTATCAATTGGTTCAAATGCTTTTGAGACTGCTCTGGAACTGCTTGATTAAATCTCGGCAGAAGTACACAAGGCCTGTGAGTTTAAATTCTGCTACCGTTCGCAGACCTAATAATTTTAAAAAAAATTAATGGCATCCGTAATCTGCATGCATGAGTATAATGTGGGACGCGGTGGTGTAGCGGTAAGTTCGTCGCCTTGTGAACGAAGGGTCGCAGGTTCGAATCTAGCTCAAGCCACTACGTAGCGACCTTGGACAAGTTGCTCACACACAATTGTCCAATTGTCTGTGAGGAAGGCATCAGAAAACCACATCACTCATCTCATCCCCAGGGGCGTAAAGCCAATGAACCTGCCTTCGGGCAGAGAACTCATAGAGCATATAGGTTTAGACCTACATATGAACTTCGTTCGTGCTGAGCTCATAAATCTGGTGATTCTGGCTGGCCATGGTTAGCCTACTGGAAAGCAAAAGGATCTCTTGTTGAAGTTGATTCTAATCTTAAATTTAGGTTAATTGTCTTGTTACGATTTATCTGTATAATTATTAACGATTATTTTTTGGTAGACGGTAGATTCTATGGGCCTACTCGGGCTGACACGACATGTAGGCCTATTTCATTATGCAGTTATGTTGGTGGTGTAAGATAATAATTGGTAATGGGCACATCGAGTGACTGGAATGGCAAAATCAATATTTGACAGCCCTAGTCTAGTTTAATGTTGATGCACAGAAGATGCCAGTTTTAAAATAATTATTAAAACAAGGTGGTAACAAATTATTGTGGTACTGATACATGAAGAATTGAAGATACATGAAGAGGTCTGTTTGGAGCCTATTGATGCCCGATATAGTTAGTATACGGTTAATTTTTAAAGGTGTCCTTGGTACTAAGTCTCCAATGGATGTGGTAGACAGTTCGTATAGCCAATTTTTTGGAGTATACAACCAAGCAGTGGAGAGTTTGAGAGTAGTTAGCACCACAGGAGATATTACAATATGATAAATTTGGATAGACAAGCGTATGCTAAAGGTTGATAGGGATATTCGAAGACAAGTTATGGCATATTCTTCGCAGTAGGCTATACCTATTTGTATGTGCACTTGTTATAGCGCCCCTTCAAGCTCGCTACTCAGAAGGGCTCCCAACTACTGCGCGGACACTGTATCGAAGTGTCACGACGAAGCGCTGAGCAATTGCGAGAGAAGGAATTGCCCAAGGTCCCTACGCGGCGACTGGAGGTGGATTCGAACCTGCAACCCTTCGGGTGCAAGGCGACGAGCACAACCCCTGCACCACCGCGTCCCACCTATGTTCTTAGCTACTTTTTTGGCAATCTGTGAAATATTATGTTCTTTCCAATGTAAATTAGAATCGATGATACTACCTAAAAACTTGCTTGAGGTCAACTGGTTAACCGATATATCATCAATGGCAATATGTAATAATCTGGTGGGGGCGTTTTACGCTTAGCATAGAAAACAATAGGCTATAGACAATGACACACTGAGTAGGTTAACTGTTAACATTTGAATTACTAGTAAAAGACATTTATGCGATTTATTATTGCTTGATATAAGTGAACACTCAATTTCGATGCAAAAATGCGCTTCATGATAAGGTTTTTCTACCTAGTATTATTTATATAGCCTATAGTTATTCTGTCATTGCCTTTGTGGCTTAGACAGTGACTTCATTTTGAACGTATTACGACTATGAGTATAGTTAGTCAAACATCTTATATGCAAATGTAGCTATCAGGATTTTCCAGGCAGTTTGGGCCGTCTCTATAGGCTATAGTCGTTTCTCTAGACTAAGCCTAAGTCATCCCCTATCATTCTGGAGTGACACTATCCTCATTTTCTAAGTAGTCAAATCAAAATTAAATCAAAATTAAATCACAATCTTCAAACAAGAGCAATTAACACAATACGTGCAAGAAGTGATAAGGCCGATTAGTTAACAATTAATTTTTAAGTCGTCGGCAGAGAACAACGTAATGTAAAATGCGATGAAACATGATTACGCAATAGACTGTAACAAAAGCAAACCTAAACCATATAAAGATGCCGCTTAGAGTAACATGCATTGTTAATAATTTGTTTGATAATCAAAGACTCCATTGCTCGTAGAACTATGTTGTGCAGGAACGAAATGATTCGAGGTCGAACAGGGAAGCCAGCGCCCACGTTTTAAACTTAAAGACAAACAACAAGAATAACAGTAAAATGATCATTCGCAACGTAGTAGAGTAAATTAACCCGTGTGTTTTGTATTCACAACGGTCATTACTTTGTATGCTAATGCTGCGGATTTGTCACAGGATTAATATCTGCGCATGCACTCTTGTTTTGTAAGGTTATAGACCTAATCAAAGCGAGTATGATAATCGTAATCGTAATCTCCTAATTTCTAAAGCGCCACTGGAAAGCCAAGCGCGGGGCACCGGCTTATTCACGAGCGCTGCGTTGAGTTAGGAGGGTTGTCCGTGAGAGTAGTCCGTGGTGGTCCGGGTCGAGTTACCATAGGATCAGGATCAAATGCGTTGAGTCAAAAGGGTTGTCCGTAAGAGTAGTCCATGATAGCAACTTTCGTGGCTGTTGTAATGTATAGGCTTAGAACTAATGACTTGAAAGTTTGTGGAGTAGCTTCTATTGGTTGAATATTATGATTTATTAATGTACAGCCTATAAGTTTAATGATAAGAACAATCTCCCAGGTAGCCTATCAATATTCCTCCTCATCATCATTACGTCATTAAAACGCGTGCCTTTGCTCTCGTTGGCCCTGCATTGCGCTTCCTCAGCTACCTCTTTCAGCGCATTCATCCTTATTATTTGGTGGGAAAAATGCCTCTCTTTGTTGACTAAAGACCACTTTCTCTCTCTTGGTCTAACGCACTGGGAGTGTCTCTGATTGGTGTGCACTGTGAGAGGCGCTGTATAAATTAATGGATACAATACAATACAATATTACGATAAATTTGTTTATGTAGGCCTATAGTACACAGAAATGCGCGTCTGAAACGCGATCAACCAGGTGCCAGATGAAACCGGTACTGCTATAACTGCTATAACCCGATGTCTGAAAACAGCCATGAAAATTGAGTTTAAAGGCATTTCGTTAAGAGGAAAAGACCCACCGCATCTGATGTCTACATCTTTATTGTGGTTACATTCGTGTTCTCCCCATGGTGCGTGTGCACAGTTTGCGATACTCAGCTCATCTCCAGTGCAGATCACGCGGTACAACCAGATCATACCGGTGCCAGGGCCGTGTAGGTAAATATTATCAATAACTGATCCAACGTAACTGTAAATGTAAGAAATGTCACGCAAAGTCTGCACTGATTTGTCATTAAATAAAATTTAGTACACGACCACCCTACTGTAATCACCATAGATTACATACATGGTTTAACTTAATTAGATCTAGCAATCCTTTAAGCCCGGTTATGATAAGCCCGGGTTTTGTATAGGAAGGCACCATATGCTCATTAATGATGTTAAGAAAGTCTAATCTCATTAGCCTATAGTAGCCTATATAAGCATAGAATCATTCTTTTGTAATTTCTGTCATTTAATTTGTGCGCTCATCCTAAGACAAATTCAACCAGTCAAGGCTAAAGACATTCTGTAGGTATTATAGCCGGTGTACGGACCATTGCTCATAGGCTGATTGCTCATAGGCTTATTGCTCATAGGCTTATTGCTCATAATTTTTATGGCTTATTGCTCATAGGGTCTATTGCTCATAGGTCTTTTTGCTCATATGGCTCATTGCTCATAGGCTTATTGCTCATATGCTGTCACAATTAGTCACATTTAAAGGAAACTGTTAAAGTAAAAGATTGATCGCTGATAACTATAGATGTAATTGTTCAAATATAAAGAGCGTTCAACTTTTTAACAACTAGATTGTTCACTACTTCAGATGTCAAACATTTACTAGGTCATGTAATTAATCAAATGTAAAAACAGTCAAACTGTTTAACTACAAGAGTGTTCACTACTAAAGCTGTCCAATACAGGATTGTTCACTGTCTTATATGTTCACTACTTCATAATTTGTTTGATTGACAGTTAATGTCTTGTTTCTACCACCTATGGTGTTATGGACTTTATAATTGAGCAATGAACGGTTCGAACAAGTCAGTTCACGCCTTCATGTATATATATATATATATATATATATATATATATATATATATATATATATATATATTCGCAAGTTTCGCCATTGACACATTTTTTGTATTAGTCTACCAACGATAATTGTCTCTAATTGATAAGCACAAGCTAAGGCGTGAAGAAGGTCACCGATATAGCAAACGGTATATTTGTTTTAAACCTAGGCCGAAGTTCGTTTATTTTGGACATATGACCAATGAGCCTATGAGCAATAGACCCTATGAGCAATAAGCCATATGAGCAATAAGCCTATGAGCAATCAGCCTATGAGCAATCAGCCATATGAGCAATAAGCCTATGAGCAATCAGCCTATGAGCAATCAGCCTATGAGCAATGGTCCTAGAGCCATATTATAGCCTATTGTATTATTTTGATAAACTGCTTTTTGTACCTTATAGCGGTGTGTCTTTCAGTTTTTGTTACCATTAAACGAATATAATAATAATAGTAATAATAATAATAATGCAGATTACACCAATCAATGTCAATCAATCAAACAACATTTATATAGCTGCCCAATGTGCCATTCACATTAACACTATGCAGAGGGTCAACTGAGATCCAGAATTACGTCAGATGGGGAACAGTCTTCGATTATATCCGACCATGTTGCACAATCAACTAACATGTCTCACAATCTCCAGTCATGTCCCAGAACCAGCTACCATGTCTCACAATCAGCTACCATGTCCCGCAGTCGAGTTCCATGTTCCACAGTCGAGTCCTACGTGTATGCGAGTCACCCTTCGAAGGACTCACCCGAATCCAAGACTGGCGCAAGCAACGCGTGCTTCGGTGATCGTGAATAAATCATCGCATACGGTTCCCCATGTACCGTAGTACTGGATCTCAAGACGACCCTCCGTCGGGTTGGTGCTGTTGCTCACCGTGTCGACCAGACGCACGGGGTTCGCTTCAAAGACACACAGAGATCAGAATAGATTAGGAAGATCCGCGCAATTGCAGATATTGTCATTGCCGAGACTTGCAGACAATAACAGTGGCGGCTCGAGGTGGCTAGGGGCTAAACCCCCCTACAAAAGGCTTGCCCCCTAAAATGGTCATCCGGAGTTTTTTGGACATGCAAAACTGGAATATTTCTACGATTTTCGGACGGAGGACTAAAAAAGATCGTCAGACATTTTGGCGGATGAAAATTGGAAAATTTCCATGAGATTAATTTCCATAAGATTTCGGCCGGATGACTAAAAAAGGTCGTCAGAAATTTTGGCGGATGAAAATGGACTCAGCCTCCCCAAAACTGGAATCCTGGCGCCGCCACTGGATAATAAGGGAGACTTAAATGCATGTAGAGATATCAGGCTATACGAGATTAGGCTGCATTTTAGCCTAAGTGGGACTGTTACCCATTCAAGAGGTTAATACTAAACGTTTTCTAATGCATTTCCCAGTAAGAAATGGCAAATACAAAATTTGAATTGTTTATTGACAATCTTCTAACAATAGTATTAATGTATAGTTCTAGTTATTTATTACTCAGTGCCAATTTGCTCATATAACAGTAGGCTAACCGTTGTTATGCTTGGGTTTTCAGTTTAAATGCCTTCCTTCAACCAATTACGCAAATAATCTACATGTTGACACTTCTATTAAGCTTACAATAATCTAGTGATCAACGTGCTTAATTGGCAATAATAATTATTATATCCGGTTGAGCTTGAGGGTCTCTTACACGGAAATTAAGTGGCAGGTAGAAACATGACAGTTTCTGCGGACTTCGATAAATTGTCAAAAATAAATTAAATTGTTAAAATTTATTAGCGATTAATCAATTAAGTAATCGCTTTATTCCGCAGCAGTGACTATAAGATATAAGTGGAGATCAAAGAGGTTAGAGGAGATTATAGGCCTAAAAGTAAGATTAGAGGAGATTCTACCATGCCTAATAGATATGCTGACCATGTCGCACAGTAGGCCTACCTGGCCACGGGCCAACGCACTGAATTGAAACGTCAGTTGAATGGTCACAGGAAACGACTCCCCAGACTGAATGCGGGCAATCATCGATCATGTCCTCACTTCCGGCACATCGCACATCGTCCAGCAAGATATTTCCGGTTCCGGCGCCATGCGTTTGACCAATGTACGTTCCCTCGAACTGACTGCAAAGACGCAACCGATATATTTCCATTTTCTTCCGTCTCAACGATTAGCCGCGGCATGGAAATTGTAACCATGTAATTGTACACCGTGATTTTAAAAAAGTAAGCCAAATTGTTGAGGATGATTAAGCATCAGACCATAAAGATAATGAAAAACAGTTTGACTTAGGCCTACATTTATTGAATCTACATGTAACAGAAAATTGCTTGTAAACTGAAATTTCGACATATGAAGTTGAAAGATTCATATCTTTTTATCCGTTCAACTTTATCTCATGAAATTTTGGAATCAAAATTATTCTTGGTCAAATTCTCTAAATATCTGGTAACTTTTAGCTTGATATGTTATCAGGCATTAGAGATATATGAAAAACAGTTTGGCTTACTTTTTTAATCACGGTGTATTCAATAACAGCAGCTGAACGAAGCTGATAAATACACGATGTCCCAATTGAACTGATACCCTTTTTGTTTTGGCGATATAGTTGTCAATTCTAAATGAAATTCTACAAAATTTCAGGGAATGTAAGAGGAAATAAATTATCAATGTTTCCTGAAAATTTTATCCAATTCTACTATCAGAATCCGAAGTTATGCACATTTAGCGATTTTGACGGGGCTCTTTTGTCGGTGGGCGATTTTGACGGGGCTGCTTTGTTGGTGGGCGATTGTGACGGGGCTGTTTTGACGGGCTATTTTGACCAGGCTATTTTGACGGACTGCCACAAAATGGCCCCATTTTCCCATACAAAGTGTATAACATATAGTTTTAGGCTTTATAAAATGTATTTTTAAAGCGCGTTTTATATAATAAACCGAGGTGTTGCAGTAATACGAACTTAAATCCAAGACTGTAGCATGCAACTTGAGCGTCGTGGTCAGTGAAGGCTGGGTCACAGACGGATCCCCATTGACCGTAGATGAAGTATTCCAGACGACCGGACGATTGCGCCTGGAAACCATCGCTTCCGATCAGACGAACCGGATACACTGGAAATGAAGAGCATCAGCTGCAGCAGCTGCACCTCAAATCCAAGCACTGAAGACGGTGATGATGACGCGGAGACAGAGGCGGATGTGGCGGATTTAATTGTGATGGCGATAGTGGTTATCCATGGAGATGATTATATCAATGGTGACGTTGATCGTGATGCTCATGAATTATGACGATGACACTGATAATGATAATGATGTTGTTGCTGCTGCTGTTGATGATGGAATTGGTGGGGGTGGAGTTGCGTATGAGGATGATGGTGGTTGTGATAATGATAATGATATTATTATTAGGCCTATTATTATTGGCTGTTGCCTACTGGTTCCCGTCGATGTGGAACACGAGATGGCAGCATCCTCTGGGTTGGTACAGTCATGGAACCCCCATTCGTCGTGAGCGCATTGGCCAATGTTCGATTCCCAGCCCATGCATTGCACCTGATCTAACCAGATGCGACCAGTCCCTGGCATGTTTCCCGTGAAACGACCAATTCCTTGCCTGAGATTATTCATCAATACATCGCAATTCAGGCGTAGCAGCAGCGCATGACTAAGTCCGACCATGTCAGGTAGAAATCAAATCAGGTCAGGTCAAGTCGAGCTGTGATGAGTGAGATCATGTCATGGAATATTATCTGAGGGCAGATCAGAACATACAAGTCGGGTCTGGTTAATCAATGTCAGAACAGATTATAATCAGGACTGAAAGCGAACAGGCGAGATCAAATCATGTCGCGTTGAATCGTGTCGAGTCATGTCATGTCAAGTCATATCAGATCAGGAAGAACAGAAGCGCATAAGTAATGCCAATAGTTGAGGCACCGTTGTGTCATGTAATATCTGATGTCTACTAGTTTCGGTCAAATTTTTTTTAAATAACACGATCAATAATAAATATTGTCATTGCCAGCGTGACTATGAAAGTTAGTGCAAATCATGATGTGGCCTACGTATGCATGTATGAGCACTTACATGTATTATATAACGCGGCACGCCCCTTCAAGATTCCCATCGCAGGGGCACCCTACTACAGCGCGAACACTGTAGACCTATTGGAGTTTCACGCCGAAGCGCATGAGCAATTGCGATTGAAGGACTTGCTCAGGGCCCCTGCATACGCGGCGCCTTCAGGTGCAGGATTTGAACCCGCAGTCTTCAAACTCCAAGGCATTCTTGTCTTATCTGACCATTTATAAAGCGCTTCTCGCAGCAAGAGCCTTTCAGAAGCGCTCAAGGCATTGAACATACCCCTACACTGCCGTGCCCCACGAGGGAACAAATTAATCAAAACTTTCAGAGCACATAATCTCTCCAAAGTAGGCCTACTGGTCTCACTCATATCCGAGTGCGGAACAGGCAACATCGGCTTCGACATCGGTGAATAAATCATCGCAAATGGAACCCCATTCTCCGCGGAAGAAGATCTCCAGGCGACCTTTTGACGGGAGAGCACCATCAACAAGGCGCAACGGATAGCCTGAAACAAGTCGAATATCGATTGATGATGATAATGATGATAATGATGATGATGATGATGATGATGATGATGATGATGATGATGATGATGATGACGATGACGATGACGATGACGATGACGATGATGATGATGATGATGATGATGGTCATGATTATGATGCCGATGACGACGACTATGATGAGTTCTATATAATACAGTTCCATTGGGTTTTACGCCATCCGGGATGATCTGAAGCAGTTTTTCCGTGGCTCCCCTAACATGCTTGAGTAAAATGTCTAGTTTCGATCCAATTTCTGTTGACGCCAAAATACTGGCGTGCCATTAGCCAACGTCTTAGCATGGCTCATGTTGCCTAAAGAAACTTACCCGATCCTAAGCAGGAGATGGAAACGTCATCCATGTGAGTGCAGTTGGGTCCACCCAATGAGTGCTGGCATTCTTTCAGGCTGTGCTCAATTCCAGTGCATTTGACGTTATCAAAGAAGATAAGACCACTGCCCGGACCAAACTGATTGCCCAGGAAAGATCCTTCGCCCTGGCTAAAAGACAGAACAAGAAGCATGGGCGGAGTTTATCAGGGACTGGGGCTGAACCCCCAAGAAGTCCCAGATACAGTGTTTTACCGTGCAAACGGTATCTTTTCCCGGGTTCTCTCCCCCCCCCCCCCCAAGAAAGTGCAGACTCATAAATTTGTTCGGGGAAAATGAAAAACAAAGCCCACGTTCTTCCCAAGTTCTTTTTTAGCACCTTCAAGAACGGAAACCAAACTCCGCCCATGACAAGAAGATAACATTAGAAACTGGTAGGAATTGTTGCTGATGAGCGCTTCCTTTCGCGACCAAAAGGCATGACAAGGAAAGGCAGCCATAGAACTGGGTGTGCAAAAATGGTTGCCCAGTAGGCCTACAGTTCTCGGCTCTGGTTAAAAGACAACGCGAGAAGGTGACAACAAAATTAGGTATAATTGTTTGCACATAGAAGCTCCTCTGTCCTATCCGATAGGCGAAGACAAGGAACAGCAACAACATGGAACTGGCAGAACTCGATGCTTAGGACAGCTTCCTTGAACTGGTCAAAAGGCGAGTTGCAGTAAGTTTTCTGGATAGAAAATTGTTGTTTAAGAGGGATAATTGACTCTGGCTACATTGAAGAAAACAAGAGGTGACATTCTAAAATGCATGGCCCATAGTGGGTACTTAAGTAACGCCTGGATAGGAAAGAGATAAAAAGAAATTACAAAGCAAACCATAAACCTGATAAGACAACAGAAAAATAAGTCACAATGGCATGAGAAATATCTTTTGTATCCAAATAGTTCTGGTGAAATGGCCTATCAAGGAAGAATGCACTACATGCAAAAATCCATTATTGAACAAGATACACAGGCAAAGACGACGCAGGAAAGACAATATAACTAAAAACAAAACATCACTTGGACTGACACAAAAGATAGTAATGGACTTTACAAATGACCGAGTGCAATGGCGGCCACAAGAAATCGCCACGCATATAATTAGACCTTACTATTTTCCGATTATATTAAATTACATACTGATGTTTTGTGAAGACTGTGCAATGTGTGCATTCATATGGTTAGACGGTTTTGAGCAATAAGACAAGTACTGAACCCAGTATGTAAGATTCAATCAGATTAGGCGGTTAATCTCACTCGAATCCGAGACTGAAACATGCGACCGCTGCCTCTGTTGAGCCAAAGCCATTGTCACATACTGTTCCCCATTCGCCATCAACGTACGCCTCGATACGACCCTCGTTGTCGTTTGTTCCACCAACTAGTCGCACAGCAACATCTGTCCAACCAGCATCAAGGACACACGTTAGTATGCGTTGATGCTGAGGGTCATTGAATTATTGCGTAACGCTCGAGGGTGGGTGAGTGGCTCAGTGGGGCCACTGAAAACGTTGCGAAACGTTACGTGGGTGGGTGGGGGAGGTGAACGTTACGCAACGCCTTGAAAAATATCAATGAATATTAAATTACCTTCGAATGACACTTCATACATGATGTGATCGAAGTTTAAACTTTGTGACATTGATTTTAAACGTAGGAGAAGTAGGTCTATATACATGTAGGCTATCTGAAGAGGATAAGGCAGCAGACACCAATTACATGTCATGGTCAACATTACCGGAAACCGATGTTTGGATATGTGATATATTTACCAACGGAACAACTGGCAGGCCTAAGTCCCCTTGGATTCATGATATCGCAGAACCACTTTCAAGCATATTTCACTTAGTGGACATGAATCTCAAACATTTCAAATTGATGCTCAACAGAACTCAGCAATATTTCTATTTGTAATTATCGAAGTGCCCAAACTAAGCAAATAATAATATTAGGCATATCTTAATTTTGATTAATTGTTTGTGAGCAATTTATTCCGTGAAACTTTTCAGCAGTGTGTAAAATTTTATTCTTGAGGTAAAATTTAAGAAATTGCAGTTTTAGCATGACTGTCATTTATATAAAGCATTCTATAAATTTTAAACCTAGTCTACTGTCAAATTAGAATTTACATACCAGGTACCGTACTACATGTACATTGTACAATGTATATTAAACTCGCTACGAAAATATGATTATAAATACGATTTCGCATAGGCCTGGTAGGCCCAAATCCTAACTGATTTTTCGTAAAAAATAACGTTACATAACTCTGGGGTGGGTGGGTCAAGGGAAGCGTTTCGAAGCGCTACAGGGTGGGTGGGTCGGTCAAAAATGGTCATATTTGGCGTTACATAATTATGAAATGACCCCTTACGCGTGTACGTTTGTTTGAGTAGACTATTTGTGAAAAAGTGTGCATGGGTGTGTGGATTTAGGTGCTTGTGTTTGTGTGTGCGTGCATTCCCACTGCTTGCGAAGCACGCCCAGTTCATCCTTGTACAAGTAGGCTATGTCTTTACCGTTCCTGTCAATCTGCGTTTATTAGCCCTCTTAGGTAGAAGAATCGTTCTTCATGCTTAATAACTTCTCCATCGATCTTGATACATACTGGTGACTGTTTGGTCTTTTCAATCATCATTGGATTTCTTGTCTACGTTGATCATCAGGCGAAATATTCTACTGGCTTCTGAATCTGTGTAGCAATAATTTCCTGTAGTTCGGATCCGCTCGAAGTGAGCGGATCAGAATTACAGGAAATTACTACATAGATTGAGGCCAATGTCGTCAGCAAATGGGAGTTTATTCACCACCCGTCCTGTATTTTGTTTGATTATGAGGATAAGATAGCCAACATCCTTGTCTAATCGGCAAATTATGTTTTTTTAAATGCGGTTGTTACCGGCCAGAGCAAACAGGTGAGAATATCAATGAAATAGAGTAATAGACCTTCAACAGCCTTGCTAAGTTACGACCATATTTTGTCCAGATTTTGCTCTGAAATTGGTCTCTTTGACCTTAAAATAACTTTTTATCATTTTACTTTTTAGTTCCCTGGTTTATTACCACAGGTTGCCCTTACCAAAAAAGGAACAGAAGATAGATATAGCCGATTTCAGCAATTATTGACTGAGACAATGCCAATTTTTCTCTTACTGTAAAAATTTCATTTGATTAGCTTGGAATAATTTTTGAATGACCGTTGCAATAAAGCGAGTGCAATAGTGCATTGAGAATTGAACCAACTTCCAAATCTCGAGGCTTCTTGATAACCTATAAAATAGATAATATAGACTGGGACAGCTAACCTATGACCTAGGTTATCTTCGTGCACCGACTGGAGCCACATATTACACAGTGAAAATCAAGGGTATAAACTTTAACATTTCAGTAAAGTAAGTTGCGCATCTGTGGAGAAAAGTTTTTCCAGCTTTATTCATTCGCATTCGCGAGATGGCGATAGCAGGAAATCTGATTGTTGACCCTGATTAACATCGTAATCGTAATCGTAATCGTAATCGTAATCTCCCCATTTCTAAAGCGCCACTGGAAAGCCAAGCGCGGGGCACCGGCTTATTCACGAGCGCTGCGTTGAGTTAGGAGGGTTGTCCGTGAGAGTAGTCCGTGGTGGTCCGGGTCGAGTTACCGTAGGATCAGGATCAAATGCGTTGAGTCAAAAGGGTTGTCCGTAAGAGTAGTCCATGGTGGTCCGGGTCGAGGTACCGTATGATCAGAGGTGTGGAACAGCTACTAAGGTGGGTGTCGTCTGAGCCGGGAATTGGAGGGTGGGGGATCAGGTGAAACAGGATAAGAGTTCTTGAACAGGAGTGTCTTTAGTTTCGAGTGAAAGGCCCGAGGTGTGATGGATAGAGGAGCCTGAGGAAGGTGATGGTGTGGAGTAGGCACTGAAAAGGATCGGAACTCAGCAGGCAGATCATTCCAAAGGCGTGGTGCTGAGTTGGATATGGCTCGGTTGGAGAACTTGAGATGACTTGTGACCGGCGGTCTAGAGAGTGTAAGGCAGGCGGATGATCGGGTAGAACGGGTAGGCTGGATGGTGAACAGTTCGCGAAGATATCTGGGCTGGGAGCATTGAGCAACATCTGGGCTGGGAACATCGAGCAACATCTCGTGATGCTGTCATGCTGCCTAGGGTTAGCAGCGTGCAGTACCGAACAGATCTATTATAGACCTAAGCTAATAAACAAAATTGACGCTACTGACCAATTGGTGAGCAGGATACGGAGATGTCTTCAGCATGAATGCAGGTGTTAAATTCCCACGGGCTATGAGCGCAGCTGCCGATGTTTGCCTCGTCCCCAACGCATTCCAGGTTGCTCAACCATATCCTTCCGGTTCCCTGGCCGAATTTGTTTCCGAGTGAGTGTCCCTGATACCTAAAAGCGCAGTCAATGGATGGAAATAAAGTTGCGTAAAAAGTAAAAAGTAGATGATTGTATGCCAGACAACTTAGATGGCACAACGATACAGCAGCCGGACCTCCTCGATTCGGGGCTAAAACTAGGTTACTACAAATGGACTTCTTTGCAGTCGCAGCTCCTACATAAGAAGTCTTATACCTACATTTTATGATTCTCTGGAATCTGTTCCTTTAAGTCGGGAGCAAATCTGAGTAGTTATCTTTATGGACTGTATGTCAGAATGATAGATTGATTGATTGGTTGATTGACTGACTAACTACCAAATTGATTGATTGATTGGTCATGATATTAATATTGATGATACCAGAACTAATAATATAATCACAATAATTATTTATAGAATTATCACTACTTTAATTCTATAATTAATTAAATAATCATTAATTGAAATAATAGTAATACTTGTCCACAACGGCTGCAATCCTACCATTTTGCCCCATTGACTTTGAGAAAAATTAACGACAAGCAAAAGCTTCTCTTGCCAGCCTGGGTCGTCTCTAGGGCAAAACATCTGGAGACTCAGGGCTGTTTTTAAGGAATTTTTAGAACTGCACAACCCCTTCTTTTCTTTCCAATCCTCCATGGGAAATTATTCCCAATCGGAGGACAATTAGGCCTACCTTATTCCAATTTTAGCTGTACAGAAATTCTTCTACGATTGCACAAATCCGTTTAGAACTGCACATTTTGTGTACAACTGCACGTTAAAAAAGCCCTGTGGAGACCCAAAATGAAACCAGTTTCTTGTTTCAGCGCCTGGCAGTCATTATTCAGCGTTTCAATGCTGTCACCTTCCATAGCGAGTTATGCCTTCCAGATCCTGACATGGACGGCCACCCCAGAGAGAAAGAGGATCAGACCTATATAGCTCAGACACCTGAGGGAACATGGATATTGGATAACTCGGGTAATAAAATAATTAGAATAACTGGAATAATTAGAATATTTATTAATATCATTGAATTGTATTAATAGGCCTATGATAATGGTGGTGATTATTCCCATAATTTTGCCGATATTAAGAAACCTCTTAGCCTTGTACTCTATTAAGGACATCATATTATAGTTACGTCGTCAGCAAAATTAAAGGAATAATGGCTTAAATATGTAAATCAATTACCATATTTTTTTCACAACAATTTAGTGAGTTTTGGGATTAGCTTTGGGCATATGCCTAATTCAGAATAATGGAAATTTCATTAAGGTTATGAACGACTGCAGGCGAGAAAGAATATATTTTTTAAAACAAGCAGCCCACGTTCGGGGCTTTTTATAGATCGCGGTTCAAATCTGTTACCAGAACATTCCAAAAAGAGCACTACTTAGTCGCGACTCTTTGGTCGTAGTCGATAGATTTGAAGTGATAGGCAGTGCAGTGCCTTGTATAGGCCTATTATACAAAATTCTAACCCGAGTCCCAGGGTGTTACACACAACACGTGCATCAGTGAAATTGAAAAGATCATCGCAAATCGTTCCCCATTCTCCTCTATGAAACACCTCCACTCGTCCCTCGTATTCACTCATGCCGCCGACAAGCCGTACTTCGTAACCTGAAGACAAGAAGAGAAACAACTATCTTAAAACGTTAATACCAGTTTGAAACGGTAGCCGTATATTGATGGAGCATCAACTAAAGACAAAAGTTCAACATCAATCTTTGTTAGTCGCGACAAAGTCAATGACTTTCGAGCGATTGATGTACAAATCAAAGGATCAATTCAAACGGGTCATGTGGACCCGCTGAGACGGGGAACGACCCTTGCTTTTTGGGTAACATTCGGCAGTAATAACAGCACAAAGACGAAATGTAGGCCTACTGCATGAAACGAACACAACCGAATCGAAATAAAAAATTACCGATTTGAAACTTATTTATATCTGCTAATGTTCATCTGCATGTATATTGTATAACCTACGTTATAGGTTCCGAAAACTGGTTTAGCTTAATAGTTATAGCCTATGGGTTTAGTGCTGACAGACCAGATTCGCGTTCAGGTGAACTGAAGTAGGCCCTAGCCTATAATATTATTGGGGCCTATTGCATGTAGCAGTCAGGTCTAGCGAAAACAACGCCAACATTATAAAACATCAAGGCCGTGTTTTGTGTGTTTGAACACCCGCAAATGAAAAATGTAAAAATAATATAGGCTAATGCATTTACTAGCCCATAATGCCTTGTAAAACATCGCAAAGAGACAAAAGAACCGCGCTACAATATAATCCAATACAATACAATACAACTGCCTTTGCTCTTGCCTTTCTCCTACAGTTCAAAGGTGTGCACACGACCATCCGACAGAAGGCGCAGATATAGAAGGTAGGGTAATTTTTCACTCAGGTCTTGTCCCAACACCCATAGTTTAGTCACCCAGAGTTTAGTGTGACTGCAACGGTAAGCGGCGTCCAGGCACTAGGCCTATACTGTTTTAAAACACTTTCACCACTGCCTATCACTTCAAATCTATCGACTACAAACAAGGAGGCACGACGACTAAGTAGTGCTCCTTTTGGAATGTTCTGGTAACAGCCTTAAATCGCGATTTATACAAAAACCCGTGGGCTGCTTAGTCTTATTTTATTATTCCTTCTTGTGTGCACACTGTGCAGTCGCTCATAACTTCAATGTAATTTCAGTTTTCTCTAATTATGCCCAAAGCTAATTCCAAACCATTCTAAATTGGCTATGAACGAAAACAGGTCTATTGATTTCTATATTTAAACCACTTGTGACATCGGGGGTCAAAACCCGTCACATATGGTTTTTGACTTTTTTTTATTCAGTAATCAGTCATATTCTACAGATATTCTGCCTCAAAATATTCTTTACAGAACGAAAATATTTTTCTAAATAAAGTTGTATTCGTTCGAATTTCTAATATTATTTATAAAATCATAGCAAGTGAGAAAATCGAACATAAAGTTTCAGAACGTAGGCTACACGTGAGGAATGTTCTTAGTAACCACTACTTGATACTTTTGCAAATTTGCTGGTCAAATAAATTGCCATTATTCTGTATCAAATACACCAAACGGCATGATAATCAAGCTACTACTTTCAAACTTATAATGGAATTACAGGCAACTGCTGATTTGGAGAATAAAAATGAATGAAGAAATGAAATGCAAAAAAAGCGTCCAACCTGTGGGCGTGCACCATTAGACATAGACATAGACATATTTTTATTGTTCCCAACAATTCAATTGTACATGTATGTTTAACAAAGTATAAACATAATTCGCAATAAGAAAATACTCAAAGTGAATAGGTGTTATAAGAGTGAGGGAGCAAATAGGCACACCAAAAGGGACAAATCCCGCTAAGCAGGGGCCTAATTAACAAAGTGAAGTGAGAAAGTGAAAGCTGAAGGGAGTATTGGAGATATTACAGAGATATTACTTAACTAGGGAAAGAAAAAAAATTATCGAAAAACTAATGTAGTAAACACTACAGGAAAAAATTCAGAGAAAGAACAAAATAAAAGCAAAGCAATCAAACAATCAAATAAATCAGCATCAGCATGAGTAACCCCTCATGCTATTAACACAAAACATTACATAATGTATACACACGTAACAGGTGTTTAAAGTGAGTTAAGTTAGTAGCCTTACGAATGTGAATCGGAATTTTATTCCATATGACAGGGCCTTGGAATTTAATGGAAAATTTCCGAACATTTGTTTTAGCAAAAATAATACTGAAGTCTCTATTACCTCTAGTGAGTCCAGGATGCAATGCAGGAGAGAAGTAGGAAGCAAAGGAAGAAGGGAGGAGGTTATTGATGTATTGATACATAAATTGAGATGTCTGTTCAAATCTAATCTGTTTAATATTTAGGAGTTTATGCTCAGCAAATAGGGGACCAGTATGACAGTTAACAGTGGATTTAGTGATAACTCGTATGGCTTTTTTTTGCAAGGTCCTTAAAACATGGAGATGGGTATCATAGGTAGAAGTCCAAATTAAATTAGAGTAACTAAGGTATGGATAGACTAGGGTGAAATATAGATTGATAAGCACATGAGAGGGAAGCAAGTAAGAGACTCTCTTAATAATGCCTATGCTTTTTGAAATTTTTTTACTTATTTCGTCTATATGGACTTTCCATTTTAGGTGCTGATCAATATGAACGCCAAGGAATTTTGTCGTGCAAACTTGAGGAATAACTTTGTTGTTAATAAGCAGCTCATTATTTGTTATAGGTATTGGTTTTTTATTTGAGCGAAATATGATATAATTAGTTTTAGATAGGTTTGATGAAAGTTTATTTGCCTTGAACCAGTCACTAGCTGATATTAATTCATTATTGACTAGTTGAAGAAGCTGATCATAGGAGGCATGCGATAAAAATACATTAGAATCATCTGCAAATAGAATATAGTGCAAGATGGATGATGAATTTGGGAGGTCATTGATATAGATTAAAAACAGGAGAGGACCAAGGATAGAGCCTTGAGGTACTCCAAATTCTATAGTTTGAAAGTTAGACAATTTTCCATTACAAAGCACCTGCTGTAGACGATTGCCCAAATAACTACTAAGCCATCGAAGTGCATTATCTCTAATACCATAGTGTTCCAGTTTATACAAAAGTATTTTGTGGTCCACAGTATCAAATGCCTTTGCAAGGTCAAGGAAGATACCAATTGAATATTCATTATTGTCCATGGCCTTGGTAATTTTGTCCTGTATATCAATCAGTGACATGGAGGTAGAGTGACCCGGCTGAAAGCCATGCTGAAACGGATATAATATATCCTTATGCTTTATGTATGAAAGTAATCTGTCATACATTACTCTTTCAAATAATTTGGAGAAAAAAGGTAGTATAGAAATGGGTCTGTAATTATTAATTTCATTCTTGGCACCTTGTTTGTGAATGGGGAGAACTTTGGCAAGCTTGATTTCTGATGGAACAATACCATTTTTTAGTGAACAGTTAATCACTTCAGCCAGCGGATTGGCAAGAAGTTCCATAACCGGTGATAATATCATAGGATTCAAATCATCAGTGCCAGAACTGCGAGTCGATTTAAGAGAGTTATTAATTGCTAATATTTCCTGGGAGGTAGTTGAAAGTAGGGCAAAGGAATTAGAGGAGGATGGATGGAGATAGTCTTGAAAGCATTTCTCAGATGGGGGGATTTTGGATGATAAAGATTTTGCTAAGCCTGTAAAATATGAGTTGAATTTTTCAGCCATTACTAAAGGGTCATTCGTTAAATTTCCATCCAGGTTAATTTCATTAATAAGTGTGTCCTTCTTAGCTGACTTAATTACTGTTCTAATAACCTGCCAAGTTTTTTTAATGTCCTTACTATGTTTTATGAATTCACTTGAATAGTAAGAACGTTCTATATTTGTACGAATTAATTTATATTTGTTACGGTAGGTAGTAAATTTGTTTTTATTTTCAATGGTAGGATTTTTTATATATTTAATGTATAGTGCTTCCTTTTTTTTGGTAGATTTTAATAGGCCTCGTGTCATCCATGGTTGGTGAAAGGTATTGCTTTTTGAGATTTTAATGGGCTTAAGAGGAAAGGCTTCATCATAGCTTATCCTGACCATTTTCAAAAACAGATTATATGCCATGTCCGGTTCATTTTCATTACACAAATGCAAAACTGGATTCCAATCAATGTTAGATAAGTTATTTCTAAAAGTAGCAGAGGTTTCATCAGTGAAATTTCTCTTCATTTCAGTCTTACCTATGTTATGCAATGTGTGAGAAACATTGTTAGTCCAGGTTATTATAGGCAGGTGATCAGATATTTCTGAAGTTATTATAGCAGAGTCAATAACAGAATTAAGAGAGTTAGTGAAGAAATTGTCTATTAGCGTGGCAGTAGTCGGGGTAATTCTGGTTGGTCGTAGGATCAATGGAAAGAAATGATAGGTAGCCATACAGTCTATAAATTCATTTGTAGGGGAATGATTAGCAGAAGCCAATAAATCAATATTAAAATCACCAGCCAAGAAAATTTCTCTGGTCTTATTAGTATTCTTATTAAAAGTGTTTAGAAGTACTTCAAGATCCGTATTAAATTCATTTACATTCAGTCCCGGGGGTCTGTATATAACACCAATTTGCTTATCCATTGATTTGTGTTGAGATATATTGATAAATAGACTTTCAAATGAATCTGCTTGAGAGCCAGTTAGCTCAATTTTAGAGAATGTAATATCCTCTCTTACTAAAAATCCAACACCCCCTCCTCCTTTCTCCTGTTTTCTGCTCTTGTGTATAAAGTTGTAGCCAGGAATTTGAATTGTGTCAGACATTAATTCAGTTAGCCAGGTTTCAGTAAGTGCGAGGACAGAAACCGGAAGCTGATGTAATAAAATTTGGATTTCGCTAATCTTAGGAGAAATACTACGACAGTTGAGGTGCATCAGAGAGAAAGAGGAGTGGTGATTAGCAAATTTTGATGAGAGCTGAGACGAAGTAAAATAGTCACTTTCTTTAGCAATATTCCAAAAGTAATTTCCATCAGGGTC
Organism: Lumbricus terrestris; assembly: GCA_949752735.1. Taxonomy (NCBI): domain Eukaryota; kingdom Metazoa; phylum Annelida; class Clitellata; order Crassiclitellata; family Lumbricidae; genus Lumbricus; species Lumbricus terrestris. The sequence goes on from OX457048.1 coordinate 22,790,827, forward strand.
CAAATCCTTGTTATTAAGTAATGGTCGATGTACATCTTCACATTTAAATAACTCTAATCTAGAACTTTTATAGCAATCAGGGACATCCTTATTAACAGGGATAGGCATAGATTCAGCATCATTGGCAACAGAGAAATTCAAATTACAAGCCCTATTTAAACATTCACTGCAACGCCATTCTAGAGTCAGAGTATAAGTACACAGGCAATTTACATAAAATTCACATGCGCAAACACTACAAGTTAACATGGTTAGAGAATTCTGTTCAACTGACGATTCAGTTGTGCACGCACAAGTCAAAAACGTAGGTCGCTGTGGATCAGTGCTAGACATCCACAAAATAGAAAAAGGTGAAGAAAATAATAATTATACAAACTAGTAGTGAAATTGACAATAATGTGAGAAATTAGAGAAAATGAAAACTTGCACAGAGTGACTTTGAGAAATATCTATTGAAGAATCCACAAGAGTTTAGTCTGGTTTCGGCAGGTCACTGAGGTCATCGATTCGGGTGGGTTTCTCGCTTGCCAAAGCCGTCCGCTTGATGTAGACTTGCCCATTCATCGTCCATGCTCCTGCGATTTTCTTACTTCTTAGGAGTTTCCGCGCGTTGAAGAATATGTCCGATGAACGTTTCGTAAGTTGTTCGTTGATGTATATCGGTGGATGGTTGGAGCCGATCTCACGTAGTGACTTTCTCGCACGATAGACTTGATCGCGGACCCGTCGTGTAGTGAACCTTACGACAAGCGGACGAGTCTTGAGTGACTTTCCAGCATGGATTCTATGCGCCGTGGAGATGTCTTGCTTGGTAATGTTGATTCCGAGGTGTTCATTGCAGAGCGCTATTACCGATTCACAAGTGGCATCAGACGATTCATAGGATCCGTGTGTGTTAGAAGCCTTCTCTGCAAGGGAAATCTCAGGAAGCCCGTATATGAGGAGGTTGTCAGCTTTCGAATAGGTTTCCAAGCCATCCAGACGAGACATCAACTGAGTGTTTTGCGACTTCAGTTGATCAATTTCTGCTTCATATGTTTGTAGCTTAGCATCAATTAATTCACTGGTGATCTGTTCGATCGATTCCTTAATAGATGCTCTGAATTTGTCAAGATGGGATGAGATAGCCTCGTCAACAACAGTCCTAACAATGCTTTTCAGGTGCACAGTAAGACCTTCCCAGACGCGGTCATCTTTCAGGGCTTCTATTAAGTCATCTCGCTCATATTTAGTGATTTCTTTTTTCGGCATTATCGTTCGAATACGATGCAACAATTGCAATGTAAAATTTAGTATTAGAACTAGTTGCAATTACATGATTTATTTTAAATATTCACCGGTTAGACTTTTATCCAGCCAGCATGGTCACGTGAAAATGCATATCAAGTGATGAATCATTGACCTCTTTTTGGCGACTCCACTAAATCTGTAATATCTTTTGTCAATGAAATTTGTTTAGAGAATGGAACATATTGAATGATGCTCCACGTAATTCTTTCTGAAAGTTATGCATTCACTGAAATTAACGAAAATTTAAAAAGATAATCAAGGGTGCCTGTTCTATCCCTACCTGTTCCGACGCAAGAGATGGAGACATCGCTGTCGTGCGTGCAGTTGGTCACTCCAACGGGTGAGTGTTGGCATTCGTTGAGTCTTGGCTCGGTTCCGTCGCAGACAACGTTGTCCAGGAGGATCTCTCCGGTGCCAGGACCGAACTGGTTTCCAAGGAACGTTCCCTGACCAGCGCTGACCAGATGGGAAAACAAAAGAAATCAATGCGCCATTAGACACGTAGTGCTCTAAATTGTTTCCATCAAAGCAGATATATTTTACAGCATAGTGCTGAGTTCTGCAAAAAACGTGGTTCTGAATGAATTTGGGCAGCTATAAAAGCAGTTCTGTTTAGACTTAAACGGTTGAAGATGTACACTGGTCAACCGATTGTGGTAAATTACCATGGAGGACTGGGATGCAGGTAGTGTTGTGCAGTTAAAGAAATTCACCGAAAGAAGCCATCCTGGAAAAGGATTGGGTATAGCTGGGATTCTGGAAACGTTCGTGGTGAAACCGGTGCCTTACTATTGAGTGGCACTCTTGGAGTTTAAAGTTTGCTATTACGAGAACACGTGATAAAGGCCTTGATTGACCTTTGACTGTGGCGTACATGCAGAGCATGGCTTTGCTTGTCACAGTCTGTAACACAGCAATTGGCTAGGTAAGGAGAGGTAACCTAACGTGTGCATGAAAAGATTGATCCGCTCACAATGAAAGACATACAACAGTTATTGGTAAGAAATGCAAACTATAAATAGGCAGAGACTGCAACAGATGCGCAGAGACAATTCTATTCGACAAACCCACTGTTGCTGGCCTTTCGTCAGACAAGACATACAAAAACACACAATGAGCAGACATGCTAAGAATGGATCAAGGAGGAAGGCGATGTCAATGATCTTTGTCATACAGAGCGTAGGCCTAGTTAAGCAAACGACCAAACGACTACTACTTCTACATACCAAGTGAGAAAGATATACATACTTTATTATATACCTAAGATATTGGAGAGAGACAGACAGAGAGAGAGAGAGAGAGAGAGAGGGAGAGAGAGAGAGAGAGAGAGAGAGAGAGAGACAGAGAGAGAGAGAGAGAGAGAGAGAGAGAGAGAGAGAGAGAGAAAGAGAAAGAGAAAGAGAGAGAGACGGAGAGGGAGAGAGAGAGAGAGAGAGAGAGAGAGAGAGAGAGAGAGAGAGAGAGAGAGAGAGAGAGAAAGAGAGAGATGGAGAGGGAGAGAGAGAGAGTGAGAGAGAGAGCGAGAGAGCGAGAGAGATACCGATACAGACATAGGGAAGACTAACTCGAATCCAAGGTGGTTGCAGGCCACCTGGGCTTCTGTATCCCGGAATCCAGTGTCACAAACTGATCCCCAATTTCCGTTTAGGAAGAATTCCAAGCGACCCTCATTCGGAGTTGCACCTCCTGTAAGCCTGGATGCCATATCTACAGTCAACAGCAACACGTGTCAGCATATTACTCCCTTTGGGTACATGTGAATTATTATGTTTTCAACGTTTCTTCCACCGTGTCACCCTGTTGTTCTGCTAAAGGACGCTTCTAGTTAGAAAGAATCCACTGGCATACACACGACTTGTCATCTCCGGCGTTCACTGGCAGTTGCTTGGCCATCCTCCATCTTGAGCTCTTTTCATGTTTACGAGGACCTTCCTCTACTCTATCAGCATCCGTAGAATGCAGAATCCGCATCTCCCTACTTCCCATGTCCTCAAGACCTCAACTCTTCGAAAATTTGCCTCTTCTGATTTTTCAAATAAGGTTCTTTATATATATATTCCGACTACAATGCGCACTTTTGAAATTTGCAAGGTCAAAAATATTAATAAAAGCTATATTTTTTATGTTATTTGCACTCTATATACTGGATAAACGGACATACGTTGGACGGTAATACTGATCATTGGACTTGTTACGCGAAGTTCTTTGGTTCCTTTCATGTATGTATGTGTGCACTTGTTAAAGCGCCTATTCAACATTGCTACTCAGAAGCGCTCCCGACTACAGAGCGGACACTAAATCGGTGTCACACGCCGAAGCGCTGAGCAACTGCGTGTGAAGAATTTGTCCAAGGTCTCCTCGACGCAGCTTGAGGTGGATTCGAACCTGCAACCTTCCGGCTGCAATGCAATGAACATATCCACTACACCACCGCGCTCCACATTCACCATTTTTTTTTTTTTTTTCCTCAACCAAAACAACACACAAACATGATACAATTATGGCAGTGAATAATACATTAACATGAATTTGGTGAAGAGGGGGAGACCCAGAAGGGATGTAAAATCCCGCTAATAGGGCCACCCATAATTCATGTAAAATATAAAAGAAAAAACATGACAGAACATTCAATTGCAGGAATAAAAAAAATGATGAGGAAGAGAGAAAAACAAATTAAGCAATCGACATTTCTGTATATAACGAGAAAAACAACTCTTAACTAATGACTTAACTAAAGACTTAACTAAGGGCTTGGCGAAACCACTGAGCAGAAACCTTAACCATTACATATCAGGAAGTGTTTTAAGTAGATAAAGGCGAAGTTTATGCTTAAATAATCTTGTGTTAGGTAGGGAATGAAGATGTGTAGGGAGAGAGTTCCAACATTGGGAGCCAGTATATTGTATAGAGAATCGACGAGTATTATTATGTGCGTAGGGAAGGTCATAAACAGTTAATTTTCTAGTTGAATAAGAGTGGCGATCAGAGGTAAGGTTAAAGAAATCATTAAATACAAGTGGTAATAGGCCATGGTTATAACGGTACATAAACTCTCCTATTTGCAAGTGCCTAATTTGATCGATCTTTAATAATCCAAATTCCTTGAAATACAGAGCGGTGTGGGCTCGGCGAGGAATATTAGCTATAAAACGGATTGCATATTTTTGAAGGGTGACGTCCAAATTAAATTACAGTAGGTTAAATAAGGATAAATAAGAGAATAGTATAGCATAGACCGGATAGAGACAGGAATCAGTTTAGATGAGCGAAAAAGCACACCAACAGTCTTAGCAATTTTGCTAGAGATATTATTGATGTGTTCCTTCCAATTTAGATGCTGGTCAATGTATACGCCCAAAAATTTTGTGGATGTTACTTGGGTGATAGGAGTCCCTTCAATAAGTAGAATAGGAAGTTCATTGGGATATTTTTTCTTATGGGATCTGAAGAGGATGTAGTTGGTTTTATCCAAATTTAGAGTAAGTTTATTTGATCGAAACCAATCAACGACTCGGTGAAGCTCAGAATTAACAGTGTCGAATAGGGTATCAATAGATTTATCAGAATGAAATAAGTTGGAATCATATAAGTTATAAGTTATAAGTTGTGTGTATGCATGCATACATGCATACACACAACGCGCATTCACCCATGCACACTTGCACACAGACATACATATGTCGTGACTGTACGTGCACAAGTAATGTACATGGCAAAATGCTTAGAGTGGTGTTACTGGTGAACAGACCGAGACTGGAGCAGGATATAGCGACGTCGTCACTGTTGAAGCAGTTGTGTTCTCCCCACGGAGGATGCATGCAGTAACCGATGCTCGTCTCATCACCATCACAATCAACGTCGTCGAGATGGATCCATAGTTCGAAATAGCCGAAGCTGTTCAGCACCGTGTAACCTTGGTCTCTGCACCACAACAACACGCAACCACAAATACAGTCGATAGGTATTTTGGACACGGTAGCTGATTGGTTAAGGAGTATGCATTGTTATGTGGGTGTGCTGGTTTGAGTCTACTGACTCTACTCCTCTGAGGCGACCAATGTGTTTATGGACCTTTAGCACGTCCTTCTTGCACATTCGTTATTTATTGGGTTATTGATCATACCGTGCTTACCCAAATCCAAGACTTCTGCAAGCGACCTGAACATCTCGAATGTGGAAGTCGTCCTTGCAGACCGTACCCCAAATATCGTTGTAGAAGATCTCCAGCCGTCCTTCGTAGGGCTGGGAACCGTCAACCAGCCGAACGGGGTAGCCTAAAAGAAGACAGTTTTAAATATCATAATGCAGACATCATTAAGTACCCATAGTACTTTGTATAAATATCATATGTGGACATCATTAAGTACATATAGTATTTTTTAATAATAAGTTAACTCTATAGCGCTCCCAGAACTTAGAAGAACAATACAATGAAGCAAAACACAAACACTGCATGTATGTATGTAATGAATGTATGTATGTAGGTCTGTTATGCGTCTATGTATAGTTGCATACGTGTTTGTATGCTTATAATATTATATGTGTGTGTTGGCTACTGCATATATGTTTATAGCAGAATAAAGGCATAAAATTATATTATGTGCATGCATGTATCCAGCAGATTTAACGTATCAATTACGGTACTCTTGATATTAATTATTAACTGACTTCAACAACGCTGTCAGAATTGTTGCTCTATCGATAACTTATTTGTAACATGAATCTCACATGCATGCACTGGCTAACTGTAGGTCATGAGGCCCATAACTGCCATAGTTACACAAAGACACCGCATTTCTTATGTAATCGTAATCGTATCGTAATCGTAATCTCCTAATTTCTAAAGCGACACTGGAAAGTCAAGCGCGGGGCACCGGCTTATTCACGAGCGCTGCGTTGAGTTAGAAGGGTTGTCCGTGAGAGTAGTCCGTGGTGGTCCGGGTCGAGTTACCATAGGATCAGGATCAAATGCGTTGAATCAAAAGGGTTGTCCGTAAGAGTAGGCCTAGTCCATGGTGGTCCGGGATGTATGCATGTATACCACCACTAACGCCTCCATTAACAACCTGTCGTGGGGATGGGACAACAATCATTACCTCCTACTCCTACGCATGAGATGGAGACATCGTTGTCGTGGGTGCAGTTTCCGACGTCTGCGAGCGGTGAGTGAGGGCAGTCGTCGATGACTTCTTCAGTTCCAACACAGTCAACGTCGCTGAAGTAGATCGCTCCAGTTCCAGGTCCAAATGCATTCCCAAGGAACGTACCCTGGCCCCGACTACAGAAAACCAAAGTAGTCACCGCCTTCTACTTTAGGCTAACACCTCACGACTGAGTGCATGTATATCAATTATTCATGCATGCTAAACATGTAAGGCTTATCCCGCAGTTAGCCGTTTGTGAGGAGCCCTTGTGGTGGTATGGCAGTGTTACGGCGCCACATAAATTGTCATTATTTTTATGTTTATTATGTAAGTATTTACTATTCAGACATGCATGCATGCATGAATATATATATATATATATATATATATATATATATATATATATATATATATATATATATATATATACAGTATAGTGATGTGGCCGACGTCAGAAATTCCAGGTCCTATAGGCAGAGCAGTACTGTAAGCCTAATGATCCGCTAAACTATCATTATTTAATTTAAAATGGCATGTAATATTTTATGTTCATTGTAACTGCTTAGCCGCAAGGTTACAAAAAGTCCATTGGCTTCAGAGTATTATTTTTTGTTCATTTTTATCTCTCGCTCTCTCTCGAAATCCTTCGCTTTTTGATGCATGAATGCATGGTATGATCACGAATACACAATATGATCATGAGAACGCAATATTGATTGCGCAATATGATTTTCACAACATGATTATGATTACACAGTAGAATAACGTTTGCGCAATATAGTCGTAGTTATGTAATTAATCATGCTGCTAACATTAAAGTGTCACAGTCAGAGAAGGCTTCTTAGCGACACATCAAATCAATAAATGAAGCACAGGGAGCTTTTATATAGCGCTTTATGAATCTGTAGGTTACGACTAGTTTATGACGTACGAGAACCCTAGGCTGTAGCATGCGACTTCTGCATCAATGTCTGAAAATTCAACATTGCAAATCGTTCCCCATCGACCGTTGATCGCCATCTCGAAGCGACCCTGCGTCTGGTCAGGTGCACCGACGAGTCTCACGGCGTAGTCTGTGAAGAAAACAAGAGAAGAACTGGTCTTGGGCAGCAGATGGCTTTGGAAATAGGCCATAGGGACATGGGCGTCCGGTGGAATATTTAGGGGCAGGGTATTAAATTGTTGGAACGGGGACTAATGGGAAGCGGCAAAAGCAACCGATTGCGTGACCCTCGCTGTAATTATGTGGGGCTGTCGCGTATCCCAAAGCGCTGCCAGGAAAGCACTTGACATAATACCGGGCCTGCAATTAACCTTTTGGAAAACCTGTTTTCAGGGAAATATGAACGTTATTTCCAAATATAAAACTGTAAATCCCTCATGCAAAAATTTCAATCTCTCGTGTATTTTATACTTTTCGGTTGTCACTTAGTCTAGTCTGGATAAAAATGAAAATGTGGAAAAGTCATATTTGTCAAGAATGCTCAAAGCAAGAGAAAGAAATGCCCGTCCTTGTACCCACTACTGACGCTCATGCTTGCATGTACAGAACAGGTCTTGATGCCAACCATGACACAAGCATCAAGAACCAAATGCTTGCACAATTTTTCTCAGCCTTCCTTTTCATCATCATCAGTAGCAGCAGCAGCAGCAGCAGCAGCAGCAGCAGCAGCAGAGGTATCGTCGTCGTCATGGTATATACATATGTATTTATGCACCTGGACATGATAAGTCGCATTCTTAGGAACTCCTTAAAGGCGTTATGATCGTCGTCATCATCATCATCATCACCACCACCACCACCACCACCACCACCACCATCATCATCATCATCATCATCATGATCATCATTATCATCATCATCATCATCATTATCATCATCATCATCGTCATCGTCTTTGGCATTTTTCTTTCTTCTGTTCGTCATCGTTGCCATTGTCATCGTGATCATTGGCAAATGCCTTCTTCGTGATCTTTATCACCATCATTGACGTCATCGTCATCATCGTCATCGTCAAAAAATTAAGCGTTTTTGAACGAACCTTCATATGGTGTAATGACGCCATCTCTTCGTTCATGAGCGATATCCGCTAAAAGAAATAGCTATAAATTAATTGGACAATAATTCTTAACGTCGGGATCAATATTAAAATAATTGCACAAGAAATCTTTCTATGTTTTCGTCGTCCAGCTAAAATCGAATCTCGCCCAGATTGCTAGCTGAGTCCGGAGGACCTTAGGTGAAGGAAGACCTAAAGGTTTGTTTGGTCTTTCCTTACATTCATCAATCTATCAGTTTTAACCTTTTTATTTTGTTCCTTCAATCTTACTTTATATTTTATATTTGGCATTTTCCTGTCTTCCGTTTATTTCCTTCCAACTTTTCGTCCATCCTACCTTCCATCATTCCAGCTACTAATAATAATTATTCATCCGAGCATAGGTTGTTTCAGTTTGACGTCATTGTGTGAAGACAAAGGTCATCTGCGACGCCCTCCTCCTTTATCCAGGCTTAGGACTGGCACTGGCAGAGTGCAACCAGTGGCGGAATTCAATTCGAGCATACAGATTGTGAGCCTCGATTATTATGTCGCATCTCCTAGAAAACTACTTCGCTGAGTTCGCTCTGAATAATAATTGCTCCACGAACAAAACACCGGCGAAGAAGGAGACTTAACAAATGATTGTTTGTGAACAGGTTGAACTACAGTAGGCCAACTGAAGAGTCTCTAGCTAAGACGACGCGATGATCCAAAGGGAGATAATTCCTCATCCGTCACTACATTCATTCGTTCGTTCATTCATTCATTCATTCATTCAGGTGATTCTTATAGCGCTTCTTCTGCTACTAAGAAAAGAACAGCTTAATAGCTGCCGCGATAGACCGTATCTGAGCAAATCCTAAGTATAATGCCATAGGACGAAAATGTGTCTTGCCTAATTTTTGACCAACCTGTACAAAAGGTAAACAGTGCAAAACAACTAAAAGCGACGAAATTAAACGCTCCCATGCCTAACGTAGTTCTGTGATGTCCGACTTTCTGTTTTTTCTGTTATTTCTAAACCAATGTTATCAGAAGAGATTAGATCGTCTGTCTATATAGTGTGGATGGAGACCGCAGACAGAAGGCCTGAAGTCCACCGGTCTGAGTCAGAAACAGATGTCTAATGGCAATGGTTGGATGAATAATTTTCTCACAGTGCATGAGATTACACCGCGGAAAATCGACCTCAAAGATCGGTGATGCCTGCAATTTGGTTGAAATTTGTCACCATTAATTTTATGTGGTAATAATCATCGGCTTCTGCGTCTCCCAGCGGTTAACATGTCGCATAGCAAACCAAGAGCGACAAGTTGATTGAACTTCTCAGCTTTGACTCTGAATTCCGTAGCATTGAGTGATCGATGTGACATCCTTATATAAGATATCGTAAATCGTAAATCGTAAATCGTAAACTCGATAAGATATCATATAACTGCTACAAGTGCATATTATATATTATGCATTTCATACTAAGGTAAGTGTGGTGAATAAGGCCCACCTAAGGAATTTTACTAAATAACTACTACTGGTATGCAACTGGAGTAATGCAAAATAGCTATATGAGGAGTGTGTGGAAGTAGTTAGATAATGAATTAATTATTTTGATAAAATAAATTGTCATGACCTATAAAAAATTTTTTTTTAATAGGTCATGAAGTGGGCCTTATTACCCAACATGTCGGGTAATAAGGCCCAGCTAAAAACTGTCTTATTTTGTTGTCTAGACGTCTGCTTTGCAATTTTAAACATCACATTTGAGCTCATATTTACAGGAACCAAAACTTATCAAATGGATGCATAGAATCTGGAATGCAGCCCCTGCATTTCTCTTTGACATACCACCATTAGCAGCTTCGAGAGCCTTTTCCAGGTTCTCCTGACTCCAATTTCCTCTGACAGCTTTGTTTTTATTACAAATTAGTCATAAGTGTGTTAAAACAGGCTAAACAGCTTCAAGAACTCCTATCTAGTACAAAATCATGAACAATTAAATGTGTACCACTAGTACCGGAGTTGTGGGTAATAAGGCCCATGGCCTAATAATAGGGCCATATTACCCACAAAATGCTGGGCCTTGTTACCCTCAATCTCACACCATGGATTCAAAAAATGGATCCGGGTAATTCCTAAGTGCAGACTCTATTTTTAAGCCTATATCGTCTTTCTAATATCTTCTCTTAACGAATATTATCATAGCAACATGCATGCACTACGCGGATTGAGGATTAATTAAGAAAGTAATAAATACGAAAATACGATAATTGCGAAATAAGTTATCGCACAAATATTATCATCTGCGTAATTCAAACATGCCACCGAAAAGAAAACTTATCAGTAACTAAAGTAGTCTGTTCACAGATGAAACCCGGTCAATAAAATAAAATTATAGCGACACCTGACGAATACATTCGGAGATATTCTATGTTTTACTTGGTGGGCCTTATTTCCACCCGGGCCTTATTACCCAGACTTACCTTATAATTAGAGCTATATCATTGTATAATATTATATATTAGCCTACACAATTAGTATACCATATAAACTGTAAAACTGAAATGATGCATTTATTAGCACATGATGCAAGAACTAGAGTATGCATTGTAATTTAATTTCGAGCAGAAAATTGTCGAAGGTCGCGGAAAACAGTGGTTTTGCGTATTACGAGACAAAACAGGTAAGAAATTCAGACGATGACTAAACAAAGTCGTCAGAAAATTTCTCCAAAAACATTCGCCGCAGCCTTTAGTTTAGGCCTACTTACCTCAAAATTGACGGACGAGAAAACACCTCCAGAAATAAAATCCTGGCAACGGCCTTGGCCTCTATGCAACCACGCTTGAATCATCTTTCGGAAGCGCTCGTGAAGTTGCGAGGTCATGACTCGCCTGAAATGCATCAGACAATGATGCATTGCCTCCGAGGACGGTCTGCATGGCAGGCTGATGCAATACTCTTGCGTCGTATTTCATGTGCAACACGATTACAAAAACGTCTGTTGCAATATATATGTATGTGGTTTGAAATCCAGCGGTGAGAAAATTAATGGTTTCTTGCATATGTAGGCTACTCAATGCGTACTGAGACATTAATGCGTAACCATCTCGGTCTCTCCTACACGAGAGTAAATCAACAAAAATAATTTCACTGTCATTTTCAGTTCAGAACTTCAAAATTAGTAAACATATGATATTTTCATTTAAAAGACATTTCGTGTGCTGTCCAATGTAATTATATATTATTTAGGTCATAGGCGGAGTTTATCAGGGGGTACGCCTAAGCCCCCCAGGAAGACCCAAAATAATTTTTCCCGTGTTAATGGTTTATTTTCTCGGTCTTAGCCCCACCCACGAAGAAGGTGCAGAACCAGAAAATCAGTATTATTCGGCGAAATTTCAGCCCGAGGACTAAAAAGTCATCAACTTTTTTGGCCGAGAGAAAATATTTGTCGGCGCCTCTCGTCGTTCTGGACCGAGTCCATAGGCGTACGAGGCGGGGGTCCAGGGGGGCAAATGCCCCCCAAATTTCGGGCAAACGTGTTTTTCGGGCAAAGGAGCCTCAAGGAGGTATGGACGAGCCAAAAAAATTCGGAATTTTTTTCGGGCAAAACAGGTACGGGCGGATTTTTTCGGGCACACAGGGGTAAGAAACTACATTTTCTCAAGATTTACGAGAAAATCCTAAGATTTTTGGGCGGATGACTAAAAAAAGGTCATCAGGTTTTTCGGACGGGAAAATCCAAAGATTTTTTGGGCGGATGACTAAAAAAAAGGTCATCAGACTTTTCGGGCAAAAAAATTTCTTTGCCCCCCCACTGCCGAAATGTCCCGTACGCCTATGACCGAGTCTCAGCCCCAACCAAATTTAGCCCGTCCAAAAACGGAAACCAAACTCCGCCCATGATTTACGCCCTATTGTATAATTATGACATAGGCCTAAACCTAATATAATAATTTACAGGGTTAAGGGCGGGTGCGGTCGCTTAGCATTGAAATACGGCTCAGTTAGACTTCTGGCTACGCTATATATCTTTTCTGCGCTTTAGGCCAACAGTAGGCCTACTAGTCATTCGTCTTATACAATATACAGCCACTTGAGCATCGGTTCTGTTGTGCAATCTCAGCCATTAACATAGTCTTTATATTGAGCATGCTATCTACAATAGGCATACTGATCTGCCGAATCTTAAGTAATCAGCGATAGAGAGGCCGATCTATGTCGATCAAGGTTCAAGAATGTTGTTTCTTTAGAAACTGTCGGAGAACGTTTACGCCTACGACTAATAATCATTTTGAAATCAAGAGGAGACTTGGTTTGATGTTCGGAAGAAGTCAATCGACGACTTTCAGATAAGCATGTTCATAGGGTAATTAGCAGGGCTTAAAGTGTGCCTGGACGGTCATGGACGGCGTCCATGCACTTATTTTAAAATCTGAATGCCGTCCAGCCACTTATTGGCCAGCACAGCCTGGAAATGTAAGGGGCGTCCAGGCACTTCTTTTGAAAAGGTAAGGGGCGTCCAGGCACTGATTTTTCACACTTTAAGCACTGGTAATTAGTTGTTTGTAGCCTATGCTTCCGTGACCCTATAGCCTACTTTAAACAATATATGTCAACAGTAGGCCTATTAGAGTCTGCTTTTCACATCAGATTATGTGCTCAGGGTTCAAATCCTTGTGCATGTGACGACCAACGTGGATCGACCGCTTAGTTGTTCAGCTGCTTATAGACTCTACTCTTTATTATTTTATTTATTAAGGAAATCTGCATAGCGCCAATCAAGTAAGTTAATCACAGGTGCTGGCTGCGCTCACCTAAGTAACACAAAGCCGAGTAAAACACAGAATATAGTAACAAGAAAACACCAGCAGGGTTAATGGCGAGGCACGGTGGCCGATTGGTGCGAACGGTCGGCCTGGAACGCGGAGATTGCGGTTCGATCCTCGACCGAGGTGGTTTCTATGTAAAGACCGTGAGCAAGTCCTTCACTCACAAACTGATCTGCAATATAACTGCAGTTGAGCCGTCGAGGCGCAGGTAAGATATTTCTGAGTTTTGTAAGAAAGGCGATACAACATTGCATTTGTATTGTATTGCATTGTTACTACTCGGGTGCCCCATGCTAATCATAAATTGAGGGTCCATTTAATTGCCGATCTGCCCATATGGAATGGCGCGGCTGCCGTGAAGTATATAGTAAGTAAACAGGGTTAGTCTGCGTGCTGCTGAAATTAGTAGTCAATGCGTAGGGCTATCAACACAACGTCAACGATTTGCATTTTGGGATTAAATCCAAAGTTGTTTCAAATTGTAAACAGGTCAGAAACATTTGTGACTCTTAGCACCTGTGCAGTAGCCTAGTCTAAATTAAATGTTCATCAGAAGAAATCATTTAGGCCTAAGCAAATTATCGCTAAAGCTAATGGCTCTTTCGTACGAACTCATTTAGTGTAATAATTTCTGTCTTTCTTTCATCATTCCTACTTCGGTGGCCTCTAGGTACTCTACTCTGTAAGCCTCCGCGTGGTCCAAGCAAAAGCATATTGAGCATATTGGTTAACCCTTTCCTTACGGCACACACCCCAGGCGATAAGCTTACATCATTAGCATGAGTAGGGCCTATTTAATTTGCAATGGCACTTTTATGCATTTCTGTTGAATCCTAATCTTGCGCTCTGTTTCACAGATAAGTAACAGCTACACAGTTATCAGTTAGCATCATCAGTAACTAACTCAACGAACTAAAATATTGAATCGTTGAGAAAAGAGTTTTAAAATATCAAACGAACTGCTGTGGATATGTCTGGAGAAACGAGAAACGCGAGTGACATCGACGATGCCCAATTCGCTGTTGAACAGCGCCACGAATCTAATGCGAAACACTTTGATCCTGATTATGAGAACACGGTGGCTGTAAGTGCATGTGGTTCTGACACTGATATAGATGAGTGGTTCATAGAGGAAGTTCTTTCGTATTGCAAATCTGCTGAGGAGGAGGATGGGGACATTCAAAGCGTTAGTGAAGATTCCGAAACTGATGAGAAGGACATTGAGGACGTCTGTGAGAAAGATGAAGAACAATGCATTAGTCAGCTTCATCTTGCAGCTGAACGTGGTGATGCGGAGGCTGTTAGAAGTTTACTTATGTTGTCAGCGAATGTCGATGCACTGGACACCAAGCATAACACTCCTTTACACTATGCAGCCCGAAACGGTCACATTGACGTTTTAAATCTTCTACTAAGCAAGAATGCAAGTGTTAGCACTACAAACTTGCATGGTGACACTTCGCTTCATGTTGCATCCCAAAATGGCCAGTTGGAAGCAGTGGATGTGTTGTTGAGAAAGAATGCCGATGCTAATATTCGCAATGCTTCTGGTAAGACTCCTTTGCATCTCGCTGCTAAAATGGGTTTCGCGGAAATGGTCAAGTCAGTGATAGATCATGGAAGTGAAGTCAATGCGGCTGACAGGAAGGGTAATACTGTTCTTCATCTTGCCGCAAGCAGCGGTCATAGTTCTGTCGTGAATGTTCTTTTCAACCAGACAAAGAAAATGGATGTGCACACAATTGTGCAGTTATTTTCCCAACTGGAGGTACACCAAAATAGTCAGACTGAACCTGAACTTTCGCAGCATCCCATTAAAAAGATAGTTGGCAATAATAAACCTTCGAACCAAAACGCAGAAGAAGGTGGGAGTGTTGAAATTGCGAATACACTATTAAGTCATTCTTCTGCCGTCAACCCAGTGTGCAAAGGGCAAGCAACAACACATGCAGAAGTTGGAAAGAATTCTATGCTTAACGGTGCAAATGTTAATGCGTGTAACAGATCTAGGATGACTGCGCTTCATTTAGCCTCCAGAAATGGCCATACTTCCATCGTTGAGATTTTGCTTGACAACCATGCCACAGTAGACGTAATGGAACAATCCGACGAAACACCATTTTACCTTGCAGCCAAGAAAGGTCATGCAGATGTCACGGATTTATTGCTGAGCCGCGGCGTTTGCGACTTTGTTGAGACCGACTCTATAAAGTCACCGTTAATCGTTGCCGTCGATGAAGGACACACGAAAGTGGTTGAGGTTATAATGAAATACAGCCGCAGGATTTCTGGTAAACTACCAAACGAAGAGCACAACATTCAAGAGAACGCCATGAATTCGGGTAAACCGTCATGCATCATTATAGATACACTTTTAAAAAGTGATGGTCGACACGTTCCCGCGGCAATAATTCGTAGAGAAGCAAACATACCAATCGAATTAAACTATGACTCGAGACGCTTCAGTGCACTCAATGCAGCAGCATTTTCGATCGAATCGGAAATGGCTCGGCTCTTACTCAGTGGAGACCAATGTGTATATTCAGAGCAACATCTTCATCGTAGCTTTAGGTTAATGATAGGTCAAATTGGCGGTGAGCATACGTTTAAAAAAGGTTCAAATGATCATGAGCAATACATGATAAATGTCAGAGAATTTGCACAAGTTCTTCTTAACTCGAGTAAGTTTAATGTAAACTGCCAGGAATGTGGAATCTTTAATTTGAACACTCACCTTCACGATACGGCGAAGCATTGCATGTGTTCGTCTGAGCACGAAGGATCAATATGGCGAGAAATCATAGACGACGTGATAGAATTGCTATTAAAGAAAGAAGCAGATGCCAACCTAAGGAATTATTTTGGAGAAACACCTTTGATGATTGCATCTGAGAAAGGTTGTTGTCATGCCATTAAAATTTTGATTGACTGGGGGCATAAAGAAGGAAAGAAACTCGACATTGACGCAAGAGACCATTACGGAGCAACTGCTTTGATTAAAGCAGCTAAAGGACATCATGTCTCAGCAGTACAGTTGCTACTAAGCCATGGAGCATCTGTTCATTTGTGCGACTATTACGGATTTACGGCCTTGCACGCCACAATCTATGAGCCAAATAATAATTGGACTGATTTGCATTTCTTCTGCAAGGGGCTTGGTAGGCGAAAACTTGAAGGCGAAGAATATCTTAAGATTTGCAACAAGGATACGCCTTCCCGAACCGCAGTAATCGACAAAATACGAAAACACATTCGCTATGACAAATCAACCACTCAAAGGAAAGAAGAAGTGGTGAAATTGTTGTTGGAGAATAATGAAACTAATGTGAATGCCAGAGACGTCGCGGGAAATACGCCGCTTGATTTGGCAATGAAGTCATCTAAGCGAATTACTTCGGTGACTTTGGAAGAACTTAAGAAACGCGGCGCAATTCGAAAGTTAAAAGAACCAGAAGACGAAGCGCCAATCGAAGTGGCAAGAGTTGACAACAGAGGTCGAAATCCACTTCATCGACTGATCCTCACTTACATTTCAGACTACGCAGCTGAAGATATGAAGGCAGCCAAAAGAAAATTCGACCGTGAAAAATTTGACTTAATGCTTGACGCAATTCTCCTGAGACCGGAGAACTTCAGGGAATCAGCCAATGAAACAGATGACAAAGGAAGGACTCCACTTCACTATGCTGTCATGCCACAAACCTTCAGCAGCGATAAAGTTAGCGACCTACCGAGGGTGCTATTGGAAATAGGTTCTAATCCAAATGCAGCCGATAGGTACGGCAAGACCCCTTTACATTACGCAGAAATGATCGATCAGTATGAGCTTCTCTTACAGAACGGAGCTGGTGAAGACACAAAAGACAACTTCGGACATACACCTAAAGAACTTAAGCAGTTACGAGATGTGGTGACTATCAACGAAGACAGCGCAAAGAAATTGCCAATCGGAAAGAAGGCGCTATGCACATCCACACATATACCCATCGAGAAAATAATTAGGCCTATGACTAATCATGTGACGGATTTAACGATGCATTTGCTCATTGATGCGATTCTAATAGACTCCCAATCGCCACGCCCTGAAGAATCGGCAGAAGAAGCTATTTGGAAGATATGGACCCAAACTAAATTTACTCACCTCAACAGACGTTTAAGTCAACTTAAACCGTCAGTACAACACTTCGTTGAGCGTTTGACGGATGGTATAAAGAAAAAGGACTGGCGATTTGAGTGCCAACCGATTTTAGTCGGAAGCGCCGAGGAAGAAACAAAAGTCGTCATTTCAGCAGATTTTGACTTTAACTTCAGACTGATTAACTTCAGCCATCTATGCGATCCCTTTCCACATCCATTGGGTCCGAAGGGATACTTTCAACTTAGACGGAAGTCGAATGAGGATTCAGACAGTCGGGGTGACGATCAATTTGACTGTTTCTTCAATTCAGATAAGTGTTTGCTGACTAACGAAGTTAATTCCAAATTCCACCTATATTTAGAAGAAGTCCTATGGGATTCTAAGTTCTGTCAAGATGAGCACCTCTTCGAATGCAACTTAACCGATGTACACAATAATTATGGTAAACGTGGACAGCCCGCTGGTCTGTATAAGACTGTGCGACTAGGGATGATTCATCCCATTAAGGATGGAGAGGGTGGCTTTCTTTTTGTCAAAATATCAATTGACATCGTTGCTTGCATTCACGTGGAAGATTGGTGGCCGGAAGACGCACTGACAGTTGGAATATTAAGCCCATCGGTCAAACGAAACGGTTGTACAATGGTCTTTGATCGGCCAAGTTCTCATCACTCTGACCAATTTGAGGCTCACTTTCTAAATTCCGAGACATTTGCCAGAGTTTCCTTCTCACAATTGGAAAGTCGAATCGTAAAAGAAAGCTCTCCTTTAATGAGGGCTGCATATATGACCTGCAAAATTATATTCATTAAACAATTTCGAACTACATATCAATTTAAGAATTGTCTTTTCTATTGCATGGAGGCTCTTAATGCTAGATTTGAAAGTGAAGCAAGTATCGAAGACGAAATAAGGCCAAAGCAACTCGCTTTCTTGGTTGAGAGGATCGTGTTTTGCTTTATGGAATTCTCCCGACATCGAGTTTATCCTTGTTACTTCATGCCGTCATTCAAGCATGAAGTACCCCTTCTGGATGAGAAAAAGTGTTCAAATAAAAAAGACTTTACTAAGTTGGTCCTTTCACGTTTGTCTGGAAAACGTCGTCAGCACCAGTACTCTGTTCTCTCTGGCATCTATCTAGACCTCTGCCCTGATGTTACTACAGTCGATATACCAATTAGACTTAATGGCTACGACTACAACACCGATGGAAGCCTTACAACGAATTTTGACCTAGATTGGAAACAATTCGATCGAGAAGAATTCATTAAGAAGTTATCTTCACGCACCTACAACGAATGAATTGCAACGACCTAATTCTAGTGCTATAATGTCATTGATGTGATCAAATACCGTTGACAAGCTACTAATTTGGATTATGATCTATATATAGACTGCTGAGTCACAGCCATTATTTTATAGTGCTGCCTTAACTTTCGTTAAGGTGATGTTTAGCACAAAAAATTGCTGCGTGTTCCGCTTTGACTTCTATATGATATTATACACATGGGCGCCCGCACATATTGGCAAGAGGGGTCACTTGCTCCCCCCGGAAAACTGACACCTATTTTCTAACAACTACTTTTGAGCTTTAGCAGATTTCTTCGCATTAGAGAATTAATGGTACTAAAGATGCTTAAAGTGAAACTTCGAAATCTACGTTTAGAACCCTCTATAAAAATAAACATGCTTTAATTTTCTGTTCTGCAGTTTTCAAGCTCTTGCAACAATACGTACCCATGACCATTAAGTTTTACCCCTCCTGCAAGCGTCCGTTCAAATAGTATTGATTAGGCCTATAGCCTATATAAGCGATTGAAATATCTCTACAATGCAGCCTTTCACAACTGCTCATAATTTTTATTATTAATAATAATTGCACTAATGCAAAAAAATTAAATTTCTCTGCAACAAGCTGGAATTGTGTAATTCGCAGGCGTTCTGTAAAATCAAATCTGCAATAGCCAGGCTTTTTATCCACTTTGCTGCCAGTACAGAATCTACAGAGGTCAAGACGTAGACAAACTTCTAATACTTCTAAGCTCTATTTGATCCCTCCTCGGGCTTTCATACCACTGCTCATCTGGTCCTCGGATCCTCTACCTTCTAATCCTATATGACACCTACCTTAGCAGCCAATCTGCCCCTCTGCCCCTCTAGCAACCGGACTCGGACCTCTTTCTGGCTACCCTTTAAACAGCCCTCTGAATCGATGCAGCGCTCGTGAATAACCATTTATATTGAAAATTATAAAAAAAATTGAAACTGAGAAATTTCCATTGAGAAACCTGTTTGAAAAATACCCATGCATGTTCTTAATTTCCTGCTTTTTTCAACCTCTTGCTACAAAAATGTAACTGTGACCGTCGTGTTTTGCCCCTCCTGGAAATATTTATGCGGGCGACCATGATTATACTTATATATTTTATGTTATACTCTATAAGTTTATTAAATATATTAGGCTACGTATATTATTTTATATCCAGCATACTATAATTATTATATATTATACATGTGTTAGACCCAATGTTAGGGTGACCATACGTCCCTGTTTTACACACACCCACACATATCACATCAGTGGCACGCATACGGCTGAAATCGAGTTTGACATTTTGACAACTCAATAAACTTGTCAATAGTAATTATGCTGATAGGGTAAGAGTCATAATACAATTATAGACTTCTAGCTATACACTAAGGATCTAACCTACCTAGATGCTTGGGGATAGGACAACTGAGGATCGGGGAATAGAGCCGTATATTGGCTATTTTGTGGCTGGCTATTGAAACTTCTGTGATTTTGAACCTGGGTGCAATGCTTTATTTACATCTTGATTAATGGATCAGAGACTATATACACATTACAATGGCGAACTGCAGCGCGCAGGCAGAATCGTAGAACTTTGATCCCAGCTTGTACTGGGGTATTTTAAGGGTAGATGATTTTAACACAGTGGATAGACCAATCCCAAAATTTCAAGATTCATAACCAATGCCATTGACTTCGGACATTTGTTTTAAAAGTAGAGATATTGCTGATGGGTGGAAATTTTGGCCGCAAGTCTCAACATAGGAGATTTGACTTCACAAGTTACAAGTAGTGTTTAGCCGTCGAAGATTGTTTATCCAATCCACTGTCATTATTTTAGAACTCTTATTAGGTCCATAGAAATGAAATTATTTAAGAACTTGAATTAGAACTGAAATTATTTGAAGACTTGAATTAGAACTGAAATTATTTGAGAATTTGAATTAGAACTGAAACTATTTGAGAACTTGAATTAGAACTGAAATAGCAATTATTTTCAGAATAGGAATAGAATTAGAACTGAAATTAGAGTCTTATAATTGAATTAGAACTAAAATTGGGAATTATTTTTAGAACTGAAATATCACTGATTGAGTATAGGATCTCTATTCTAGTCTTGCGCCACATGCTAGGCCTTGCTCCTGCCTAGCTTTGTGAGCTCTGTAGTCCTACTCTTAGTGCTCGCCATTTCCGCTTCCTTCGTTCGACTGAATGAAGTCTGCTCTCAGTCCCTTTTGCTCGAGCTTCCACTATGCAGAACCGTGCTTTCTCGGTTAGGACCCTCAACCTGGAATACCATTCCAGGTTGAGGCTCCATTTATAAAAATCCTTCTCAGGCTTTCCGCTCTCACCGTAAGACAGTTTTATTTGACCACGCTGAGGTTGGGAGCGCCTCTGAGTAGCCCCATTAAGAGTCACTATATAAATGCATTTAATTAAATTAAATAGGAAAAAATTATAGTTTGTAACCCAAAGAAAATTTGCAGCGAAGTTGAAGTTGTTAAACCCAAAAAGCATTTGTAATTTCTTTAAAAACAGTTAAACTGTGTATGTGTAAAGCATCCTCGACGTAGCTTGCTACCAATGATGCTGCAGAAACTGTCGTACGACAGTTTCTGTAGCATCATCGGTAGCAAGCTACCTCGAGGATGCTTTACACATAGTCAGCATTCAACGTTAGAGTTCGACAGATATGCAGTTTAACTCTTTTTAAAGAAATTACAAATGCTCTTTGGGTAGCAATTAAAACAGTTTTCAAACTCAAACGCAGGGCCGGATTAACAAATGCGGGGGCCCTGTTCAGTAAAACTGTGGGGCCTCCAACCTTACAGAAGGAAGATAAAATGTCACACAAAACGTGTTGTAGATCTATTCAGCGAATCAACGTTCGTCTATTATTAATTCGTTAGCAACTTCTGGAGGGATCATAATTTATAGCTGGATGGATCATATCAGCAATGAGGAGGTATTGAGAAGAGTCGGAGAAAAGAGAGCGATGATACACACAATTAGAGAAAGACAAAGAAGATGGATCGGGCACACACTCAGAGGAGACTCGATGCTACGAACAGTCATAGAGGGGAAAATGGATGGAAAAAGAACGAGAGGCGGACCAAGACAAAGACTGTTAGACTGGATGATGAAAGATGGCTATCAGAAGCTGAAAATGAAAGCGCAGAACAGAGAAGAATGGAGACGTCAAACATTCGAACCTGCCTAAGGGCAGAGAACGGAAAAGAAGAAAAAAGAGGCAACTTCTATTTTTACAATAGGCTACAACACATCTTTTAGTATTCCAGTATAGGCCTAGTGTTAAAGTATAGGCCTACATCTTTTACAGCTTAAGAATAATTAATTATTAAAGTGATTCATGGTCAGACATTTTTCTAACCAGGGCATAACCAGTGCACTTGTACAAGCAAACAACGCAGAAGCGATTTTAATGCCCCAAATAAATTCTTCGCAGAGAAAATTTCTGGCGATCTTGCTGCAGGACAACGACCATGTCAGGGCAAAAGTTTATTTTACCAAAGCATTTAGGCTACCCTGGTGTAGCTCCGCCACTTATTGCAAAATAACATGTTCTTTTCGTTCTCTGCCCTTAGGCAGGTTCGAATGTTTGTTTAAGTTTAGATTGAAGGGTGAACATGTAATGTAGACCTAATGCAAATCACCGAGAATATCTTACACAAAAGCCATCTCAGGCAGACCAGCATTTCACCAGCGCTATATCAAATCAAGTCCGCACTCGCCAGAAGTGCCTTCTTCGTTCCGGTACTAGGTCAAAAACCGGGGAAGTCAAGCGGAGTAGAGAATTTATCTCACCACACAGAGTATTGGGGTGTGTTACTTACTTAGTTACTTAGTTCTTCCCGTACAGGTCTGCACATCGGGAAACGCATATCCTCCACTCATCACTGTCCATCGCCAGCTGCATTTTTTGCGTCGTTTCTGTTGCGCGTGTTTTTTTACCTTGTTGGGTTGCAAGCCCACCACGGAACCCTCCTCCTTTATCCTGGCTTTGGACAGCCTCAGGATATCCTAAGATACCCTGAGGCGGAGTGTGTGTAGGGTGTGTACCCGAACGTATAAAGGCTACAGAAATCAAATTTGAATGTTATGTAGGCTAAGACCGGTAGGAACTGTTTCTCGTAACGCTTAATTAACAACGACCGACGTTCACCATATACATGTAGAAGTAACTGGGAAATCAATGAACCACAACTCATCGTCGAAGTGTTAAGCAAGTTCAAGCAACATCTCAAATCAGGCTTCAGAAAAATTATAATAATTATTATCTGTTAGGCCTACGAAAATTGCTACACTCACTGACTGACTTAAAGGCAAAAGAGTCTAGACTTAATTAAAACGGCTTCAATATAGATTCTCGGAGTAGGCCTAATCATTATTATTATATTCATTTATTGTCAACAAAAACTGATAGACACACCGCTATTAGGTACAAAAAGCAAACGATCAAACGGAACATAGCCTGGGTCTACGCCTAAGGTTGTCTTTGTCCATATCTATCAACATATTAACATATAGGATGAATGTAGAAAATCACGTAAATTACATAATGAATGATATAGAACGGCCTATTTTGTATTTATAAACAAGAATAATTAGATTAGCCAATTTTTTATCAATGATGAGCATAGGGTGCTTTCTACACAAAATGCGTGAGATTTGGTGCGACTCATTTTTGGTTGGCAATACAAAGTTGCGAGGGCGAGGTCTGGTAAAAAAAAAACCGGTGGGAAAAGCGGACGGATAAAATGGAAGTCGTTTCTGGACACCGCAGTCAGGAGACGAGTAGCCTAATTGTATTGTATTGTAGGCTACTTGACCATTTATAACGTAGGCCCAATAGTTATTGTCTTCTGTCCGTCATCAATCAATCAATCAATCAAATCAAATAGAATTTATTGAGCGCAAATTCAGAATTCATAGGGCCAATTCAAAGAGCTCTCAACCAAGGCCAGTAGGTACATCGCTTGGCACCTCTTGAAATATGAAGGACGAGTAGATAGTTTTTTCATTAGCTCTTTTCTGTCAAAACGTTCGACAAGAGGTTCGAGCTTTGGATGTTCAAAAATCAGGTCAGTTTCAGACGATGCAATGCTATGATACAGGTGGTAAATTTCCTCACAATCTTCTATAGGATTACGCTGCCCCGGTTTCTCGTATAATTTCTCACGGAACAGTAGCTTAATATGATTCGATTTAAGATATTCTCCAATCGGCAAAATAAAAGATGGCATAAAGTAGCACGGACAAAAATCTTGAAGGTTAAAGTCAAGGTAACATTTGAGTAATTTTTCAACCCAGAAGTCGACCTCCTGAGACATGGCAGCACGTCCCTGAAAGCTAGTATCTGAGAGCAAACACTCGAGGTAGTCTTCCGCCATGCCTTTGTAGGGTGTTCGCGGAGTTCGTTTTCCATGTAGTGGATCCAGTGCTTCGCTGCAATGTAGGAAGCATGTCTTCAATATATAAGTATGTCTTCGGTTGTTTTTGATCAGCTCTTTCCCTATCATATAGGCTGCTTTTGCTACTGTAGAAGACTCTTTGAGTAGTCGACTTTCTGCCGGTGCGAACGAAATCCTGGCAGACGGGTGAGTGAACGGAGTCCAAGGATACTTGCGCTGGGGTTGATCAAATACCAAATTGCAGCCGTCCGCTTTTAGATCATCTCTTACATCCGGCAGTGCACCCTCTGGCCACCAATTATCAATGTGAATGCACGGAACAATGTCGATTGATATCTCTTTGAACAAGTAATGTCCGTCAAGTGGTCGATTCAGGGTCAGTCGTAGGTTTGTACAGAGGCCATTCGGATTCGGGCTAGGCCCATTTGACCAACGGTCACAACGGTCACTATCACATCGCCAGTCTAATTCGAAAATATTTTCGTTTTCTAGAAATCTCGGATCGTCAAGGACTTCGATAAGAACTGATTTGAACCGTGTATTGACTTTGTTCGTTAGGAGAATGCCTTCAGCGTTGAAGAATTCCTCAAATTTCGTATCATTTGCATTTTGATCCCTCGCCTGCTTTTTCTTAAGATGAACAAAACCGCATGGGAGTTCTGGCGACGGTAAAACTTCACATAATTCGCTGAATCTTGTCAGTACTAGATCGAAATCAAACTCATCTGGGAAATCGATTTTCGTTTCTTCGAAAGCACTTCCGACGAAGATCGGTCGACATTCGAATCGGGGATCAAGATTTTTAATTCCACCCACGATTCTGTTAACAAAGTTTTTAATTTCCACGTTAAGAAGATCTGAAATCGGATTCCACTCTGGGCAGCTTGCTTCATTCAATATCGTGCGAAGAATCTCTTTCGCGTAATCTGATTTTTCATCTGAAATGCGTGGAAAAGCTCCATATTGAAAATTCATCGACTCCAGCAAAGTTGAATCAATTTCCAACAGTTCAGTAATATCGGATATGCGAACAATTTTGTCTTTCACGTGTCGGTACTTATTGACTCCACGCTCGTCATAATATATGCGAGTCATGTGTACCTCTTTTTCTCTTATTTGCACCATTTCATCCGGAGTTTTTCCATCTATATCTCTGATTTCTTGATTTCCGCCTTTTGATATGAAAAGATGTTCATATTTACCTGCTGATGAATAATGAAGCGGCGTCCTTCCATAGTTATCGGTGGCGTTGACACTGCAGCCCATACTCAGTAGTAGAGTCGCAATTTCAATCAGCGGACCCGGGTCTTCTTCAGCTAACCAGTCACGCGAATAAGAGGGCATTATGGCCACATGCAATGCGGTTCTACCTTGGTTGTCCTTCATCTCGACCATTTCACGACATTTATCTTTTCGCAACTTGGAGAACCATCTAATGCCTTCAAGGACTGCGTACAACTCAGCGCGGTCTCTTCTTCTCGTTGTGTCGATGGGCCTGTATTTATAGGCGATGGCTAAACGATGGAAAGATGATCCTCCCCTTTTGTCCATCACACATTCCACCATTTTTAATTTGCCTTCTGAATGCATGTGTCGAAATGTTATACAACTAGCTCCGCGTTGTCTAAGTGCTTCCGTCGTGCAGGGTTTTGCTTTCACTCCTGACTTAAGGGCCAGATCAAGAGGGGTGTTGCCCCTTGAGTCAACAGCATTGACGTCAGCATCCATATTTTCAAGGAGGATACTAACAGTTCTGTGTTTATTCAATTCCTCTTCGGTTTCTCTAGAACATTCCTTAATATCTCCTAGAAAATCCCTGTCAATTAGTGCCTGCCTCTTAGCGTTTGCATCGTGAGGTTCATGAGTGAGTTTTTCATCGATAATTTCTTTCAACCGGTGAATCAAATGCTGAAAATCGTCCGAGATCATGTTTTCACCTGATACTGTGTTTAGCTTTTCATCATGTGTAGTTTCTGGAAGGTCAGATTTTACGCCTCCGCTACAGAGTTCTCGCAACACATATCGGAGATTGATGCAATCGTCTGGAGTAAGTAATTCGAATAGGGATTTATGTAGCGCCGTGTGTCCACGACAATCCGCAAAGTTAACAGAGGAGCCAGCATCCAGAAGTGCTTTGACTGTTTGTGGGTGTCGCGCCCTGGCTGCCTTCAATAATGCGGTCTCACCTTGAAAATCGCTGGCATTGAGATCGATGTCTAGGCCAGTTTCTTTCGCCCAATCAATGAGAAGTTGAACAATATGATAGCAGTCATATTCTGCTGCCCTCATTAGAGCAGTTTCCCCGTTACAGTTTCTCGAGTTGATGTCTACTCTGTGTTTCAGAAGCAGCAGCACTCTATTTTGATCCTCTTTTCTATATTCATTGGATGCATTCTGAGATTCACGGCTGATGGCAAAAAACAGGGGCGTTTCGGATTTAGGAGAGAGTGCATTCACATTATACTTCCCAGAGTTCAAGAGTATTTCGAGGACTTCGCCAGATACGCGCCCAACCTCCATCGCAACATGTAACGCTGTGCACCCATCTCTCGTCGTCTCATGTCCGTCTATGATATTGCTTTTTAATAACGTCTCTAGTATGCCTACGTCTGAGCGCCTACCCATATGTCTAGCTCCAAATGCGGATAGGAGAGCTTTGAAGCACTCATAGCGTAGCATATTCGATGGTTCACTTTTCTTGCGTACGGTTACTCTAACTGGCATAATTTCATTTTCATCTTCTGGAACTATATCATACTGCACATCTCCAGGTTTCGGCTGGTAACTCTGTGCTACTGACGTCGCTCCGAAGACTGCATGTGCTAACCGCATTGAAGATCGATGCATTGCTATGTCTCCCGACGTAAGTGTTTTCTCCGATACGATTACTGGGTTATTAGGTTTACAAACCCAATCAATATCGCTTCGTTTGAGAATGCGACGAGTCCGAGTTGTCTTGGAAGGCTGTGAAAACTGGAATCCGCCTTCGTCTCGCTCATTGTCCTTACCCTCACATCGTTCCGCACTTTCAGCAAAACGTATCATGATCTCAACAATATCTGCAAGTCCATTTTCTGCTGCCAACTGAAACGGCGTTCCATTAGCTTTGTCCTTGACATAAATGCTTGCACCGTGTTCCAGCAGTACCTCAACAACAAACAGATTTTGGGTTTCAACGGCCAGATGCAATGGAGTCCTACCTTCTGCGTTCGTGGCATTAACGTCTTCAGTGTTGCCCTGTAGGCCTACCAACGTCGTTACGTCTTCTAAACGACCATTTTGAGCCGCAACGTGTAGCCGAGTATTTAGAGCATCTGAATCCATCAGATGATCTGCAATGATCTTCAAAGTATCCGAGTAGATTCACGAATCTCTAACACTGGCGATTGTTTCTTCGCTGCAACTTAGAAACACAAGTATTAGACATGTTCAGCATTTTAAACAATAATAACATTAAAAAGAAAACTAGGTACTGCAGCGCCTCGCACGCAGTGTAGACTTGCTCTTAGGACGTTACATGCATGTATAGAGCCTTAAGGCATTGCCCAGTCTACTGGCAGAAGTTCTCTTTGCTCTATATTGTTCAAGGCTTACTGGCCTTTCCTGGGTGTTGCTTGTTGTCCATTGGAATCACGGTTTTAAACAGCTGCACGCATTATTGTGTTTAGAATATTTAAGACTAGAATTTCATAGTCTTACTAGGTTACTTGGTGCTCGATATAAATCGGCTACCTACCGTCGCCTGAGAAGATAATATTGGCTGTGTAACGTCGGAATTCTGATCTAAGCAGGTATAGGCCTAAGCATATTCATATCATCCCATTCTGACTGCGTATAGGCTTTTGCTTAACAAAGGTGTTTTCAATATCTGGTCCACGCGCCTACGACTCATAGCGTATGCCTATAGCTTCTGTTGCCCACATTCTGTTTTCCACAAAGGTTATTTTAACGCTGTTTCTTCAGGCTTAGAGACATTGACGCGACTACCTCGGAAATTTTATAAAGTTCCAACGGTTTCGAATCGGCGATGAATACATGACACAGCCATAACCGTGACATACTCTATTGTAGTGATCAAGAGCCTGTATAGTATAGGCTAGGCCTACAGCAACAAAAGTCTGAAGCATGACCTACTTTTATTGTAATAGCAGGGTACAGATCTGTTTGATCCAGTGTGTGCACAACAGGTTAGATGAATGTACTATAGGCCTATGTTTCAAGAAAAAATGGACGAACTTTCAAAATAAAATATTTTGCGCAATCCGCAGCACGTTTAGTCAAACTTCTTTCATTGTAATAAGCATTTGTGAAGGAAATAATTTATGAAAATAATATCATTGTCCGCGTCAAAACATTGTTGAGGAAAAAGAACAATGCTATCTTTCAATGTTCACTCATGGCCTGACGCGAACAGACCCTCGATGGGGAGAGTCATAGATTATAATCGTTGTTGTCAGTTTCTAACCAGTCATTATTTTGGCGACTCTAGGTACGAGTCAATGATTTTCATTGTTTTAGTTCGTTTTTTAAGTTCTTTGCTCTTGTCAGTGTTAGTCCAAGTGATGTATTTTTTTATTATCTGTTCAGTTTTATCTGTGTTTACCTTTGTTTCTCTCTTCTTCGCATCCTGCGTGTGGTGCACTGTGTGAAATTCGGTCGTCTGGTATTAGGGGCCGTCCATAAAGTACGTCACGCTATTTTTGACCCCCTCCCCCTGTCACAAACTGTCACAAATCTCGGACCCCCCCTAAAGTACGTCACACTTTCGAACAAATTTTTTTACTAAGAACAAAAAAATATAAAAGAATTTTAAAAATAAATGTGTGACGTCACACCTGGCCTGACCCCTCCCCTGTCACAAACTGTCACACTTTCCTACACCCTTCCCCCATGGAGCGTGACGTACTTTATGGACGGCCCCTTATCTTTAATTTTCAAAGCCATAGAGTCATAGAGCAGACTTGCGACTAGTTTGTACTAGTCACAAGTCTACCGTACGTCGTCATTCGTTCTTAAACTTGCTACGGCACTTGTATGCATGTCTTAAAAATTAATGTAATTATCTACTTCACAGATGACGAACAAACTACAGAACACAGCACTTGGTTATTATTTTCATCAGCAAATGTTCTTGCTGATGACATACTGAATTGTGCAGACATGAATAGAACAGAAGCTCGGCATAACACTGATGTTTGTGGAGAAATAGGAAACGCTGGCGATGTCGATGATGAACGAACCGCTGTTGGACTGCAACGTGAATCTGAATCAGAAAACGTTGAATCGGTTGACGAAGCAATGACTGTTCAATCAGATGGATTTGACACCAGCGAACATTTTCATCCTCCTGTAGTTGAAGAATTGAATCAAACCAATGACTACCACGAATGCCTTATTACCGAGGATGACTCTGATGCTGCTGCCGCTGCTGATGATGATGAAGATGACGACGACGACGATGATGATGATGATAATGATGATAACGTTAAAGACACAAGTACAGATTGTGAAGTTGAGGATGAGGAAGTTCATGGCGTCTCTGAGAAAGATGAAGTTCAAAGTCTTAGTCAGCTTCACCTTGCAGCTAAGAGTGGTGATATGAATGCAGTTAGACGCTTACTGAGGAGGTCAGCGAATGTCGATGTAGTGGACGCCGAGCTCAACACACCTCTACACACTGCGACTCTAAATGGTCATGTTAACGTTGTTAAGCTTCTACTTAGGAAGGGCGCAAATGTTAACTCCGGAAATGCTCATGGCAGGACTTCGCTTCAAATGGCGACTGCAAGCGGACACTTGAAAATTATGCAGATTTTGTTAGACAGTAAGGCTGATGTCAATGCAGTCTGCAGCAGACAAGAGACATCACTTCACATTGCAGCTGAACGAGGAGATGAGGCTAAAAACTTCGATCGTGACACTCCGCTCCATCTTGCTTCCCAAAATGGCCAATTCGAAGTCTCAGAGGTTTTGTTAAGAAACAACGCAAATGCCAATATTCATAATGCTTTTGGGAAGACTCCTCTTCATATCGCTGCTAAAATGGGATATGCAGAAATAGTGAAAGCATTGATAGATCAAGCAGGTGAGGTCAATGCGGTTGACAGAAATGGTGACACTGCTCTTCATCTTGCAGCAAGCAAAGGCCACAGCGCTGTTGTAGATGCCTTGCTTAATCAGACTGCGGAAATGGATGTGAAAAGTCGGTCGCAACTAGTGCAGAACCACGTTCCTGCAGTTGGGTTTGAATTCTCGCAATCCCCCATTATAGACAAAGTTCAGGTTGGTCGTATTTCAAGCCCAGCCGCAACAGAAGGTGGCAATGTTGAAATTGCAGATATTCAAATAAGTCATTCGTCTAACCTCTGCAGTGCTTCAGCGCTTGACGACATTCCAGCTGGACATTCTGAAAGTGAACAGAATTTGATGATAAACGGTGCAAATGTTAATGCGTGTAACAAAGAAAAGATGACTGCACTTCATTTAGCATGCCGAAATGGTCACACTTCCATAGTTAAGATTTTACTGAACAGCCATGCTACCGTCGATTTTGAAACACAATCTAAGGAAACACCACTTCACACTGCAGCTGAGAGTGGACATGCAAACATTGTTCAGAAGTTGATGATTAACGGTGCAAATGTTAATGCGTGTAATAACACTAAGATGACTGCACTTCATTTAGCCTGCCGAAATGGCCATACATCCGTAGTTGAGATTTTACTGGATAACCATGCTACCGTCGATTTCGAAACACAATCAAAGGAAACACTGCTTCACACTGCAGCTGAAGGTGGACATGCAAACATTGTTCAGAAGTTGATAAATAACGATGCAAATGTTAATGCGTGTAATAACACTAAGATGACTGCACTTCATTTAGCCTGCCGAAATGGCCATACATCCGTAGTTGAGATTTTACTGGATAACCAGGCCAGAGTCGACGTAGAGACACAATCGGTGAAAACGCCATTTTACCTTGCAGCTAAGAAGGGTCATGCAGAGATCTCGGATTTGCTACTGCGCCGCGGTGTTTCCGATTTTGTACAGATCGACTTTGCTGATACACCATTACACGTTGCCGTCAAGAAAGGTCACACGGACGTTGCTCAGGTCATAGTCAAACATAGCTGCGGGATTTCTGCCAAATTAACTAAAGAGGAGCAGAAATTTCAAGAGAACGCCAAGAGCTTGGTTGATGCGAGAGGCGTCATTTCGACTGAACTTTTGAAATGCGATGGTCGACGCGCTTCTGCTGAAATATTTTGGAGAGAAAAACCTCTTGAGATAAGGACAGACTTTGGCGGATACCATGCACTCACTCACGCAGCATTTAGGGTTGAACCGAAAATGGTTAGAGTCTTACTCTCTGGAGACCAATGCGTCTATTCAGATGCGCACCTTCGATGGGCCTTTGCGTCAATGATAAAAGCAACTAAACGCGAACATTTCTTTGTAGAGCCTCTAACAGATCTTAGGCAGTACAGGAAGAATTTCAGAGAAATTGCTCACGTTCTTATTAACTCGAGCAAATTCAATGTGAACCATCAGGACAGTCAATTGAATACCCTCTGTCACTACGTGATGCAGCACTGCGCATGTTCTTCTTATCGTTTTCCAAAATTGTCCAAATGTCGACGTACCCAAGTCATAAACGACTTGATACAATTGTTATTGGAGACAGGCGCAGATTTCAACCTGAAGAACTCTTATGGGGAGACGCCTTTAATAATTGCTTCTGAGAAAGGCTGTTTCGATGCCATTCAAATTCTGTTTGACTGGGAGCAAAAATCAGGAAAGAAACTCGACATTGACGCAAGAGACCGATATGGTGCAACTGCTTTGATAAAAGCAGTTGCAGGTAATCATGTCGCCGCAGTACAGCTGCTGCTGAGCCGTAGTGCTTCCGTTAATTTGCACGACTATAGTGGATTTACTTCCTTACACGCAGCTATCTACGAGCCATATTATAAGAACTGGCTTGATTTGCATTTCTTCTGCAAAGGTCTTCGCAAGCGACGATCTAACGGCGATGATTCTCTTGAGATTGGCAGCTATAATACAACTACATGGAGAGGAAAAATCGTGGATCCACGTACAGCTTTTGGCAGGCTACAGAAATTTGAAATGGAAACAGATCGAATTAGAGAGGAAGTGATCAAATTGTTGTTGGCTAGCGATGGAACAAATGTGAATGCCATTGACGTCAGAGGAAATACGCCACTCGATTTGGCAGTTAAGTTTTCGAAGCGAATTACTCCGGCGACTTTCGAAGCGCTTAAGGATCGCGGGGCCATTCGAACGTTGCAAGAACCAGAAGACAAAGCTCCAGTCGAAATGGCAAGAATTGACAACAGAGGTCGAAATCCACTTCATCGACTCATCATCTCCAGAATTACAGATTACACAATTGACGACAGGACGTTAGACGAAAGAACACAGGACCCTGACAGATTCGACCTAAAGGTTCATGGAATTCTTTTAAGACCGGAGAATTTCAGAGAATTGGCTGTTGCAACTGATGACAAAGGAAGAACTCCTCCTCACTACATTGGGATGCAGCGATGCTTTACCAGCGACAAATATCGCGATCTTGTGGCGTTGCTATTGAAATTAGGTTCCAGTCTAAACGCAGCTGACATGTACGGTAAAACCCCTTTACATTACGCAGAAGAGACTGGTCAGTATGATATTCTCGTCCAGTGCGGAGCTGATGAAAACTCAAAGGACAACTTTGGAAATACGCCTAGAGATTTGAAACAGCTACGAGACTCGGTGACTATCAACGAGAACAACGCAAGGAAAGTGTCAATAAGAAATAAGGCTCTTTGCACTTCCGGAGAGCTTGCACACGTTCTCGGTAATGTGACAGAATTATCGAAGCGAAAGTTGATTGAAACGATTCGAATTCATTCTCAATCATCTCGTCCTCAAGAATCATCAGAAGCAGCAATTTGGCGGATCTGGACTGAAAACGAACTAACTCGCTTAAATAGTCGTCTAAGTCAACTTAAACCATCAGTGAAACACTTTATTCAGCGTTTGGCGAATGGCATAAAGGAGAAGGACTGGCGATTTGAGTGTCAACCGATTTTAGTCGGCAGCGCCGAAGAAGAAACAAAAGTCATCATTTCAGCAGACTTTGACTTTAATTTCAAACTGAATAAATTCAGCCAAATCTGCGAACCGTTTCCACATCCACTGGGTCCGAAAGGATACTATGAAATGAAACGGAAGACAAATGAGGATTCAAGGATTCGAAGTGACGAGGAATTTGACATCTTCTTCAACCACGACAAGTGTTTGCTGACTAATGAAGTTAATTCAAGATTCCAGATTATTTTAGAGGAAGTCTTATTAGACCCTTCTTTCTGGCAAAACGAAATTCATTTCGAATGGAATTTAAACGATATAGACAATAGCAGATACAAAAATCCAGTTGGTCTTTGCAAGACTGTGCGACTAAGAATGATTCACCCTGTTGAGGATGGAGAGGGTGGCTTTCTTTTTGTCAAATTATCAATTGACATTGTTGCTTCCATTTACATGGAAGATCGGTGGCCAGAAGACCTACGGACAGTTGGTATAAGCACTGCTTTGAAATCAGACGGCTGCTCGATGGTTTTTGACCGGCTACGTCGTGATCACTCTCTCTTTTCCGAGACAGTTGCCAGAATTTCATTTGCGCTGGTGGAAAGTCGATTCATAAAAGAATGCCCACTGTTACTGAAGGAAGCGTATACAGTTTGCAAAATGATACTTCATAGGAAATCCAGAGCAACTTATCAATTGAAGACTTGCCTTCTCTTTTGTATGAAGGCTTTTAGTGTCATGACTGAAAGTGAAACAAGAAATGAAGACGAGATTACACCAAAGCAACTCGCCTTCTGGGTCGAGAGGATCATGTTTTGCTTCTTGGAATTCTCTCGACATGGCGTTTATCCCTGTTATTTCATGCCCGCATTCAGACTGCGAACAGTTAAATTGAATAGCTCATCCTCTGATACCATTATCAGTGATGGGTTTGATGAATTCCTGTATCCTGCGATTAGGAAACTCTTCTCGCACTCTAAAGTCTATGACATCTATCTTGACCTTTGTCCAGATGACACTGCAATCAATATATCTGCTGATGAACGCGATTGCGACACTGAGGGAAGTCTTAGTGCGAGTCATGACCCAAATTGGGAACAATTCGATAGGGAAGAATTCATTAGAAAGCTGTCTTCGCGTATTTGCAACGACTGAATAAAGATCTAATTCTTGTGTTATGTGATTGAGCGCATGCTACAAATTTGGATATGATCCGCATCTGGGACTATTTATAGTAGCCTAATCCAAACTACACGTAGGCCTAACCTGTTTATAACGACAATTATTCGTTGTGCTTGCCTATAATTATTGGTTTAAAGTTTCCGCGGATTATTAAAATGAGTTGGTCAATTTGTGACTGTATTTATTTACATTGTGAAACAGATTTGACACGGAGTCCAATCATCATTGGTCTCCTCAGTCCGGCCGCGCCGACGATGATCGAGGCGCCTTTAGGCCTGCACGACGTCTCCCCACTGCTCTATCCTTGATGATATCCATGGCATTCCTCATATCCAAGCACCTTTCCTTTAGGTTTTCTCTTCTGTTGTCCATCCAGGTTTTCCTCTGGCGCCCTCTGCTTTTTCCTCCCTCCACATTGCCGTCCTGGGCCGCAGCTGCCATGGTAGTCTTCTGTCGTCCATCCTTGATACAGTCCAAACCACGAGTCCAATAGAATCAATCAATATTGACTGAGTTTCGGGCTTTGGTGAAAGATTTGGTTTTGATAATGCGTAGGGCCTATGCAAAGCAGGGGCGGATCCAGGGGAGGGCCAATCCGGCCATGGTGGCCCCCATTTAGAAATTTATTTATTTTTGACCAGCTATTTTGCTCGGAAAGTAGACGTGCCCCCCCATGAGTAGTTCCGTAGGACTTTGACCCCCTTCGAAAATTTCTGTATCTGCATGCATGCCCTTGATGCAAAGCATGATCAGAAAATATCCTAGGCAGGGTGACTTCAAAATCGATCTTCGGTGTGCCTATTATTGTTTCTGAAACATGAATTATTTAAACGCAAATGTGTCCGTTCTAGCCAAGTAACTGTTGCCTTTCCATGTGAAATTTGAAGGCTATATGTTCATATAATTTTATTATGAATCATAGGTGTCAAAGAATAATAGACTGTTTTAATATTTGCATGGACGTAGGACTAGGTCTAGTTCTACTCCAAGGACTCTTTATGGGTCTACTCATGCATGCACGAGTGTATAATAAGCTTACTATATTGCCTATAGTTAGGCCTACTGAAGGCGTCATCCTTTTTATAACAACAGAAATAGTAGACCTAGTCATCTAGCAGTAACTGATGGCTATATAATAATATTATAGTAGCCTACCGGTACGTACCGTACGTATGTTATCAGAGTGCAGATCTCTGCCGGTAAGCATGGTAACTGTCTAAGTATAGGCTTAAGGATACGATTGATGTGGCGGGTTGTCTATAAGTAGGCTTAAGGATACGATTGATGTGGTGGATTTGGGGGACAATCGTAGATGGTATGCGCTTTGGAAGCCGGTTAAGAATTAAGGCGCAGCTGCATCGAACGTCACAGAGAAGATAGAAAGCGTGTAATTGAAGCTGGAATAAGCGTAAAGCTGCTACGAGCGTGACACGACTCTGCGGAACGGAGTTAGATCAGCACATTAGAGATTTCTAGCTGCAGGATATAGCCTATAGGCTAACAACATGGGCGCCCGCACATAGGGGCAAGAGGGGCACTTGCCCACCCTGGAAAATTGAACCCTATTTTTCTCACTACTACTTTGAGGTTTATAACAAACTAGCTGAATAACCCGGCGTTGCCCGGGAAATATAAGTTTTTGTCCCCAGCCACGCCTGACCCCGTTCCGACTTCACCATTCTGACCCCGCCTTCCATCGACCCCCGCGTTAAGGAGAAGTAACGAACCTCTCCGCTAGGTGTACAGGTCTGGTCGATAATCGAAGAGCAAAACCCGTTAAGTCCATTCGACACGTAACTGAGAAAAACGACTTTTTCTGAAAAGATACTACCATTCAGCGCAACGTGCTTTTTTCATAAATTGTTCTTTGCCACTTAGATAAAGGAAGTTTTTTAAATCTACGCTTTTTTATTCCGATTATTTGCAGTTATATTCGCATTATTTACGTCCACAACATTTTTGCTACGCGGTTTAGCGAGATGTGACGTTAAGATTTGAGCTCAAAATAATGACGTCATGAGTTTAGTGAACATAATTATGCCGTGTCTAATATATCGTTTTTATAACAGCGAAATTTAAAATATGGAAAGATTTTTGGATGGCGATCTTTATGATTTTCTCGTGTGGATCAGAAGAAAAAAGCCGAGAATAATCCTCGCAAATATTGTCGATAGAAGTAAATATCACGTGACCTCAAACCGTCATGCCATTGGCTGTAGTTCTCTGGTAGTCAATGGAGGCCTTGTGGAGGCGATCAACGTGAATGGATTTTGAATCGCTTATCGCGTGCAAGTTTAAATGTTGACATCTCGGGACTTATAAAGTGAATTGGCAGCCGAAAATAGTGGCGTTTAACTCCAAATGTGGGTAAGAATCGATTGCAAAATTTTTTTTTAAACGAATCGCTGTAATTTCCGAGTAGGCCTCCGGGCAAAATTGGTGCATCCCACACACAGAAGGACAAACTTTGAGTTTTATACTTAAAGATTTCTTCGCATTAGAAAATTAAAAAACCTACTTTTGACTAACACTTTTCGATTTTTTAAACAAATTTCTTTGTAAAAAGAAATAATTCATATTAGAAATTTTAAAAAGTGAAACTGAGAAATTTACATCAAGGAACCTCTATGAAAAATGCCCTTGCATGTTTTTAACTCCCTGCTTTGCATTTACCTCTTGCTACAATTTTTTTAAACATTGACCATCGTGTTTTGCCCCCTTCTGCAAACATTTCTGTGGGCTCCCATGGCTAACAATGAAAATTGACTACAAGGAGGGAGAGAGGGATGGAGGGAGGGAGGGAGGTGTTTTTTTAAGTTATGAAGTGCAAGAGAGCGACGTTCTGGATGATGTTCTCTGACGTGGATGTGATGATGATACATAAGAAAACACGACTTGAGGAAATTCGTCCGTTCGATTTGATGAAAAAACTTTGATAATGTTAATATGAAATTATTGGTATTTAAAATAGGAAATCCTGATTCCCGTTGTTGTCTTATTGGCCTAAAGAAAGAAAACAGATTATTTACAAGGATTTGCGGTTCAAGGTCCGGAATGGAACAACTACCGACATGTTTCGAACCACCTGATCATCTCTAAACTAATAAGTTACTAACTGAGTGTATAGTCCTGTCTCGGATTAATGACTATATACATGACCTCAAACTCACTATATCCTTAACTCACATAATGTCTGGTTTTACCAAGCGACGCTCAACTGAATACCCATACCGGTGCTTAGGCCTACGTACTTCCATGTACATTAAACTTTGTCTCTGCCATCTCGCACCAGCATTATTTAAGTCTCTTGTCTTGGTCTCCTTGATATTTATGCTGCTTTTGACACCGTTGATCACCAAATATCTCGGTTTTGTAGAGTTAATTTGATTTGAACTGAGTTCCATGCAATTTGCGGGGCCGAATCCCTGAATTTTTTTAAAACTAATTCTGTGTAGCCTAAGTCTGCGTATTTTGCGGTCATTTTCAGAGGAGGCTCTTCACATAATATTATGGAAACTCCTCGACTTGATTTCGGCTACGCCGCTGACCTCTTTGTTAACGATATACAATCTATTACAGGAGCCCTCCTGACTGCAACTACCTACAACTCGACCCTTACAATGCTCACAGCCCACTTATCTTCTCTCTCTTTCTCTTTCTCTCTCTCTCTCTCTCTCTCTCTCTCTCTCCTCTCTCTCTCTCTCAATGGATGTTTTCCAACCTCCTCTGCCTCAACCCCTCTAAAACAGAGCTCATTATTCTTCTAGGCCTTCCTGGTCAGACAATTAAGAAAATCCCCAACCCTTCAATGCACATAATATATCGACTAGGCCTAACTCTTCATCTCTTACCTTTACTTCTGATGTCCCTGTCCGCAATCTTGGTGTAATGCTTGATTTGCATATCTCTCCTTCTCTAACCAAATCTATAGCCTATCGCGCTCCTTCTTCATGCACATCCGGGACCTCCGCCGTATCCGACATATATAATTATATGCTTGGTTTCAAAACTACTTCCACCAATGCCACGTCAATAGTCCACTCAAAGCTTGATTATTGCAATTCCCTGTACTTAGACCTTGATTCCACACAACTTAAACGCCTCCAGCTGATACCAAATTCATTTGCTAGAGCCGTAACCAGAGCACCCAGACATCACCAGTTCACCACATCATGCACCCCATCCTCAAATCACTTCACTGGTTGAATATCCCAGAGCGAATCCACTTCAAAGTTCTCTCCTTAACCTACAACTCTTTACAATGCTCCCAGCCAATAGCCTATGTGACCCGCTGGGAGAAAAGGTACCATAAGGGGGGTTTGGACCTTTTACCATTTCTAAGTTCATATTTAAAAAACACATCAAATGGTGAAAGTTTCAAGCAGATATATTGAACCGTTCCAAAGATATTCAATTTTGAACACGATATGGAGAAAGAAGTCATTATCGCGAAAATCGACATTGAAAGTCTTGCATAATTAAAAGTGCTATGAATTAAAAACTGTTAAAGTGTTACAGTTGAAACTTTGCAGATCTGTTTAAATGAATTCTGAAATGTCATTATAACAGTTTTAGTCGTAACAATTATTGAGAACATAATATAAGTCATGTCAAGAAAAATGAGATGCACATGAAATTATAGTAGTGTTTTACTGCCTCAATTCAGTTTGCGAAGTAAGCAAAAAGTAAGAAACTTTTATAATTTTACAAACAGCAGTTTGCTTTCAGAGCATGATGGTTCTGTGGGTAGTCTTCTACAGTTTTCTCTTTAATTTTTCTGATTTATTACGTGTCGTTATGCAATTGACTTGCTGACATCTTCATCATCACTATTGCTGTCATTATTATCATCACTGTCACAGAAATAGTTCATTATCACATCTGTATAATCATTGTTTGTGTTCAATCCAACTGAATTCAATTTTTTGGCAATGTATTCAAGCCTTGAAGTCATTATTCACTGTAACATAAATAGCAACATGTCCACATCAGTCACACTTATTAGTAACAAACTCTTTAACACTGCACCGACACTTTATTAGTGAAATCTCCATAAAAAAGACTGAAGAGCATTATACGTGTCTTAATTAAAAAGATATTTGCGGGTAAAATGATTAACTTATAATTTTTTTAGAAGTTGGTAAGTGACACTATCTAGCACGAGCAAAATTGCAAAGTGCGCTGCATTTGCTAAAAAAGGTACCATATGTGGGGTAATTAAGCAGATCCACTTCAAAAGTAATAATTTTCATGATTATTCTTTGTCAACAGTTCATAACTTCAAAACAAACAATGGAATATGTAATTTAACAGCGACAGAGTGCAACAAAAGGCATAACCGACAAACCAAACATAAAAACAAACTTTGAAATTGTTGCGATATCCAACACGAAAGTACAAGGTAATTTTTGAAAATTAATAAAAAATTACGAAAAATTCTGTTGACACAGATTTGCCACTATTTTATGATCAGACCATACTGGTTCCCTTCTCCTACTGTTCACTATCCTTCAAGCTGCGTTAAATAAGTAAGGATGTGGCCTTTAGTGGCATACCCACTTATGGTACCTTTTATCTGACATTCAATAAAGTCATTATTTTGTAACAAAATAACACAATTATTAAAATTTAACACTACAATTTCGAAGTTTAATGTTAGTGCAGCCTAAATGGACAAAAAACATTTTTTTCATAAAAATTCATTATCGACGTATAAATGGATTTATCTCGGTAATTAGCAATCCCACTTACGGTACCTTTTCTCCCAGCGGGTCACCTATTATTATCTTCGTGAACTGTTCACCATGCATCCAGCCAACCCGTTCTACCCGATCATCCATGCACCTGTCTTTCTCTCACCCGCCGATCACGAGTCGTCTCACGTTCTACAACCGAGCAATATCCAACACAGCACCACACCTTTGGAATGATCTGCCTGATGAATTCCGATCTTTTCAGTTCCTCCACCAGACCACCATCATTATACTAATCACACACTCCGTCACCTGCCTCAGGCTCCTCTATCCATCACACCTCGGGCTTTTCACAACTCTCACGTACCCTGTCTCATCTGATCTTCCACCCTCCAATTCCCGGCAAAGACGACACCCGCCTCGCGCCTTGATCAGTATCTGTTCCGCCTCTGACTTATGGTAACTCGACCCGGACCATGGACTACTCTTACAGACAGCCCTTTTGACTCGACACAGCGTGAATAGGCTAGGCTATAGTGCCCGATCTTGGCTTTCGAGTGGCGCTTTAGAAATTTGGAGATTACGATTACGACCCTATATATAGCCTAGGCCTACTTCGGAACGGATCGCCCTTGTTGGTTCGATTAACCCACTGTCACGTACAGGCTCCACTCATGGTGGCCGGTCAACCGGTTTGGCCTAAACTCCTCTAAAGATCAACTGGTCTTTATTGGAACTACACGGCAGATCCTCTTCAGCTTCACCTCCGACTTCAGACACTGTTCCCTGACATATAATTAGGCTACGTTCTCAGCCAGTGCAATCGACCTGCGGAACACGCACAATAGGCCTAGCATTCTCAGCTGTCGTTTTCTGGTCACATAATTTTATTTCATCTGACTCTGACGCGTATACGACCTATGAGAGCCACCTTAATTGATATCTTTTCCTCGTCTGACGACGTTTAGACCTAAATTTTAGTCATCAAAATTTCTGACGATCTTTCTTTGTCGCCCGAAAAACAAAAGTCACGGCGTGCAACGCTCTAATTTCATGGTTTTCTTCTTCATAAACCGTGATTTTTTTCCTTGCGCATGCTCACTTGCTCTTTGTGAGGTGAGTAGGCCTATATAGGCCTATACGCTGTATACCCGCGTGTAGGTCTACCCTCGTTTTCAGAGTGAGTAGGCACTAGGCCTACACGCTGTCATTATTTCCCTTGCTTGTTACATGTCTAACGACAATGCCATATCAGAGATGATTAGTGTCGCCCTACTCTCTTATCCAGGCTTGGGACTGCATGGCACTGGCAGATGGTAAGATGTAGTAGATGAAGCTTTGACGGAAGTTCATCCAGATTGACGATCGACCTTACCATTGACGTATATTGAGAAAGCTGAGAATGCTAGGCCTATAATTGTGCCTCGCAAGCCGTTGGAGCTATGGTCTCTTCATAGCAGAACTTATGACTTGTCACTTTTTCGCTCTCAAGAATAGATGTCGCGCCCACTTAAAATTCCATTTTTAATGCTAAAGCTTATGCTCTGACTCTCCAAAAGCTTTTTTTATTTTGCAAGCATTATTATTCGTCAATTTACCTTCATATAATTATTATGTAATTAATTGAATACTTTTCTTTTGTAAACAAGATGTGAAATTTCCGAAACTTTGATTATCGCCCAAGAACATGTACAAGGCGGTTAAAGAAGATTCCGATCCTGTGCTGCAATGGTCCTTGATGGGTCAGGTTAAAGGTGACATGAACTAGCGCTCCCATCTGACCTGATTATTGTAAGTTGTCACTCACATTTGTTTTTCTTTCCAATTTGCGCTTTAAATTGTTTCCAAAAATTTACTTGAAGAGGTTGAACAGATTCGTGAAAAGTCCAAGAACATTGTAATAATATTGTACCGAAACACGGTACTTCTGTTGGTAATGGTTTGCGTTTAAATATTGCTGGTAATCGTAATCGTAATCGTAAACTCGAAATTTCTAAAGCGCCACTCGAAAGCCAAGCGCGGGGCACCAGCTTATTCACGAGCGCTGCGTTGAGTTAGAAGGGTTGTCCGTGAGAGTAGTCCGTGGTGGTCCGGGTCGAGTTACCATAAGATCAGGATCAAATGCGTTGAGTTAGAAGGGTTGTCCGTGAGAGTAGTCCGTGGTGGTCAGGGTCGAAATTCCATAGGATCAGAGGGGCGGAACAGCTATTAAGGCTGGTGTATAATTGGTGGCCAATGGTGGGTGAAATCGTATGCGTAACTCCAAATTTCTATAGCGCTACTTTTATGCTAAACGCATGACACTAGCTTGTTCAAAGGCGCAGTCCAGAGATATCAGAAGGAGATCCCATGTCCAGTTGCCAGAAAGAAGAGAGACTTTCAGTATGTCGCAGACTCGCAGACATAATTTTAGCAGTCATTCCACATGCTGAACGTGGCACGTTAGTGTATGTCAGTGGCTGCTGAAATTTCAATGATGACCGTTGATTTTGTCGCCATCCATGACTTTTCAATACATGCAATCATGCATACATAGTTACATACATAAATACCATGCTATTATTAGAATCATTATGACCAACACATTTGGGATATATAAATGCAAAATAATTGCGTATTTCCACTCAAAGGTTTCACACTACCATTATTTTCCATATAGCTTGCTCCGGAAATGTGTTCCTTGGCATCATGAATATAATCCAACCAATTAGAATTTGTAACGATTAATCAACAAATTAATCATTAATATCTGCATAGCTTTAAAAGGTAGAATTGATTGGTGAGAAATTAAAACCAAACCGTATCCTCGATTTTGGTTTCATTTCATCAATGGTTCTTCGGTCTCAACTCTTCCATAACTTCATTTCATGTATTCTTTATAAACACATCTTTTGACATGTTTTATCTTTATCATATTTTATCTTTGTCTCCATTATGCTCTGAAAATATTGTCTGTTTTAGTAGCGTCTGTTCATTCATTGATCTATTCTTTGGTTGATTAAGGTTGTAATACCTTGGTTATTGTAAATGTTTATTTCCGAAGATGGCGAATAAACCTTCCTGCTCAAGAGGTAGCACCGTTATTAAGAAAGAGGAGCCAATTGAGAGGAAGCCAGTTCTGTCGAGCGATGACCTGCAATGCACCTGGGATCTGACGAGTGAGTTGAGCGAGCAAGTGAAGTGCGAGAGAGCAGTCATAGCTAACGTCATTCGATTGTTTGATGAGGACAACACGATT
The DNA here is from genome assembly GCA_949752735.1 of Lumbricus terrestris. Classification (NCBI taxonomy): domain Eukaryota; kingdom Metazoa; phylum Annelida; class Clitellata; order Crassiclitellata; family Lumbricidae; genus Lumbricus; species Lumbricus terrestris. The sequence continues at coordinate 22,834,220 of OX457048.1, forward strand.
CCATTCATCGCTCGCTATCGTCAGGATCAGACGAAATGCATGGAACCGGAGAAACTGAGGGAAGTGAAGGAGAAGCTGGAAGAACTCAGGTCTGTCAGGGATTCTCTTGCTCAGTCGTTCATTCAGTTGGCCGATCAGTTTATCAATAAATGGTCAATCAGTTGGTCAGTCAGTTGGTCACTCAATGGTCAGTCAGTTGGTTGGTCAGTTGGTCACTCAATGGTCAGTCAGTTGGTTGGTTGGTCAGTTGGTCAGTTGGTCACTCAATGGTCAGTCAGTTGGTTGGTCAGTTGGTCACTCAATGGTCAGTCAGTTGGTTGGTCAGTTGGTCACTCAATAGTCAGTCAGTTGGTTGGTCAGTTGGTCAGTTGGTCACTCAATGGTCAGTCAGTTGGTCAGTTGGTCAGTTGGTCACTCAATGGTCAGTCAGTTGGTCAGTTAATCACTCAATGGTCAGTCAGTTGGTTGGTCAGTTGGTCACTCAATGGTCAGTCAGTTGGTCACTCAATGGTCAGTCAGTTGGTTGGTCAGTTGGTCAGTCAGTTGGTCACTCTATGGTCAGTTAGTTGTCTATCAGTTGGTCAATCAGTTATTTAATCAGTTGGTCACTGAGTTGGTCAATCATCAATTGGTCAACCAGTTGATCGATCATTGGTTGGTCAATCAGTCAGTCACTCATTCATTCAATCAATAAATTGTTCTTGCTTAAAATTTAGTCCGTTGATCGTTTTTTTGGGTCACTCAGTCTTTCGTTTATGATCATTTGACGACACGTTGGTCTAGCATCTGTTACGGTGCTTAGGTGTGTACAAGAGATGGAGTGGTTTGAGTAGTGTCCTAATTATAAAGGGAAAGAGGAAATATTCTGTGTCACTATTACCATCCCGATTGAAAATTAATTTTCACACTTTTTCTTGTATTTCTTTTCGTACTGAAGACCCGAGATTGATTCATGTTGAAAGATGTATCAAATGATTAATTATTTGAATGTGCATCTACCATGCTTTAACCGGACCTTTTTGATGTGACCTACTCTTCCTCATTATTTGTAGAGAGGTGGAGTCAAAAGTCGTTTCCGTCGTCCGGAAAGTCGAGAAGCTGGGACAACTGAACGCAAGTCTGAGGTCTTCTCTGCTGAGCTCACGAACGTTGGAGGAAGTCGAACACCTGGTTAAAATCATTTTCTAATGATTGATTTCTTTATATATCAGTTCACAAATTTTACTTTAATAAGTTTTCTGCTGTTTCCATCAAATCACCATCTTCATCATCAGCTTTCTATGATTCCATTCTCAATAAGTCCTCGTGTAACCCGTAGAACTAATCCCTTTCTTGTTGACTGAGTTGAGGTTTTGTCAACGTTTTCTCTCATTAAACGAATATGTATATTAAATTCCTCGAATTATCTTTTCTTACTACCTCCTGTGCATAAAGTTCTTTTGAAGTTTAATCTATTTGAACTACTTGCGCTATATAAATGGTTGCTTTGCTACTGTTGTTAGTGGTAAGTTGGTATATTATTATACGACATGGTTAGAGTGGTCAGCCTGTAACATGGAGAGTACAAGTTCGATCCCCGTCCTAGGCAGTTACTGTGTAGGAACCTTGAGCAAGAAGTCCTTCACTCATAATTGCTCTGCAATATAATTGCAGTTGCGCCATCGAGGCTTGGGCACTTCAGAGCTTTCAGTTGTATTGCGTTGCATTGTTTTGTATTTATTGAATTGTTATTGTTACAGTATGCTCCGTTCAAGCCAACGACTAAAAAAGCACTTGCTGACCGAGCGCGCGAGTTAGGATTGGAGTCGTACGCTCAGCAGCTACTCACCTTAGCTTGTCCAGTCAACCTTCACAAGGCAGTTGATCGAGGGAAAGAAGGTTGGAGTGCTTCAATCCACTCTTATAGATTTTAATCATCAATCTTATTATAATGATAACTAAAACATGGTAGAAAATACTGTCAAACTGATAAAAATCCATTTTACAACTCATCAATTAAATTGACTAAGTTGGATCAATTTATTGTTATTGCTATTAGGGTAGTTGCTCGGTAAAGGGTAGTGATTATAATGATGATAGTAATGATGATGATGACAATGGTGATAATAATGATGATAATGCTAATAAAAAGCTATGATAATACATAATAATTATAGTAAAAATAATGATAATAAAGATAGTGGTAATAGTTTCATGATGATGATAATAATAGTAGTAGTGGTACTATGATAATGATAATCATAGAAGTTATACTGGTGATAATGACGATAATAATAATTGTAATGTTAAAAATAATGATAAATAAGAAAATGATGATAATAATGGGGACAGTAGATGATAGTTCTACTACCGTTGGTGTCTAGAGTGCTCATTATGCTAATAGTAGTGATGGTGATGATGTGTTGATGTGTTTTCAAAGGTTTGTCATCTTTGAAAGACGTGGAATCTGGCGTGCAGCACATCATAGCGGATGTGATCGCTAAAGATCATCGGACGATGGATCTGATTCGTCAGCTGTAAGGATAGATCTTCTCTTCAATCCCATGTCTTGCTTCTGCTCGCACGAGTAAACTGGTGCCAAGTGCTTAGCCATACAGTCCTGTCCTCTCCTCTGATGATCCTCAATTCGAGGGTTGGCCACGTCATGCACAATTTTTCTCCATCGTCTGTCCTCGACCCTCTTTTTCAGTTCTGCTGTTGAGAGTTGGTATGTTCGTTGCCCTGCAGCCGGAGGGTTGCAGGTTTTAATTTACCTCAATCCGCTGCATTGGGACCTTGGGCAAGTCCGTCACATGCAATTGCTAAGTGCTTCTGCGTGAAAATTACCATTCAGTGTCTGTGCCGTAGTTGGGAGCTCTTCTGAGTAGAATCTTGAAGGGGTGTTATTGCAAGTGCACTTGCACACACACACATCCGCAAACACTGTTGTTATCTGTCCATACACATCCACAACACAAAATGGCGGACAGGAAGGAGACAAAATGGAATGCTTGATGATGTGGCACATCTTACCCTGTAATATTTCATGCTATACTCTTGATTCCTGCTCTTTCCGCTGCATCAATGTCACTGGGCAGCTCAACGCACAAAGCTCCGTCTAGTAATATATATATATATAAAGGTCATTGGGTGCATCAGTGCTGTGATTATTCATTATTGAACTCGTGGGCGGAGTTTATCAGGGGTTAGCGGAAGCTAAGCCCACCAGGAAGACCCAGAGTCTTTTTTTACCATGTAAATGGTATCTTTTCTCGGACTTAACCCCACCACCAAGAAGGCGCAGTCTCAGAAATTTGTTCGGAAAATGGTTCTTTTCAGGAACGCGAAACTTAGGAATGACTTAAAAAAAAGGTCATAAACTTTTTTGGCCGGGGAAAATAGTATTTATCGCCGAGATTTCAGACCGCTCGTCAACAAATTTAGCCCCTCCAAGAACATAAACCAAACTCCGCCCATGATTGCACTTACTTACTTAGAGGTTGATGTGTTTTTGCAGCTGCAGAAACAGTCGAGTTCTGCTGTCCTCATCGAAATGCAAAACGCGTGCGAAGGAGAAGAGTGCTGCAAAGGGTAAGACCAAGACTGCGGCGAATGCAAAGAAGGATTCGGATGCGGAAAAATACGAGCTGTATTATGCGTTTTCAGGCGACGTCAAACGCATACAACCCCACCAGGTTCATCACTTTACGCACGTCGCATAGTATCTATTGTAGTGTAATCTAGGATTTATGTGGCTCTATGTTTTAAAGCACTGGTTCCCAGCCTGTGACGTGTGGGCCAAAGTGGTCTAAAAAATGGCCCTCATCTCTCAAAGAATTAACAAGAATATATGAAAAATTGACATTTAATTATTTGGACAGGATGGAATACAATTTTTCTATTACAGCTTATATTATTTTGTCGTCTATAAATAACATGAAACATTCTATTTTGATTCAATTATGACAATTTTATATGCTTCTAGTTAATTAAATTTTAGCCTTGTGGCCTCCTAATGTCCTTTAACTAAGAAAAAGTGTCCCTCGTGTCCTCCAACTAAGAAAAAGTGGCCCTAAAGTAAAAAAGTTGGGAACCTCTGTTTTAAAGTACACTCGAGTGAGTGTTGCTAAATCACTAAGACTGACAGAAGGCAATTGTAACAGAATGAGAGGCTATCCAGGCCAGGGTGTCTCAATGCTATCATGTGGGAAGAATGTGTCTTCTGGGGAATCTTGTGAGCTACTATTTTGACCACTCCTTGTTCCTATGTTTTCACTATCTTCCCCTTCATCTCGTCTCCTCACACTGCCTCTCCTTCTCCCAAGACTCGCAGCATGGAATGAACTTCCTCTGACTATGCACCATATTCCTATCGCCGCTTGCTCTCAGTTCCATATGCTGCTTAGGATTCCATTTTGACGCTTGGCCTAGGCTGGGAGTGCTTGAAGGGGGGTTATTTAAATTGTGAGTTACTCTGTTCTCACATCACTGTCATGTGTTGCCTGGATTAATGGTCCTTGGCTGTTTCTTTTGATGAGTGCATTTACGCACGTCTCTAGGCACAGGAAATTTTCTGCTTTTAGCATACGTTTCGTTGGCTGTACCTTATAGAGTTAGTGACGCTTTAGAACTTATTAGATTGACCCCGGATTTGTATTTTCAATTAGGGGATTTTCTTTTCGTTGAAGGTTCTAGCAATTAACCGAGGAGAAAATCGCAAGGTTCTGACGGTGAAGGTTGAGATTCCCGACAACGTGAGACAGAACTTTCTTAATCATTGCAAGGCGACGTTTGTTCCGAGAGGATCGACTTCCGATCAGTATAAGCTGATCATGTGCAGCGCGGAAGACGCCTACAAGCGATTGATCGAGCCACTCATGATCCGATCAACCAGGTTAGAATTTTGCATCACTTTTGATCTAGTATTGAGTGATTTTGTCTACTGTTGATCTGATATTGTGATCAACAGTGGCTGATTGGTTGAAGCTGAGAGTGAAGCTCTGTAACTTTTTGTCTGGTAAAAGGTGTCATTGTTATTGTATTTAAGCTACATCATCATCAGTTGCATATATAGAACTTCGCCAGGTTTCACAGTAATGTGTAAACAGTTTTATTGTCTTATTGCACAATAGTTTTAATACAGAATTTTTTGTCGATCATCCATTGTTATCGATTGTTCGTTGTCATCGGTCATTCATTGTCATCGATCATGAATTGTCATCGATCGTCCATTGTCATTTGCCCATTGTTGTCGATCATCAATTGTCATCGATCGTCCATTGTCATTTGCCCATTGTTGATCATCCATTGTCATAAATCGTCCATTGTCATTTGCCCATTGTCGTCGATCATCCATTGTCATCACTCGTCCAGTCCACTTTCATTTCTTTGCATCTGATGAACGAAACTCTCTTCAGACGAGACTTGAATCGAACGGCCGAGAAGGCGTCCATATCCGTCTTTGCGGCCAATCTCAAGCGACTCCTCCTCTCGCCTCCGGTTCGAGGTCGATCCGTCCTTGGTGTCGATCCCGGATTCTCTCACGGATGCAAGTTTGCGCTCGTCTCCTCTGTCGGTGAGTAACTCATGTGTAACGTAACTGAAATTACATGAGTAAGTGAAATTTACTTATTTATGTAGCTCTAACTCATGTTACTCACTTACCAAAGTGCAATTACCAATAAGTAAATAAAGAATGTGCTAAGTATTTTCTTTATTAAATTGTTCCTTATTTACCTATTGGTAATCGCACTTTGGTGTACTGATGGGCTCATGTGCATTCCATTCTCCTGCTCATAGGTAATGGAATCGCCTTCCACTCTCTCTCTCTCTACGTTACCCAGATTCTCTTCCTTCTTTCAAACAGCGGCCATAAACTCACTATTTCTCTTTGGCTTTCAAGCGGATTGGTATCTAACTTCGTCTTCTGGCGGCTTGCTAACTGTGCCTCTGATTCAGATTTCGGTGTGACCCTGCATGCATTACGAATTTATTTAATTATAGTAAAACTGACATATAATAGACACTTTTAAAGGCATGCGGCAATAAATGTTTTTGCTCATCAGGCTGTCGATTGGGGGGGGAATTATGCGTTCATTGGGATGGGGGAGTTTCAGGTGGGTTTGATTAGGGGATAGTAGTTGGTGCAGGGTGAAGTCTGACAGGTCTGCCCCAAGGAGTACGGTTTTGGTGCTACATCGTATAACTGTTCAAATGTTGGGAGTGTTTATAGCATACTGTTGCTGCATGTATTTGCCTTATCTATACTGCTTTATGCTGCAGATGGGGAAGAATGCCAATGATGATTTGATTTGTGGCTGAAGGAATTGATTTGATTTGTTTAATTTTTTAAAGGAAAAATTGAGTCGACTGGTGTTGCATATCTACATGGTCGACGAGATGGAATCAATCTACAGACCGAATCGGAGAAGATTTCAAATGCGCTGAAGACTTTCAGGTGGTTGTCTTTTAGACATAGCAGATGGTTGGTTTTAAGACGTACATGTGGTTGGTGTAAGGCTGTATACAGGAGGTTGGTTTTATGCATTACAGGTGTATGTCTTTAAGATGTGCAGGCAGTTGACTTTGATATATACAATAATGTGGTTCATTGACCTTTGAGGAAGACATCTTGAGATGGTCTTAAGATCAAGACATCTTGAGATGGTCTTAAGATCAAGACATCTTGAGATGGTCTTAAGATCAAAACATCTTGAGATGGTCTTAAAATCAAGACATCTTGAGATGGTTTTAGGATCAAACTTCTTGAGGTGGTCTTAAGATCAAGACATCTTGAGATGGTCTTAAGATCAAGACATCTTGAGATGGTCTTGAGATCAAGACATCTTGAGTTGGTCTTAAGATCAAGACATCTTGAGATGGTCTTAAGATCAAGACATCTTGAGATGTTCTTAAGATTAAGACATATTGAGTATCATGTACAGTCTGATTATAGAAGTTTCTGTTCAAGTAAAGAGGACTCTGATTGACTTTAGGTGTGAGACGGTTGCCATCGGCAACGGTGTCGGCTGTCGGGAAACGGAGAAGTTCTTCTCAGATGCCATCCAACGTCGAACATTCCATCCACTCCGAGTTGTCTTCAGGTTCTCTTTCCATCCGATCTTAATTGGCCATAATTATAGAACATAATTAGTCTTTGGTTTGATTATAAATTAAGAACCGTGTTCAAGGAATTACATTGAAATTGGCAGAACCACAACTGGAAAATGAATGCAGAATATCTTTCCAGATGTTGGTTAGATCTTGATCTATTCATAGTTTATTTGCCTATTTGTGATTGCGTCTATTTATATCCGGTAGTTGGATCTAGTTATGGTTTGTTCTGTTTATGATTTGGTATTTTTATGTATGGTGTGGCCTGTTTCTAGTCTGGTTAACCCGTACCCGCCGGAATTGTTTTGATACCTATCCTGTTAATGGGGTCACGGGTGACCCGGTCCGGCGGGAAAGAGTTAATATGTGATTTGACCTATTTATTGTTGAGTCTTTCTGATATATTTATAGTTTGATTTTTTATGATTTGGTCTATTTATAGCCGGGTTTATTCTTGTCTGGTCTATTTACAACTGAATTTGTTTGTGTGATGTTATGTTCTAGCATCGTGAGTGAGGCTGGTGCATCAGTGTACAGTGCTTCACAAGAGGCAAACAAGGAACTCTCTCAGCTTGATGTCAGCTTACGTGGTGCAGGTCAGTGAAACTCTTCGTATATGCTTGCATTCCGTACATACATTGCCTATCTTAAATTTGTTGTTTATATCTAGTGCTGTTTAAATTCCAGTGTTATAAAATGGACGTTGGTCCTGTTGCATCTGATTTACTCTGCCATCCATTTGCTTTTGTGGGGTGCGGTGGTGCAGTGGGTATGTTCGTCGCCTTGCAGCCGAAGGGTTGTATCCACCTCAAGTCGCTGCACAGGGACCTTTGGAAAGTCCTTCACTCGCAATTGCTCAGTGCTTCAGCGTGAAACTCCGATGCAGTGTCAGCGCTGTAGTCAAGAATGCCTCTGAGTAGTGAGCTTGAAGGGGTGCTATATAACAAGTGCACGTACAAACAAACAAGTTTGAGCTCTGCTAAACTGCTGCATATAGTGATTATATCTGTGTAAAGCCATCAATGAACACAATGTACAATGTGCAATAGATGCATACAATGTACACTATGTCCATTGATGGAACCTCACAAAGCCCGGCTCTGCAGTGACTAGAAAATATTCCTCAAGTAAGCCTGAAGTGGAGAATACAGTATGCGAGCCTGGTGTTGGAAAGGACCTCTGAGGAATGTATGCTTTCCATTGTTGAGGATCATATTCCTCTAGCTAACTCGGCTACGAATGAGTACAGTGTTGATGGGAAGACGAGATGGCAAGGGACAGGACTAGCCACCTAAGAAAAATGAAGTTGGTAGCATTTCATACCCATGACTGCCTCACAGGCTAGTGTATGTGACTGCTTTTCTTATTTATTTATTTTATTTATATATAAATGAATGAACGAATCTTATTTTATGCATGCATAAAACTCCGCCTCCCCCAGGGTTCCGTCCTGGGGCCTCTTCTTTACCTCCTCTTCACGGCCGACATAGAGGCTCTACTTGCCTCTTGTTCCCTTAAGAGTCACTCTTACGCTGATGACGTGCAGTCCTACGCTCATTGTTCAGCTTCCCAAGCTGCCTCTGCTGTCCGTATTATGTCACATGCCACTGACTGCCTTACTGCCTGGATGTCGTCCAATCGACTCCGTTTAAACCCTTCAAAAACTCAATATATCTGGCTTGGAACTCGTCAACAGCTGGCTAAACTAGATCTAGGGTCTCTAGCCTCTGAATTCCCCACCTTTGTCTTTTCCACCTCTGTGCGCAATCTGGGTATTATCCTGGACCAGGAGCTGTCCTTTGTTGATCATCTTAAGGCCTTGACTCGTTCTTGCTACTACCATTTGCGTCAGTTGCGAGTCGTGTCTCGCTCTCTGTCTTTCTCTTCCGCTTCCACCTTGGTTCATGCCTTTATTGCTAATCGATTGGACTACTGCTCTTCTCTCTACTTTGGTCTTCCTCAGGTTCGTCTGCATTGTTTGGAGGGGGTCCTGCGGGCAGCTGCTCGCCTGGTGGGTTGTGTCCCTAAGTTTGGCCACATCTCTGATTACATTCGTGATGTCTTACATTGGCTTCCAGTTCAGTCACGCATCCACTTCAGGGTTGCTTCTTTTGCTTGGCGCTGTGTCTTGGGCACAGCACCACCTTATCTCTGTGAGTTATTCACTTTGACCTCTACTACTGTAGGTCGCCGATCTCTGCGCTCGGCCACTAGAGGTGACTTTATGGTTCCTTACGCCCGCACTGCCACTAGGCAGAGCAGGGCATTCTCGGTCATTGGCCCTTCCGTTTGGAATGACCTTCCCTCTAACCTGCGTTCCCACCCTCGGAACACGTTGGGCTCATTCTATGGATTGCTTAAGACTTTTCTTTTTGACCGGGCTTGGGTCGGGAGCGCCTCTGAGTAGAGTCCTTGAAGGGGCGCTATATAAATTGCATAGATAGATAGATAGATAGATGATCAGTGAATTTGAGGTAACAAGCAAAAAACTTGCATGAACAGCTTCTTCAGGGACTCTCCTCTTCTGGCTCAGAGTCGAAATCATCGAATTACTGACCATGCGTGCTGCTGTGTATCCCAGGGCCCTAAATCCTGGGGAAGGAAAGGGTCGGAATTATCTTCCACAAGTTTTTAAGCTTGAGTAGGGAACGTGAAGGGATTCTCTCCCCACTAGCGGAAGTGTAAAATATTGTTTTGCTCAATGCATTAATTAAATAATAATGAGTTCTAGACAATGCTAGTGCATGAGCTTCTTAAGGGAAGTATAAACACTTTGAAAGGGCAGCTTTTCATCCCCATGCGTCGAGACAGATTTGTGGCCCTGTTACAGATGTCCTATGAATTCTGATTGATTGATGTTGATTGAAAGTTGCTGTTATGAGTGTCATTGTCTGTTTCAGTGTCGATAGCTCGGCGTCTCCAGGATCCACTGGCGGAACTCGTCAAGATCGATCCAAAGAGCATCGGAGTTGGAATGTATCAGGTGAGAGCATATAGAAAACTCTCTGGCATAGCTTTGCCACTGTCCAAAACTCAAGGTGGTCCTAGTCCAAAGCCTGGATGAATGAGGAGGGTGACACTAGACATGAGTCATCTTTTACACCTACTTGGATGTGCATGCTACTATTGCTACCATTGCTACGGTAACCTTTATGCTGTTAAATGTCATTACATATGAATGCATTGCATTAGTTAGCAAAACAATGCACAGTAAGCTGAATAAGTCACCAATGGTGGGCCCCGCATACATGGGGAACCAACTAATGCTGACAGATGTGTTGTTTTTTTGTTTGTTTTAGCATGATGTCTCTGAGAAGCAGTTGAAAGCGTCGCTAGATGGCGTCGTTGAGGAGTGCGTCAGTTTCGTCGGAGCAGACGTCAATGTTTCGTCAGAGGCTCTTCTTAGGTTGGATCCCTTGATCTAACGTAATGTGTTCCATAATGCCATTGTTATCCTTTGATCATTTTTGTTTTGTTTGTTTGTATGTGCACTTGTTTTAGCACCCCTTCAAGCGCTGTACTCAGAGGTGCTTCCGACTGCAGAGCGGACACTGCATTGGAGTTTCACGCTGAAGCGCTGAGCAATTGCTAGTGAAGGACTTGCCCAAGGTCCCTATATACACGGCGACTTGAGGTGGATTCGAACCTCGAACCTTCCGGCTTCAAGGCAGCGACGCCAGCACTACACCAACGCGCCCCACAATAATAGGATCTTATGTTGTGGCATACATTGTGTTGTGGCATTATCATGATTATATTTCATCATAGGATCTGATGTGGTGTCTTATGTGATGCCATGGTTATTTTTTGATTATAGGATCTTGTGTGATGGCTCCATGGTTATCCTTTGGTCATAGGATGTTCTGCAATATCGTCTGAAGTGCAAATGTTGCAACTGTGGTTGATGTGAGTGCTAAACATGTGAACTTGAGGTCTGGGATTCAACCCCATATCGAACAGGAAGTTGTTATAGTAGCTTGACCAATTACCAAGCTGGAACATTGTCTGCACTTAAGTTCAAAAGACGGCTGACCATAGACTCTGGATTTCTAGATCACCATTGTTGTCATTGTATGTATGATATATATATATATATATATATATATATATATATATATATATGGCCATTTATATAATGTCTTCAAGAACCTCACGAAGGTGCTAAGAACCATGAGAACTCTCACCCAACGCTAAGGTAATGCAGTTCACAGTATCGTGGCTCTATATAAATTCTTGCGTGCATTGTATTGTATTGCTTTGTCTCGTATATATTGTCTCCTTAGACACATCGCAGGCATCAACAGTGGCTTGGCGAAAAAGATTGTTGATTATCGTCAAAGCAAAGGACCATTCCAGAATCGCTCGCAGCTGAAGACCATCTCCGGTCTCGGTCCGAAGACCTTCGAGCAATGCGCTGGCTTCCTGCGCGTTTTACCGGAGACGAGAAATTCCGCCAACGCTCCGTTAGTTTCACTTCCTGCCTCAAGCAAGCTGTTATATTGCTTCATCTCGTCTTAATGTTTATTTTATTTATTTATGCTTGTGCTCCGTTATGCCAGGTTGTTTCCGATTGCATTGTTCTCATTTCCTATTGTTTCCGATTGCATTGATCTCATTTCCTATTGCACTGACCTGATTTTCAATTGCACCGATTTTTGTGTGTGCATTAACCTGCCAAAAATTTCAATGATTGATTAAATCTGGTATTTGTATCTGGTACTTAATTATGTCCGGTATTTGTATCTGGTACTCAAGTATGTCAGGTATTTGTATCTGGTACTCAAGTATGTCAGGTATTTGTGTCTGGTACTCAAGTATGTCAGGTATTTGTATCTGGTACTCAAGTATGTCAGGTATTTGTATCTGGTACTCAAGTATGTCAGGTATTTGTATGTGGTACTTAAGTGCATCAGGCTTTCATATCTGGTACATAAGTATGTCAGGTACTGGTGTATGGTAATTAATTATGTCAGATATACCCAATTGTATGATGTATGCCCAATTTCAGTTTGTTTCTCATAACTTGTAGGGAATTGGAGGCAGAAGATGTGGGTGGTGGAAAAGGAAAAAAGCGAGCGGCCAAATCTCAAGGTCAGCGACCGACGAAAAAGCTGAAGACGGAGGTTGACTCGCAACCAAACGCCCTTGACATGACCTCTATACATCCTGAATCGTATGACATCGCTGACAGGTAAGCGCACCTGTTGATTAACAAAATGTTGTACCTGTGCTGAGTGGTTTAAAAGGTTGATGGAAAGTATTGTATTAAGCATCATGATGATCCAATCCCAGATGTTCATTTATTCATTTGTTCGTTCATTACGAGGATTTATATAGCGCCCATTCAAGGTTATACAACTCAGGAGTGCTCCTGACCCAGCCACGGCTAAAGAGGACAGTTTTAAGATTGCGATAGAATGTGTCAGATTGGACCCTTAGCAGCAGGTGAAGGTATATCAAGGTTGCTCATTCCAGAACACAGGGCCAGCAGCGGAGAAAGTGCCTGATAGAAGTACGCGCATATGGGACAAGAAGTTCGCCCTGTGCGGAGGAGTGAAGGGAACATTGGGTCTGAATATTCTGTGTGGAGTGGCAAAACTTCCTGCTGCCCGTGCATAATAAGACAACTCTGAGGCATATCCATTTTTCTAGCTGCTGTGATTTTAGTTTACAAGACCAATGGTTGAAATTTTTTATTGTAGACTTCTTGCAATGGCTCAACTGGACAAGCAGCAGATTGGTTTGGATCCATTTATCGAGAGCCTTAAAGCATTCCTTGTTCGCAACAGTAAGTTCTTTGTTTCAGATGAGTAAATCAGCTCGTAATGAAATAAGTCCTTCTCTTTGTTTCTACCCAACTGTGCCTATCGCACGATTTTAATAATATTTAAAAGTAGTGACCCTTATTAAGTAAGGTGCTGGCCCTTCTGGGTCTGCTGTTGAACCACAGTTCATTGTACACAGTCTGTAACATTTGTAAGAAAAGCCCCCTGTATATCTAGACCTATAGTTAACAACATGTTAAATATTCCAGGAACAATGAAAAATTAAAATATAGAAAATTATTGATTGAAGACTGAAATGGCAATTAGTTGAATTCATCTGGTGCCTTGCATTGTGTTTGCTATCCATCCATGGACTGAAAAACAGAAGATGGGTGCCTTCACTATGCTCAACTCAGAGAGATGTCTTTGTATTTATGTTGGTGGAATTGCAGTGTTCAATGTTGTTCAGAAGAGTATCTTTTCCCAGCTGCTAACTGAGATCAGAATCATCAGATCCTCTGTTCAGTGGAAGGAAGTTGAATTGGCTTTTCAGTTGGAATGATGGTTAACGGTTTTCCTCTTTAGACTTTCTTGGTTGTAGTGCCGTTGATACGTAATGCATTCCCTTCAAAACTGCATTTGTTACATCTGATCAATCAGACTTTGTTTTACATTACTTTTCGTTTATATTACTATATTTTATTATTACTTCAATGTGTTATATTGCATTATTCCCCGATGTCCCGTTCTGTATTTATAAAAATCTCACAAGTAATTTTTCTTTTGCCATGGCTGGGCTGGAGCACTCCAGAGTAGATTTCTTGACGGGCGCTATGCACGTCCGTCCATAGAATAAACGATTTATTGATTGATCGATTGGTTGATAGTGAAATGAATAACTTTGTTTGTAGATGTGGTTCAGTTGGCCGAGAAGTTCTTCACAACGGACGCCGTCTTACGACAGATAACAAATGGCCTAACGCAACGCATCGACCAAGATCTCCGAGATGGTATGTAGAGTAGAAAGCGCCCATAATATCGTATATATAATGTAAGGGGAGGTGTTCATTGCCATCCCTTCACCCCTTCAGTCGACAATGGATCAATCCAAAGATCTTGGACAGGGAGCCAGTGCATCACAGTACTTGTATTTACTTCCCAGCGTGGCGGTAGAGACACGCCTGTGCGAACGACATTTGATTGCCTATGGTCGCCACATTTAGTCAAACCTGAATCTACATGATCATGGGCATGAATGCTTACCTTATTACTTGAGCCATCTCTTCTGTTGGTTATTTTTAACAAGCCTGCACAGTGCACATTTTTATTATCTTAATCGTCAAATAACGCAATTTTATTAGTAGAACAAAATTCATTATAAGTGACAATTAATCTACAACAGCTATTTTTTCTTATAACTGGTTTAACAAGAAATTGAAGATGTAGGCTGAAAACGTAAGAAATAATCAGGAAAAAGATTTTTAAAATTAAGGAAAATAATAACAGACAGTAAATAAATAAAGTTACGCAAAAAAATTTAAAACACGGAATAAAACGATGGAAAAAATATTTAAAAAAACAAAGAAGGTTTTTGGGAGAGAATAAAAACCAAAAAGCGTTTTTAACAACTATGGATGGATCCAAGATCCAGCTGAATTTAACAACTAATGCTATATATAAATGTCCTGTTGCATAAACAGAGCAATTATCGATCAGCAATAGAATTGATTTGCTTTACTTGTTATTGTTTTTCAGATTACGAGAAGCCATTGTTTCGAGAAGGTGTGAGAACAATGAGCGACCTTAAAGTTGGATCCACTGTTAGCGGCAAAGTGACGAACGTTACTCACTTTGGGGCGTTCGTTGACATTGGGGTCGGAAGGGACGGGCTGATCCACTGGAACAGGGCGATGGGCGGGGGACCATCGTCGTCGGGGGTTCAGCTCGGCAATCTGGTCGACGTGGTTGTCCAGACACTGAATCTCGAACGGGAAAGAATCGGATTGACCTTGGTCAAGGTCAAAGGATGAAATTGATTGGAGATTGTATTTGCTAGTCAGGATTAGCGAACGACTTTGTTTGGTCAAGGTCACAAGGTGATTTGATCGGTTTTGTTTTGGTTAGTCAAAGTCGATGAACGACCTTGTTTTTTTGGTCAAGGTCACATGATGGTCAAGGTCAGGGGAAGGTCAAGAGTGATCATGATGTGGGTCATGCTTATGTTTTGCTTCACTGCCAGAGTTTGGACGTTGAAGTTAGCGTGTTTTTTTTGCTTGATCAAGGTCGCTGGGCGACATTGGTTGATATTATTTTCATCAGTCAATGATTTTGTTTGGTTAAGGTCACATGGTGTTCATGGTTGGCTGTGTTTAATATATGCTTTACTTCACTGTTAAAATTAAGACATGTGTTGAAGTTAGGTTTTTTTGTGATTGTCTACCTTAAGTTTCTTTTCTTAGGTTGATCATGTGTCTGCACGTGTGCTATATAAAAACATTTAATAACTAAGCAGGCTTAGGTGATGCTCAGATGTTGTTCGAACTTGTGCGATCTGTGAAATGTGACTGCGTCGGATGCAAATTATCTGTGATTTCCGTGAAATTAAACAACGTCATCAATGCTTGTATAAACCAGTTTAATCCAAGAGTCTACTTTATAAAAACTACAGTAAATGGAAATGTAGCTAATAACAACAATTTGGTCGTCTTCCGAATAGACAATTACGTAGAACAGACAAAGCCAGGATGGCAGCGGTTCGCCTTATAGCAGACTATGACACACCTAACAATTGACAATATCCAACTATCGAACCACTTTGGAAGCATCTGCTACAGGAATTTAATATCATCGTATTTAAATGGAACATGAGTGCTAAATATAACACCAACCAAAAATAGCTAATAATGTAAAAGCAGTGCTTTTTTGGCAGAATGCACCCAAACAACGTGGCAGTTCTTGTGTTTCACAAGTAATTCCATTTTTGGAAATTTATATTATTCATAATTTCGTAAATTGCAAGATAGCAATTGCCACTATGCAACAACACCTCTCCAATTAAAACCTTATTGGTCAGTTGGCGTAAATTTTACGTCATTATTTTCGTTTAAACAGAAATCTTCGCACGATATGAGTTGTGGCTCCTTTTTTTCTCTAGCAAAAAAGCACTGTATGGAAACTGATCATAGTTAATTATGGTGACTTGATGGTTGGCATTCCTCTGCCTATCCATAAACTCAAAAAGCATGAGACAATTGGACTATGATGTATAAACAGTGCCACATTGTAAAAGAAATGATTTAACTCTGAATTGATGTAAACATGAGATGTGGATGTAGTAGCAATCCATATCGGGTGGGATGATGTCTCTTAGTTTAGTGATCAAGTGCGACAAGGTTCAGAGCTGCTAGCACACTTTTTCAATAACAGATTACTACACAATTTTAATATTATTAAATTACTATACATCTATTAACACCGCTATCTAATGACCAAGCATCATCAGTGGATGATGCTGAACAATTGTGAGTGCAGGACTTGGTAATCATCTTAAATGAAGAAAGAAACTCTAACCCTGTACTTCCCACATCAGAGAATAGTTGAAGAGAAAAGCAGTCGACTTGACCAGTCGCACAACAAATTTCTCCTGATTATAAAATGTTTACAGATATTTGCACTCCTTTTTATGAAAACATGGATTGTAAATGTTTACATATGTTACAGCAACGACATGCAGCGAAAGAGCATCAAAAAAGGTAGTACATGATTCGTACGTTAACTGGGTACAGCAAAGGCCCGATTAGACAAAACAAGAGTAGTAATAAAAACGACGAATATCGAATAATTAATCAAATAAACGGAGACATTTAGAACGGTGCGACCTTGTTTCCGATTGCATTGATCTTATTTGCGATTGCACTGACCTCATTTCCCACTGCACTGACCTCATTTCCCACTGCACTGACCTGATTTTCAATTGCACTGACCTCATTTCCCACTGCACTGACCTGATTTTCAATTGCATTGTCTGACTTAATTTTATGCATAAACATGGCTAACAATTCCCATGGTTAATTACATATTGGCCAAAACATGAGTTGTAGCCAAAATTGCTTCAGTGTAAACGCAGGTTTAATCTGGTGCTAAATAAATGGATGGAGATGATGATGATGATGATGATGATGATGATGAAATGAGAATGCCAACTCAAACAAACAGGCGATTGATTATGAGTAAATTGCAAGCACTTTGTAAAAATAGAGTCTGCATCATGTAAGTTGTCCAATATCACATGCAAAAAAGGAAAAAACACTACAAGACTAAAATAAAATGCAGAATATAGAAGAACAAAATTAAATCAGTTAACGAACTAGTAAGTGAACATAACAATTTTACTTGAGAAGTGTGGACTCCATTATGATTTAATGAAAACTCAATTTAACCCTTTTACTGACCAAAGTATTGTAAAACTAGTAAATGGTATGGGAATCCTATGCCTTGGTCAGTTAAGGGTTAAACATTGCAGTTTAGCCAAACCATTGGCTGAAACTGGGAATGACCAGCATATGCATTATCAAATGCACTTGGCTAATTACAACCAAAAATGACTTGCAAATGATAAACTCAACTAATTGACTTGAGTGATTGACCACCTGATTGACCCAATCAATGACCTCTGAAAAACTGATTAGCTGTTCAATTATCCGAGTTGCATGTTATGTCATCGTGTCTTCCATGTTGCCATTTATCAAATGTTAAATCGGTATTGAATTGATCTACCCAGAAAAACAATTTACAGAAACTACATTCTGTGACCTACACTTCCATTATAAATACACTCATTGCCGTAACTGGATAAAAACTCAACATCATTTTAAGCAAAATAAATTACATTGCAACCAGCAAACTATTCATGCTCAGTAGTCCCAGCTTCATTGTGCTCAGTCATAACCTTGAACCCATGATCTTTTGTTCTCAAGGTCAAATTCAAAGTTAAATTTGGTTAAACACAATATCCCATGATAGGCGAACTAATTTTCTGAAAAAAGCATGTTAAAATGAAATATTACGCAAAAAACCTCATAAGTCAAATGACAACAAAATATGAAACACATTAAAAATCCCATTGCTTCTGTGTGTAAAAAAACTGTCAAAGCTTCTTTTACCCTTAAAAAAATGATCATATCATATAGTCTGCAAAATGTTCTATATATATAGGGACTGTACAACAGTGTACGTATTCACTATTAATGGTAAATTTGATTATGCTGTCCCATATGTAAACATGTTAAGCCAATTGTAGTCTTAAGTCTGAAAGCCATAGATCGTAACACAGCAAAAGCCTTTTGTGACAGAACAAAAGCCTTTTGTGACAGAACAAAAGCCTTTTGTCTCAACGAAGTCTTCAGATGAGGATTCTACTCTCACAACAACAAATACGACACAACAATCTTGACTACAAAGGAACTCCGAACGACACAGAAATTTGCAGGATGCCAAAGGCCACGATCAGATAAAAAATGGCGATCAACCAACCAGCGAGAATCAGTCAAAATACCAATCAGAAGTATTCAACAATTCTTCAAAAAGATTTAGCGTTAAGTAGAGAGAATCATGTCGGTACGTTTGAATGATAGCGCTTAATATCATACGACTAGGAGACATACATTGAATGCAAAAGATGCAACGAGACATCGGCTAAAAACCTACCTACATCATAAAACCTGCCAACTCTCTGTCCCTCTATCTCTCTCTTTCTCTGGGGTCCTCCCTGTCTCTCTGTGTGTTCTTCAGTAACCAAAAGCAGTGTAACCCGATGACCCTCTTTCTTTTCACGAGACCTGTTTACAAGTTGACTTTTCGTCGATGGCCTCTGCTCGCCAGTTGAGGGCCGCTTGAAGGCCAAGCTCAGGACGCCTGTCCTTGGCGCTCACCATATCGGCTACCTGGTGGGCAAAACAGAAACCACTTTCCATTCAATAAATGACCTACGGTCCATTTTATAAAAACAACTAATGGTAGGTTATGCATTAGTTAGGAAGAAGCAATTGACTAACTTTGTTCATTCATTCATTCAAGTATTTATATACATGTATAAGCACCTCTTCAAGGATTGATTTATTAACTGAGTGGCTAGCATTGAATGATGATGATAATAATAATAATAATAATAATAATAATAATAATAATAATATTCATTAGAAGGCACCCTTGCAACAGCATGGCTGCACTATGGCGCCATATAGTAAAATTTCTATTATTATTTATTTATTAATTAATTCAAACTGACAAAATAAAATGCTGCAACATCACATGATGTGTTAAAAACAGATGAAAACAAGTTTAACATGAGTTGAATTTAACAGTATGGCAGCCTGCAAGACGCCCATCTATCCCATTGCTCGTTTAACAGTCACCCTAAAGAGTGGAAGGCTGAGCAACCAGTGTGTTATCAATCAACCATCTCCACACCTCAATGACTGATTGACTCGTTGATTGATATGTTAAACAATTGCAATGTAGTTTCATTTATTTTATAGATTGATTGAATTTATTGATTGATTGATTGTCTAACCTCGGATGAGTTGACGATGATGGCTCCGTTGCCATGGAGACGCTTCTTCATGTCATCGATGGCAGCGACCGAGACGCCGCGACATGCGTCGTCAATGACGATTGTTCGATAGCCAAGTTCCAAGGAATGCAGAGCAGTCGATCCTATCATATCAACCACGATCGTATTGATTGACTGAATTATTGATTGAATGATTGATTGACCGAATGACTCAATGATTAATCAATTGATGATTGATTAACCGATTGATTGACTGATTGGTTGATTGAATGACCGAATTATTGATTGATTGAATGATTGACTGACTGAATGACTCAATGATTAATCAATTGACGACAGATTGACTGATTGATTGACTGGTTGGTTGATTGAATGACCAAATGATTGATTGACTGACTGATTGACTGCTTGAATGACCGATTGATTGACTGATTTCTTGACTGATTGATTGCTTGACTGATTGATCGATTGATTGACTTATTGAATGACTCAATGAATAATCAATCGACTGATTGATTAACTGATTGATTGGTTGGTTGAATGACCGAATGATTGACTGATTTCTTGAATGACTGATTGCTTGATCGATCGATTGATTGACTGATTCATTGACTGGGCTGCTATTGCACGCACGCACAAGTACCTACGACGCCGGAGCAGTGGATATCACGGATCGAAATTTATCAGTGCATCAAAATCAAGAGAAAGATGTTTCTTTATTAAACTTCAAATTTAAATACAAATTGGATAACCCACGGCACAGTCGCACTGCACAGCACACTGTACTGTGCTTTTGAACAATGGTAAATTAAGCAGTGTCATCTTTTAAATAATGGCAAATTAAGCAAGTCACCGAATCACACGGTCATCACTAAAACAAAACCTGTTGCAGTCATGATTATCATTACCGGTAAATAAATTCCTAACGCATGCAAGGTCACACAGAAATGTGAATCCGAGGCATGGATAGTCAGCCACCAGAGGAAGATGGAATTAGATATCCAAGTGCTTGCTGAGAGTCAAGGAGAAATAGTGAGTTTCAAGACATTACGTTGTGAGTAACGTACCAACGCAGACGTCATACGCCAGACCGCAGACGTAGACGTCGGTGACTCCAGCGTCCTGGAGTTTCGAATGGAGTTCAGTGCACGACATTTTGTGGTTGTCCCAGAATGCAGAATAGCTGTCGATGTCTGGGTTCATGCCTTTCTTTATGTAGACACCGTTTGGAACAGCCTATGCAGACCAAACCATCTTTACTGTATTGTATTGAGAAATTTATTAAGCGTCTCTCACAGTGCACACCAAACAGAGGCACCCTGTCACACAAAAGATTAAGTTAGAAGAGCAGTCCCTTAACATAGTCCTGATGTAGACATGGGTATAAAGTGTAAGTGCCTTTATTTTCTTAGCTTTGTCATATGAGACTCCGAAGTTCTGAACATCCATCCATAATCATCCTTCGGCTGCAGACGGGAATCTGTTGGTTGGTTCCACTTGTGTTTGTGTGCCTGCCAATGATGACTCTTCTTTCATCTTACAGTGTAATTATTTCTGCAAATTGATGTATTCTTTCATTTTGTCAAAATTACACTTGACATCAGTTCATAGGCCAGCACAGAGAGCGGCTCTCAGTAGTTACATGTATCTTGAAGATGCGCTATATAAATTCTCAGAATGAATGAATGAATGAACGAGGGTTGGTGGTCAGTCCTCTCCTTCACCGTGCCATCTTCCAACTGACCGTGCACTGAGCATATACTTATTAGAATAGAGTTGGTTATCTAAGGTTAGAACAGAATATGTAACCAAATCTCAACATTGGTGAGAATTTGAACCCACAACCTCTCAATTGACAGTCCAGCTAACCACTACCCTATCAAGCCGCATGCAAAACAGAATCTAAGGTAACTACAGATAGACGTCGTGTATGTGAGGAAAAAGACAAATCAAGTCTGTTCTTATTACAACTGGCTGTAAATCAGGGTTGTTTTTAAGGAATTTTTAGAACTGCACAACTCCTTCTTTCCTTTCCCATCCTCCATGGTAAATTACTTCCAATCGGATGACAATGACCTTGTTTAACCAGTTTTAACTATACAGAAGTGCTTCTACAACTGCATAAATCCATTTAGAACTCCACATTTTGTGTACAACTGCACGTTTAAAAAACCCTGCTGTAAATTAATAGCACAGCAAATCACAATGATTGCAATTGGCAAGCCCAACGAAAATCATGTGAATTAAGTTACAAATCTATCATATATCACTGTTTTAGTGGTAGTCGTAGTTGTAGCAGTAGTAATAATTGTAGGAAGTAGTAGAAGCATTTGCAGCTGCTGTTGTTGTTACCTTAAGAAGAGGGTGGAGCTGTGAGCCCCACATGCCCTGTACGCAGTGGACCGGCCAGAGGACCTGTTGCATAACAGGAGGTCCTTCAAAGACAACCGAGTCATAACAACATGCCTCTTCTGCACAGACCTGTTGCACACACAGAACACAACAAGAGGCAACATTAAAACACGGTTATCGTTTCATTATTCATTTAATTTAAAATCAGATAATTCCTGGTGACACACCGCACCCGGTTGATGTCAAAAATGCAAAATAAAACACAGAAATAATAATATGGATAAGTATAGTAATAATAATGTAATAAAAACATTTTATTTTAAATAAATAAAGTAAAGTAAAGTAGCGGCAGCTATAAACAGGCGCCAATCTGTCTGGTTTGTTTGTTTGTTTGTATGCGTACTTGTTATAGCGCCCCTTAAAGCTCTCTCGCTACTCAGAGGCGCTCCCGACTGCAGAGCGGACACTGCAGCGGAGTTTCACGCCGAAGCGCTAAGCAATTGCGAGTGAAGGACTTGCTTAAGGTCCCTACGCGGCGACGTGAGGTGGATTCGAACCTCGAACCTTCCGGCTTCAAGGCAACGACGCCACCACTACACCACCGCGCCCCACAAAATAATAATACACGGTTGTTGCTATTAATGTTAGAGAAATGGTTTCTTGAGTAACCTCAACAGAAAATGTAACCACATTTTAGCATTGGTGGAGATTTAAACCCCCAACCTCTGAAACAACAGGAATTGCTGCGGTACCTATGCAGCAGGAAAAGTAAATACGCAAGTTAAGCATATTCTTAATTTAACCAGCTGACAAGTCACAGATTACCACTGAGATGCGCATTTAACATCTATAGATACCTTGCTCGAAGTGTGCAACGGACGTAGATGTATGTTGTCAACGAAGGAAATGTGATTCTCCGGATGCCAATCGAGCGAGTAAGCGACGACGTCGAACGGAACGTTCTCGATCAGATCGTTGACGATCGGAACAACCGCTCGGCCATCTTGACCGGCCGGACATCGCTCGATCGAAAGCGATCCCGAGATGAAGTCGTTCTGGACGTCGATGACAACCAACGCAGAGACCGGAGCAACAATCTAAATATGAACAATACACGAGTTCCTTTGTGAGGAGTCAAATACTGGTCATTCATTTAATTCATTAATTCGGAGATTCATAAGGTGGTGGTATTTGCAGTTTAACGTCACTGTGTGGTAACAAAGACCATTAGCGACGCCCTCCTCCTTTATCCAGGCTTGGGACTGGCACTGGCAGAGTGCAACCAGTGGTGGAGTTGATTCATATAGCGCCTCTTCAAGGGTATCTACTCAGAAGTGCTCCCGACCATAACCCAGTAAAAGAGAACAGTCCTAAGAGAAGACCAACATAGAGGGCGCTTTAGTAGTCAAGACGAGAGACAACAAGACTGGATAAGTATTAACCTCCTTAGCGTTAATCCCGAGTAGCACTCGGGTCCGGAATTTTATGCAAAAACGGTTAATCCCGAGCCACACTCGGGCTATATACATACATATACATAAATATATATACATACATATATACATACATACATACATGTATACATACATACATACATGTATGCATGCATACATACATACATATATGCATACATACATTCATATACATACATATATAC
Organism: Lumbricus terrestris; assembly: GCA_949752735.1. NCBI lineage: Eukaryota > Metazoa > Annelida > Clitellata > Crassiclitellata > Lumbricidae > Lumbricus > Lumbricus terrestris. The sequence goes on from OX457048.1 coordinate 22,857,657, forward strand.
ATACATCATATATATATACAAATATATATATATATACATACATACATGTATATATACATACATACATACATGTATATATACATACATACATACATACATACACACATACATACATACATGTAGACATACATACATACATACATACATACATACATACATGTAGGCATACATACATACATACATATATGCATACATACATACATGTATACATATATATATATATATATACATACATATGTACATACATATATATATACACATACATATACATACATACTTACATACATACATACATGTATATATATACATACATGTATGCATGCATACATACATATAAACATACAAACATACATGTATACATACATATACATACATATATACATACATACATATGCATACATATATACATACATATATACATACATATATATATACATACATATATACATACATACATGTATATATATACATACAAATATACATACATACATGTATATATGCATACATACATGTTTGCATACATACACACATATATACATGCATACATGTATACATACATATATACATACATATGTACATACATATATATATACATACATATATACATACATACATGTATAGATGTATATATAAATGCATACATACATACATATATACATTCATACATACAGGCATACATGAATATATACATACATGCATACATGCATGGATACATACGTCATACATAGTATAATCGTAAATAAATGTAACGTTTTTGTAACAGTTATTCCGGAAAGTAATGTAACGCTAAGGAGGTTAAGAGATCATTTTAGGTTAAGGAACGGGATACCACTCTAAGCTGACACATCATAAGCAAGAATTGTGCTCGATGAACGATTTTTCACAGTTGCTAAAAATAAGTTTTGGAACTCAATCTGCTCAGTTGCTTATGTCATTTGCTGCTCAACTTCAAGTCTAATAAGTGAGATTGCAACATTATATGCAAATGAAATAGGCATGTAATTGCATAATAGATTAGTTTATTGAATCTTATCTTAACTTATCTTATCTGACCATTTATAAAGCGCTTCTCGCAGCAAGAGCCTTTCAGAAGCGCTCCCAGTGCGTTTAACTCCGAGAAAAAAGACAAGTTTTTAGACGAGAGAAAGACGAGGATACACTACCAGAGAGAATGGCAGAGCGAACTAATGGGGGAAGCCCATTCCATAGGGAGGGACCAATGCAGGCAAATGATCTGGATTGAGCCATGGCAGTCCTGACTCGGGGGACAAAGAGGTCAAGCCGATCAGAGGACCTAAGAGGACGCAGTGAAGTGGCAGAAAGGGGGCGATGTATCTGATCACACAGATACTTCGGAGCAAGACCCATTTGAGACTTAAGGACCAAAATCAGGACTTTAAATTGAATACGGGCCGAGAGTGGAAGCCAGTGAAGTTATTCAGTCATGAATGTAGAAATGTGGGAGAATCGAGGAAGACGGGCAATGAGCCTAGCAGCGGCATTGAGTACAGATTGCAGAGGAGCTAGGCGAACCTTAGGCAGTCCAAAAAGGACATAGTCAGTAAATAAACTCAGCACTCAGATTGATCCTACCTGTTTTATCCATGGACTCCAGCAGCTCTTGAATTCATCAACGTCCATTTTCCCATCCTGAATTTAGATATACAAAATAACACTGCTTTGTGTCAATTAAATGCATTGCAAACTCGTGACAGAACGTATATGCTCCATTCGAAAGCTCACCATCGTGCTGGACGAAATGTACAGGAGCAGTTAACAGGAACCCATTTAAACAGGCAAAACGGTTCTTGTTTTTTATACGACCACCAAAATTTACAAATTCTCTGAAAAATATTTCCTCACGAAATAGAAGCGGGATTTAGCGCGTGAGGGTCGGTTAGAGCTCAGGTTAGGCATCGTGAGGGTCGGTTAGGGTTAGTTTTAGGGTTGGTGCAGTCATTATGCTGAAATTGAAGCTGGATTGATGAAAAATAATTCTCAATGAAAAATTGATGAAAAATATTTGCTGACGAAATAGAAACGGGATTTATTGAACAAATTCTTGCCTAAACAGAAGCTGGATCGATTAAAAGGATTCTCGGCAAACTAGAAGTTGGATCTATGAAAGATAACAACGCTGCAACGTTAGTTCTAGGTGTCTTGGTGGTCGTATAAAAAACAAGTACCCTTCAGTCAATCAAATCAATCAATCAATTCATTTATTTGAAGTAATTAAGCTGACAAAGACGCAGCTTTAACAGAAAGTGTTGTTCAGAGTATCAGAACATAATCATGACACAATGATAAAATATATTAACTATGGAACTCTAAGAAAGACTGCTGGTTCAAACTTCCAATGCCCAAGCAATTCTCAACCTGCTGCTTGCTACGTGGGAATGTAACAAAACAATTTGTGGGGCGCGGTGGTGTAGTGGTGGCGTCGTTGCCTTGAAACCGGAAGGTTCGAGGTTCGAATCCACCTCGCCGCGTAAGGACCTTGGGCAAGTCCTTCACTCACAATTGCTCAGCGCTTCGGCGTGAAACTCCGATGCAGTATCCGCTCTGCATTCGGGAGCGCCTCTGAGTAGATAGAGCTTGAAGGGGCGCTATAACAAGTGCACATACAAACAAACAAACAAACAAACAAAAACGGTGAATAACTTGCCCGATTTTCGTCTAGAAGTTGAAGAAATTCCGCTTGCTGCTTCTCCGTCATCTGATATGGAATGCCTTTCCTCTTGAACAGCGATTTTAGCAGCAGCTCAAACTCCTCATTGCTCAGAAAACCGTCTCTGAAAAATAGATCAAATGCGCGCTCAGATTTATATCAGCTGATCTTTCATTGTTTTGACATGCATACGCCAAATTGATACGTATTGAATAAAAGCTGCATATGCATATAAAATGTTCAGATTTACACATGAATCGACAGATATCAGCAAGACTTATACCTAAATAGTTGAAAGAATAAGTACACTGAATTCATGCGCAGTTCCTGTTGATTTGCAAGTGCTATCGGTGCAGAAGGACTCAACAATAGTACAGGTGAGCATATGGGTCGACGTGCATATTGCGCAAACACCCGAATAAAAGACTTGGAAACCTACCTGTCGCAATCAAAATGTTTGAAGCATTCTTCCAACTTGACGGACGGGAGCGCCGTGTTTTTCTTTCTGATCCGATCAAAGAAATTCAGAGGATCGCGGCCCGACAAAAACCAACTGACAGCGGTGTTGGCGACGTTGTTTACATTCGCCATTTTCTTGTTGTCAGTGACCGAGACAGAAATAGAGCGCTAGAATCAGGCACCCGTATAGTAAGTATGTACAAGCATTTGAGTTGTACACAGACTAACTTAATAATTATTTAGGCCTATAGCTGAAAAGGATGGTATCAGCGGCTAGTGGACAATAATTATTCGTAATTTTTAATAACTCTGTGACCTTAGCACATACACAGTACCAGAATCCGACTGTTGCACTGTATATATATATTATATAGTCATTGGATCCAGGAAATTTTTACTTACTCCATCAGAATACAGCTTATAATAATTTATTCGATTGCTTCTTTATAGCATGGGACAACATTGCTGTATTGGGCGTCTGAATTCTGTTGTCTATAAAGCGAGAAAATAGGCTAAAATTCAAAAAACTTTTGATAGAAAACCATTACCTCTTTCCCTTTTTCGCTGACTTATTTATAATCCAGCTTCTCTCTTAGTTTCTTGCCCTCAGCAGTTAAATCACCGACTTAGGGTAAACCTATCCTGTTGGACTCCTCTATGCACTCGGAAGTAAAGTTCGTCAATGGGCGACTGCTAATAAGCATATAGGCCTACCTGTACAGCTCTCAGCTGATCTAAGCTTGCTGTCCCTGAGCACGGCTAGTGAACTACACGTGATAAAGTTTAACTTGATCCCTTAATATACCAAGGCCTGCTCTTTCAACAGTCCGTTGCAATGTGATACATCAACAGACTGATATTTCACAACTTCATTTTATAGCCTACGTGTATTCCGATCTGTCGTTAGCCCTGAAGCCGAGGGGTGCGAACAAAGCAACTCTAACGAAGCTATATATATTATGACCTACATTCGTTTGAGTCGGTTTTTATATAGGCTAAGATTGGGCAGGTCTGAGTGCTAAGCCAAACTAGTTCAATCCGGTCACTGGATTATCATCCACGGAAATTTAGACCAACGCAATAATTACTAGAAATACTTCAAATACAATATAGACCCCTATATATATAGAGGCTACACGAGATTACGAGGGATCGGATCATGCTAAGAAAAAGAACTTCACCGTGAAGGCGCTCAACCTACTTTAATAATTAGGCCTACCATCAGTGACCCATCACTCACTTAAAGGATAGCCCTTCATTTCTTCGGTTCTTCCTTATACAAATAATTCCTTATTATATTTAGGTCAAGGCAAACACAAATTGTTCTTGCTGCGGCAAAGCATAGTCCATATAATATCTTTGCTTATATTTTGTCTAAGTTTCTAGAAAATAAGTTAAATAACCCAAATATTACTTTTTCACCCACGAGGTCAAAAGTTATGAATATTCATTAGTCACTTACACATATTCAAGAGTCAAGAACTTATAAATATTCATCACGCATCTTCAAGGGTGATAATAAGATGTTTATTCGAAATAATGTCCTTATTTTTCAAATTGTGCCGGTTTTATCCGAAGAGTTTAACGAGAGTTCAGGCATTTAACGATGTTGGGTTTTTAAAGTCGCAGTAAGTACAAAAAGAAAGGTCGCACCTGTGCGGTCGCTGCTTTTAGTTCTTGAAAGACGAGTAATTTCACGTGGTGCGTTGAAGTCCGGAAAGGTCAAACTTCAATCTTTTAATTGCACAATTTATAGGGCGACAGGGTCTATAGAATAATCATCTGAAAATGCATCAGTAGATTCCTCGAATGATACCAGTTTGTTTAGTCAAATAAAACCCGACTCTTGTAACCATTAATCGATCAGTTTGTAACTTAAAGAGCAGCATGGTTCAAGGTAAAAACAACTTTATAAACAGCCACCAGTTTTTTGAGTGCTGTAATTTAGGCTGTGGCTACATTTTTTGTAGGACTCAATTATACCACAGTATAAATAACATTATTTATACTGTGATATAAATAACATTATTTATACTGTGATTATACTTAACATAGTGCTACTTAAGTTTTGACTTTGTAAGTTCAAGGACTTTGAATGCCATTGATGATTTACATTTTCTGTAGATTGCCTCAGTTTGGATGGAGGGGCATAATACGAGGCAACTGCTATGAACATTCCAAGACGCAAATCCAGAACCTTTCTGGTAAAAACGTATTTCGCAATAGATCGGGATGGAGTATCACACAGAAGTGTTTTATGGCCGTCCTCGGGGCATCGGGCGTTGGATTTGCGCTAAAACATCAGCTTCGTTGGTCGGTTTTAACAGCGGAATGTCAAGGAACGTTGCTGTATGACCCAGTATCAGCTGATGATGACCTGGAAAAGACAGAGGAAGAGGTGGAGGTGAAAGAGAGTGATGCAAAAGAGCTGCACTTCCCCTGGCGAGAATTCCTGAAGCTTCTTATTCCAGATATCTGGTATCTGCTTGGTGCTGTTGCGGTTAGCTCAGTGATTTCCATTAATCTTCGTGGTCAAGCGTGCAAATGTGCTGATTAACTTGCCTGTGATGTACTAAACTGTTTAATTTGTGACATGGTAGAGAGAAAACAATCATGGAACATGATATAATAATAATAGTATTAATGATCTTTGTCTAATTTCGAACCGACGCAACGCAGTATGAATTTAAAAATTGATTGATTGATTACGATCAGTAATTATGAATATCACAAGTTATGACAGGTGTTGAATTTAACTGTCGACTGTCATGCAAGACTCCAATCACATCCTACTGCTCAATAATTTACAAATGCAATCTGCCGCATGGAAGGTTGAGTATCCACTCAAACTGCAATTTGTTAAAGACACGATTTATGACAAATGCCATGAGAAAATAGTCAGCAGATTGTAGATGATTTTTCACTGACTTTGTTTAAAGAATTTTCTTTGACTTTAAATCCACTGTTTTTTTGAGGGATTTGAGTTTGATGCCTGGATATGAAAAGCATTATTATATAGATATGTTACATGCAATCAATCAATCTATCAATCAGAATTTGTATCTAACGCCCCTTCCTACTCGCAGTACTTGGAGGTGCTTCCAATCCTAGCCAAATGGAAATGTAGTCTTAAGCAGCATATTTGTGAAGCTGAGGACAAATGGTGGTTGGGAGGTGGTGAACAGCCAGATGGATCTCATTCCATGTTGGCTTAAAATCGAATTACGCTAGGCCAAATCATCAATAATGGGGAGGATGATCCTTGCCATCTTATCCTTTACCACTCATGTGTCCGCTCCCAGCGGACAAATTTGGGCCAATTAATTATTAATCTGAGCGGTAAGGGTTAATCAATAACAATATATTTTTATTATTATAAATCAAATGCATGGACGACACACAGCACCCACGGCAAGGGTCTATAACGAGAAACAATCGATCTGACGTACAGACAAACACAGACCAACAGTTTACAACGTTTTCTTGTGGATTGCATGCACATCATTAGAAAGTGTAATCTTGAAGGAGATGATGATGTCCATTTGAGCAGACTGTTGACTGTTGAGACACATTTTCCAATGCTTTGTTAAATTGCATCTTTCCATTTTTTCCATTGTTGTCTTTTGTTGCTTTCCATTGTTTTCTTTTGTTACTTTCCATTGTTTTCTTTTGTTTAGAGTGCTTTGTGCGTTGCCTACATCAACATCCAGATTCCGTTGATGCTCGGTGGAGTTGTCGATATTCTCGCGAAACATGCGAGTAACACCGACAGCAATTTCACGGAGGAAATTCGAACACCAGCGTTGAGACTGGGAGTCATGTACGGCCTTCAGGTAGAGAAAAACACTCCTCTTTAGCCGAAGTTGGGTCGGTAGCGCTCCTTAGTAGTAACCTTGAAGATGCGCTATATAAATCCTTGTAATGATTGAATAAATGATTGAATGAATGAATGATTGAATGAATGTATGAATGAGAAAGCAATTGTTTTTGATCTCCCAGTTGAAATCTATGGTTCTTACTTAGAAGTCATTTGATTGTTTACTCATCAACCTGCCCTTAAGGAGACATGAGAGTGGAAACCTTGGGCAGTACTGTGGTCGTTGCATTTGGTTTATTTGGTGAGGAAATGAGTGCAGTGGGGGGCAGCGGACAGGGGCTTGCCCACCAATCGGGTGTCATTTGACACTTTCAGGTGGTGCATGATAAAGGCGTTATGTAAACTTTTCAATAAGTTACATTACATGTTTTGAAGATGTGGCAGCTGGCTTGTCTGTATTTATTGTATACACCATGGCCAATGCTGATTGAATGATTGATTGACTGGCTGATAGCAAATGAGTTCAATGGAGGGCAGTGGACAAGGGCTTGCCCACCAATCGGGTGTCATTTGGTGCTTTCAGGGGGTGCATGGTAAAGGGCTAAAGGCATTATGTAAACTTTTCACTGTAACATTACATTTTTTGTAAGATGTGGCATGTAGCTAAGTTTGTAGATGTAGCTAGTTTTTTTAATACACCATGGCCAATGCTGATTGAATGATTGATTGACTGGCTGATTGACTGACTGGTTCATTGATTGACTTCTGACTCACTGATTGAGTCATTGATTGAATGACTAATTGATCGAATTTACTGACTGACTCATTGACTGACTGACTGATTGACTGATTTGTTTACTTACCGACTGGTTGATTGATTGATTGGCCAGCCAACTGAATGATTGGTTTACTCGCTGATTGATTTTCTTACTGATTGGTCAATTTTTGACTGACTGACTGATTGATTGATTGATTGATTGATTGATTGATTGATTGATTGACCAACAGACTTACTGACGGACTGCAAATTTGATCGACGACCAACTGAGTGATGGCTGATTGACTGATTTCAGGGTCTGTTGACGTTTATCTATATTTCGTTGTTGTCTGCCGTGGGAGAGCGATTGGCCACTAGGATGCGCCACAATCTTTTCCAATCAATCATCGTTCAGGACATCGCTTTCTTCGACACTCACAAGACCGGAGAAATAGTTAACAGGTGAAGTGTGTTTCAGCAGATAACGGCCCGCTGCTCCTAGGGGTCCACTATTCCTAGGGTCCACTATTCCAAGGGTCCACTATTCCGAAGGTCCACGATTCCGAATATCCGCTATATTTTGTTAGTTATTCTTGTGGTTAGCGTTACAGTGGGTTAGGGTTATGGTTAGGGTTGGGAGGGTTATGATTATGGTTGGGGTGGGTTAGGTTTAGGGTTGGGGTGGGTTAGGTTTAGGGTTATGGTTAGGGTTGGGGTGGGTTAGGTTTAGGGTTATGGTTAGGGTTGGGATGAGTTAAGGTTATAGTTAGGGTTAGGGTTCGGATATTTAGTGGACCTTTGGAATAGTGGACCCTTGGAAAAGTGGACCCAAACCGATAAGATAGCTGCAAGACAATGACAATTATTATTTTATATATGACACCGGGGCTCAAAGCCTGTGTCTTTTCGCTTCCTAGATATTGCGCTAGAAACTGAAAAAGGCGAATTTGGTCAAGAATGTAGAATACTTTTCAATTCACCGTTATTTAATTTTTGAAGTAGTTCACGATTATGATGTCGTTTGTTTTTTTCGTTCAGAATATATTCCTTTATTGTCCAGCAAAAGTGCAGAATAATTTCATTTTTGATTTCTGAGGACTTTGATGACACAGATATTATGAAAATATTGGCCTACCATTTGGAAAACTACTGACTTGTGACACTGATCCTGGAGAGAGTGTGTTTACAGACATCTGCCTGGTTTCAAGTCTGGGTTTAAGGAACGTAATTTATAGAACTTGTTTTGAATGTGAGATTGTGTGTGAATTATTTTATCGTAGGTTGACCACAGATGTGCAGGATTTCAAGAGTTCATTCAAGTCATGCATTTCACAAGGACTGCGAAATCTTGCTCAGGTCTGAGACGGAACGTTCCTTCTTTCTTTTTTGATTTAAACACTGAAGATTTGTATTGCAAGACATCTCACTTTGGTAGCGCTGCCTGAACCTTTGCATGAGAGAGAGAAAAGCACCTTATCTTTGGAATATGTTTTGTAAAATATAGAGAGCATCCTTAGATAATTATCATCCTCTGATAGGTGTGTGTACAATGCAATACAACTGAAGTTTGATAAAGCACCACTTGGAAAGGTTCAGATAGACAGATATATAGAGAGACAGACAGGCAGGTACTCACAGTCAAAGAGAGACACAGGCATACAGTGTGAGAGACCGAGACCAGATCTGTACTCTAGGATATACGCGGGTATACAGCGTATACTGACCTCCAGTGAAAATCGCAGCGTATACTTGCCTCGCAGAGACAAAAAATCGCGATTTGTGAAGAAGAAATGATGAAATGTGAGCGTTTTACGCTGTGGAAAAGGAATTTTTGGGCGAAAAATGATCGGAAAAACAACTGATGACTAATAAAATAAGGTCGTCAGAAATTTTGATGACTGAAAAGAGGTCATCGGAAATTTTTCGCCCGAAAAGTCCAATTTTTCTGGCGCAGCATGTACTCGCCTCAAAAATTCAGAATACAGCCCTGACCGAGACCGACAAAGACAAAGATGGATACAGAGATAGACAGACTTTGAAATTGCCTTCAGGACTGCCAATGACAACTACCTGTGTATTCATAGAAGTCAGCAGAGCATAACGATTCAATGTAAATGCCAGAGTTAAATGTAACTCCACATCTGTTTTTCTGTTTGCAGACGTGCGGTTGCCTGATTTCGTTGTTCATCCTGTCTCCGAAGCTGACTGGTCTGATGGTCGTCACCGTGGCCGGTCTCATCAGCGCCGGAAGTCTCCTGGGGTCCGCTCTTCGCAAACTCTCGAGAAAGGCTCAGGCACAGGTTAACCTTCCAAACCTTTTTGCCACCTTTCTCTCTTTTCATCCAATGAATCGGACTCTCGTCATCTGAACTGTAACCTTAGGAGTACTTCTATAAATATGGTGACTTTGTGTTAACCAAATTGCCATTATACACTGCAATACAATTGCAACTGTAATTTTATAATGCCCTCCTTGCAAAGCTCAGAAGTGCACATTGAAGTTTAGCAACCATTAAAAACTATCTATGGGGTAAAGTGGAAAATGTAGGTTTTTAGTTAAGAGTAAAAGACAGTCTCGCTAAAAGAGTTACTTGAATTCTTGATTGCTTGTGCATGAAATAAATATGAATCCTGCCATATGATTTGGAGGTGTGTCCGGCTTATGTACACTAGTGTAGGGTGTAAAAAGTGTACGTGCATACAGGGAGGTGTGAGGCCAATTTTTCCGGATTTCTGAGCATGTACTAATTGAGTGACCCATAACAGGGATCTTTAGCTAGGTCTGCATGAGGCCGACGTCATGTTTGATGTAGCATGTTGCATGTGTTTCAATTTGCATTTAAGAATAGACATCGCGATTCAGTGATTGATCAATTGATTGACTGATTGATCAACTGATTGAGTGAGTGATTGAGTGATTATTTGATTGACTGATTGTTTGACTGATCGATTGATAGATTGATTGATCGATTGATAGATTGATTGATAGTTGATTGATTGATTGACTGATTGATTGATCAATTGATTAACTGATTGACATCAGGTGTCAAAGTCAACCGCCGTTGCCGATGAAGCGATCAGCAGCGTCCGTACAGTTCGAGCGTTTGCGATGGAGGAGAGAGAACTGGAGTAAGAAGCACTGATCAACTTCATTAACCCTTTAACTACACTCTTTAACTACACCCTTTAACTACACTATTTAACTACGACTATTTACCAAAATTGTCTGAGAAGCTGATGCAGTGTGTTTGCGTTGGAGAAGTTCTAAGGCGCCAAACAATGACGTTTTAGTTTTTCCCTTCTGTTGCTCTTTTGTGGCATTGTGATTTGAATAGGGTCAGCACACATTTGTCCGAGCTGCTTGTCCTTGGATCCTATGTACTCTGTGCTAGGAAGGTCTTTTGCTGGGTACAGACATATTATACCATCAGTACATGGAAATAGTGTTAGTCTTTTTAAAAGTGCTGAATGACTGCAGCGCATAAGCGTGGCATGAGTATCATTTAACATCACATTGGTATTATATTAGTATCTTAATAGTGTCACATTGGACACACTAAGAGTCTATTAATCGTTTGCCCCAAGAATATCTGTTGAAAACGGGCTTAACGGGAAAAAATGAACTGGTAAGGGGTTAAGTTATTGACTTTGCATGAGACTTGCGTGTAATAATTTTAGCTGCTGCCTCTCGTCATTTTTAATTGTTTCCTTACTTACTTAACTGATAATGTCATTGTTTGTAGGGTGTTCACACGCGAAGTGGAGTATTCGTCTCACCTCAACCAGATGCTTGGAATAGGAATCGGGATTTTCCAGGGACTTTCCAACATCGCCCTAAATGGTTTGTTTCGCTTTTACTTCTTGGCTATTTGTATAAATTTGTGTCTGATTTTTGATGTCAAAAGGCAATGATGTTTTGTTTTCAACTGGAACTGTACAATTGAGTCTGTCTTCTGTAGTCATTTTCATCTATTGTTTAGTTGGTTGACATCTCCCAATCGTACACACACAACTAAAAACATCGTTTTCTTATTTAACTGAATCTCTTTAAGATTTGTAGGCATAATGAAAGCAAATCAACGATAATTAATTAATGATGATAATAATGATAATAATAATTACAACTATTTAAATGGTGCCGTAACACGTGCCATTACAAGGGTGCCTAACAAAGCAGCTATATAACAGTTTCTGTGAGAAGTAGAATTGCTGGTAATTTTCCATCCAGCAACGGCGCTTATAACATGGCAGTCGAAGACACTACTGTGCCTATGTTATGCTTATGTGATACGTTGTACATTTTGATGGTTATGTGAGGTTTACATGCTATACTTTTGTGACTTTTGTAATTCTTGTGTAATACTTATGTTATACTTATTTGTTGGTCATGTGATGTTTATGTGATAGTTATGTGACACTTTTTTGATTCTTATGTAATGCACAGGAAGTACTTTTTATATTTATTTGATGGGGTTATGTGATGTTTATTTGATGCTTATGTGAATATTATGTTGTCCTTATGTGATACTTGCGTAATGTATATGTGTCTTATATAGGAATGGTGCTGGGAACGTTGTACGTCGGTGGTTACAGTATGTCGCACAATTACGTTAAGGCAGGTGATTTGATGTCGTTTCTCGTTGCAACTCAGACGATTCAAAGGTTGGAAACAGTTCGCTTAATATCGATTCTCTAAATATTATCTTGCATATAACTTATCATACGCTGCGATCAATCAATCAATGTGGCATTCTCGTATAAATATGTGATTGCAATTGTATAACTGTAAAAGAAATGATTGGTTTCAGAAATAAATGATTGATTGATTGTTTGAATCAGTGAGCATTTATATAGTGCCCCTTCATGTTCTCTACTCAGAGTTGCTCCTTCCTCCGGTGAATCGAAAATCAGTCTCTACATCAGTTGGGATATAGCCGGACATTGCATCTCTGATTTTGTGGGTCTTTCCTCTTGTAAATGACCTTCCTCTTTTTGCACTCTAGGATTTTGGCAGTGGTCTCTCTCTTTCTATCAGCTGATACTTTAAGACTTTTACACGTATATAGTTTATATACCGGGTTATACCCTTTTTGCTTTTGTGCTGGCAGCACCTCTGAATGGTTTTTGCTGTAAGAGGTGCTGTAGAGATATTAATATGCAATAAGTGCACTGCCAGTGAAGAGTGGTCTAAGAAGCTTGGATAAGGAGCTAGAAAAATCTGTGGCTGATTATGATTGAGGTTTCGATACATGGCTGTTTAATCTGCTGAATGTTTATCACAGTTGCCGATTGGTTTTAGCGCTTTGCGACCCAAATAGTGTGTGTGGGTTTAACTTGCAAAAATTCTATTGATTGTTGCTGTTTTATCTGTTTGGATGTGATTTGTTTTAGATCTCTGTCGCAGATGTCTCTTCTGTTTGGCCAAGCTGTTCGAGGACTCAGCGCCGGAACACGCGTCTTTGAGGTTAGGAGGATGAGTCAATGACCTTTGCACAGATGGCTTGACGTTTGAATGGAGGACATGACCTTACGACCTTTGCTTGGATGACACGACCTTTGCATAGAGGATACAACCTGTGCATAGAGGACATAACCTTTGCACAAAGGTCCCTCTGTTTTGATGAATCCTCCAATGTGCGCATATATTGCTATTGCTAAGACTTCATTCTCATGACTGCTTTTTCTTTCTTTTAGTGGTAGAATATCTACCATTGCCATAGTGGTCTGAGATTTCTCCGGTCTTATATGATTTCCCTTCAAAATTTGATTTGTTGATACTATACATATTAGTCTGTTTGTCCTCAGATCCTTGTGTTATGTGTGTATGCTATGCTAGAACACCTTTTGCTGTCTCAAACGCATAATGACTGCGATGCTAGAACGCCTTTTGCTGGCACAAACACATAATGACCGATGCTAGAACGCCTTTTGCTAGTACACACGCATAATGACTGCTTTGCTAGAACGTCTTTTGCTGGCACAAACACATAATGACTGCGATGCTAGAACGCCTTTTGCTAGTACACACGCATAATGACTGCTTTGCTAGAACGTCTTTTGCTGGCACAAACACATAATGACTGCGATGCTAGAACGCCTTTTGCTGGCACAAACACATAATGACTGCGATGCTAGAACGCCTTTTGCTAGTACACACGCATAATGACTGCTTTGCTAGAACGTCTTTGCTGGCACAAACACATAATGACTGCGATGCTAGAACGCCTTTTGCTAGTACACACGCATAATGACTGCTTTGCTAGAACGTCTTTTGCTGGCACAAACACATAATGACTGCGATGCTAGAACGCCTTTTGCTGGCACAAACACATAATGACTGCGATGCTAGAACGCCTTTTGCTAGTACACACGCATAATGACTGCTTTGCTAGAACGTCTTTGCTGGCACAAACACATAATGACTGCGTTTCCTTACAAGAGTTCTGACAGACTTTCAACACATCTAAATGGGCTGTCTGCTTCATGTCCTCTGTTCATATCTGTAGATTTCTATGGTAACTCACAGAATAACTGCTCAGCAGTGAAACTTTGGGGGGGAAGACTCATTGTTGAGGAGCTATTGTATTGTCTGTTTGTTTTGTAGTATATGTTGCTGAAGCCTACCATGCCGATCGTTGGTGGCGAGACCATACCATACCACAGTCTGCAGGGTCATGTCCGCTTCAAACATGTCTTCTTCACTTACCCCAATCGACCAAATCAGGTCAGAAGAATTTCATGTCTCACTCAGATTCTATGATGATGATGATGGTTGAGAGTATCTTGTGATGATGATTTCCATTTTGTAGTAGTTGTCGTTAGTTAACTTATAAACTGAGACTTTTATAGGCACTGTGAAACTCTCCTATGGTCTTGCTTTTCTGTTCTTCAATCGGCAAGGGTTACTCAAGCTTGCCACTGTATTGTTTGTTTATGTTTTCATCTGTTATCAATGGGATGACACATCGCAATCCGCTACATTGCAAACAATACATGCGTACAATCACTAGGATGGTCAGAAGGATGAGCTATAAGGATGGGCTGATTAATAGTTAGCTGCCTCTTATAGTGCATCCATTCATTCATTTCAAGAACTTATAAAGCACCCATTCAAGAAGTCCACTCAGAGGTGCTCCCAGTCCAACCATGGTGATACAAAAGGTTTTAAGGAATCAGTAAAGACTGATAGAGTTTACCTACGGTTAACTCTATCAATTCTTTACCGATTCCTTAAAACAGGTGCATCTCCAATGGGAGATTATTTCAGACAGATGGACCTGCAACTGAGAAAGAAAATGCCAATTGCTTTTGTTTCGGTTCTGCCTTTGTTTCACTTTTCCTGATTGCGACTTGGTTTCTAGTGTGATTGCGACTTGGTTTCTAGCGTGATTGCGACTTGGTTTCTAGCGTGATTGCGATTTGGTTTCTAGCGTGCCATCGGCTGCTACACAGTGCATTGTAAGGCAATACACTACAACCGTATTTTGACATTATCCTCCTTACAATAGTCAAAAGTTCACATGGCCGTGCGACAGAATATTGATGTCGCTGAGCAATTGGGAGTGAAGGACTTGCTCAAGGACCATACAGAGCAACAGCCTCGGTTGGACCTTGAGCCTGTATTCTCCGCATTACAAGTTGAACGCTTTAACGATCTGGAACAGACCACATGTCCTTTGGACACCAGTTTTATGGAAGTTGCTACTAACTAATAATAGATTGTGCAATGTGCATGGGCAAAGTTTGGGATCAACTGTTTTGTCTTTATTTTTTTCCTGTTTCAGGGTGTCCTGAAGGACTTCAGTCTTGAGATTCCGGGTGGAAGAGTGGTGGCTCTCGTCGGTCCATCTGGAAGCGGTGAGTTTTCCAGGTTGCTTTTCCACGCAATTTGATCATTTAGGGTCCTTTGACCCTTTCGTCCGTGATGACGAGGGAAGAGGTCCTGGTGGTGGAACAGACGAGAAAACCCAGAAGTAACTCTAATCTTCTGAAGGCAATCAGATGGCTTATAAATTGGTTATTCTTAAATATTGATTAAAACTGTTATAAAATAAATTATTAAAATTATTATATTCGAAATTATACAGAAATAATGCTCTTTTGGGTAAAGAAACAAAGCTGTCTGCCTGTCTGTCTGTCTTTGTCTCTGTCTGCCTCTGTATGTCTGTCTAATGTTCTGCCCGTCTTTGTCTGACATTCTGTGTTTGTGTCTAACTGTCTGTGTGTAGGAAAGTCGACCGTTGCTGCTCTGTTGGAGAGGTTCTATGATGTTGACTCCGGCAGCATCTCATTGGATGGCCATGACCTTTCGACCCTTGACCCATCGTGGCTTCGGGGTCGGGCGATCGGTTTCATAAGCCAGGAACCGATTCTGTTTGCGGATACAATTATGGAGAATATTCGCTACGGCTGTCCATCTGCAACTGATGCTGAGGTTTGTCTGTCTGTCTGTCTGTCTGTCACATTGGCACTCTTTCTCCTGTTTCTTTATGCCTATTTTTGTGTCTCTTTCTCTGTCTATCTTTTGTCTCTCACTTTCTGTTTCTGTCTGTCTCTCTGTTTCTGTCTTTGTTTCTGTATGTTTCTTTTTCACACCTACTCCTGTGTGAGACAGCCTTTGTCTCTCTCTATCTTTCTGTCTGTCTCTTTCTCGGTCTTTATGTCTGTCTGTCTGTCTGTCTGTCTGTAAAACATCTGTAAAGCGATTCAAAGGTGCTCCCAACCTATTACTAGTTTGCTCAATTTTTTTTACTATTATTATTGTTGTTGTTAAGATTGTTAGTATTTGTTGTTATTGTTGTTGTTAGTTGGTTAGTTTGAGTATTACCGTGTGTTGTGTGTAGGTAATTGAAGCGTCCAAAGTGGCGAATGCGCATGGCTTCATCGAATCATTTCCTGATGGTTATCGTACGATGATTGGCGAGAGAGGAGTGACCGTCTCAGGTGGACAGAAGCAGAGAATAGCTATCGCTAGAGCGCTCATCAAACGACCGGCCATTCTACTGCTGGACGAAGCCACCAGGTCTGTCTGTCTGTCTGACTGTCTCTCTCTGTATCTGTCTTTCTCTCCCTCTGTATGTTTTTTCTCTATGTCTCTGTTTCCCTCTGTCTGTTGTGTGTTTGTGTTTCTTTCTCTATCTCCCTCTCTTTTTCCCTCTGTATGTTCTTTCTCATCTCTCTCTCTGTCTCTTTCTAGCTCCCTTTCTGTCTGATTGTCTGTGTCGCTTTGTGGCCTTGGATACTCGTGGGGCAACAGTGCTCTTCAGGTAGTCTAGAGCATTGCCAAAGCTGACATTGCCATTGTTTGTATTAATGTACTGCGTTTAATTGCAACTCATGTCTATACAAAATGTTGTTTAATTCCTTTGGCTGGTGCTTAGATGAAGATTTGAAGTTTGACATTAGTCCAGATCGTGTGTTTTGATTTGCTGATTTCTGCTTTCTTCTTTTCCAGCGCTTTGGACTCCGAGTCGGAGAGAGTTGTACAGGAAGCCATTGACAACATCATCAAAGGTCAGTAGGTCAATAGCCAATCGGTTAGGGTGCTCGGTCTAAAATGCAAAGAGTGGGGGGTTCCTCTGTGTAGAGGTCTTGAAAGTATTTTTAATTTTGAATAAATATTGCGAGGGAACTTTGCACTTGCGTGTGGTTTTTGATCTGAACTTTGATTCGATTTCTTTTACCTGGTGGTACACATTAAAAATTAAGGTTGAATACCATCAGTTTAAAGATTCTCTTCAATTCATCTAAATTATGTGTTAGTGATTGGAGTGAGCCATCTGGTGTTGAGTTTTGGCAGACGACTGTTCAAATGTAATGGGAAATTGGTGTTGTTGCGTTTGTCTAGAAGAACAGTTGTTGTTGCAACATGTGTTGTTGTTGCTGTTGTTGGTTGTCTAGGTAGAACGGTTCTTGTGATTGCTCATCGATTGAGCACGGTTAAAGATGCAGACTACATCGCTGTTGTCTCCAATGGACAAATCGTCGAGGTTAGCAACTTCAACAGCACAAGTTCACTTCATGGAACATTCATTCATTCATTCATTTGTGTACTCATTCATTCATTTATTCATTCATTAGTGCGCTCATTTATTTGCTTGTGTGCTCACTTATTAACACTCAAACTGATTATTTCACTCACTAACATGCTCAGTAACGTATTCTCTCATGGGCGTAATTAGGGGGTTTGCGGATTGAAACTCCCCAGATGAATTATTTCAAATTTTTTTTAGCTGACTCTGTATATTTTGCGACCCTGTCCATTGGAAATCCCCCTCCAATGGTAAGCCATAAAAAATTGTCCCCCTGCATTCATTCATATAATGATTTTTTTCTCAAATTTATGACTTATCTACCATAGTCTGTATTGTCTTAATGCTGATCTTCTTGTGACTTTTCTTTGGTGTGTCGTTGTCTGATATTTGTTCGTTAAACACCATAACTAACAGAATTTAGTGAATAATGTTCAGTCAGTGATTGACGCACATCTTGCATTGTATTGGCCAACCAAGTGGGAGCAGAGGTGCAACTGCCCTGGGAACCAGCAACTTTTAGAGCCCCGGCTATATACACCACGTGTATTATTTTCCTTTTTTACACATTTTTTCATAAAGCCTTAGGATAGTTTAGGGGCCTGTTACTGCCATGCCTGGGCATTTCTCTCATTGACATTGTTTGGGCTGCTATTGTTTTGACTTGATGGTGTTGTAATTAGTCTACTTTTTTGTGATTTTTGCCGGTCAGCTCGGAAATCACGAGGAGCTGAAGAGGAAGAAAGGCATCTACTGGCAGATGATCCAGAACCAGGAATTGACGAACAACAACAGGCAGCAGGCGCCATCTGGTTTCTTCAGAAGTAACTAATCTAACTGATGGTCTGACCAGAGTTGACTACAGAGGTTCGTCTAGATAAGAGAAACAATCAATATATCAATCAATTGATTTCGTTTATTTAGGAGATGTCAAGCTGTGAAAAATTATGCAACTTGTTTACAGATTTGGATTGCATTTTGCATAGCACAGTGTAAACCCTGAGGGGCCGCATTGAGGTTAGTGTGGGCCCGGGTGCTGTGATTACCCTCCAATGGCCCCCTCTTCTGACAACCTACCAGTCCACCATGCTCATATTTATAACTGCAGGCCCCTCAAAACTGCAGACCTAATGAATGAATGTTCCGTTGCTAAGATTCACATCTGCCCTCTGAGGTTGAGTCCTAGGGTTCACTGACCACATCCTGGGCGTAACCCATGGTGCAATTGCTATCGTGCCTCATCGTCCTAAGGTTCGTTTCGTGTGGGCTGTGGAAGGACTCCAGGGAATTCTTTGTTTTCTTATCTCTGTGGAAGCGGAGGAAACCCTCTTTCGAAAACAATTATTCAATTTCGTAGCATCACTAAACTAAATCTTTGAAGGCTAACGACCTTGACTATGTCATGCGAACTATAATCCCAATTTGTAACAAGCTGCATTTTGCAAATAAGTCTTTGGTGCATTCAGAATGGATGCATACAGCTTGATTCATTCATTCGGACATTCATATAGCGCTCCTTCAAGAAAAAACTACTCGGAGGTGCTCCTGACTCCAGCACGCCCAAAAAGAAGAGTTTTAAGTTTAGTAAGGAAGGATCCTGGTAGAGTCCCAGGGTGTAGGTGTAGCTCAAAAGGAAGGCCATTCCAGACCACTGGGTCAACCACAGGAAAGGCTCGATTCTTCATGGTAGTAGAACAAGCAAAAGGAACTAAGAGGATTATATTGTGTGTTAGATGTTGCCGGAAAGTGGTTCATTTTCAGCATTTGCCCGAATTAAAAAATTGCTGGCTGTGGTCTGATTGTGACATGTGTGGAACTGTTCTGTGTTTCAGAGTTGTTCCGTTGCAAAGATTTTGACAACGGCAGCAAATCCAGTAGCAACACGGTCGACATCATGAACCACCAAAGAATAGGAATCGAAAATGTGCTTAATCATTGCGAACGAAATCTATTGTATTATTATTTTCAAGTGGTCCAGAGACTTTTCATTCATTTGATTAGGGGATGGTATTTTTCTGTGCAATCGGTTTATGGGGAATGGGGATGTGCAACCTGAAGAATATGAAACGGTTTAACCAATGGAAATTTTGTACGTTCGGTGTTTATAAAATTGTCACTTTATTTAAGGACATGTATGGCTGACATTTTTTAAAATTTGTCTGCCAAGTTCATGTGGCGAACTTTATTTATGGCCTGCAGTGTTTTTTTATTGGAACCATGTGTGAATAAATTAAAATTTTAAATACTATAGTGTTTTGTGTGCAGAACGGTCTGCCCAGTTTGCTGTTTAACTTGTCACATACCCAGACCTCGTGATAATATGCATGTATGCATATCTGTATGAACACTTGTATAAGCACCCCTTCAAGATTTCAACTAGGAGGGGCTCCCAGCTACAGCGCGGACACTGAATCGGAGTTTCACACCAAAGCGCATTCATGCCAGACAGAAGTGCAGAGCGAACAGAAGGAGAAAACGCATTCCAAAGAAAAGACCAATTGAGGCAAATGATCAAGACTGAGCCGTAGCAGTTTTAGAGCAAGGGACCATGCAAGAGGTCAAGTCTGCTGAACGAAGTGGACGGTGGGAAGAAGCTGAGTGAGGACGAAGCATAACATCAGCCAGATATTTGGAGCAAGACCTTAATTAATATTTTCTTTTAATGATTCAATCTGACACACCGCAGAATGATTACAGGTACAGGTTATACGAAATACGGCCCACTATAGCACGACATGCAGGTCGGTTTTACAGTAGTGGGTTCGGTAACTTAACACTAGTGGCCTAAGTACTGAATCACTTCTGGTCGGCCAAGCCAGAAGTGGGAGGGGCTATCTTTATTTTTAGCAGAACCCGAGTCAAGCAACACAGCAAAGCGCCAATGGCAGCTAACATAAATTTTAATAAATTAATGCCCTGAGCGGGACTTGAACCCGAGTCGTGCGGATGACTCAGTTTAACGGCCAGGGCTCTCTCCACTGAGCTACGGAACCCCCCCAACTACGGGACCCCTCCTAAGCCTTGTAGTTAAGAAAGCTAGCACCTGTACTCAAATCACCCAAATCCTGTGACCCCATCCGTGCATACGTAATTATATGGACATACCCCTAAAGTAGCGGTGAATGAAGTTGGTGACATTTGTAATGAAACAGTCTCTTACTTCTTACAGTACTGCTATCATACGAGATACAGTCCTATATAGATACAATTTGACATCGCTCTTCTAAGTCTTCTTACAAAGCTCAGACGTGCCCATCACGCTTTGACGGCGCAACTACAAGACTTGCCATTGTGAGTGACCAAGTGCAAGACATGCTCAAGGTCCCTAGAGCAGTAACGTGCAAGGACCGAGCCTTTAGGTCTGCTCTTCGTGTTACAGACCGACCACTCTAAACAATCAGCCATCACTCCTCAGATACAATAAGTAGTCCAACCAATATCTTTGGTTCAACTAATTGCAATCGTAAAGTCAAAATTTCTAAAGCGCCACTCGATCGAAAGCCAAGCTAAGCTGCATTATGATTCAGTAACAATTCATGAGATAGGTTTGACATGCGTAGGTAATGATTAATTTCTGTACAACATAGTAGGCCTATCTAGAATACATAATATGCTGTTACTGTGAAGGACACCACAGAGACATGTACCGCAGTAGCTTAGGCAGTTCCAACTTCCAAGCTTTCACAGCAGCTGCTCTAATCAGATGATGGGACGTGTTATCCTGACGTTATGACGGTATAGCTATTTTAGAGGAGATGGAGCCGTTTTAGATTAAAATTCTGAGAAGGTGATGCACTCGTCAGAGGGCTACCGAGCCGTGCTAAATAATGTAAATGCGCTACACAATTGCTTTAGAGTCACTTCTCTGGTGCCATTTTATCCCTTGTAGTGTGCAAGACGAGTACCAACCGCTAGATGTCCATTAATTTCAGTAGTTATAGCGCTATAATTTTAAATTTGATCGCAGTATTTGCGTTTTAAATATAGTGCAATTTATTAAATATTTTGCAATTTAGTTCTTTTAGTGATGCAGTTATGATAATACACAAATAAAACGGGGATTAAACTGAAAGGATTGAGTTATTGCGCCAAAGCAATTGGTTGTCGCCACAAGCGTTGGATGCCGTGAACAAAGATGGCGAGCACCTGTGAATAGACGAAGTGAGTTGCGGTTGAGAAGCCGTTGTTCGCTCTCGTCTTCTCACTTATTTGCGGCTCAGGAGCAGCAATGGTGGAAATCGTGTAATCGGTCTTCTACGAAAGGTTAAATTCGTTCTAATTTCTACGCATTTACTGACGCGAAAAATTGATAACGACCGGCCTAAACTACGGCATGTATAAAATTCTATGTAGTTCTTTGGTAGTTTATGAACTTCATGTCTTATTTTCGGGTTAAATTTGGGTTTCATTTGTCGAGAGTTGATTAACGACAGGCTTGATTGAATTGATGAAAGCGCGCAATGACCTGCTTTTGCGTCTTAAAATTGTACTTTCTTGGCAAAAATGTAATTTAGAAATTCATTGTTTCCTTGGATAGATGTAGATATTATTTCAACGCTTCAGTCGATCTGCGCATTAACCCAGAAAACGCGGCAGACATGGCGCTTTACTGGACCATGTATGATCGGACCAGAATAAGGTTCTCACGTCTGATGTATTATGTATTGGGATTGTGAGGGTCAGGATCGCGCCAGGTGAACAAGGGATTGCGTTCCAAAATGGGCAATCTGCCCTTTAAGCGTCCCAATTGATCCACCATTATAGCCAGGGTGAAAAATACGGGAGTTGAAAGGGTTCGATCCCCTGGTCTTTCGGTTTAGGACCTACATGTTGTATCTGGGGCATACTCTACGGCGGTGTAATTGCTCGACTTAAAATGGAAACAGCTTACAAAGAGGGTAGTGCTTGATATGATGTATTATGTATTGGGGTTGTGAGGGTCGGTTAGGGACAGGTTGGGCTTCGTGAGGGCCGGTTTGGTAATGTTAGTAGAATGCATCTTTTAAACACCTTGAAGAAATTATGCTTCAGCACCGACTGCTTCTTTCTGCATTTGGAACATCGCCAAATGTAGACACTCTGCTTGGGCACTTCCCTTGTAAGGTGCTGGCAGAGAGCACATTGCATTGCGAGCTGTATGCAATAACTTTTCGCGTTGGAGATATATTCAATAACGCAAAGCGCATCTTTGCAAATCTCATTTGTCTCAAATAGATTCATTGTGTTCTAGGTCTAATAGTACATCTACAGCAGGAGAGAACAGGTGATAATTGGTCTTTAATGTATAGTCCATGTGCTATTTAGATCACTCAATCACGGCAGAGCAGTTACGATACCAAAAGACATTAGATATTAGCTGAAAATGTATGCCCCCGATAGTACAAGCATGGCAGTGTTTCTCATGACCCCGCATTAAGATCTTTTTTGCACGCCCCAACTTTACGTGGACCATAGTCTGAACCCCAGTTATTTTTTTCTGCTATTCTAATTCTGATTATAATTTAGCCTGCCGTTTCATTGTCGTAAATGACAAATACAGACGTAACATACAGTGACGGTGAAATTGTTAGACCTTTAATTAATGAAACTAAGAATAAAGATGACTGATTTTCTAAAAATATTGGAACTGATATCAATCCAACTGATTTTCTGGCCGATATTTGCATCTCTAATTTGACAACTCTGCTTCAAGATTAGAATTTAGATGTTTGACCTTCCTAAGATGTTTGAAAAGATTTTTGCAAATGTGTTATGTTCTTAACATGTTTAGTGCTATAACAGTACCGTATCATCTGCTGAATTGAAATGAGTCACTACATCCATCCAACTGCCATAGAATGTCTCTTTCTGCATAGTGTGATAGCAGTGCCACCTAATGAAACGAAATGATTCCATGAGTATATCATGACCTGCATAACATGTAGGATTATAGCTGCATTGCCCATCGAAAAGAATTTAATTGCTTAAAAAATGATTTCATGACATTTCTGTTCAGTTATGTTGATTATGTAAATATTTCAAACACAGAAATAAAAAAGTGCACTTATCATCATCGTCATCATCATCAGGGTCCATGGTCCAAAGACCCGTAGGTGTCTATTGAATTGTTGACTACTTTTTCCAGAGTCCCCAATCTTGTGATCTTTTCTTGAGTGCCATCAATACATTTTTTTGTTAGGTCTTTCCATCCATAGTTCCCAACGTCACTGTTTTTATCTTTTTAGTTTATTGGACCCTCTTCAAGTCCTTCACTCGCAATTGCTCATGCGCTTCAGCGTGAAACTCTAATTCAGTGTCTGCACTGTAGTCGGGATGACCTGAATAGAAATCTTGAAGGGCCACTATATCATATACACTTACATATTAATTCAGTGTCTGTGCTATAGTCAGGAGTGCCTCTGAGTAGAAATATTGAAAGTGAACTACAACAGATGCGCAAACATATAAATAAACGAGTTGTCCTAATTCGACGATCTAACGACGTTCTAGATGACAACATGGCCCACACGTACAACAACCGCAACTCGAAAGTAACGAACGACAACGGCGGTGGCTACCACCCGCACCACCGCAACGGGATGAAGCGGAAGGCGCCGCGGGACGAACCATACGTCCATGCGGAACACTACACCGTCTCAAGCGACGAAGAAGTCATCGACACCACAACGACGACGACCGCTTCCAAGCACACAAACTCTTCCAACAGCGAGGGCGACTACCACCTGCTCCAGCACGAGGTCCTCTACTCTTCCACGTCCGCCTACGAGGTCCTGGAGTTCCTCGGACGCGGAACGTTCGGCCAGGTCGTCAAGTGCTGGAAGCGGGGTACTAGTGAGATCGTCGCGATAAAGATACTGAAGAACCACCCGTCGTATGCGCGTCAGGGCGAGATCGAGGTGAACATACTGCGGTGTCTCGGACATGAGAATGCGGATGAGTACAACTTTGTGCGGGCATATGAGTTCTTCAAGCACAAGAGCCATACATGTCTCGTCTTCGAGATGCTCGAACAGAACCTCTACGACTTCCTCAAGCACAACAAGTTCCAGCCGCTGCCGCTCAAGTACATCCGGCCGATCGCTCAGCAGGTGCTCACCGCCCTGCTCAAGCTCAAGAACCTCGGACTCATCCACGCCGACCTCAAACCGGAGAACATCATGCTTGTTGATCCGATACGGTTTCCCTACCGGGTCAAGGTCATCGACTTTGGGTCGGCGAGTCACGTGTCGAAGGCCGTCTGTTCCACGTACCTGCAGTCTCGTTATTACAGGTAAATGCAACGATGCATCTAAAAGCTAATTTTTACAATTTTGTATACAATGTACCATTCTACCTGCATTACAAGTAGTGTAGGTACAGTACCACTTTTTGAGTTGCTTTCCTATGTGAATTTTGCATGAGATTTCTGCTGCACCTGGATATTACGAGTACACTGACAGTATGCTCAACTTGTAGAGTACACTGTTGGTGAGATGATGGACTACATACAGCCCTTGCATGCCACGGCTGAGAAAATCAAGTTGCTACCACTTCACACTTATGACTGCCTCAGGAACAGCTTTTTTCTTGTGTTTTCTTGCTTTTAAGGGAGTGCGTTGTTTTGATTGGTAGAGAATAACATTATTTCTAGTTGCAGAAAACGTGTTGTCTTGTTGAGTTGTATAGCTCTAATGCTTTTGGATTCTCAACAACTCATTGTAGGAAATGCATTGTCTCGAATTGTGGAGAATGCATTGTCTTGAGTTGTGGAGATTGCATCGTCTTTAGTTTTCGATAATGCATTATTTTGAATTGCAGAGAATGTATTGTCTTTAGTTTAGGAGGGTGCATTGTCTTGAGTTGTGGATAATGCATCGTCGTGAGTTTTCGAGAATGCAATGCCTTGAATTGCAGAGTATGCATTGTCCTTAGTGTCGGAGAATGCATTGTCTTGAGTTGTGGACAATGCATTGTCTTGAATTATAGAGAATTATAGAGAATGCATTGTCTTTAGTGCTGGAGAATGCATTGTCTTGAGTTGTTGAGAATCCATTTGCTTTGAGATATAGAGGATGCATTGTCTGTCTTGAGTTGTAGAGAATGCATTGTTGTTGCTATTGCAGAGCGCCAGAGATCCTTCTTGGTCTTCCGTACTGTGAGTCAATTGACATGTGGTCGTTGGGTTGCGTCATTGCTGAGCTCTTCCTTGGTTGGCCCCTCTACCCCGGGTCATCGGAATACGACCAGATCCGATACATCTCGCAGACGCAGGGTCTTCCATCGGAGTTCATGCTCAACGCGGCCACCAAGACGAAACGCTTCTTCGTGCGAGAGATCTGCGAAACGCACTATCCGTTCTGGCGCCTCAAGGTCAGTTTGAGGGCAGAATTTTGTAAATACATGGGCTATGTAATAATATTCTTCATGTTTAAGTTCAAGCTGACACATTGCAGTACGATTACATTTCATATCTGGTGCCTGGAGTTCACACCACTATGTTTCTTTCTCACTTAAAACTGCCTTATTTAGCCGTTGTTGGATTGGGAGCGCTCCTGAGTAGATTACCTTGAAGGTGCGCTATATAAAAAGTCTACAATATTGATATATATATATGAAAGAATGTTAGTAAGTTATTGCGGGAGTCACATTTAACAGGCAGAAGCTGTGGAGGAGACCTATCATGTTCCATGGATCAATATACCAGCGAATGGAAGGTTGAATGGACTTCTGGAAGAGTATTGGGATGAGGATCCTGTGTCGATGTTTGTGGATAAATAAACTAACTGATGGATTGAAATGATTGAATATAAAATTATTATTGTTATTTTATTGATTTGTGTACTTGTAATCATCCGTTCATGATTATACTGAAGTGTGTCTGTTTGAAGTTTTATTTACCCGAGGTATCAGTGTTCCCTTGGGAATTAGAAATAAAATTTTGCTGATAGGAGCAATGAGTATGAGTGTGAGATTTGTCAGTGGTGTCAGGCCTTATCTTCTGGATTTAATGTTGCTATTATTTAGTACTAAACAGCTTTGGATTATTTTTGTGATTGTTTGTTAGGAAAGTCTTGTGTTAGAAGTCGTGAAAGTGCCAGTTAATTGTTTTTCAGACAAAGAGAAGAATTGTTGCTCAAAATCTTATATGTTGAATTCGTTTGTCTTTTGCATAATATATTGATGATTTTTTTATATCTGATTTGCCTTTGTTGCAAATGATTTTAATGTGTTTTCTGCTGTGCAGACGCCGGAGGAACATGAGGCGGAGACTGGAATCAAATCGAAGGAAGCACGGAAATACATCTTCAACTGCCTCGATGACATTGGCCAAGTAAGACAGATACAGACAGATTCAGTAACACAGACACATACTGACAAAGAGACAGACACACACTGACAGACATGCAGGCAGGCAAACACACTGACAGACAAACACTGACAGACCGACACACATTGACAGACAAACACAAAGTGACAGACAGACACACACTGACAGACAGACACACATTGACAGACAAACACAAAGTGACAGACAGACACACACTGACAGACAAACACCCAGTGACAGACAGACATGCAGACATTGGCCAAGTAAGACTGACCAGACTGACAGTCAGACACAGGTAGTCAGTCTGATTGACAAGCAAGCACACGGTGACAAGACAGAGGCAGGTACACAGACAGACAAATACAGACACATCACAGATGACAGAGACTTACACACAGACAGACACACACACACTGACAGACAGAGGGAGACACACAGACAGACCTTCTGAAGTTGAAATTAATTCAATAATGAATGTGATTAGCATATTGGTTGCTTGGTAGAGCTTATGAAATATCCCATTTGCCACGTTTTTCATTTCAAACGTCTTTTGATCTGATTATATATTCAGACAGGTGTTGATTCTTACACGATAAGACAATTTGCTCTCATAATTTATTCATGTGGTTCATCTATATTCATGAGGTGCCACCTGGTGGAGGAAAACGGACTGAAATAATTTACTTGAAATTTAGAATTTTTTTCTTCTATTTGATTTGGCATTGCATACGAAAAATGAGCAAAATCAGTTACGGGTGTCGTGTGATTAGATTGCCTTTAACTTGTGATTAACTACCAGTACAGTCTTAGTAGTTACCTTACTGTGGTTATTTACCTGTGCCACCTGTAGGATCTGATTACTTACCTTACCTTTACCATCTGTTTAGTTGCCTTATCTGTGCAATCTGTTTAGTTACCTTACCTGTACTATCTTGACATTACCTTATCTGTACCCTCTGCTTAGTTACCTTACATGTACAATCTGTTTAGTTACCTTACTTGTACCGTCTGTTTAGTTACCTTACTTGTACCGTCTGTTTAGTTACCTTGCCTGTATCATCTGTTTAGTTACCTTACCTGTACCATATGTTTAGTTACCTTGCCTGTATCATCGCACTAGCTACCTTACCTCTACCACACAGACAGAGACAGACAGGTGATGTCACACAGGCAGACAAACAGAGACACAGACAGATTACTGATATGTACCATCTATTTAGTTGCCTTACTTGTACCATCTGATTTGTTGCATGTGCTACATCATCTCATTAGTAGCCTTACCTGTACCTTCTCATTGGTTACCTTTCCAGTACCAGGCACACACACACACACACACACAAACATAAATACACACAGATGCAGTTATACAAGCAAACAAACACATACCGGCACACACATATAAACGAGATTACCTATATTCACCCTGTGTTTAATTATCATACCTGTACCATCTTGTTAGTAAGCTTACCTGTACTGTCTCTTTAGTTACCAGTACGATCTCATTAGTTACCTTACCATGCTCATCTCGTGGCATTTCAGATCAACGTTCCAACAGACATAGATGGTGCGGAGTTGATCGCCGAGAAGATCGACCGTCGAGAATTGATCGATCTCCTCAAGAACATGTTGATGCTCGATCAAGATCGAAGAATAACACCAAACGAGGCGCTCAATCATCCGTTCCAGAGGCTCGAACATCTGTACGATTACACTCAGTGTAACATGTAGGTTGCTAGGTTGCATTAGATGATTTTGCATTACTTTAAATGATTACATTACTTTTAGTGATTACATTACTTTAAATTATTACGTTACTTTTAATAATTACATTACATTAAATTATTGCATTACTTTAAATTTGTAGTTTGTCTTTAACCCTTTAATGCTGAGATGGTAGTAAATGGTATGGGAAATCCTATACCTTCCGGCATTAAAGGGTTAAATTATTACATTTCTTTAAGTTATTACATTGCTTTATATGATTACATTACTTTAAATGATTACATTATCTTTAAGTGATTATGCATGGTATAACATGCAAAGTTTCTATATTACGTTTAATGATTTTGCATGGCATAGCCTGTTAGTTACTACGTTACATTAAATGATTATGCGTAGTATGGCATGTAAGTCACATTAAATGATTATGCGTAGTATGGCATGTACGTTACTACTTTACTTGAAATGATTATACGTAGTATTACATGTTGCTATGTTGCTTAAATTGAGAGTTACAAGTGGTGTAAATTGTGAGTTACTCTGTTAATTTAAAATATTGTACATGGCGTTACATGTAAGTTACTACATTGCTTAAAATGGTGATATGTGGTGTGGCATGCAAGTTGCTACGTTACTTTAAATTACCTTACATGCGTGGTGTAGTATGTAAGTTACTACCTACATAGCTCATGCCTAGTGTAAGTTTTTAAGGTGTAACTTACTGTAAATTAGGTGTGTCAAAAACAAACCACTGGGTCATTTCAGGCCTGCATGCGATGTTTTCTCTCCCGCCGAGCGCTGCATTTAGAAAGACTGCACAATTCGAGAATAAAAGTGTTGTGTGATGGTCATGAATGTTAATGAAGATTATAATCAAAATTTAATCAGCCTAATTTGACTTTTTATGCACAAAAATGCACCATTCAAGATTTAGTTTTCAAAAAAATTTCTGCCATAGGATCACTCTGCCCCTTCCATTTTGTTCTGACATCTTTGGCCATTTACGCTACGTGGTTGGTTTTGCATCTATTTAGTTTTGAGCTACATAAATGGAAAGTTACATTACAAGGTTGGTCCTGTATTTGTTTGGAGCTGCGTAAGTGGCCAATTACATTACATTATTGCCAGTTACACTACGTTGTATTGTTTGAAGCTACATAAATGGCCAGTTACATTACGTTGTTGGCTTTGTTTTGTTTCTGAGCTATATAAGTGATCAGTTACGTTACATGGCCTTGTGTTTATTCGTAGAGTGAAGCAGAGTTTCCAGGCGATGGAGATTTGTCGGAAGACGAAACGAGGTCATTACGACGTCAACGGCAACACGGGAAATGGCACGTCAACGGTCGGAGGAGGAGGGGGAGCTGGAGGAGGAGCGGGAGGAAGTGGAGCGCCATCCGGGGGAATCGTCATGACGAACCTTCTGCCGACATGCTCTGGAAACATTGCGCTGGCGCTTAACAACCACGTCAACGCTCTCAGCCATGTATGTCTCTGTCTGTTTGTCTGTCTGTCTGTGTGTGTCTTACTGTATGCCTCATTGCTATTCATGGTATTTCTCTTTGCTCCTGTCTATCTCTCTGTTTGTCTGCCTGTGTGTCTCTCTCTGTATGTCTCATTACAACTCTTGTTTGCTCCTGTCTATCTCTGTTTGTCTGCCTGTGTCTCTCTCTGTATGGCTTATTACAACTTTTGGTATTTCTCTTTGCACCTCTCTATCTCTCTGCCTGTGTGTCTGTCTGTCTGTCTGTCTATGCCGTTTGTTAGTCTTGTATTTTTTGCTCATCTTTTTTATATCTGCCTCTGTATCTCTCTGTGCCACTATTATTCTTGTTGCATCTCTTTGCCCCTCTCTGTTTTGTCTCTCTGTCTGTGCACCTGTGTTTCTCTTAGTGTCTCTATTTGCTCACCTCTCTCCGTCTTTCTCTGTTTATCTCTCCTTATGCCTCTTTACTACACTTCATATCTCTTTCTCTGTTTCTCTATTTCTATCTCTACATCTCTTCCCACTCAACCTTTTTGCATCGAAATACAAATGACTCTGGATGTAGGAGTTGATGAAATGTGGATGATTTACATGGATATAGGATGATGAAAGGCAAGTCTGATTGGTGACCTTCACTTCATTTCATTCATTTAACTCATTTCGAGAATTTATATAGCGCTTCTTCAAGAAACCTACTCAGAGGCGCTCCCAGCCCAGCCACCGCTAAAAAAGTAGGATTTGAGATACTTAAAAAATGCAGTGGAATTTAGTGGAACACTTGTATAGAGGTCCGTCGTATTCCATGCGGGATGACCAGCCTCTTCTTTCTGAGTATGTATTATATTAAGTGATCTTTCTTTTTTTGTGCAGATCCCCTCACAGTTCATAAGCCACGGAGGCGCAGGGCACCAGAATGACCCTCTGCACTACATCCAGCCGACCCTTCATCCGAGTCATCGGTCATTTGTCCAGTATCCATCGGCCGGTGGATGCGTCGCCCAGCATCTCCAGTCGCGCATCAATGGAACCAAGTTCGGCGTTCAGCCAACCGTATCGGATCCATTCCAGTCATCTCTGTGTAAGTAATCATGCCTCCTTCTTGATGTTCTTCTCTCCATCCTTGTTCTTCTATTCTTCCTTTACTTTCCCATCTTCCTCCTCCCCGTCTTCCAATTTTCTGCCTCGTCATTCCACTTCCTCGTTTTCCTATTTGATTTCCATCTTTTCCTCCTTAGCTGTCCCTATTTCCTCCTATTTGCCTAGACTTCCTCTCTTCCTTTTCCACTTTTTCCTCTTTCTTCTTGACTTTCTTTTTTCCTCCTCGACTTCCCTTTTCATTCTTCTTTCTCCTCAGCTTCCCCTCTTCTTCCTCCATTTCCTCTTTGACTTAATCCCCCTCCTCTGTTCCGCATACTCGATGTTCCTATTGTTCTAGAGGAAAATTGCCTCCATCAACTGCATGTATTGCAGTCTGTCTGTTCAGTTGGTATAGTTAAGTTTTATGTATTCTGTAATCTGAGTTACTGTAAATTGTTTCAACTGCGTAATTGTACACTGTAACCGGTTGCGGTCTGTCAACCGGATTGTTGATTAAACGGAGAAAACAATTATTATTATTATTATTATTATTATTATCA
The DNA here is from genome assembly GCA_949752735.1 of Lumbricus terrestris. Lineage (NCBI taxonomy): Eukaryota > Metazoa > Annelida > Clitellata > Crassiclitellata > Lumbricidae > Lumbricus > Lumbricus terrestris. The sequence goes on from OX457048.1 coordinate 22,889,538, forward strand.
TCCTTTGAGAAAATGTAGAAGGAAACTCACTGAACTGCTCAGTTTTTCTTTCTCTTTATCGCTCTCTTTTATCTATCAGTCTGTCTCTCTATCTCTGTATCTTTCCAATCTGTCTCTCCAATCTATCGCTCTGTTATTCTCTTTGTCTTTTTTCTTTACATTTTCTCAAAGGATGATGGAGGCAATTTTCATCTAAAACAATAGGAACATCGAGTGTGTAGAACAGAGGAGTTAATGTTTTGAATGAATTTGATTCTTCTTGAGCACATATTTGAGAACTTTGCTACCTAGAGATGTCAGACTGATCATTTCCGAAAAGAGTACGCATTCCGTCTGTACTGGATGATCATCCAATGATAATAAGAACAGTGACGATTTCTATGTCGCCATGACAAAGCCATTACAAGTGCGCCTGTAACTGTAACCAAATGAACTTGATTGGAAGTGGATGGACTCTGAATTCATATGTTCGATTTTCTTTTCCACCAGACTTGACGTCTCCTCCAATGAACCATCCGACATATTCACTCCAGCTGGAAAACGTCGTTCCGATGGTTGCTCGTCCTCCACAGACGCTCCAGCTCATCGCCGCACAGGTCAGTAATGGCTGGTCACATGGTTGTTTATATTGCAGCTTTGCATTAGTTGACTAGGGGGCGGGGGTGCTGGTGAAGTAGGAATTTTTAACCAAATATTTTGCTTGAACCACTAACCTTTTTATTGTCAGTCCAGCATGCTTACCACTCGACCAGCGGTTCCCACCCGTGGCCCGCCTGGCCTCCAAAAATGGCCCGCAGCATCTCAAAGTTAATTAAGAAAAATGTATATAAAAATTGACAATTTGGACATGATAGAATATGTAATTCTTTTCTATTACAAATTATTTTATTTGGACGTTAATAAATCGCATCAAACGTTCTATTTTGATTCAATTATAAGAATTTTATATACCTTTAGTTAGTGAAATTTTAGCCTGTGGCTCCCTAATGTCCTTCAACTAAGAAAAAGTGGCCCTCGTGTCCTCCAACTTGGAATAAGTGGCCAGACAGTCAAAAAAGGTTGGGAACCACTGCACTAGACCATTGTGCACCTTGGCGTTGAACTAGAGGGCAGAAGGAAATTTGTAAGATTGTAAAATAGTCTGGCATGACAACTGCTGGAGTTGAGGTTGTATTGTAGGTAGTGGTGCCAGTATCTTCAGTTACTGATTGGCCTTGAATACATTGATGAGATTTATCTACATGGTTTAGTTAATGAGGCCACTCTGTGCATTTGCTGTGTGTTTAGTTATAGCAGCACTTTATTGTTATTCATTTACTCAAGGATTTATGTGACATCGTTTCAAGGGGACGATTCAGAGGTGCTCCTTGCTCCAGCACTGTCAAAAGAACATTTTGAAGAATAATATAGAGAGAGTTTTTTTTAACTAAACATAGCTCGAGGGAAGTACGTACATTCCAGACCACTGAGAAATAAATCTGCGTAACAATATCGATAATAACAATATCGATAATAACAACGACAATAATGATGATGGTTATTGTTTCACTGTTGATGATGATGATAAGTCATCTTATTGTCAGGGTGGTCTCTCATCATGGCCTGGTCAGCAGCAGTTCCTCGTGCCGTCATGGCAACAGGTGCCTGGAATCGCGCCTCAGCAGCCGGTCCAGCGCCACATCGTCACGGATATGATGCCGTCGCAGACTCTGCGAGAGCCGTGGCACTCGACGCTTGTCGTTGATAACATGGATTCAGCGATCGTAAGTGATGTTGGTTAATTCTGGTAACAGCACAGTTTGTGCAGGGATATTGGGATAGTTAAAATTTCTAGGTTTTTTTAGTATGTTTTGGGCTTTGATAAGTCAATATGTGTTGGGTTTTGATAAGTTGACATGTATTCTGTTTTGATAAGTTTATATGCATTTGGTTTTGTTAAGTTAATATGTGTTGGGTTTGATAATTTGATATGTGTTCTGTATTGATAAGTTTATATGTGTTAGGTTTTGATAACTTAATATGTGTTGGAATTTTTATGTAATATTGTATTGTTTTAAAGCATTTATAAAGTGCCTCTATTATGGTGAACTGCTCAGAGGTTTTCCCAGTGCTCAAGGCCCTGAGGAAAAAATAGGTTTTGAGAAAAGAAAACGTGGAGGAGGGAATACAAGCTAGAATTTGAGTAGCTAGGGACAGCACATCCCAATAATTGAGGTAAATAACCAGGACTGAGCCATAGATGTTCTAGTTTTAAGGCAATTGAAGATGTTAGTGATTTATTTTTGATGTTATTTGTTGGGTCTTGTTGCCTCAGGACCCGAGAGATGCGGCCTGTGGTCATCTGATGGACCGTGGTGGACACCAGACTCTGTCGCTTCTGTCGCAGACGAGGGGCTCTTCGCAGGGACCGTGGAACTTCCTGCCTCCGCATCTCATGCTCGCGTCCGCAGCCGGACACTCGAACAAGAAGGCATCGAACAATCGAAGGTAACGCCAGGGAACCATGTTGTCCCACATATCAACGGTCCATTTGGTCATCCTTTTGTACACAACGAAGAACTTTTTCTTCTGATTCTAAAAATTTATGCAGATCAGAATTGCAGTGTTTTTGTTGGACCATTAAAATATTTTATTGATTGATTGATTGATTGTTTGATTGATTAATTGGATGGATTGATTGGATTGGTTAGATTGATTGATTGAAATCTACAGTATGGCTGTCGTTGTAGTGTCAATTTATATAGCACCTCCGCAGGAGCTGATAACTCATGAATGCTTCTTCATACCCAGACAACTTTTCTCATTATTTCAGCACATTATAAACCAATCAATCAATCACATCTTATTTGGCACAGGTCTTTAATCAAAGGTTAATATCCCAACCCAGGTCGAAAGGAAGAATGTGGCTGGAGCTGAGGCCAAGGGACATTTGGCAGAAAGCGAATTACCAAGATCTTGAAGCCCATTCCAGTTTTGATATGTACACTGATCACATAGAAAGAACAATACTACATTGTTCTTTGTCTGCGACCTCTGTAATGTATTAAACTCTGCATTCCTTTACAGTCTGCTGAAGGTGGAAGACTACCACATCACTCCTCCAAAGAAGCGTATCAAGCCGAGCTCATCTCCGTCGCTCAAGTACGACGTCTACCATACCTCTTCCCACAAACGCTCCAAGGCGCCTGAGTCCACCGTCACCCATAGCAACCGTATGCTGGCCAAGGCCTGCTACGGAGACGAGCTGAAGCCGGTTGCCGTCGACAACGTGCCGAGTAGATGTTCATCAGCGCACAGCGTCATCATCATTCCAGATGGAGACGATGATAACATCATCACAACACAGAGCGGGTAAGATGGAGAAAGGTTGTAGATACAAACCAAGGCAGAGATATAGCAAGACAGATAGACAGACGTAAACAAACACATAGACAGAAACAAAAATAGATAGGCGGTGATAGATTAACATAGCCATGCATACCAGCAGACAGATAAGGCAGATCAGCATGCAGGGACCAGATTGATGGCGAGAGAGAGAGAGAGAGAGAGAGAGAGAGAGAGAGACAAGGCCAACCAGCAGAAACAAACAGAGATAAGACCACTTAGACCATCCAATATAGAGACAGACCAACCGCAGACAAAGACAATACCAATGATAAACAGAATGGGACAGACCAGTAGACAGTCAAGACCGGTCAACAGACAGACAGAAACAGACAAACCAGCAGACAGAGGCAAGACGAACTGACAGATAGACAAAAGGTAAAGCAGTCACCTTATTCGAATTCGCTTTCACTAAGCCGTTGCACGTTGCTTACTTATAGCTTGTTGTGTGGCATTGTACATGTTGTCATACTGTTGCATTGCTGTTGTCCGTGTCAGTGCCTCAGCCAAAAATAGCTCTTGTTGGATGACTGGTGATAATAGAGGCCTTGTCTTGTCAATGTATGACTTCTATTGTGCTATTGTCTATTGAGCCATTGTCTGATGGGTGTTAATTGTCTGTTCATTAACAGATGCGACTCGTCACAGGAGAAAGGAGGTCGCTGCAGCAGTAGCATCGTCGTCACGGAAACACCAACATCGAGCAAAGATCTCCAGATTCAGCAATCTCACCCGACAAGTACGTTGCATCTTCTCGTTCTCAGCACCCAGCAGTGGCGTAGATAGGGGAAGGTTTCGGGGGTTAGACCCCCCATTGGTCTAGGAAAAGTGTTTTTTAAAGGTTATTTATCTACTTTAATAACAAAAAACAAAAATTGTGGTGACAATTGTTTTTCTTACTTTATTCCCTTTGTTACTTTATTCTCTTTTTATTTACTGTAATACTGTTGGGTTGGTGTCAGAAAGGGCATCCGGCCAGGCCATAAAAGCCCTCAAACCCCCCATCATAAATTCCTGGCTATGCCACTGGCAGCCAGTTCCATCTCTCATCGTCATTTTCAACCTACAGTCATTGGTTTCAACCAGGGTTCTTCAATCTTCAATACCTTTTGGTTCCATGAGCAATATGGCCAGGAATCGTGCCAAAGTTCAATAACAAATATTGAATTCGCAAATTTTTGCGCATTTTTCTGCACACCTTTGTATCAGTCTTGTTGGACTCGATCATGTGTTAAAATAATTATCATGTTACGTATTGTATTGTAACTGGGGCTGTTGATTTAATCGCGTTAACGCGTGCGATTAACGCGTAAAAAAATTTGCGATTAAAAATTTTAACGCATTAATCGGATGCGTTAATTAGATCTGATAAAAATGGAATCAGAGGCAGAAAAGTCGTTTTAAGCGGAAGGCTCATACTTAAAGTTAGCGATATATTATTTGGCAAATATTCCCAAAAAGAATTTCAGTATTATCGTAGCAATTCGTTGCTCAATTATCGCCTGCATGCGAACCAAAACATGCATTAAACGCTAACGATGAGTCGTCGACATCGGCCGCATCGCATCGTCCACTAAGGTTGTTTCCTCTTTCCTCACCCCGTCAGACTTCAGACTACGTTGGTTGAACTCCATGAGATTTCGGGTTTCAAATGCTAAATGTTTACAGAAGGACAATTGAGACGAGGTTTGGCAAGAACTGCAACCTCTTGTGAAAAATTGTGACTAAATATAATGAGGTTCACTAGTAGACGTACTATTGTTAATTTATAAGAGTATCTCTTGAACCAACCAATGTAAATAAGCTGGTCTGCCTATACAATTGGCTGAATCAATAATTAATCTTGATAGTCAGAAAACGGTTGTCTAGTTTCACATTTAGGCCTATGGCCATTTTAATTGAAGGTGGCTCAAAAGAAAAAATTAACGAATTTTGAGCAGTTGACTGATTTTCACAGTGTCTCAATTCTGTCTGTCATACAAAACTGTTCAAAAAACTAAATGCAGAAACTCAATAGGCCTAAGCCAAAAGTTATTAAATATGTTTGCTATAGAAAGAATGCTATCAGTCATTACAATTTTATGCTTCATGGGTCGTTGGAAAATAGTAAGATTAGTATATTTGAAGGAAATGTATTGCGATTAATTTGCAGTTAATTGCGATTAAAAAAATTAATCGTGCGATTGATTTCGATTAAAATTCTGTGCGAGAGACCAAGTAAATTCTCGTATGTATTTATACTTATGCTATTCTTAAACTATATATTTATACCTTATTTGTTTATATTTATACTTTATAGAGTTAATTGCATTTTATTTCTTGAAATTTGAGTGGGTGATATGCACTGGGTTTCGTGAGCTAAGTAGTGTTTAAAGTGGGGTAACATCTGTAGCTGTAACTCCATTTGCGGATTTGCCTATCTTTATTTCTCGCATTTGCTATTGCACCTCTTCAGACATCGACAGATTTACTTCAGTCTTTCTCAGGGCTGTTTTTAAGGAATTTTTAGAACTGCACAACTCCTTTCCTTTCCATCATCAATGGTAAATTACTTCCAATCGGAGGACAATGACCTTTTTTGCTAGTTTTAATTGTACGGAAGTGCTTCTACAACTGCACGTTAAAAAAGCCCTGGTCTTTCTGTTTTGTTGCTAAGTTTAACTGAGATTTCTGTTGCTGAGTCAATGAAAGGCTGATTGATTGATGGATTTATTGAGTGATTGATAAATAACCTGTTTTATAATGCTTTGTTTAGGTGGTAGTACGAAATGGCCACCCTCTTGAACTGCACCTGTTCCGTAGATCTCTCTGAATGAATTAATTAATTAATTTCTGTCGTAGCTGTTGGCGGCAAATCGGAAGCGGCCAACATGAAGTACGACTTGGCCGTCGACATCAGTCCGGACGTCATCGTCAACCGCAGTTCGTCCGTGACAATCCTGAAGCCTGGCTTCAAGAACGAACCGACCTCATCCGACACCGGTTACGGTCGACCGGCCAACAACAACAAGCCAACCAATAACAACATGGGCAACGGAAGTGGCGGAGGTGGAAAAGGCGACACGGCCCAACGCAAGTGGAAACACCGTCACATCAACCGTCACCTCTCCAGCTTCCAGCTGACCGACCCGCACCATCCGCACATGCATGACCCGCCCCCGGTCCAGTCCGAGATGCTGTCGTCGTCGACCAACTTCGACCCCAACCACGAGCTGACCCTGGTCAAGGTCAACTCGACCCCGCACAGGTCGACCGATATGAAGGCGGCCGCGGAGACGAGGGGGATGGCGAAGAAGCCGAGGACGTCCGGTCATCCGGGTCATCGGATGGAAAGGGATGTGGATAAGATGAGTCTCTACCAGGGCAACCAGTTCGCCTCGCCTCTTCCGGATGTTCTCGATCTTTACCACAACATGGCCGACCACGGAGTCCGGTGGGTGTTTCCACTCTGACGGTTTTGTTCTTAGTTGCACGTTGTTCTGATGTCGGATAGACATGGGATGATTAATGAGAAATGGTCTTCAACTCGTGATATGGACTTGGGTGGGTTTTAGGGAGATTCAGTCTTAGTGTCAGATTGTGTATGTGTGTGTATGTTTGTGCTTGCATGTGTGTGTCTGTGTTTGTATGTGTGCGTATGTTTGTGCTTGTATTTGTGTGTGTGCGTATGTTTGTGCTTGTATTCGTGTGTGTGCTTATGTTTGTGTTTGTTTGTGCTTGTATGTGTGTATGCTGACCGGGAGCAGGTCGTGCATATGCGAATAGCGTAGGTCAGGTGGATAGATGGCGGTTGATGTGACGGGTGTTTCCACTTGCCTTTTCCTTGTCAACTGCGCTTCCATTGCTCTTGTTGTTCATGAATGTTGGCCGATCAACCCTCACCAGGTGTGTGTGTGTCTGATAGTCATTATAATTCTTGTTGTGACAATTTGCCTAGTAATCTCAGTAGCTACTTCTAGAATGCTTTACTCACAAAGTCAGATTTGACTGTGTACTGCTTAACACGAGAGGCAGAGACATTTCAGTCTAAATGATAAATATATTTGAAGGAGGAAATTGTCAATCGTTTTCAAGTTCTCTGCTTTTCACAGATGTACCAAATTGGATTTGCCATTCCTAGTTCTTGTAACATCCCCTTGCCCTGTGTCCAATGTGGTTTTGTGATTGATCTAAAACCACAAAGTACTAGCAGTTGAATCGTACTATAACTATGGAGTATATAAGCCATCCCTGATATCATTAAGTTTACAAAGAGTTTTTTCAATGTATGCAATTTTAATGTAATAGTTAGATATTTGTTGAAAATGAGGGACGATCTGATCTGATTTCAAATTCCATTTCTGTCTAACTCTCAAAGAAACTGAAATTGATTACCGTGTAAAGTCTCACGATTTGATTCTTGTCTTTTCCACAGGAACTACCTGACTCATTCACTGCGTTCGAGTCCATCTGTCCTCGCACCGGACGGTGGCGCCCTCTACCTCGGCATTCCACAGACGTGTGGCAGTAGCGCTTACGCCGCATCAGCCCAGTTCATCGCATCGTCGCCCGGAGCAGGAGCGTCCGGTCCTCCGCCGGCCCACCAGAGCCCACGTGGGCACATGTCTTCCCTCGTGTCTCACCACCCCCAGGCGGCCCATCTCCACCCGTTGCTTCACTCTCCCAGCCTGCTCGCCGTCGGTTACTTGGCCTCAGCCGCTTCCCTTCAGTCGCACCTCGACGCAAGGGACTTCGACTCGCCCTTCAATCTCGGTCGCCCCGACTTCGGGCAGCCACGGGTCCGCAACCACTGAGCCGTGACGTCGTAGTCTGGGGCGCGACTCAAGCGGCCGCTGAGTCGGTAGATAGCTGAGACGCTTTGTGTCAAATTCGTAGTTGACTTTTAGATGCAGTGTATCATGTTGTCAAGCTTTCCAAAGACTTCTTCATCTTTCCGTTTTAGAGAAGAACTCCTTTTTTATTTATTCGAATCAGTGAAGGTACTTGCAACTGTCGGTCGATGATTTATCAGAGTTTACGCAGTTAAGAACACACAGACAGTAAGAGAAAGATTGACAAAGTGGCAGTCGGAGGGAGACAGACAGATGGGGAGTAAAAGAGAGACAGAGAGAGAGAGAGCGAGAGAAAGATCCAATTTGTGGTTTGTATATAGTGTATGCTCGAACAGACAATGGTTTATTTTGTGTTTGAAGTGTGGTGCATCTTGCCCCAGCCTATCCTTCCTCTGTGGTCCATGCGCATATCCCAAGGATAAACTGACTGTGATCAACTAGGTTGGAACTGAAGGCCATGGAAAAGCGTTTTTGTTGCTCTGGGCTGTGTTTAGTCTGGTGTGAATTTAACATGCGCCTTTTTGTTAAGGGTGTCTCTTTAAGGCAGTGGTTCCCAACCTTTTTTGACTTGAGGGCCACTTTTTCTAAGTTGGAGGACACGAGGGCCACTTTTTTAGTTAAAGGACATTTATAGGGCCACAAGGTTAAAATTGTATTAACTAAAAGCATATAAAATTGTTATAATTGATACAAAATATAATGTTTGATGTTATTTATCGACGTTAAAATAAAATAATTTGCAATAGAAAATAATAATGTGTTCTATCCTGTGACTTCCTGTCTAAATTGTTAATTTTTTCATATATTTTTGATAATTCTTTGAGAGATGAGGGTAATTTTCTGAGGCCTGGCGGGCCATTTTCTGAGGCCTGGCGGGCCACTTTTGGCCCGCGGGCCACGGGTTGGGAACCGCTGCTTTAAGGAATGGGTCTTTTTAAGGGTAGGTCTTTTATCAAGCGTTGGTCTTTTAGTAAGGGTTGACTAAGTAAGAATGGGTCTTTTTTATGTGTTTGGTCTTCTATTAAGAATTGGACTTTTGTTTGGCGTGGGCTTTTCGTTAATCATGGGTTTTTAAAAACGTGGGTCTTTCATTAGGGTTTGGTTTTTTAGTTAGAAATGGCCGTTTTATTGTGGTTCATTCTTTTATTAAACATGGTCTTTATAATAGAATAGTTGTATGCCTGAGGGTCTGGTCAAAGGAGAAGCAAAAGGATTGGCTCCTGTGGATGAGTAGATTATCCCTTTTGGACCCCAATGCAATTAATGGTGTCGAAGTGTTGGGGTAGTTTTCCTCACCTACAGCATGCTGAAAGTTTAGTTCAATGGAGATGTGTGTTGAGAATCTGCTTTCCGAATCTAGATCAATGGCTTTGTTACTTAGGTCAATCAATGTAAACTCGATTATCTCTAATTCTGTTCACGTTTTTGTGTATGCATGATGTTACGTTGATGTTGGAGATTATGAGAATTTTTCGCTTTAGTCATTGCGTCTTATTTCCAGTTCTTCCCTGTCAATAGAATCAGAGACAAAGCGTTTATTGATGAATCGTTTCATTTGGAATCTTTTGTTGCTGTTCTCGTTGTTCGCATTATCATCTTTCATCGGCTTCTTCTTCCTGTTCTTTGTCATCTGGTTCACTGAACTGGAATTACGTGTTTTGCGTTTTAACGGAGAAACTAATCAACGAGAATTAAAAGATCGGAGAAATCTTATTAATCTGCTTGTCCTCAGTTTTTTCACTTAGAAGGATCTAACTTACATCGAAATAAAATAGAATTTCATTTTGATATCGTCATTCTTTTCAAATTCAGAAGTGCACACTCAAGGCTGTAGCTAGGGGGTGTTTTGGGTGTTTGAACACCCCCCAAAATGTAAAATGTAAAAAATAAAATAATGCGTTTACTGGCACATGATGTAAAAACCATGAAATAAAACCATGAAAACACCCCTCCAAATGAAAAATGTAAAAAAAATAAATTGAATGAATTGGTGATTGGTGACATTTTCTGAAGATTTTGGCCGGATGACAAAAAAGGTCATCAACTTTTTCGGACGGGAAACTGAAGAAACACCCCCCCAAATCAGATCCTGGCTACGGCCCTGTGCACACCCCTGCAACAGCTCCGATGCAATTATAATTGCAGAGCAATTGTGAGTGAAGGACTCGAGTCTCAAGGTCCCTTACTCAGTAATCGCCTTGGCCGAGGATCAAACCCATACTCTCCACGTAACCACGTTACAGGCTGACCATAATAATAATAATAATAATCTTTTCTTTAATGTTCAAAGCACCTGCAAGACGCACTGCACTTTACATTTACAAGTTATGTAGTAATCTTATAGTTAAGCTTAGCTACTAACAGAACAGACAGTTTTGCAATTACACGGTGCTAAGAGCAGCCTACAAAGCATGTCCGCCGATCGGGGTGGGGGCTCGAACTCGCTACCTCTCGCACTCTACGCCAGTGTGTTGTCCAAGGCCGTCTTATTTGCCCTTTTGATAGTGAACCACAGAGCAAACAGTGTGCAATAATTGGCCCTAACAGCAGCGTGAGCCTACCTTGTCAACTCTTGCTCTCTACATTGCGCTACCGCGGCGTACCACCCCCGTGATGGTGGTGTTGGTGATGATGATGATGATGATGATGATGATGATGATGATGATGATGATGATGATGATGATGATGATGATCGAGCGGCAATGAGTGGAAAGCAGGAACAATCACACACGTGGGCCTACAGAAGCCATGCTTTCATTTTGCATTCACGATTAGTCAGACTTTTCTGGATTTGTTGCTATTCTAGATGGTTTAGACAGGTTTTTGAGAAGGTTTATTGGTTACATATAGGCACTATAGCATGCCATATCGATTCAAACGATTTTCCAATAATTGCTCCAGTGGAAGCTAAAAGATATGTCTACGATGCAACGACATACCTACACCATTAGTGTATGCGTTTAGACCCCAGAGATGATTTCTCTTTCTGCATTCCATACAGAATATACACGGTGCCCACATTTAACCGACACCGGCAAGTGGATTGCGTATAGACATCGTATAAATCCCATGTGGTCTGCAAATTGATAGATCATCTGGTGTAGACAAGTTTGTTGCATAATACACCTATAATATTCCTAATGGTTATTGGAAGTCATCTTGGATCTTTATGGCACACAATGGTCAACCTGGTACCATACATAGCTGCCACGTGGATATCATATCAAGTCCAGATGGTTTTGCACATACGAGACGAATCTCGGGATCCATTCCATGTGGGTCCGATATGACGTCCATATGGATCAGCATCAGCATGGTACTTTGTTGATGTAGATGTTGGTTGGGTATAATTTGTGCATTTAGAATGCGACGTGAAAGAAAATATTATGCGTCATTGCAGGTCACGAATAACGGATGTGACTAGTACCAATGACCCTGGTAAGTGCATTGCTACTATCTAACTCCGTCCAGTCGATCGTGTAAGGACATTTGAACGGTTTGTGAGGTAATATTATATCTTGTGCAAAAGTAGAAAAAGATATCAAAGATATCGTAATTAACTCGATCGATTCTACACAAGTCTTTTTATAGCTTCTCGTGAAAGCACGCACGGCTCATTTCGCTGTCACTGGTTAACAATTAAATTTTAATTCTCATTGTTATAAAGTCGCTGTCGTGGTAACGGCGCCAAAATTGTATTCCAGATTGCAACGACAATAAACGCGATAGTTTCTAAGACGTCATCTTCTGCATCTCTGCATCTTTTTAACTTGTAGCGTCTTAGTGATTTCTCGACCTAATTTACACACATGGGGGCGCATTGGATAACGCACTGGTATGGAGATTAGCGGTTTGATCCCCGAAGCCCCTTATAGACAAGGCTTGGAATTCTGAAAGGGCTCTAGAAATCACTGTTAGAAGCAAATCATGTAACAATTTGCTAACCGGTGTTTCTAGACTAATTTGACCCTGCTGAAAACGAAAATCGCTGTTAGCAAGCTGGATTTTTGACCGTTCAATGGGAAAACAAGATGGCGGACAAAATGGCGGTCAGTTGCTTCAAATGGCTATAAGTAAAGTATTGTATGTGACAGGAACACAATTTTAGACTCTAAATTAAGATTATAGGGTGCAAGGATTACAATGGAACCAAATACACATATGTAGCACTGCAAGAAAATCAAAATGGCGGACAAAATGGCGACCAGAATCTTAAAATGGCTGTAAGTGAAGTTATGTATGCAGTGGAATCATGATTTCAGGGTCTAAATCAACATTTTCGAGGTCAAGGAATGCAATGGAAGCAAGGTAACATATGTGGCATTGCACGGAAACCAAGATGGCGGACAAAATGGCGGACAAAATCTTCTAGGAATGCCATTTTGAGATTCCAAGCCTGGTCTATTAGGCAGGGCTGAAAGTGAGCCGGGTCTGTCGGGGTCTGCGACTCCGACGACTCGGCATTGATTTTCGTGACCTACTGCATGGTGCCGGCCGTCTCAGGCGGGTCGCGTGTTTAAAAATTGTGGGCAAACGACTTTTAAAAAAGACTGCAAAATACCAAAAATAGGTTAAAATGGTCTTATTTAAGAAAAATTTCGGCAAAATTAATGACTCAAGAAAAGGTAGTCACAAAATTTTCGACTCAAAAGCGTCGGCTCGCCCGCCAAAGTCTTCCACTAACCTTGGCCCCCCCCACTAACCTTGCGACTTATGCCTATAGGTTAAATTCCCCTGCATTTTTTAAAGTATCTCAAATTCTATTTTTTAGCTGTGGCTATGCTGGGAGCGCCTCTGAGTAGGTTTCTTGAAGAGGCGCTATATAAATTCTCGAAATGAATGAATGAATGAAAGTCCGACCCGCCAACTTTCCAAACCACTTTCAGCCCTGCCCTTAGGATATAGGCCTACGTGCCTGTCGGCTGCTTGTATTGCAAACTGTATGCTCTGGTAGTAGTTAAGATTTTGTTAATTAAGGCAGCGAATAACTGCATAGGCCTTCTGTAACGCGGTCTGACAGTAGGTGCGAACATGAAAAAGTAAAAACTGAGTAGTGTACAATGTAGGCCTAGGCTACACTTTGTAGCAGCTTCCAGAACAAAACTAATTTTTCTGACTGGAAGGATGTGAAAATGAGTTGTCAGCGTCGAAGCTGTTCACTGTTAATTTTGCAGTTGTTTGCTAATTGGGAATTACATGTATGTCATCAGGCTATAATATCATGAAGGGCCACTTTGTGAATTAGCTGCCAAAAATAGTAAAATATATCTGAGTCGAGTCGAGGAAACAATCTTGGCAGAACCAACGATCGACTCGACTTGCAAATCGATCGAGTCGACGAGTTCTCCATCGAGTCGATGGATTTGGTTTAGTTACGATACTCGATCGATCAACTGGGTCGGCTGCGTGTATCGTGTAACGCCATACATGTACAATGTACATACATAGTTATAGTGACGCAGCAAGGCTATATAAAATATTTGTAGTGATAGCGAGTGTAATGCTGAAATTATTGTAAGACCAGTTTTAATCCAGAAATCTCCGGAGTGGGGATAAGCCCCCCTCCATTTGAGTATGAGGATGGGCCAGTGGCCTAAACTCCAAGTCATTACAATTCTTTCATAACCACCCCATGCACTTTCTTAGGGCTGGCTTCGCCCCTGGATGTAGAGACAGGTTGATAAGGATTGGGCTGGAGATGATTAAGGATGGATCAAGGTGAAAGTGGGCGAGGTTTGATAATGAGGATAAGACAGGGGGAAAAGATTTTAGACATAATTGAAATATTATTTGTATAGCGGATGTGGATGGGGTTAGGTGATTATGAGGGTAGGATATGATGAAGATAAGGGCGGTGGATTAAAGATTGAGTAGAAGGAATAAGAGATGAAGAGGATGAGCATAGGGAAATGTGTTCAACTCGAGACCCACTCTCAAAACTGTTCTCTTTAACCGGAATTGGGTCGGGAGTGCTTCTAGGTAGATATAGGCTACTTTTGAAGAAGCGCTATATAAATCTCTGAAATGACTTGGCTTATCGTTCGTTTGTAGTATACCTAACGTGTTTAAGCATCATTTCAGTTATTACATGTCAACAATGTAACATTGTGTCCTGGGCACGACCAGTGGCGTAACAACCATATAACGAAGGTGGACAAAATCCACGGGCCCCCGAGACCCAAAGGGCCCCCAAGTTCAATAAGCAAAAAAGTGTCATGTACTTTTTCGGAAGTTTTTCCGTTTTATAGTTAGTTTCCGATTGTAGACTGTAGAGTCAAGGCCTAGCCTGGATACGACTGACGCATAATTATGATAAATGATTCGCATGTGTCGTGTCTGCAGTCTGGACTGTATGGTCATCGGATGTGAGAGCATTTGACCCGTGGTAGACATCAACACTTAGTTCCATGTTAGGGGCGGGCTCTACGGTTAGGGTATACGTTCATTCATGAAGGTCTAATTAAGTTCATCCGAGTGCCCGACACAGCGTTAAGGAATGATGCTTGAAATAGTATCTGCTTTCTTTTCCGGCTCACTCTAATTCAAGCTGTGTGTGTGTGTGTGTGTGTGCGTGTGTGTGTGTGTCTATCTGCAGTGTCTGTCTCTCTGTCTGCCAGACAGAGAGAGAGAGAGGTCTGTCTGTCTCTGTCTCTCTATCTATCTCTCACTCTCTCTGTCACTCTCTGTGTGTGTGCATTGTGTGTACCTGTCTTTGTCTGTCTCTGTCAGTGTGTCAATAGTCAATACGAGCCAAGTGCTGAAGTGACTGATAGGTTCCTACACACTGCACATTGCAGTGTTAATTCCTTCTCGCTCATAATAACAGTCACTGCATTCATTCATTTATTTTTATCTGGATTATCACTATTGCGGTACCTAAACGAAAAGATGAATGCCATATGAAACGCACGCACAGTTCTGGCAGTCAGAAACGAGCAGGAAAAAATTGATGCTGCTGTCTTTGCAAACAGTAAGGCTAGAATAGCCAAATTCACGAAGTAATTCTACGAAAAACTACTGTAACAGGCCACAGTGAGTATACATTACACGCACGTACGTGTGTGTACATATGGACCTTTGTATGGGTGTCACAACAACAGACTGGTCTACAGACAACTGGTCAAACAACTGGCCAAGGCTACAGACAACTGGTTCAGCGCTTGAGAAATGGAAGCTGCATGAAAGTTTTGTACAGCTGAAATGGAGGCTGGAATGATCAAAACGCAAGAGAAATGGAAGCTGGATGAAGGTATAAATTTTAGATCTAGGCCTAAAATAGAAACTGGATTGATGAAAAACGCTTAAGAGATGGAAACTGGATGAAGGTATTTTTATATCTGAAATAGAAGTTGAATTGACAAAAATAGCCTAACGAACGAGAGATGGAAGCTGGATGAAGGTATTTTTAGATCTGAAATAGAAGCTGAAATACACGAGTGAAAATCATCAATCCAGCTTCCATTTAAGCTAGAAAACCATCTAACGTTTTTCATAAATCCAGTTTCTATTTCATCAATTATAGTAACTGTTGTCGTTAGACGAGTTGTCTGTAGTCGTGGAACCGTTTCTTGTTTTGCATCGAACCATTAATGTGTCTTAACAATGGATTATTGATGACAGCGTTTAAGACTGACATTCATAAAGCGAAATTTTATGAAAAGTCACCAGTAGGCCTACACTATTGCGCTACCAAAATTACTTCACATATAATTAATAGGCGCTCTTTTTTTAAATAGCCATCTAATTGTTTTCACGGTTTAGTCTCGTTAATGGATAGGGGGCCCCCAAGCTGAGAATGTCCACGGGCCCCCGGTTCAGTTGTTACGCCACTGGGCACGACGTTAAACTGCATCCATCCTCCGCCACAGGGAACCAACAAGGTCCATGTACCGGTCCTAAGCCCGGACAAAATTAAGGAGGAAGGTTTGCCAGATGGGTGGCGATACGCAGGCAGTAAATGCAGCTTCTATTTCAGCAATACAAGTCGGCTGTAGACCAATATTATTGTCTGTAGACGAGTTGTCGTTAGACGAGTTGTCTGTAGACCAATAATTATTATTGTCGTGGAACCCTTTTTCCTTACCTTGCAGTCATCATTTCATAATATCATTACTTTAATCATTATAATTTAATACTGGCTTGGATACCCGGCGTCGGCCGAGAAATTAGGGTTCGGCCCGCTACCGGCAAATTTCCTACTTCCCTACCCCCACTTGACCCCATTCACACTCCTACTGAAATGTTGAGGCAATGCCTCAAAAAGAGAAGGAATCGATGGTGATGATGATATATACCGCAGTACCGTTATCAGATTCTGTTAAAACTCTTGGGGTTACCCTGGACAGTATGCTTACTTTTCGGATGCATGTAACTAACCTTTGTAGATCTTGCTTTTATCACATCAGGGCAATACCCCACATTAGGTCGGCTCTGACTAAGGATATGTCGAAGACTTTAGCTTGCGCCCTTGGCTGCAACGCATCCAAAATTCTTTAGCTCGGGTTGTGTTGCGTGTCCCACTACGATCAAGTTCCTCAGTTTTACTTCATCAGCTGCATTGGCTTCCTGTCGAGTTTAGGATTAAATTTAAATTGGCCTGTTTAACCTACAAATCCCTCTCTACCGGAACACCTCCATACCTTCAGTCACTGCTTACTCCTTATATTCCTCCTCGTTGCCTGCGATCATCAAACATGGGTCTTTTAGTTGAACCTCGATGCAGAACTGTTATGGGCTCGCGTGCATTCCATGCCTCTGCTTCCAAAGAATGGAATCTACTTCCACTCTCTCTTCGTTGCTCAAATTCACTCCCTACCTTCAAAAAACGGCTCAAAACTCACTATTTCTCTTTGGCTTTCAAGCACATGGACCTTTAACTGCATCTTCCTCTGGCGGCTAACTATTCGCGCCTCAGATTCACACTTTGGTGTGACCTTGCGCGCGTAATAAATTTATGTAATAATAATAATAATAATAACGACGACGGCGACGATAATGATAATGAAGACGACGATGACGACGATGATGATGACGATGACGATCATGAGGAGTGGCAGTTTGCGGAAGACACGCTCAATCACATTCAGAATTCCATAATATTATATGCTTTCATTTTCCATTCGTGGCTGGTCAGCCTTTTGCTGTCTTTTTATATTAAACCACTATCTATAGAGTTAAGACAGTTTTTTGAATTTGTGTGGGTTACGTAGGCACCATATGATATGCCATATCGATTCAAGCGATTTTCCAATAATTGCTCCATACGGCGGAAGTAATAGGATTTGTGTATACTGCTAAAAACATATCTACACCATTAGTGTATGCATTTAGATCCCAGAAATGATTTTCTCTCTCTGTAATCCATACAGAATATACACGGCATCCACATGCAACCGACACGTACCGGCATATCGATTTCATATAGACATCGTATAAATCCCATATGGACTACAGATTGATAGATCATCTGGTATAGATAAGTTCGTTGCATAATACACCACCTATAATAGTCCTAATGGTTATTGGAAGTCATCTTGGATCTTTAAGGCACACAATGGTCAACCTGGTACCATATTGCTGCCACATGGATGTCTTATCAAACCCAAACGGTTTGCACATACGAGACGAATCTCGGGATCCTTCCATATGGGTCCGATATGACACCCATATGTATCAGCATGGCACTTTGTTGTTGTATAGATGATGGTTTGGTATAATTTGTGCATTTGGAATAAGACGTGAAAGGAAATAATATACGCCATTGCAGGTCACGAATTTCGGAAGCGACTCGCACCTCTGAGCCCTGGTAAGCGCATTGACACTCATCTAACTTCGTCAAGTCGATCGTGTAATGACGTTTGAACGGTTTGTGAGGTAATGTAGCGACGTATGACTACGCTACAGGTTTCTGGTCGATAATATTATTATATTATTATTTTATTTAATTTTTGATCGGTTTCAGAGATCTGATATATATATATAGGGTTTTCTTTCGGTGCTTCGTGTGACCTAGATTTTAATGTTGATGCGTGTTTGACACGGGTCACCGCGACCGCCTGTCTAGGCAGCAGCCGCTGCTGTGTCATTAATTGGTATATTTTCGCACGATCCAGCCGATCGTCGGTGGCCTTCTTCAAAGAGCTTGCCGCTTGCAGTCGATGAGGGTAATTAATCTTTCGCACACTTCTCTGCGGTGGTCCGACACATAGAGTGAGCGAGCCATACAGTCAGACAGACAAAGAGACGCACTGAAGAGGACGTGCTGGCCTGTGTATGTGTTAATAGCTCTCTGCTTCCTCAGGTTGAATTAGTGCATTTGAGGTTACGTGATCTCACGTCTGAGGGCGCTTTTCAGAAAGAGAGATAGAAGGAGAAAGACAGTGAGCTACAGACCGACGGAGAGATACTCAGAAGAAGCTGCACGTGGCAGCTAATTCTTGCCGCTTTGAGACAGCTGTACAGCTGCTGGGTCGGCGCGCTCGGCTCTTTAGCTGCGCATGCGTAGTAGAGGGGACGCTCTGCAGACCAGGCAGTTATAAAAGCGAGAGCAGGCCGCAAAAGCGCAGTTGCGCACAGGATTGCAAGGACAGCGGATGTATCGAGAGTTGCGCACAGGATTTCAAGGCAATTGGATGTATTGCGGCTTTTGGTAGTCTTAGGCTCGATCGAGTTAGTGAAGTTTGGCCAGGATAAAGCGCCGCTTACACTAGTCTTCGGCGTCGTTGTTGTCGATTCATTCTCTCTCGACATGGAGTCGATTTAATAAAAGAGTTAGTTTGTTGCGAGAAATATATCAGCGTTGTTGCGAGTTTTGCCTTCGCTTTCGCATTGGATCTACTCCTGGATTAATAAGTCAAGGTCTCTCTTCGCCCTGTCACACGGAGTGATTTATCGTGGGCTTCGAATCGTCAGCGTTCTGAAATTGTGTTGCGAAGCGGTTGCTCGTATGTTTGCCTAAGGGCGTCTTTCTCAAACGGCTTGGATACATAGCCGAAATTGTTGTGCATTGCGTGAGATCAGCGACGGATTTAGCTGATCTTTTCGGGCGTTTCAAACTCGACGCCTTGCTTGTGCCTTCGTCGCCTCTCTTGGAATTCGACTTCGTCGAAGTTCTTCGCACACGATCGGCTTTGTCCCTTGTCTTCGGACATAAGGTACGCTTTATTGGGGAATTAATACGATCGGTTATTTAGATATTTTGGGCTGAACCGAAATTGGCTGTGGGACTTGAGAGTCAATCGGGATTTAATTTAGGCATACTCCGGTTGATAGGTGTTTGCATTGAATTGTTGCATTTGATTTTCATTGAATGTCTTTACAAAGGATAGGAACTGATAATTAAACTTACTGACTTTTATGTTTGATTGCTTTGAACTAACTGATGCTAATTGAAGATTCAATTGATTGTGAATAATAAGAAATATTAATTAAACTTCCGACTTTGATCATTGAAGGCATTGGATGCAACTGACGTTGAATGAATGCTTGATTGATTGTGAGCTATAAAGATAGAAGTCATTTCTATAGCGCTATGGAGGAGTCTAGGCCAGTCACTCCTGCTCAGCCTTCTAGGCCCCCTTCTTCTATGGAGATATTGCTCGAAGCAATTCAGACTAATGCTAAGTCTACTCATGAGGCGATGTCTTTTATGCAGTCGTCAATTGAGACTAATGCCAGGGACACGCAAGAGGCGATTTCCACGGTAGAATTCAATGTCTTGGCGGTGCAATCAAATGTCAGAGAAGCGCTGACGGAAGTTGTATCGCGATTGGAAAGGCTAGAGACATCGCCGGTGCCTAAGCCTGCTGTAGATGTGAACCCTGGACTGAAGTCCACCGCTATTACCACTGCGGACGCGTGATACCACTCGACCATCGGCCTGGAAGAAACTTTGGGTGCTAGGCCTAAAGATTTCGCACACCCTGGTATATTGCGAAGAAGTGACAGATTGGCTAGTAGGCCGCCAATTTCATATAGGGATTTCGGCAGTCGAAATAACTGGCCGCCTTTCCATCGTTGGGATTCGAACCCTGAGGTCACCTCCTCCTGTCCTCCCTCTATCTCTAGAGCTCGTCTACAGCAGCACGCGGCCATATCGAGCGAGGATCCGGAAGTGGCGACTCCGGGGAGGCCGATAGGGGCGGGCGTTACAGTAATATTAAATGTTTGAGCAGAATAAGTGAAAGAAATTAAAGTCATTGTTATAACTCAATCTATCCAACACAAGCCTTTTATAGCTTCTCAAGAAAACGCGTACGGCTCATTTCGCTGTCACTGGCTAGCAAATTAATAATTCTCATTGTTATAAAGTCGTTGTCATGGTAACGGCGCCACAAATTGTATTCCAGAATGCGGCGACAATAACAATTGTTCCACTCGATGGTTTTAAGACGTCATGTTCTTCTTGATCTCTAGGCTAAATCGTTTTGACTTGTAACGTCCTATAGTGATTTCTCGACCTAATTTACAGACATGGGTCGGTGTTGGCGCATTGGATACTTACTGGTATGGAGATAAGCGGACCTGAGTTCGATTCCCAAAACCTCTTAGAAAAGACATGCTTGTCGGCTGCGATTAGTGCCCTTGTATTGCAGGCTGTCTGTTCTGTTATTTTGTTAGGATGTAGGGAATTGTAGGCCTATGTTAATTAAGATAACTGCTTAACTGCATATAATTATAGGCCTGCTGTAACCGTTTGCAGCTTCGCGTTTTGACAGCGGTCTGTCAACCGGACTGCTGAATAAGGAAATTCTTATTTTTATAGAGTAGGCTATGTACACATCAGTCTTCATCATTTTGACTCCTCTTCACATCCGTCCAGAGGCATAAAAATTTATTTTGTACTCAAAGCTGCTCCAAAGTGTTATTTGTTTTACTTTTTCATGTTCACACCTAGGCCTATATAAAGATATATATAGTGATGGCGAGTGTAACTTAAACATTAAAAATATCCTGACATTTATGTAAAATTAGTTAAAAACCAGACATCTCCCGGGGAGAAGCCCCCTGCAGAAATGACATTCCAGTCCAAAAATATTTTGCAAAGTATTAGGTTTAATAGTTTTATTTACTGTTTATTTCATTGTAGCATAACATGAACTTTTATAATAAATTTGTTCAAATCCGTTGAGGCGTCATTCGAGTACGGAGATTTGTTAGTGACCTAGAAAGAGGGATGGTTATGAAAATATTGCAATGCCTTGGAGTTTAGATCACTAACCCATCTCCATACTCGAATGATGTCTCAACGGTATTTGAACAAATTGTGCGTGTGTCCTTTTTTGAGGAGTCGGGAGCTCTTCTGGGTGGCTATATATGCTACTCGAAGATTTTGAAGAAGCGCTCTATAGATATTTTAAATGAATGACTTGGCCTATCGTTTGTTTGTAGTATAACTGGAGTGTTTAAGCATTATTTCACTTTTTACATGTCAACACAGTGGCGTAGACATGAGGTAGGTTTCGGGGGTTTAAAAAAACCCATTGATCTAGGAAAAAAGTTTTTGAAAGGTTATTTATCCACTTAAATATGAAAAACAAAATAATTGATTGTAGTAACAATTATTTTTCTTACATAATTCCCGTTGTTACTTTATTACTTTTTTATTTACTGTAATACTGTTGGGTTGGTGTCAGAAAGGGCATCCGGCTAGACTAAAAAACCAAACCCCCATCATAAATTCCTGGCTACGCCACTGTGTCAACGATGTAACATTTGAAAACTGGAATTGGCCTGAGGACAGAATTAGAATGCAGGCCTAGGCCTTATATAATTTTAAAGTTGCATACTTAAGTTCTACATCCTTAATGATGATATTGTCGCTGAGCATGGTTAATCTGGACTCGTGGTTAATCCTGACCCGACTAGGCAATGTTAATCCATGTCCGATTGTAGATGCCACTGGCTCGGAATTCCCTGTCTTGCATGCAATAGGTCGAGCAGCCACGACTGCAGTTGTGTGCTAGTTCGGTATCGCCCGCAAAATGAGTATCTGTAGTATACGCCACGGACCAACTCAAAGCACTTGATTCCACCGACCGACCGACAACAAAGTCATGAGCTAAAGACACTGCAGGCTGCATGACATGACATTGTGTTACAGTAGGCCTACACAATAGTACACATCTATAGCCAGCGTTTGCAGGTTATCCATCCAATACGGCAGAGATAAAGGAATTTTGCCTCAAACAGCTTAGCGATGTGTGAAACAAAGTGTGCATGAGCGATTTGTGCCTTAGCGTTATAGCATACTTTCCTGATAGAAGCAAAGGCATTTTACTGGTTAGTAGTCACATTTTCAAGCAGCTAATTGAATAGTTGTAGTTTATATAGCTCCACTTCCAAAGAAACTAATCAGATGTGCGCTACACACTACCCGAAATGATGCTATGTCGTTATTTGAAGAAACTATCTAACGCGTTGCCTTACTGTCCGTCGAGCTCTCTAAGAGACAACCATTCGATGATCTGTTACATCAGTGTTTAATCTCGACGTCTGGGGGAGTTCCCGCCTGCAGGAACGACATTCTCCAGGGCTGAAAATGGTCTGACAAAGGAGCCGGGTCTGAGGCGGACAGCGGCGAGACGATTTGCCCGAATTTTTTTCCCGGCGACCCTTCTCTCTTTACTGATATTTTTTGGATTATTTTGTCTTGAAACTGCATGTGAATAAATTTCACGAATAGATTTAGGCCTGTAATAATCTAATGACCTTTCAGTTTTCGTTGTGGGTAGCCTCTAGGTGAAAAATATTTTGTAATTGATATCGAGTTTATGATAAATGCCCAGGCCTAAATTTTAAACACGCGACCCGGCAAAGACCCGGCAACGGTAGGTCATCAGAAAAGAGACGACAAGAGCTAGTTTAAAGGTTTGGGACCTCAGAATGCTGATGAGTCCGCGAAACACAAAACGCAGCTGATGTCGACAAAGTAGTCGTGCAATCAAGAACTGTAGATTACCGCGAAACTGAGGCAAAAGACGTTGAATCTGGTTATGAAACTAAAATAATTAACGAATCCAATGGACAGGAATCGAGCAAATATTCCTACGTTTCTTCTTAAATTGAAAAACTACGTCACATGCCAGCGTTGTCAGGTCGTAAATACAGGTTCTGAACATGATGAGGAAGAGGAAGAGGAAGATCAGAATACTTTGACCTGTGCCCAGATGACTCTACATTCGATATACCTGTGAACACACAAATCGATGAGCAACTCAGCGGACGAGGAATTCTTGATCCGAATGGTGACCCAACATTTCAACGATTTGATCGGGACGAATTCATTAGAACGCTATCGTCACGTAGGCTACTCCAACTGAGTGTTAGACCGACATCGCCGTACAGCCGCATTTCATATATTGCTTTGGTGTCAAAATTGTAATTATTGTACACGCTACAACGCTATAGAGTCTACGTAGAATAACATGTGGTACTGAGGATATTGGCGAGGAATTACCCAAGTTCTCCGCATATTGACCGCATCTGCGAAAACTCGAATCTGAACTCTCCACATTAAAAGATGACTGTTGTAGCCTATCGCCTACAATACACCGTGTGTTTATTGGTATCGTAGGGTAAGCGGGGGCAAGTTGACAGGGTTAAGCGTTTTTTGGTCTCTGATCATCCTCAATAATGCCAACAAAGTTGGGTTTTTTCCACAACGTTTTGATTGATAACACCTACATTCTAGCACAAAATCAGGCATAAAAATATATTCTAAGTTTGTTAAAAATGAACTTTAAAATTTTCTAAAAGTCAACCAACTTGCCCCTCTGCTGGGGCAAGTTGGCTGCCTGCTTGGGGTAAGTTGGTTGACAATATATACAAACAATATTTTAAACCTTTTAATAGAGGAAAGTTGGTGAACTGTGACTGTTTAAGTTTTAAAATATTCGGCATTAATAAAGATGTCTGGAAAAATTAATTAAGTAAATTAGCAAGGTATAAAACATTGCAGTGTCCTTGGTTCTTCGAAGTCTCAACAAAAGTCACAAACTGCAGTTGTGTTATTTAAGACATTCAGTTTTAATAAAGATGATACATAAATTTTTTCAATAAATTTTATCAATAAAATAGCAATGTCTAAAAATATGGCAGTGTCCTTTGTTCTTAGAAATCTCAGCATAAGTCGCAAATAAAGCTTCCACGTCCTTCGTAGGATGCCACCAGGTTTACCCATTTTAGTTGGTTGCATCCGCCAACTTGCCCCCGCCAACTTGCCCCTTCAGGGGCACTCAACAAAATCTGGGACCTATTATTTGTACAGTGTGATTTGGAAACACAAAATACATCAGTAACAACTCAAAATAAATGCTTAACAAAACAATCCACTTCCCAATTTTTTTTGCATTCGTTGGGATTAAGATAAACGCTATTTTAGAACAGTAAAATGTGTTAAGAGGTAGATAGGAAAACTTATTTTTAAGAAAAAAACGGTAATCAAAGCACCTTGTCACGTTGTTGCCATTCCCCAAAAGGAAAATCTTGCCTTGTTCTTTATTACACATCTTGTTAGACTGTTTTCCTGCCACGCATTATAATTTTATAGCGCAACAATCATCTTGCCCCCGCCGTCAACTTGCCCCAAGACACCCTATACTTTCAGAATACACATGATTCAATTGGCCTTATGTTTTGTCAGTATTGTAGGCCTACCAGTAGCCTACCTTGGGAAATAGTAGGCCTATGTTTTTTGTCAACGTTGTGCGTTTCAAAAATAACTTTTTTTTATTGATATTGTGCATTTGGTAGGCTATTCTTTTCTGGTAGCAGCTCGACGAATCTTCTGTTTTGTTTCTCACAAAAATGATGGAACTGGTGTGTATATTTTAAACTTGCATTTGAGTGATTCCTCCGTTCCAACCTCTCATGCACGCCAGTTCAAATCCGAACATCATCCACTCTAGCCGACTGACTAACTGCCAGGCCCTCCGGATCTTGACACACTGCATGTCGACCTTGCTTTTGAGAACGCTATGGAAGTTCCGACTTCGCTATTATGATTTGTGAGATAAATAATAATGCAAAACTTTCAAGGACTATTATAGAAGTGGATCAGCATATTAAACCTTAAGATTACCGTTATACATGTAACCTACGATTCACAGGCTACAACTGAAATTTACTCTACTTTACTAACCACAGAACTTTACACAGTTTGTTCTCGTTTATGAACTTCCTAGGCCTACTGACGAAGGTTGGAAATTCTTTTGGTTTATTTGTGCGCTTACTTGTAGCCCGTCTCCTGTGGGCCTACTCATTGTTTTGTGGAAACAGAGCGTCAATGCATATTCGGTTCATTAAATACGGAGGTTGAATTCCGCGAGATTACGCATATCTGCAGTGTGAGTACAATCATGATTATAGTGAAAGAGAAGAAAGGCCAGAGGTAGCTAGGATATTTATTGGGTGTCATCGCATATTCGGGGCATCGTGCATGGATTTAGCGAGATAATGCACACCTGTGAGGACAATGGATGTAGGCTTAATAGGATGTTTGAGGAGGGATTGTACTCTTATCGGCTGCCAATAGACAGCAAAAGCTAAAGGTTGCTAGCTGCAGCCTTCACATGTCTGCTGATATAATTATGATAATTATGCAGAAAAGAATAATTATTATAGCCACTTGCAGCTTTGCGTCAAATGTGACAAACTGTGCCTTTGCGACTGGTGTCGTTGCGTTGTAACATGATACCTGAAAGAAATAAGCAATTTATTGGTGAGTAGAAGAGATTATAATCTTCAAGCAGTTAACTATGCCTTACCTTGCGTCAATTATATTAGACAAACCAAACAGAGCCAACATTCAACATCGGACGAGAAACTTTCGGTTGGACCCATAATGAGTTCGTCGGTGGTGACTCGCTTCTGCTTTCGGGCGCCGTTTTTGCCCATAGATGACTTTGTCTGTCGAAGTGACTTTCTGTAACATCGTAGACTAGAGTTTTGGATGAGCGCCGTTTCTGGCGTGTTTTGTATGTTGTGTCTTGGCAACTGATGGCGCATGCCTATGGCTGCCGCTGACGTGTAACTGGGTGCGGTATGTCACTCTGACTTGTCATTTTCAATTAAGCGAATATACACACACACAGCGCAATCCTAATTATGTCACGATGAAGAAAACTCAGGTTTATGCTTCTTTGCGAATCTTCAATATTTTTCCAATCGCTGCGTAGTGATCGCAACTTTGACTGATCGATATCGATTCCCAGACATCAGTCGAGCTGTGCACAAGATCGATCTTTAGTGAGCATTAGTTTATGTATTTTCCAAATCATTATCGTGTAGCCTGCTCTCTTTTGCAGATAAATAGGCCTACTTGGTTTGAATGGCACCTTTTCAACAATACATTGGAAACAACGCCAAGATTCCTGATCCATCCGGGGATATAATAATAATAATAATAATAATAATAATAATAATAATAATAATAATAATTCGTTTGCTTTACTTCTACCTCCCGTCAAGATGTAGATGGATTTTCGCTATTCGTTGATAACTTTCAATCGGATTTCTTTAACGGTTCTTTTCGCACGCCGTTCACGTATTGTGAACTTTGAAGGTATTTTTGCATTTCATTAGTAGGCCTAGGGTACAGCTTTTTCCCATCTGACGTACATAAACAAGGCATGCATTCATTTGGAATAGTCTGGCCGGCTTACATCGATGTCTCAAACTGAGAAACCTCCCAAGGCAAGGGGCACTTGCAGCCATTGCTTGGCCGCAAGACAACTGCACTCAGGGGGCAGCCTGGTCCATCTGCATGGTCCTAGAAGTAGTCCGTGCCCAGGTTCAAATCGCCCACCGTTGGAGGGAACACTAGGAGTGAGGAATAAGTCGGACGTTGGGGTCGACGGAGGGACGCAGGGGGATGGAGTGGATCAGTCGAGATTGCCCGTCACTGTTTCATCGGCACCGTGCGCCCCGCTCAGACCGGACCTTGTCGATGTCTTGGAAGGCCGCATGTCGCATTCAGAGACCAGGGGGCCACTCCTCAGGCATATATGCAAGGGAGCCCGCCCGGCTTGTGCTCAGGCTTTAACCTCGACCCTCAGCGACATATGCAAAGCACCACAATCCACCGCGGCGTGGAAGGCCTTGCTTGACTTTGCTCCTTCCATACTCGCTCAACCACCTAGGGCTGGAAAACGTCGGAGTATGACAAAAATCATCAAAAACCGGACGGAGAGGTGGCTCTCGGACCCTAGCTCACTCGACGAGGAGCAATGCTCTGTGAACAATCGTGTGGGCCGCCGTAATCAGAGTGAGGTATTGCTTGCTGCTGTCAATGCCAAGTTAGAGGACGGAAACATTAAGGCCGCTGTCCGCATCTTGTGCGAAGGGGCCCAGCCAGCAATCCCCTGTGAAGAGAACCTCAGGCTATTGCAGGATAAACACCCTACAGATCCATGCCCAGAGGCCCTTATGGGCCTACCCGACCCTGCTTCAATGGTGGCATGGCAAGTGACGGCTGGAGAGGTGCTAGAGGCAATCCGATCCTTCCCAGCGGGATCAGCAGGAGGTCCGGATGGATTTAGACCAGGTCATCTGTTGGACCTGATCGGACACAACGGGATGCAGCAGCCCCTCATCGAGGCTCTATCGGATTTCATCAACTTGCTGCTTCGCGGCGAATGCCCTCCCGATGTTAGACCAATTTTGTTTGGGGGCAATATGATCGCCCTCAACAAAGAATCGGGGGGATTGAGACCGATAGCAGTTGGCTACATTTGGCGAAGACTAGCTGCCAAATGTGCAAATAAGTATGCAATTTCGAAACTTCCATCTCACTTTGCGCCACTGCAGCTGGGAATCGGCGTCCCGGGCGGCTGTGAGGCCGCTGTCCATGCTACCCGAAGGTTTGTCAGCAGTATGCGTAGCGATCAGGTGTTGGTGAAGCTGGACTTCACCAACGCATTTAACACTTCACGGCGTGACGTCATGTTGGAGTCTGTTCATAAGATCATTCCAGAGATCTATCCATTTGTTCACCAGGCATATTCGATTCCATCTGTCCTTAAGTTTGGTCACCTGTTTCTGTCATCTCAGGTTGGCCCCCAGCAGGGCGACCCGTTGGGCCTGCTCCTTTTTAGTCTGCCACTGCAGCCGGTGCTGGAATCGCTGGAGTCTGACCTCAAAGTTGGATTCCTTGACGATTTGACTCTCGGCGGCAACACGGAGGCCGTGAACCGGGACGTGCAGTTGGTGGCTGGATTGGGACCACTGTTGGGCCTTCACCTCAACCCAACCAAGTGCGAAGTTTTCTCCCCGGACGCCACATTGGAACTAACACCTCCCCTGTCGAGCTACACTAGGGTCGAGGCAACAGCACTACTCTTGTTGGGGGCCCCTCTGTTTCGTGGGAAGGCGCTGGACGATGCCTTGGCACGTCATGGGGATGTGTTCAGGCGAGCATTGGAGAGACTGCGTCTGTTGCCTTCACAGAACGCCCTGATCTTACTGCGCTCATCATTCGGCGCTTCGAAGGTGAGTTACCTTCTCCGCTGCTCCCCCTGCTTTGATCACCCTGCCCTAGTAACATTAGACGGACTCATGAGGACGGGCCTTGAGACCATTGTCAACTGCTCTCTTAATGATCTCCAGTGGCTGCAGGCTGCGTTACCAATCAAGGATGGCGGACTTGGCATCCGTAGAGTCGCTTCGCTGGCTTCTTCTGCCTATTTGGCTTCAGCCGCGTCGACTCTCGACCTGCAATCTGCCATCCTTGCGGTTGGTGTGGCAACTCCTGATCAGCTCGTGTCGGATTTGCTAGAAGCCCGTCGTGACACCTTGCCGGCGACAATGCACCCGTTACCCGCAAAACAGAGCCTCTGGGACCGGCCCCTGGTTGAAATCGATAAGGCGGAAATCCGCCAAAGTGCCGTCGGTTTAGTCGACCGAGCCAGGCTGGACGCGTCAGGCAGTCCCCATTCAGCCGACTGGCTGTCCGCGCTTCCAATCGCCGCGTGTGGCCTTGTCCTGGATAATGAGGCGGTCCGGTTGGCGGTGGGCCTGAGGTTGGGCTTGGACTTGTGTGGTCCTCACACATGCCATTGTGGCGAGGGAGTTGGCCCCGAAGGCCATCATGGCTTCGTCTGTAGGAGAGCCATGGGTCGCTCCCTTCGTCACCACGCCATAAATGACATCATTTGGCGTGCCCTCCTCAGAGCTGACATCCCAAGCATCAAGGAACCGGCGGGTCTCTTTAGATCCGATGGAAAGAGGCCGGACGGAGCAACTCTCATACCTTGGTCATGTGGGAAGTACTTGGCGTGGGATGCCACCATTGTTCACACTTGTGCCGCCTCGTACATAACCCACCCAAACTGTTTGGTCGGGCCTGCATCAGTGCAGGCGGCCATCCGCAAAGAACAGAAATACGGAGGGTTGCCCGCCTCCTACATCTTTCAGCCGGTGGCCATAGAGACATTGGGTTCACTCAATCCTTCAGCCTCAGACTTCGTAAGTGAAATTGGCAGCCGCATCTCTTCTATCACTGGCGACAGACGTGAAGCTTTCTTTCTTTTTCAACGTCTGTCCATTTGCATTCAACGCTACAACCTGGTCGCTTTCAAAGGTACTTTTGCCTCATACCCTGAAGACGAGGCCTGACCCACCAGACATACATTCTTTAGTTAATAATAGTCCATAAGCCCCTGTGGGAATGAAGTACCTCAGGGCAAAAGAAAAAAATAAAATAATAATAAGACCGGCGGCGCTTGGTGCAAAGAAGGAATGGATTTCATTTCTGATTTGGGGAGGAGAATTGCTGCCGCTACCCATGACCCTATGGAAACGTCATACTTGTTCCAACGGATTTCTGTGGCTCTTCAGCGGGGGAACGCCATCTGCCTCTCTGGATCATTGCCACCGCTCCCCGATCGACACGAGAAGGAGATTTACAATCCGGCAAAACGAGCCGTGGAACGACAGAAGGACGCGACCTGCAGATGAGACTGTGTGGCACATTAATATAATAATAATAATAATAATAATAATAATAATAATAATAATAATAATAATAATAATAATAATGTTGCCGTTCCAGAGCGACATTAGTTATATCTCCGGATATTGTTTGGCACACCTGAGGGATCATAAATACCTCAAGTAAAAAAAAAAAAAAAAAAAAAAAAAAAAAAAAATAATAATAATAATAATAATAATAATGATTATAGTAATAATAATAATAATAATAATAATAATAATAACAATGATAATAATAACGATAATTTATATGGCGCCGTAACGCGGCCATGCGAGTAGGCCTATAACTTTAGCTACGAAAAAGATATTTTCATTCTGTCAAAAGAATTTTAAAGCAGAGTCATTGTAGAATATGACTGAATAGAAAGGTTGGAAATCGAATTATGATGGGTTTGAGCCCTTGTATCACTTTTATTTAGCCTATGTCTTAAACGACGTCTCTGAGCACGGAAATAAATAGTAGGCTAATTTTGTAAAAAAATAGCTTAAAATGCTACCGTTAATATTTGACCGTTCGCTCGTCCCCAAACCGAGGACCAAGTATGCGCCTATGAGCTATGCAGATGCCAAATGCAGTAGGCCTATATAGCATTCAAACACCACCACCACCTCACTTTGCCGTTGCAGTCATTTTTTTCACGCATTGTAGAGAGTTTGATAATCAACGGCGCAAATTCTTGTGGAATCCATGGACACTTCAAATGCAACTTCAATCGGCAAAAAGACGATGGGATGTTTAACCGCACAGAGAAACTGAGGCGGAAGACGTTGGATCGGGTGATGAATAGCAAGGATCTGAAACTGACAAACATTAGATAACTTATGTCTGTCATTCAGAAAAGTAAATTCGTAATCTGAAGCTGATGACTAGGACGTAAGCACAGATTCTGAATCTGATAATATGGAGGCTGCTCAGAAGGATGAAGAACAAGGTCATAGTCGGCTTCACATTGCAGCTGCACTTGGCGACACGGAGACTGTTAGAAATCAACTGATGTCGTCATCGACTGGTGATGTAGGTCTACTGGACACCAAACACAGCGCTCCTTCACACAAAGTGGTTCTATATAGACGCGTTGACGTTGTCGATCTTCCACTAAGCAAGGGCTCTGGTGTCAACGCCAGAACTGCTCTCGGTGAGACTTCGCTTTATCTGGCGGCTGAAAACGGACACTTAGCAACTGTGCAATTATTGCTAGACAGTATGGCAGATGTTAATGCAGTCTGTATAAGTCAATGGACGCCACTTCATCTTGCATCTAAGAGTGGATACGCAGAAATTGTACAGAATTTGATACGTTATGGGGCAAATGTTAATGCATGTACCGACAAAAAAGTGACAGCACTTCAATTAGCCTGCGTTAAAGGTTACACTTCTATTGTTGAGATTTTACTGGATAACCATGCTACAGTAGATGTAACGAAACAATCCGATGAAACACCATTTTACATTGCAGCTACGTATGGTCATGCAGATGTCACGGATTTGCTACTGCGCCGCGGCTTTTGTGAATTTGTGCTGACAAATCGTAAAGAGACACCGCTACATCTTGCCGTCAGAAGTGGTCGCACAGAAGTTGTTGAAGTTATTTTAAAGCACTGCTCCAGGATATCTCACCGCTTATTAAAAGAGAGGCAGAAACTTGAAGAAAATGTCAGTAACTTGAATGGATGCAGCGGCATCCAGAAAATTCAATTTTTTCGATCCGATGGTCGAAGCGTTTCAGCTGGATTAGTGTGGACAGAAGAAAACACGCCTCTGGAGATGAGGAGAAACTACAGTGGAGATATTGCTCTCGACCTCGCGGTTTATTCGATCCAACCAGAAATGGTTAAGCTGTTGCTCAATGCAGACGAAGGTGAGTATTCAGAGGAGCATCTTGGAAGAAGCTTTCATCAGTTGATACAGTCGATGAGCTCCTTCCACATATTCACTGATTGGAGAAATAGCCATAGAATCGCTAAGGACATAACTGACGATAAACAAAACGAAACAATTAAATTTTATCAAGAGGTCAAAGAAATTGCACAAGCACTGATTAATTCGAGCAAATTTAATGTGAACCACCAGAACGAGTTCGGACAAACACCTTTTAACGACGTGATGAATAACATTGGTGATGTTCACAGTGAGCCAGGAAAGCAGATTCGTATGTTCTACTTGATGCAATTCCTATTAGATAATGGCGCTGACTTTAATATTCAAAATTCCGAAGGGAAAACGCCATTGATGATTGCTTCCGAGAAAGGCTGTAGTGGCGCCATTCAAATTCTGGTTGACTGGGAACAAAAATCAGGAATGAAGCTCGAAGTTGACGTAAGAGACAAAGACGGGGAAACTGCTTTGATCAAAGCAGTTAACAGGAATGATGTCTCAGTGATACGTCTACTGCTGAAGCATAAAGCGTCCACGAATTTATACGACTATGACGGATTAACTGCCTTGCACACAGCTGTCCATGAGCCACGCACGGACTGGTTTGATTTCTACTTCTCTTGCAAAGGGCTTATGAAGCGAAATTTTGACGGCGATAACTCTCTTGAGACTATCAACACTGAGAAGCTTAGATTACAAGAAGAAACCGTGGATCCACATAATCGAGTAATTGACTGGTTACAAAGCTATATTCAGGATAAAGAGAAAACCATTCGACGTAGAGAAGAAGTGATAGAATTACTATTGGAGAATGTTGAGGCAAATGTGAATGCCATAGACTTCCGAGGAAATACGCCGCTTGATTTGGCAATTAAGTCTTCTAAGGGAATTAATTCGATGATTCTGAGAGCACTTAAGAATCGCGGCGCAATTCAAAAGTCACCAGAAGACTTAGCGCCAATCAATGTGGCAAGAGTTGACGAGAGAGGGCGAATTTCATGTGATCAACTTTTCACCGACCACATTTCAGGCAACTTTCTTCGATGTTGGAGGTCATCGACTAACAGAAAACAAGAAGGAGAACAAATTGACTTAATGGTTAATGGAATTCTACTGAGTCGAGAGAATTTCAGGGAGTCAGCCACTGCAACAGATAACAAGGGAAGAACTCCGCTTCATTACGACGCCATGGCGTCATTAGGGTGCAGAAGTATCCCAACTAAATTTTTATTAGGAGCAGGTTTCGAAGTAAATGCAGTTGATATGTACGGCAAGACCCCTTTGCATTACGCAGACGAAATCGATAGGTATGAGCTCCTCGTCAAACTCGGAGCTGATGAATGCACGAAGGATAATTATGGAAATACACCTAGAGATCTCAAGCAGCTGCGAGACTTCATGAATGTGAACAGGTACAAAGGAGAGCATTGGTCAATCTGGGATTATTGCCTCTACACAGATATTGCGCAAGAATTCAACGCTAATCGTGTGACTGAATTATCTAAGCGGAAACTACCAGAAGCAATTCGTATTTACTCACAATCACCTAACCTACAAGTATCGGTCGTAGAATCAATTTGGAAGATATGGACCAAGCATGAATTTGCTCTCCTAAATAGACGTCTTAGTCATCTTAGACCATACATGCAACACTTCATGGAGCGTTTGGCCGATGGCATAACGGAAAAGGACTGGCGTTTTGAGTGCCAACCGACTTTAGTGGGTAGTGCAGAGGAAGAAACAAAAATCTGCACATCTACAGACTTTGATTTTAATTTCAAACTGAATAAATTCAGCAAAATATGTGAACCGTTTCCTCATCCACTGGGTCCGAAGGGATACTTTGAACTGAGGAGGAAGAAAAGTGAGGACATAGAGAATTGGAGTGACGAGAGTTTTGCCTGTTTCTTCAACTCAGATCACTGCATGTTGACTGATGAAGTCAATTCCAGATTCAAAATCATTTTAGAAAAGGTCTTATGTGACCCCTCTTTCTGGAAGGACGAACATCTCTTTGATTGGACCATGGAGCATATATATGATACAAATGGCGGTCTGTGTAAGACTGTACAACTAAGAATGATTCATCCCATTGAAGATGGAGAAGGTGGCTCTCTTTTTGTCAAAATATCAATTGACATCGTTGCTTGTGTTCACATGCTGGATTGGTGGCCAGAAGATCCATTGCCAGTTGACATAAGCCCAGCCGTAAAAAGAGACGGCTGTACGTTCGTATTTCATCGGCCTGGCTATGATGTCTGTAAGCTACGTGGTTCTCATTTTATCTTTTCCGAATCATATGCCAGAATTTCATTTGCACCATTAGAAAGTCGAGTAATAAGGGACAGCTCGCCTTTAATAAAGGCAGCATATATGGTTTGCAAAATAGGGCCTAGTTCGACTTTGTTGAACGGTGCCTATCGATTGAAGACTTGTCTTTTGTTTTGTATAGAGACTTTTAATGCCCTTTTAAGTGGAAGTGAGGTAAGAAAATATGAAGACATTACGCCAGAACAACTCACCTTCTGGGTCGAGAGAATCATGTTTTGTTTAATGGAGTTTTCTCGACATGGCATTTATCCGTGTTACTTCATGCCCTCTTTCACACGGTCAGCATTACGATTTTCGGGTGAATACACCGGAGCGTTGAGAAGAAAGAATGTTGAAGCTGCACTTCCTTCTGGGGACGATTTAAGTTATTGTGCTGTCTTTGGATTTTACCTTGACCTATGTCCAGATGGCTCTACATTTGATATACCTGCGATAGCATATTGGGAAGACCAGATGAGGAAGAGATTAAACCTTGATCTGAATGGTGACCAAATATGGAAACAATTTGATCGAGAAGAATTGATTAG
Source organism: Lumbricus terrestris (assembly GCA_949752735.1). NCBI lineage: Eukaryota > Metazoa > Annelida > Clitellata > Crassiclitellata > Lumbricidae > Lumbricus > Lumbricus terrestris. Next base: position 22,924,475 of record OX457048.1, read on the forward strand.
AAAATTAACTTCGCGCATGTCTCAGTAAGTTAATGCACTTTCAGAATAAAACAACACAGCTTCGCTTGAAATGCTCTCATTTTAAAGTTTCGAAAAGCACACGCGACCATACTATAGTCTACAGGGTGGACCATAAAATGTACCCTTTACGGTTTTTGCAAATATCTTGATCAAAAGTAGGAATTTTCAAATGAGCATTTACAGGCTTACAGGCAATTCATATCTGCGTACAATGGTCATATTTCAACATTTCAACAAACATTTCAAGCAGAACAAAGGTTATATCACTTTTATTGAGACCTCCCACGTTTTTGACGGTTCGAAAACATAACGCAACGAAAAGTAGCAAAAAGCGATTTTATTAAGTTACATAGATCTCGAAGAATTGTTACCAAATGAACTCGAGAGTGCTTCGCAACTTGTGCTCAAGTGTCCACCACCAGTGACTATGCATCCTTGCTCTGCGTATCTCTATAAAGTTCTTGATGGCCTTGTTGATGTGTTCCAGAGCTAAATCTTCCCACATTAACTCCAATGCATTGCGACCATCAATTCTCTTATCGCTGTTAATGTTTGTCCGCATATCTTGGTATCTCTCCAGTATAACTCTCCACACTTGATAATCCATCGGGCTCAAATCCGGAGATGTGTGGGCCATCGCCTCTTCTCAATGAAACCAGGACAATTGACTTTGAACCGACCTCCTTTCATCAACGGCTTAGTTAAGAATTCTCAATTTAACTCTCAATTTCTGCACTCTCACTGTTTATCAGATTACTCGGTATTATTATACGACCTTGCCTTCAAAGTGTCTGGATACATATTTTGTCTGTCATTGACACCTTGACCATTTTCATTTTTAGAAATTTGAATTTCATTGCTTTAATAACAAAATCATTAATCTTGCACATTCCTTATTTTATCAACTTGATCGCCATCTTGATAGGTGACTTCACATGGATGTGCCGCTTCGCTGGTACTCTGTTTCTTTTCTAAATAATAATAATAATAATAATAATAATAATAATAATAATAATAATAATAATAATAATAATAATAATAATAATAATAATAATAAGTATTATCTGACAATGTCAAGTTCATTTAATAAGAATTATTTGAAATAATATGACTTAAGAAAATCGCGTTTTTGTTACTTTTTGTTGCGTTATGTTTTTGAATTGTCAAAACACAGTGGGTTGTCTCACTAAAAGTGGTATAACTTTTGCTCTGTTTGAAACATTAATTTTTGTTGAAATTGGGCCACTGCACGCAAATATGATTTGCCTTCAAGCCTGTAAAATTTCATTCGAAAATTCCTACTTTGACCAAGATATTGGCAAAAAAAAACCGTAGGGGTACTTTTATGACCCACCCTGTAGGCCTACATTGCTTACTTTGCGCAGAGTAAATTCCGAGGATTGGGCCATGGAGATTCTCTGTGCCTACTTAGCAACTACCTCGTTGAAGACTCGAACCTATAGGCTTGCATTGTAGCAGATCGCTTGCCATACACGATTATAGCCTAGCCTACTCCGAGTGTATGGCACCGGTATCGTATTATTGTTTCAGAAAACAAATTTTTCATTTCGATATGTTTTTCAGCGTTGTGCGTTTGGAAAATAATTTGCATTGTCAATATCATGCATTTTGAACGGTAGGCTATTTGAGCTCATCGAATCGTTTTTCGCCGCCTGGAGCCGCGTCGTGACCCATGACCACCTCGTCAAGCTGGTCCACTCGATGCCGAAACGTTGCAGAAAAGTGTCGAAGAACAAGGGCTGGCCAATAAAATATTGGTGCATCACTGACACACAGAAACGGTCTTTCCAATGCATCTGAATCATAAAGAGGGCTTAAGAGCACACATAGGGTCTACCGGTTATTTCCCCCCAACACATTGCACTGAGAACAAGCATTAGCGTGTTACAAGCCTTTATGGCCTTTCTAAGGCTGGTATGGCCACGAGGTGGTAAACAAACTATCATCATGCCAATTTTAAAAGAAATATGCTTATATACTCGAAACAAACCATAATAAAACCTTTAATTAACGCCCACATGCTTAGTACATTATTCATCTTAATACAGAAGAAATGATGCATAGAAACGCAAAAATATATGGGTGATACAAAACTTTTTCACACCACTGTAGACATTGAACTTTGTAGGCCTATGTTTAGGGGCCTACGTGTCAAAGACAGTAAATGTTCGATTGCTTTAAAATCTTACAAACTTTACCGATCAATAACTGTCCACCGGTCATCTGCCGCCCGTTCAACAGTCTGGCCGTTCAATAGTCTCAGCGGTCATCTAATACACCGTTCTGCTGTCGCCGTTCTAGTGTCGAACGTTCTTTTGTCAAGTTTATAAGCATTTGAGGCGAAGCGCCGAAAAACGGAAACTTCCAGCATGCAAAAGCTGAAAGGACGTGAAGTTCAGCTACAGCTGGTGCTAAATATGTCCTCCTTGTTCTTTGACACTCGACCGTTGATGTACGGTAAACTGTTTGATCGTCCGGTCGAAGATCACGTGGTCAAACATCTGCCACTTTCCAATCAGATGTGCCCTATAATAAGGTTATCGGTGTCGTAAATATACACGAATGAAAAACGCGCTCCACCAGGACAATCCGGATTGAGGTCTGGACTGTTGGGCGGCCACAGTCCACTGCTGCGGGCTAAGAGGCCGGGTGTCTGCCGAAACAGTCACTACACTACTAGGCCTACGTCTACGGTCGTGTGTCCGTGTACAATGAAGACATTTTGAACACCAGCTGTAGTTGAACTGAACTTCCTGTAAGCTGTTGTAGGCCTATGTTGGAAATTTCCCATTTTCGGCGCCGCATCTCAATCGCTCATAAACTTTGCAAACTCACGATCATTGAAAAGTGGCGCTAGGATTTGGTGGTAATATGGCTACTGTTTTTGTGCTCAAAATTTCAGTCAAATGCTAAAAGGTTTGACCGACTTAGCCTATGACATATTTTGTTGGGGTCTCCTTCTCATTATACATTTAATAATTATGCATGAATGCATCTATACTATAAATCATATCTGCGTGTATGTATGTCCGTCCCAAGACAGGCTCCGAAACGACTTCATTTCGGGCCACTAAACAAATAAAACAATTTTTAAATAACTCTGACCCGAATTTGTAGGTCAACGGACTATTTTGAGCCCTCAACTCACCTTAAAACCAGAGATATGAAAATTGTAAGTTTCGATGCGATTAGCGCCTACAAATTTAAGGAACATTCGTGATTACAAGTTAACCATAGCGTCTTCATTGCTAAGCAGACGGCACGACGTCATAGTTATTGTCTTGACGTCATCCTCGCAGCTCGCAAATTAATTATCTGAGCTATTAATAGGTGCGCTCAGTGCAGAAACCGCAGGGAAAGGAGAATGCGACAGTGTCTATGTATGTTTGTCCAGAATGTATACGCCCACAGTTCCGCAGCTATTGACCAAACCATGGCCCATTCGGCTGCAGAGGGTTGGGTAAATCCTGCTGACTACGTAGCCTGCATGCGCGCGGGCTATCGCTATTTTCATACATTCGCGCAGTTTCGGAGCTTTACATCTCAAACCTTGCAGCTAGATATAGAGTGCGACCTGGGCCATCACACCCAAAGTCAGTTCGCACGCCCCGCCCCGCAGGGGCGGTCAGGTTTGGTTGAGCGAGTAAAACTACATGTATAATGAGCACGGGTGAACCAAAATTTTCCGGGCGACGCCTGCTAGAGGGGTGGCGTCTAGGTGTGGCTGGGATCTGGGTACGGAGAAGGCGAATAACAATGGGGATGGGACGAAAACTTGTAGCTGGCGCGGGGCGGAGTGTGGAAGTGGCGGGATGGGGCGGAAAACAATAAAATTTCCCGGGCAACGCCGGGTAACGCGGCTAGTAGGCTATAGTTATAAACAAATGTAGTGTTGGTCTCAATCGTGACTCCGCCATTTAACCTATTGAAGTTGGGAATTACACTCTGCCTACATGTACCTACACAGCACGTAACGTGCAGTCTATCGATGGACTCGTAAGAGGGTTGTGTGCAAAATAATAATTAATCAATGATTTTATTTGCTCTGAACTTTAGAGCTGAGATAACGATAGGCTAATTGCTCACAAAGTGTGTCATTAGGCCTAGTCGTAACGCTAGATAAAGACACTTAGTCTAATTGGAATTTCCAAACTTCAAGAGCGACATTCGACAGCCAAGCTTTTCATTGAGTAGGCCTATAGTAGGTCCTAATATTTTTGCAGTGCTGGGTGTAAGCTTAATTGATTTAGCTTTTACTAAGCGCCTGACTGCTCATCTGAACGGTGCACTCCACACAAACAGTGACTTTCTTGTTGCATGTGGAAAAGATAGGAGAACGAGATAGAACAAATAAATCCAGCTTACACTGAAGAAAGAAGACACTGAAGACAGAGACAAGAGTAGTATACCGTGAGAAGCGCTTCACAGCAGTGGCGTAGCCAGGAATTTATGATTGGAAGGTCTATGGCCGGATACCCTGTTTTTTTCTTATTTAAATGAATAAATAACCTTTAAAAACTTTTTCCGGAGCTAATGGGGGGTTTTAACCCCTGAAACCTCTTTGCCTACGCCACTGCTTCACAAAATAACGATAGGTTATATTAGATTAGATTAACAAATGTCAGTCCATGGATCAAAAGCAGATGATGCTCTTAGCAAATTTTGGTTACGTCAGAAGCAAGAGGTTATAATAATTATTGACTAACTTATTAGTTTTTTTTTATAAAGCTATCTTTTCGTGTTTTTTTTACCATTTGGTTTTAATTAAGCAGCCATAGCCTACTTGTTAATTTTTCATTGTGCGCCACAAAAAATATGATGACACTTGCATGAGTCAACGCACCCGTATACAAATATACACTAGGTCTACTGCTACAACTACTACTGCTGATTAAACGCCATTATCCAACGACCGATTGGTAACCTCCATGCGAGGATATGAGCTGATGACGCTTTTATTCGCATCATAGAGGTCTAAAAAGTGAAAGCAAATGAAAAAAACCGGAATTTTTGGAGAGGAATAAAAGCACATATTTTTAGCTGTTAGAGTCTTAGAGTCTTGCAGAGTCTCATTCGAAGCTAATGGTTGGCACGCTATTCAAAGTTTTATTGGTGTGTTGTATATTCACAGCGTTCGTATACCACTCCATTCCACTTCTGGCAACCATGCATGGCAACCATGGGGGATCGTTCTCCATTCCATCCCATTAGTAGACGTCACTGATCGACTCATACTCGCATTCATCGTATGCAGAAAAACCGAACGGCTACAGTTGCGTACTCATTATGGATAATGCGCATAACTGCGAATCTATATTGTAGACCTACACGATGAGCCAACTCAAATCACTCGACTCCTCCGACCGACCACATAAGCGGCAGACATTGAGGGCTGCTTGTGCAATGTGCAGTCTCACACGCTTAGCCAGCGTTTTCTCTTTTCTCTTTCAAATAGGCCTACGTAACATTTCAGCAGTAGAATTTATCAATACGGCCTACTTCGTTCATGTGTGGTTTAGTAAATTACTTCAATGTTTCTTGTCTTAGGCTTTCTTTTTATTCGTGATTGACTGACTTAGTAACAAAAAAATTTCTAAAATACTGGACACAATAAATGAAAGAAATAAATACGTGAAAATAAAGTTTACCAAAGAGACTCCGCCAAGACTTGATACTGAAAAGTGTTACAGTAGGCCTATACCCCTATAGCATGTAAAGTGCCGTCGACCAAAGGCCATGTTAGAGAGTTGTGCACACAATTAATCAACTATTAATCTACTACTACTAACGCGGTCTATTGGCTGAAGTCAGAAGCGACTACAGCACTCGCGAAATGAAATCTGCTATTTGTTCTCTAACCAGACATGAGAGACCCTAAGCCTCTTATCTTAAGATAAGATGCGCTTCTGCGTATATTCAAAGCGCTCGTTGGCTGCTGTATGGTTGGGAGCGCTGTTGAGTAGTCCTTTACAAAAGGCGCTATACAAATTCTCGTCTTGAATGAATGAACGAAGCTCTCGAAATCGATCACACAGCATACCAAATCGCAGGGTTAGCATAATTTAAACAGGATAATAGGCTATATAATATTGTAATTGGAATTTCCTTACTAATTAAGTAGGCGTAAGTGACGCTCAAAAGCCATTAGGCAGAGCTAGCTAGCTTTATATTGAGCGTTGTATAAATAGGCAGTTCTGGCGCTTTCGATTTCTTTTTGACTAAGCGTCTATGAAGAAGCTGGTAACCGCGTTCAGATATTGAAACTGGAATTTATCTCTGGACTACTTTCCACACTAAATTGTTTACTCTTTTGTTGCATGTGAAAATGTTCGTGTGCTACATTAATGCAATACTTTCAAGGACTTGAAGGTAGAGCTGCCAATTGCATTTAAGAAAATGCAATCCCTAAGGTTTGCGTTAGACGATTTCCAGGCAGCAAACTGAAATCCACTGTGCTTCATTAGCCGTAAAACTCGACACTTAGCCTAGTAGGCCTACCAGGGCCGAATTAAGGCATGTTTAGCATGTTCGGCCAAACAGGGGCCCACACTTTAGGGGCCCCACACATGCACCAAAAACATTTTTCTCGAAAAAAATCGGTATATTTTGAAGAAATTTCGACCAAACGACTAAAAAAAGTAATCAGATTTTTCGGCCGAAGATCCCCCAAAAATTTCTGATTTCACATTTTTTGATCCGATCCTGAGGTCTACCTTTCTTCTCTATCATCATCTTTCTGAAAAGTTCATGTGTTAAAGTGCGGACGAAAATCGGTTGCTTTGGTTTTGCTTCTACGCGGAATCCTGCTGAGGGTCATGCATTCTGTCTCTTGTAGGCTAATCCAGAAGTTTCTCAACCTTTTTCCGCTCGCGACACACCTAAACTTGCCAAAAAAATCGCGACACACCATGGAATCGTAATAAAATAATGATGTCAATCTGACAATCTCTTCAAAATTAAAATAGGCTTATGTCATAGTTAAAATAGTTGTTATATTTTAAATGTTTATAAATTCTGATGAATGAAAATGTTGAAACTGAATACTATTTAGGTTCTAATTATTTTAAAATTCTAAATTCCACTGAAATAAATCAACAATTCGACGTCTTTTTTATGACACTAAACCCTATCTTACTTGCGATATTTTCCTGTATTTTCTTTGCATCGTATAGGCCATGGGTCACTCCACTCTGTTCCTTAAGAACCTAAAAACTTTTTTTATATTTAGCTGTGGTTGGGCCGGGAGCGCTTCTGAGTTGCGTACCTTGAAGAGACGCTATATAAATTTCTGAAATAAATAAATAAATAATTATATTGGAAGATGCTCCAGGATCGATAGGTTTTGTGAGTGCAATACAGGTACTTACAGCTGCGTAGCAACTTAGTAACACTTTAAATAACACTTTAAGCTTGTGGCCTTACCCATTAACGAGACTAATGAATGTGTTTGATAGGATAGCTATAAAACTATTTTTAGGTGAGGAGAAAAGCATGAAAGTTATCACCAATAATTCACATAGACCAATTTAGTTCATCAAAGTCTGGAAACATAGGGAAAAGACAGCTAACCACTGCCGAAGCTAATCGCTGCCTCTCAAAACGTCCAATTATTGTCACTCAAAACTTGAAAAGTAAGCTCATAGGTCTACGAGAAATTTTTAGTTAAAGAGTTTGGGGTCATTTGAACCTCGGAGGCCCTGGACGCTGTAGCCTGCACCTACGTTAAATGTTTGGCTTTGAATACGAAAACAGGCTGAGAGGACAAAATTCCGCGTCATCCGCAAAATATCCGTTTCCTATAATAATTCCCCAGCCCCATTTTCGAGTAATTATTGCAGCATTGGGCAAAAGTTTATATAGTCGGCGACTTCAATAACGTGTTAAATTGTAAGCTAAAGAGGGCACATTTTCGCGCATATAGGCTACGCAAAAATATTTCATGTAGGTCTATGTAGGGATTGTGGGCCGCTTCAGATTGCGATTAAATGCAATAGATAAATGGAGTGCCAAAGCATTTTTATTGTCCACACCCGTCAAACTGCTTCGCGATACACCGGTTGAGAACCTCTGGGCTAATCTACTCATTCTGTTGGGTCAAATTTCAAACGCATAATTTTATATTCGGGTCATTAGGCCTATTCGTGAACGTTGTATTTCGCGAGATAACGCTCACCTGTGAGGGCAATGGTTGTTGATTGGATCTTTTCGGCTGCCTAGCGAGAGTGCAAAGACAAAGGCTGCTAGGCTATAGGCTATCTAGCAATCCTGAAATGAATGCATACATCGGCTATGAAGAAAACGATGTAACCACTTGCAGCTTTACGTCATATGTGACAAACTGTGACCTTTACGACTTTTGCTTTTGCGTTGTAACATGAAATCATGAAAGAAATAAGCAATTTATTGGTGAGTAGCCTATAAGAAACGACATCTTCAAACAGTTAATTACTTCATTGTAGCCTAGAAATATTCTTTTCCGTTTATTGAACAACCATTTATTTTATCCTTGTTTTACTAAGAGATCGTTGACTGCACTTAGGAAGTTAGGACCTATTAATAATAATATTTTCTTTTAATATCTCAATCTGACACACCGCAGAACGATCACAAGTACATGTTATACGAAATACGGCCCACTGTAGCACGACACGCAGATCGGCTTTACAGCAGTGGGTTCGGTAACTTAACTAATGGCCTAAGAACTGGATCACTTCTGGACGGCCAAGCCAGAAGTGGGAGGGGCTATCTTTATTTTTAGCAGAACCCGAGTCAAGCAACACATCAGCAAAGCGCCTGCGGCAGCTAACAGAAAATTGAAATAAATTTTTGCCCTGAGCGGGGCTTGAACCCGGGTCCGCGCGGGTGACTCTCAGTTTAACGACCAGCGCTCTCACCACTGAGCTACGGGACCCCCCCTAGCAATTAGCAATTCTATTTGTTTCTTTTGTCTTTCGTATTAGGCCTAAATCAGACGAAATCGTGGAACATCGTATTGTCTTTGATGAACATGAACTGCAGACTAGGTCTACTTCTTGCGTCAACCCTAATTGCGACATTTCTCTGTCAAACTGGTGAGTAATAAAACGGTTGGCCGGTCATACTCATTGTAAAAGTCATAATTTAATATAATTATGGGTGTTGGGTTAGAAGTGTGACGCCAGATGATCAAGTTACAAATTTCAATCACACGAGCAGCTGACGGAACTACGGAAGGCATGCGCACTGGGTCGCAAATTGACACACCGACGAGCACATTCCGGTCCACCATGGGTGCCAGTTACTCTGTGTTAATAGCCTACTGAATTGAATGACCGACCAGAGGGATTCTGGGAATAAAATTAATGATATACAAAACCAGTAGGCATAGGCGCACCCAGTGGCGTAGCAATAGGGCGTGCAACCTGTGCAGTGCACGAGGGCCCACGGCTGTCAGAGGCCCCCGGGGTCCGAATGAATTTTTTACTTTAAGGATACTCAGAATGTATTAAAACCTACATCTGTAGCGTTTGTGGAAACACTACAAGTCTTACTTACTTTTATCTATATTGCGCATAACGGTTTTAACTAACTCTATGCTGTACCAGAGCGAGGCTGCAGACAATGCGCCGAACACGCACGTGACCTCTTCGCTGACGTGGCGAAAGCGCGGGCGCCGCTGATTGGCCAGACGCGGCGCGTGATCAGAAACGGCGGTAACAAGCCGTTCCTGATTGGCTGCCAGACGAATCGGACTCAGTCGCCGAGAAATTGCTGAACGGGTGAGACCTGCGGAGATCGAGGCAACCATTTTCTAGTCGAAATTGACGTTAAAACTAATAATTTTAAGGGTATAAATTATCGGAAATGCAACTAAATTATTCGCTAAATGACGGCAAAGATTGGGCCTTGCCTCCGGTGAAAGGAGAACTTTGGAGGAAGCAAACTGACCTAAAAACCAGGGAAGTAATAGATTTTAGCGTAGCACGTGCTGAATTTGTGACTTAGCGATTGCAAGGTTAAAATGGCTATTATGTGTTGAAGTGGATAATATTGTTTAATGTAGACTGACAAATTAACGTGGCCATTGCATTACAGAACTGAATATATATATATAAAAGATAATTACTATAAATAGCGGCGAAACGAAAAGATTATTGTGGCATGGTAATTCAGTCTGTAGTATTGAAGTTAAGTATCTGAAACGTTGATAATTAATTAGGGGTTACAGAATGCTATGGTAATAGTTAAGGAACAGAAATCTAGTCGATAGACGACTTGCATGTAAGAATTGAACTGTGAGTAGGGTTGATGTAAATTGTGCAGTGGCAGTTCGTGATGTTGTCAGTGCTAGAAATGTCTAAGTGAACTGACCTAACAAATAGAAAAGACTGTATTTGCGTAGGTTACTGCTAGCTAAATGTTAGTTAAGGATTTGTTACCTGAATAAATAAGGTGTTAAATATATAATCAACGAAGGCGATTGTTTGAGTGCATTGAAACTAGGGCGAAGAAGAGTAGGCCATGTCCCGTGTAAACTCTTTAAGTGGAGACACCCCAGGGGAATCAGACAGTTCCGAGGAAGGGGGTTCGGGTAGAGAAATCGAAGCATTTGTTGAGCGACCTGGAAATAAGGCCCAGTACAACCCACTAAGTTCCCAGGAAACCGATGACCTTTCACCCAAATCTGCCGAAAGGGGCATGAACCCAGACGAGCACCGACGCGAGGGTGCTGTTGCCAGTCGACCAACAGCCACGGAGATATGTAGTTCCGGCCCTGGTATCCGTGAATTTACAGAGCGCAGACGTCCCTCCCTGTCATCCAGACCTGAAGTTCCCGAGTACATGTTCCTATCGCCCCGGCAGTACGCCGCAGCGCTAGCAGGGGGTGTTGGAAGTGAGCAAGTAAGTGAGGCCACAATTGCACGAGCTCCTGCCCCTCTAGCGGCTAGGGCGGGCGTCACAAATCTACAGCGTACACAGCCAGTTTATTTTTTGGGTTTCAGCCGGAATGTCCGTGATTAGGCTACCTTATTACAAACATCTTTACTCTTTGCAGTGTTTGGTCGGAAGTAGTTGTACTGGTGTATAAACATAATTGTGTCATGGTCTACGCAGACGCGTTTAAAACTTATTATCTTTGTGGTAAAACATGATATTTATAAAAGATAACTGCATAGCCTATTTACTTGGAACTTGTATATTTTTTAACTCTCGTAAGGCAACTCATTCTGCTCCCCAAACACTATAGTCATAATGCCAAAGTCTTATTTAAGTGGCGCTGCATGGGGGCTGCTAGGCGACAAGCACGAGAAGAACGGGTAAAGAAGACCGCCAAAATGCAAAAAAATCGCATTTATGATGCCTGCGGAGAGCGAGCTTGCACCGATGTCTACATCAGACATGGGGGCAGAATCGAATTCCGGTTTGATCAGTGCAGAGATGGTGGTTGACATGGATATGGACACTGAGTCGAGTAGACCTCGAACTTCAGAGGCTACGGTAACAGTTACATCACCATTGGACTCAGGTTTGACACCTCAAAAGTGGTGGATATTTTTGCACAAGAGAAGGCGCGCACACGAGCATTTCAGCATTTCGGATTTAGACCCCCCACCCCCGTAGTAGGTTAGCCGTAGACTTGATTGAGTCATTTCACACTGGCCAAATTCGCTACATTTTTCCGCTCTTTTAGTCAACAAAAGGTTACAAACCCAACAGCTTGAAGAATTTAAGCATGGCTTATGGGTGACTGATGATTAATACTTCAGGAGATGAAGCATTTTTTTGGATTATTTTTGTATGGTATTCTAGTTCAATTTTTCTCTGCTGATATGGAGAAGAATATGTTTCATTAGATAAATTTGTTAAAATAAGTTTTTTAATGTGACTAGTTTATTTTCATTTAACTTGGGTATTAAATATGCAAATTTCGTAAAGGAACCAGGCGTTTTGTACAGCTTTGTTGTTTGAAATCGAATGGAGTTTCAAGCATTTAAGGGCCCACCACCTAAGCCCTGCACAGGGGCCCCCCAAGACCTTGCTACGCCACTGGGCGCACCCACCCTATGGGACCCACAGGACGCGTCCCCCCAACTTTTGAGTGGTCCCCTAATTTTATTATTATAGCCCCCAACTTTTAGGACGTGATTCATTTGGCCCCCACAACTTTTAGGACGTGATTGCACCTATGCCAGTAGGCTAATTAAAGTTCTATCAGTCTTTTGGGCCAATCGCCAGTGGCTATCTAGTAGTATTATCCAAGGGTTCACCATGCACTGCAACATGACAGTCCCCTCATAATTCATAAAGGTCTCCCTATGTATGTAGGCCTATATATATGCGTGTTGTCATGCGGTCCCTATTTCATGATGCCGCTGTGGTCCTTGTCCACGCTTTTGTAACTAGCAGAATAATAAGAACTCCCGGGGCGCGGACATTTCCCCCTGGACAAAACCCCCCGGACAAAACCCCCCCCGGACAAAACCCCCCCGGACAATTCCCCCCTGATTTAGCCTAGGACATTAACCCCCCCGGACAATTCCCCCCTTTGCTTCCATTTAGGCAAAAATGCGTTTAATCCAACTTCTATTTAAATAACAATTATTTTGATCCATCCAGCTCCAATTTAGGCAAGAATATTTTCATCAATCCAGCTTCCATTTAAGCAAGAATATTTTCATCAATCCAGCTCCAATTTAAGCAAGAATATTTTCATCAATCCAGCTTCCATTTAAGCAAGAATATTTTCATCAATCCAGCTCCAACTTAGGCAAGAATATTTTCATCAATCCAGCTTCCATTTAAGCAAGAATATTTTCATCAATCCAGCTCCAATTTAAGCAAGAACATTTTCATCAATCCAGCTTCCATTTAAGTAAAAATTATTTTGTATCAATCCGGCTTCTATTTAGCAAGATATCTTTTCATCAATCCAACTTAGGACACTTAGGACCGCCGTTTTATAGTAATACCACTTACACGCAATATGTTCGACAGGGGGGGAATTGTCCTACCCTGGGGGGGGGGGGAATTGTCCGGGGGGTTTTTGTCCGGGGGTTTTGTCCGGGGGTTTTGTCCAGGGGGGGAAATGTCCTACACTCGAACTCCCAATGCCTTGATGGATTTTGTACGGGAAACTCCAGAGATGGATGGATGGGTTGAGAGTGAGCTCTTGTTGCGTCTGATAATAGCAATTTCGCGTGTTTTGTCAGAATTGATCCGCAAGTTCTTTTTTAGACCAGTTGGCGATGTGTTGAAGTTCAACTTTCACCTGAGTTATAACAATTTCATCTTTTGCAGTAGATAAGTGATTGGAGCCAATAAAGAGATAGGAATCGTCAGCATATTTAGATAGTCGGTTCTGTGAATGAAGAGGGTGGAGGTCACATGTACCTACTATGAAGTCAGCGGGGCCTGTAACAGATCCCTGGATGACGCTAGCATTGATGGTCATAAAAGCAGAATGATGTAACTCATTTGAAGCGAGTTGAGTGTTTCCTGCCATATAGGTAGTTGTCGAGCCAATTGTCAACAATCATCCTAGAGCCAATAATTATTTCGAAACAGATTCTCCCCGACGGACCTACTTCAGATTAGATCCGCCCCAATAGGCCTACTAGGCCTATTTTCTCTGAAATATATATATAATCTCCGAGGGAGAGATATCAGTCTTCTCCTGTTGAATAAAACTATGGTGCCAGATAATCAATGTTAGACCTTACTCTGTGACCGGTGTAAATGTTTCAAATTGCCCCGGTTTCAGATTAGCCCCATGCACACTAGATTGGCATAATTCATCGCCTTTATTGCGCTAAAAAATTAAAAAATGATCCCGCTTCTTGTTTTGCTCTGAAGATTTTCATCCGTCGTCCCACTTCGTGGCTTGTAATCAATATTTTTACCCGAAAAAATAGCCTCGAAGCCGTTTCTTCATGCGACTTTAACGGTGATTAGTATTTTAGTTACAGATGAAAATATCACTGTGGTATTGGTTAAATATAAAGTGGATTGATGATTAATTGCATAGAAGCTGAATAGATTATAGCAATTATTCCGGTTTGATGAAGAAAATCTTCATTAGATATATTAAATAATGAAAAGAATTCCTGATTACATTGAGTAGAATTGAAGAAACAATTCTTGCTCAAATGAAAGCTGGATTGATGAAAAGAATTCTTGACAATAGAAGACAAAATTGGCAGAAATTATCATGTAGCCTATGCTGGCAATAGGTACTAGGTAGTTGTCGTATTGTCCCGAACCCTATCATTTGTGTCTTAGTCGGATTGCGACAAAGTCGGTTTGATGACATCCAAAAATGTAGGCTAAGTAATGCGAAAGTGAATCAACAGAGGAGACCAGTGATTGATGATTAGCTGGTGAATCATTAATATACGAAAACTTGAACATCACCGGCATAGAGAGATGACCAATCGCAGCGTGCTTTTTTAAATGATACGCTTTCTGGCTCAGAACTTCATTTGCCACGCGCTACTGGAACAGCGTGGAATTCATACTTACCATTGAAAGCGACCTGCATGCAGTCATAGCCTACATGCCCCAACTCGTTTCCCTACGTAGTTTATGCACAATACCATAATAATGTGAACTTGCAAAGCCTTATCGAGTCCGAATCACATCTCATTTTCTACATAGTCATCGCTAATAACTTTCAGTCTCTTAATTGTAACTTGATCTGTTTTGTACCTAGGCTAGATAGTAACTTAGTAAGACAAGCCGAATATACGTAGCCTGCTATCGAACGCTAAGCTTATACACTTGCATACGTGGACTACATGCATAATATCATGCCTTTTAGAAATACAATGTTATGGGCGGCATTTCATAGGCCTTGGTAAAATGGGTATCCTATCGATAAGGCGACTTCGAAAGGGCGACCATCAAAAGAGCGACCGATCTAAAGGGCGACCATCAAAAGGGCGACCTATAATTGGCAGAAATCGGTCGGTGAAAGACGGTAGATCTAAGAAAAATACGCAAACAGGATGTTTGTTTACTCTTTTTGGGCAATCTAAAGGGTCAACATCGAACGAACCATATCGACAATGAATTATTTATTTGGAAACATTTATTTTGTATTAGATTATATTACATTTAAAAACACACAAAATATATTAAACGTAACGAAAGTCTCTGCAAACTTCTCTACATTAATTTTTAATGAAAATGAACACTAACTATAGTAGGCTAGATGTAATGAAAGTCTCTGCGAAGTCTATGCATTAGTTTTACATAAAAATGCTTTTCACGAATTGTAACGCCATTCTCAGTCTTACTCGCGAAACTACTTTCACATAAATGCACTGCGCGTTGAAAACTGTTCATTTATATATAGACGTCTACTCATAGCGTAGGCCTGAATAAACCTTTTTTCGTATTTTTTTCATGTAGGCCGACCGCTTTAATTGAACTAAAGAGTAAATACCGACCACTGACCATTCATAGTAGGCTAGTTATGACAGATAGGCCTACCATAGGCATAGCTAGGCTACCTAATCCTCAGTCGGCATTTCTCTTACATGTACCGTCTTTTATCGACACTTTTCATTGAACCACTGAGAACATTCGATGTTGACCCTTTAGATTGCCCAAAAAGAGTAGACAAACAGCCTGTTTGCGTATTTTTCTTAGATCTACCGCCTTTCACCGACCGATTTCTGCCAATAGGTCGCCCTTTTGATGGTCGCCCTTTAGATCGGTCGCCCTTTTGATGGTCGCTCTTTTGATCAGTCGCCTTTAAAATCGGCGCCCTTTTGAAGTCGCTCTTTTGATGGTCGCCCTTTCGAAGTCGCCTTATCGATAGTGAACGGTAAAATGTGACCGTATTTTATGAAAATCCAGTATCTCTCTCCTTAATGACCTGAACAGGTAAATTAAGACATTTCTGATACATATTTTATATATTTTGGTTATTTGTAGCTGGAAAGTTGATCATAAAGCCAAGTGATACCGATGTTAGGAAAAACCATTCAACTCATTTCAATTGTTCCACGGACATTGGACCCACAACCATTTTTTGGTTTCACGGAGAGTATCACATTTATACCGGAATTGCAATTTTGGAACCGTATACAGAAAGATTCAGTGTTGAACACTATGTGCAGAATGGAGCATACAATTACAACCTGGTCATTCATTCAGTGCAACCTGGAGACGCCGGGCAATACATCTGCTCCGATGATGACGATGTCGGAGAAAAGTATTCGGTGCAACTCGTTGTCTTAGGTGAGGTTCAGTGTGTACTTTTAGGCTTTTGCATTCAAAAGATCACAGAATAATTGTTATAACTCAGGTGAAATCGAAATTACTTGGTTCAGCCGATAATTTTAACCTAAACAATACGATTGACGTCTCGAGAATTTCACGAAACCCACGAATTAGATGTTTCGTGAAATTCTCGCAGCATGAACCGTCAATCTTGTTCGTGTTTTTTTTACAACGTCTCGCGTTCTTGCTTTAACCCATTAGTTCTCAGGTCTTCCCCCCATGGCCAATCTTTAAGACACCTGGAAATATAGCAAATGATGTTATAAGGTTCGGTCCATGAAATTTTTATGTATATAATTCAACGATCGGCCGCTAGATGGCTTATTGACAACATGCAAATTTACCACATTATAATCCTTTAAAATGTGAAGTTTCCAGTTACTTCGCAAGTTGTACTTTGTGTCTGCTTTGAGATGGGACAAATATTATACCAAGACTACATGTATTTTACATTGAAAAGCTGCTCACAGGAAAAAATGCTCAAAGCAATTAGGCCTGCTTCATAATATATAAATCCCAAGGTGTGTTCCAAATGGGTGCTTATGGGTTAAATGGGTGCTAATGGGTAAAAATAATATTTTAAAACTTTTTCAGGTCTTCCAATTTTATCTCAATACATTGTTTTTTCGCGCGGTTCTGGATTCCAGTTTTTCGCTTTGGCTTTGGAATAACTTTCTGTCTAAAATATTGGGCCAATTAGAAGTAGTAACGGGGCAAATTTTAATACTAAATTACAATGTTCTAATTTTCGGCACAATATTCCAGTGTTTGCATTCGTGTTCTATAATGGGCCTATCGTTATAATTATGGCTTTTATTGCTATTATTGCTTTTATTATTTTGATTGAAGATGACGATCCCATCTGTCGATCTAACAGAGAACTAAACGAAGTCATTGGGCAAAACGCGTGCAACATAGAACCAGATGAAGTGGAACTAGAATGCAGCGTAACTTACCATGGTAACATTCCTCCTCAGATGGAATGGAAGAAGGTTGGAGAAGGCAATAATTCCACGCCTTTGGAGGTTTCAGTTGTTACTTCCAGGAATCACTTCATCTCCACTTTGAAGCTCAAAGGTGATATCGCTCTGCACAACACATCGTACGTCTGTGAAACAAAACGAACAACTCAGGGGTCAAACAAGTGCACCTCACAAGTCATAAAAATATTGCGTAAGTAGAATATCAGAATTATAAATAATTTCAACATCGCTTGGTTGATATTTGTATCATCTGCCTATAATTTTATGTAATTAGGAACAGGCCCGGCCCTATAGGATTTGCGGGGCTCATGGCAGCAAAATTTTACAGAGTTGATTTCCTGTCAATACGGCATTGGCACTTGGCCTACCATACATACTATATAGGCTTATTTAGGCAATGCAAAATCATATGGGGCCGCACATAGGGCAAGAGGGGCACTTGCCCATGGAAAATTAGCACCGATCTTTTAGCAACCTCGTTTTTGGGACAAATTTCTTTGCGCCAAGAATGATGTCAATGATTCACAAAGTGAAACGAAAAGATTGACGTTATTTTAGTCACCTCTGTGAATAATATCAAATATGTTCTCAATTTATTTTTTGGCATTTTCAAGCTCTTGCTAAAAAAATCACAGCGACCATTCTGTTTTACCCTCTTCTGTAAAAAAAAGTACGGGGCACCCAGGAGCAAATTTGAAGTAAATGGGTCAATGAACAAAAAATCCAAATCAGTAGGCTATACTAAAACTAGCCTATAGCAGTTTACAATGAAAGCAATATTATTATCGATTTATGCTTCATTTAATTATTTGAATATCTGACATCTGATTTAATGGTTTAAATAAATTTAATGCAAATATAAAAGCGACCATCTGAAGGATATTAGGCTAACAAAAGTCAACTAATGGATCATGACTCATTTTTAACAATAATATTTTCAATTTTCTGGATCAAATTAAATCTCCATGTAGCCTACGTTCCAGGGTCGTGTTTAAGGTTCTTCAAGTGTCGGTGCAAAGTGTTACATCAGAGGCAAAGTGCCGTTCGGCAGTCTTACAAGATTAGTAAAATAGTCATTTACAAAAATCTGCTAACCAACGTGGTTTGTCGGCTTTGGCGGGTCAGTAAGCAAGCACGCAACGTCGGAGAACTTAGTGAAATTAATGTTTTATTATACACTTACTGATTTTACAAAAGGTTTAAGCAACACTGAGACTTGCAACAGACATTTGGCCAATGGCAACAAAACTCTCGGCTCAGGGGCATTCGGTGCACCGCACCGAATGGACCTATGTTAAACACAGCCCTGCTACGTTCGCACACAGGCTAAATAAGCCTATTTAATTATGGTAGGCTTAGTGCCAATGCCGTATTGACAGGAAATCAACTCTGTAAAATTTTGCTGCCTTGGGCCCCGCAAATCCTAGGGCCGGGCCTGGTTGAAACACCGAAAACACCCCTTAGCTACGGCCTTGCTATCATGTGGTGTATTTGGAAACATGCACAATTCCACATTGGTATGCATAGGCCTAATTATTACGGTACTTCTATCAGTCCAGTAAAGAACAACTCCTGATGTGTCGCCCGCCCAAAGTGAGTGGGCCTACCCCATAGCACATGAATGAATTTACAGTGCACAGCGTATACCCATTTAAAAAAGACATTATGAGATTTTTGGAGTGAAACTTTCTAGTGAGAAGGATTTCGCCTGGCTCACATTATCGCATAGCTAGTAGCTACACTAAAGTTCCGAATTCCCACAGAATGTGGTAATGTTGGTTATGCTTTAGATTACCGGAATTATTCGGTAATAAGTTGTGGAACTAGTATTCAGCTGAGGTCACTGAAAACTGATTCGTTCTCTTTTACAATGATTACCTATTCGTTTTGTTGTAATGCATTATTCAACGCGAAAATGTGTTTAAAATAGCAGCAGGTAATTATTTTTCATGATTCTTAGTGCGTTTTTAACCTTTAGATGCACTAACTGATAACTCAACAGTGAATAAGACTATAGACGACGAAATTCACTGCAACGCAAACACGAGTCAATCTTGCAGCTATAAGTGGAAATGGTTACAAGACAACGATTTCACGATTGAATCATCAACATCCGTTTTGAAGGCCAAAAAACCAGGATGGCACAGATGTGAAGCCGAATGCTACCTAAGAAACAGATCTTGCAATTTTCTGGTAATGCGGACATTGGTCTATGGCGAAGCAGGTATTTGCATTCTATTGCACAGTTGCTTAACAAACATACGGAGCTCAACCTTTTTTATGCAGCGCAGTTTGCAGCAATGTGGCAATGCGGAAATACTGACAATTCTGAGCTTAATTCAACTTCATATAGCCTAAAAATTATATCTGTTTCAAAATCACATTCTGCTGTAGATTACGTTTTATAATTGCCAATCCAACTGCACCGAGTTAGATGAATAGCATTTACAAAGTTATTTGCAATGCCAAAATTATTCTATTTTTGCATATCGACGCATGCGATGCCAAGACACTGGTATAATGTTTGACTGCGCACTATTTTAAACATAATATCTAGCGACAGTTTGGAACACTATAATTTATGGTGACAAGAGTCATATACAGGGTGGGCCCAAAAAAGAGTGCCCCTTACGTTTTTTTCAATATCTTGACCAAACGTCAGAATTTCGAAATGAAATTTTACAGGTTTATAGACAATAATTTATATCTGCACATTACGGCCAGATTTCATCAAAATATTTCAAACAGAACAAAAGTTATATCACTTTTAATGGTCCACCCACCGTTTTTTTGACGATTGAAAAAAGTAACTCAACAAAAAGTAATAAAAACGATTTTGGTAAGGCACATCTCAAATAACTGTTGTGAAATTAACTTAATAGTGCTACACAATTCGTGTTCAATGTGCCCACGACCGGTGCCAAAACCGCTTTTGAGTCTTTTTGCAAAGTTCTTGATGGCCCTATTGGTGCGTTCCAAAGGCAAATCTTCCCATAATAAAAATTATGGGAAGATGGAATATGGGAAGAAGTTGATGTTATCGACTCCAATTCGCCCATCAACTCACTTACCACTCTTGGTTTTGGTTTCAGATTGTGATATTTTCCCCAGCATAGCTCTCCGCAAGTGATTATCAATCCATCCGGTTCAATCCGAAGACTTGGGACCATTGGCTTTCTCAATGAAACCAGGACAATCAACATTGAGCCGATCTCCTTTCATTTTACGGCAAATCTTTTAACTCTCATGCAGCTTAACTCTTATTTTTTGCGCTCTCACTGTTTATCAAAGTAAACGTTGCTCATAGCCTTATGTCTCCAGGATCTTGCTCAAGAGGTGTCTGAATACATATTTTGTCTGTCATTGACACTTTGGCCATTTTCATTTTTTTAGAAGTTTGTTTTTCATTGCTTTAATAGCAAAATTATTGATCTGACAGATTCCTTATTTGCCAACGTGATTGTCATCTTGCTAAGTGGCTTCACAGTGACGTGAAGGTACCCTGTTCCTTTTTAAAATAGTAATAATAATGATCATCTATCAATATCAAAGCTATTTGATAACATTTATTTGAGATGAGACTTAATAAAATCGTGTTTTGCTACTTTCTGTTGCGCTACGTTTTTGAATCGTCAAAAAACGGTGGGTGGCCTCACTAAAAGTGATATAACTTTTGTGTTGCTTTAAATATTTTGATGAAATCTAGCCATGATGTGTATACCCTGTATATAAATTGTCTATAAGTCTGCAAAATTTCATTTCGAAATTCCTACTTTTGGTCAAGATATTGGAAAAAACCGTATGGTTTTTTTGCCCTCCCTGTGAGCCACCTATGGCCCAATGAGTGTAGGCCTAATTGTCTGAGATGAGCTTGGGATATTGCCTGGAATCGTAGTACTTGAAGTTCTTTACATCGTGAATTAAAAGGGTATCCTATCAAAAGGGCGACTTCGAAAGGGCGACCTTCGAAATGGCGCCGACTGTTTGAAAGAGCGCCGATCAAAAGGGCGAGCAATCAAAAGGGCGACAATCAAAAGGGCGAACATCGAACGTTCGCAGTGGTCCAATTAAAATGGTAGGCCTGAATAAATGGGGAATACGCACATAGGCTTACATAGACCTGTGCTATCTGTCAATCCTTTCATGTAATTTCAATAGTTTAACTTGCCAATGGTCGGTATTTAGGCCTACTCTTTTTGGACGATAGTAACCTACGTGTGAAGACCTATGTAAATGACAATTTTAAAACGCACAGCGCAGTTATATGCAGCAGATTTTGGAGATTTCGATTTGCCGTTGACACGAAACGGAGTATCCCCCCTGAAAGCAATCCGGGGGATGAATTAATCTATCCCCACGGATGGAATTAACCGGTCTATACTATCCGGGGGGTTAAACCATTCTATCCTCTTTTTTGAAAAATGCGCATAATAATTTTTTTCATGTTGTAATCAAAATTTAAAGTGACTCTAATTGTTTTAAGTGTCCTAGGCAATGCTCAGATAAAGGCAACTCGAATTTATTTAGTGATTCTGAGTGTTCTTAAGTGTTTCAAATGTTTTAAATACTCTAAAAATAGGGCAAAACAAATTATCTAGTAGGAATAAACATACAATGTCATGTTAGTGACATTGTTTAAAACAAAACAGATGAAAATAATTTGCCCAAAAAAATACACGCGAAAGCGATTTTTTCGACTTTTTTTAATTTGGGGGATACAATTAATACGGGGATACTCTATTTCGTGACACCGTCACTTTAGACTAAGTTGCCGAGAAAGAGTGAGAATGACCTTAGAATTTGTAAAGAGCAACAAGGGTCGAGATAATTATGTTAATGGCTGACATTTTGGATCCACGATTTCAACTATTATGAAGTTCGTTAATGTAAGACTTCAGCATATAGATCGCCCAGTGGCGTAGCAAGGTCTTGGGGGGCCCCTGTGCAGGGCTTAGGTGGTGGGCCCTTAAATGCTTGAAACTCCATTCGATTTCAAACAACAAAGCTGTGCAAAACGCCTGGTTCCTTTACGAAATTTGCATATTTAATACCCAAGTTAAATGAAAATAAACTAGTCACATTAAAAAACTTATTTTAACAAATTTATCTAATGAAACATATTCTTCTCCATATCAGCAGAGAAAAATTGAACTAGAATACCATACAGAAATAATCCAAAAAAATGCTTCATCTCCTGAAGTATTAATCATCAGTCACCCATAAGCCATGCTTAAATTCTTCAAGCTGTTGGGTTTGTAACCTTTTGTTGACTAAAAGAGCGGAAAAATGTAGCGAATTTGGCCAGTGTGAAATGACTCAATCAAGTCTACGGCTAACCTACTACGGGGGTGGGGGGTCTAAATCCGAAATGCTGAAATGCTCGTGTGCGCGCCTTCTCTTGTGCAAAAATATCCACCACTTTTGAGGTGTCAAACCTGAGTCCAATGGTGATGTAACTGTTACCGTAGCCTCTGAAGTTCGAGGTCTACTCGACTCAGTGTCCATATCCATGTCAACCACCATCTCTGCACTGATCAAACCGGAATTCGATTCTGCCCCCATGTCTGATGTAGACATCGGTGCAAGCTCGCTCTCCGCAGGCATCATAAATGCGATTTTTTTGCATTTTGGCGGTCTTCTTTACCCGTTCTTCTCGTGCTTGTCGCCTAGCAGCCCCCATGCAGCGCCACTTAAATAAGACTTTGGCATTATGACTATAGTGTTTGGGGAGCAGAATGAGTTGCCTTACGAGAGTTAAAAAAAATACAAGTTCCAAGTAAATAGGCTATGCAGTTATCTTTTATAAATATCATGTTTTACCACAAAGATAATAAGTTTTAAACGCGTCTGCGTAGACCATGACACAATTATGTTTATACACCAGTACAACTACTTCCGACCAAACACTGCAAAGGGTAAAGATGTTTGTAATAAGGTAGCCTAATCACGGACATTCCGGCTGAAACCCAAAAAATAAACTGGCTGTGTACGTAATCGTAATCGTAATCGTAATCTCATAATTTCTAAAGCGCCACTGGAAAGCCAAGCGCGGGGCACCGGCTTATTCACGAGCGCTGCGTTGAGTTAGGAGGGTTGTCCGTGAGAGTAGTCCGAGGTGGTCCGGGTCGAGTTACCATAGGATCAAGATCAAATGCGTTGAGTCAAAAGGGTTGTCCGTAAGAGTAGTCCATGGTGGTCCGGGTCGAGGTACCGTATGATCAGAGGTGTGGAACAGCTACTAAGGTGGGTGTCGTCTGAGCCGGGAATTGGAGGGTGGGGGATCAGATGAAACAGGATAAGAGTTCTTGAACAGGAGTGTCTTTAGTTTCGAGTGAAAGGCCCGAGGTGTGATGGATAGAGGAGCCTGAGGAAGGTGATGGTGTGTGATTAATGATGGAGGAGGAACTGAAAAGGATCGGAACTCAGCAGGCAGATCATTCCAAAGGCGTGGTGCTGAGTTGGATATGGCTCGGTTGGAGAACTTGAGATGACTTGTGACCGGCGGTCGAGAGAGTGTAAGGCAGGCGGATGATCGGGTAGAACGGGTAGGCTGGATGGTGAACAGTTCGCGAAGATATCTGGGCTGGGAGCATTGCAAGGAGTTGTATGTTAAGGAGAGAACTTTGTAGTGAATTCGCTCTGGGATTTTCAACCAGTGAAGAGACTTGAGAATGGGGGTGATGTGATGATGTCTGGGTGTTCTGGTGACGGCTCTAGCAAGAGAATTTTGTATGAGTTGGAGGCGCTTAAGTTGTGTGGAATCAAGATTTAAGAACAGGGAATTGCAATAGTCAAGCTTTGAATGGACGATGGACGTAGCAATGGTGGAAGCAGTTTTGAAATCAAGCATGGGTCGGATGCGTCGGAGGTCCCGGATGTGCATGAAGCAGGAGCGCGATAGATTAGAGATGTGGTTAGAGAAGGAGAGATGTGAATCAAGCATTACACCAAGATTGCGGACCGGAGCTTCAGAGGTGAAGGTAAGAGATGAAGAGTTAGTCGATAGGTGTATTGAAGGGTCAGGAATTTTCTTGATTTGGTCAGGAAGGCCTAGAATAATGAACTCTGTTTTGGAGGGGTTGAGGCAGAGGAGGTTGGACGACATCCATTGAGAGATCAGATTGACCACATTGAGAAGTTCAGCAATGGAGGTGGAGAAAGAGCCTGGGGAAAAGGATATGAAGAGTTGGGTGTCGTCTGCATAGAGATGGTGGTCAACAGACGAGGATTTTATGAGATGACTTAAAGGAGTGGTGTAGAGAATGAAGAGGAGTGGACCCAGGACGGAGCCTTGAGGAACGCCGCAAGATAGTGGAAGAGGTTTCGAACAGTGACTGGAGGCTTTAACAGAGAAAGATCTGGAAGACAAGTAGGACTCGAACCAGAGTAGAGCAGTGCCAGAGACGCCAAAAGAAGAAGAGAGTCGATTAAGAAGGAGACTATGATCGATGGTGTCGAATGCAGCGGAGATGTCAAGGAGAATCAATTAAAAGCATTTTCCAATCCGAAAATCGTACATACAAAATGCATCCCTGTATTATTTCTTAGATCGGAATTTATGTACGCTGTAGATGTAGGTTTTAATACATTCTGAGTATCCTTAAAGTAAAAAATTCATTCGGACCCCGGGGGCCCCTGACAGCCGTGGGCCCTCGTGCACTGCACAGGTTGCACGCCCTATTGCTACGCCACTGAGATCGCCCTTTTGATTGTCGCCCTTTTGAACTCGCCCTTTTGATTGTCGCCTTTTCGAAGTCGCCCTTTTGATAGTGAATCAATTAAAAGCATTTTCCAATCCGAAAATCGTACATACAAAATGCATCCCTGTATTATTTCTTAGATCGGAATTTATTAGCCTCTCACGTAATTAGGCCTACAGAGAATCAGATGACACCAACTGTGAATTGTTAATCAAAATTATGAATTAAGTATTGATAAAGTTCTTACACATTGTCTCATTTCTCTGTACAAGTTGAGTAAGCTTACTGAAACGATTGGTTGCATCTGTTATGTCTTCGTGAATTTGTTGTTCGCGATATCGCTATTAGCTGAAGCGTGAAAGAAATGTTTTATGCCCTAGTAGGCCTACTGTAAATTGCAATAAAACCAGTAGGGTCTATTAATTAGCCCAGTGCTTACAGAGAAAACCATTTTCTGCATAATTTCTTTCTTAAAATTTAATGTGGAACAATTGTTTTTTGCAGAGTCCAGCCAAACGCGGACTATCATTATCTCATTGTCTCTGGTAGTGGGTGTCGCCTTGATATGCATCATATTATACCTTCTTCGAATTCGGATCGCTACAAGCAAAGGTAATTCGGCATTTATTTAAAAAGAGAACGATTACATGGTCTTAGTATTTGCATAAAGACTTGCAAGGAAGCTGCGTTGACGCAGGGGCTTCTATCCCCCCCTAAGCAACCGGGCTCAATCCATATTCTTCCCCCCTCCTGTGCCGTGTCGCGTGACAGATTCTACCCCTAAAAGTCTCCCCCGAGACTTTTTTTCGAAACAGATTCTCCCCCGGAGGATCTGTTTCAGAATAAATTCGTCCCCCGGAGACTTTATTTCATAGAATATTTCATCCCCTGCCGAAACAAAGTTTCCCCCGGGAGATTTTATTTCAACGTCGATTTAATACAGTCGCATCATACAAATTTTAGCCTATCTACACCGTGAGGCATAAAAAAGGAAGCCCCTAGAAAAATCGTCATTATTTTAACAATTTTCAAGCAATGTCAATGAAATTCAGGAAAGTTATAGCTAAATAGCAGGCAATGTAAATAAATTTACAGTTTGTACTCTAACTGTCCGCCTTTAGCTTCTACGCATGCGCGAAGTCGCTTGCGCCATTCACCTAGCGCCGAGTCAATAATTCGATGGTCAAGATCGTTCCAAGCTTGCATGATTCGCTTCCGAAGATCTTCAAGTTCAGACATCATGGACCTTTGTTTTGTTACTTTGTACACAATTTCCTGCATGAATCCCCATATTTTATAATCGAAGGGATTGAGATCTGGGCTGTTAGGGGGCCATAAAGTAGGAATTATGAAGTTAGGAGTTTCATTCGTCAGAAGTGCAACCGTTTCTCGAGCTCTGTGCGCTGGAGCACCATCTTGCTGGCAAATGTAAAATTCAGAGAGTTCTCGAATTTCAGGTGGAAGGCCTACCATGAGTAAAACATCTCGGTAGTATTGGCCGTTGATTTTTACCCCAGGCTCAACAAAGTGAATTGACGTAGGCCTACACACCAGAAAAGAAACACCGACTGACACCATCATGGATTTGCTAAACGTCCGATGTGTGTGTAAAAGGCCGTCGGCTGCAACATCTCTCTTTCGAATGCCAACTGCTGCATACAGACAATCATTTTGAGTATTGCTATGAGAAGTAGGAAATGGTGTACAAAACAAAGGTCCGTGATGTTGAAGATCTTCGGAAGCGAATCATGCAAGCTTGGAACGATCTTGACCATCGAATTATTGACTCGGCGGTAGGTGAATGGCGCAAGCGACTTCGCGCATGCGTAGAAGCTAAAGGCGGACAGTTAGAGTACAAACTGTAAATTTATGTACATTGCCTGCTATTTGGCTATAACTTTCCTGAATTTCATTGACATTGCTTGAAAATTGTTAATATAATGACGATTTTTCTAGGGGCTTCCTTTTTTATGCCTCACGGTGTATACTAAGCCATGTCTGAAAGTCTGTCCGTCTGTTTGAATATTCGGTTCTTGTCTGTTTGACGACCCTCAAAATTTATAAATTCGATGAGAAATATTTCCTGACGAAATAGAAGCCGGATTTATCGCGTGAGGGTCGGATAGGGCTCTGAAGGTTAGGCGTCGTGAGGGTCGGTTAGCAGGGCCGTTTTTAGCATAGTTCCCTTCGGTGTGGTGCACCGAATGCCGCTGAGCCGAGAGTTTTGTTACTATTGACTAAATGTCTTATGCGAGTCATTGCATGCGCTACTTAAACTTTTTGTAAGATCAGTAAGTGTAATTCCACTAAGTTAAGTGACGCTGCGGACAATATAAATGTCTTTATGATAATAATTATAATAGGCCTACTTATTTACACGTCGCCGCAGCTTTTGGCGAACGACACTTTGCCCCTGCTGTAACATTTTGCACCGACACTCGAGGAACCTTATACACGGCCTTGTCGGTTAGGGTTAGTTTTAGGGTTAGTGCAGTCATTCTGCTGAAATTGAAGCTGGATTGATTAACAATAATTTTAAATGAAATAGAAGTTATATTGATGAAAAATATTTGCTGACGAAATAGAAGCGGGATTTATCGAACAAATTCTTGCATAAACAGAAGCTGGATCGATTAAAAGGATTCTCGGCAAACTAGAAGTTGTATTTATTAAAATAACAACGCTGCAACGTTAGTTCTTGGGGGGTCGTCAAACAGACAAGTACCGAATATTCTTTTGAAACAATTTGCAAAACGTTCTCTTGCGAATTTTTAGGTCAACGCGACTGTTTTCAACTCACAATAAAAATAGCCGAGATATGGATATTTTAAAATTCGATATGGTTATTATTACCGCAAACTTAAGACGCTCTTTCAACGTTAGGCCTATATCACGGCGCCATTGCTATTGGCGTCATCTCGCTTAACGAAGGCGGGACTAAGCATGAGTTTAAGTGGAATCACAATAATAAAAAATAATGATTGTATGCATGGATCACCGCAAATTACGAAAAAAATGACAGTACTCACGAATAATAAATTTCGTCTCGTATCTGGACCTTTACAGAGCGCTACTCGCAGTATGAACTATTCACAGGCGATCTCGGTGCATAAACACTGGGGAAAAGATTTTAAGAGAAACTATTTCAAGAAGCGAGTAGACCCATGATAGCCTACAATAACTTTTCCCGTGGTAAAGTAGAGGTCATTCAAAGCGGTGTGTATGGTCATATTATTATTAATATTATTGTTTAGTCAAAATCGTTTCCGAAAATTCAACTTCTATTTCATCAAGAATTGTTTTCGTCAATCCAGCTTCTATTTCATCAAGAATTATTTTCATGATTTAATCACGAAATGCGTCAAATAACAATCCATGTTTGATTTAGAGAAGCATTCTTTTCACCATCCATTTGATATCTGACTAAGCACTGTTTTTATCAACAGAGTAGGCCTACATATTTGCCAAAGACCTTTAATAAACTAACAACTGTCAACTAAATAGGCCTAGGCCAACCTAATTGAAACCACAATAGACCTGGGCCTATTCATTTAGTGACGTGGGCCTAAACTAGGGGATTGAAAACATGGAATTATTTCAACAACGTACCGTAGGCTCTATATTGCTAGCAGTGAAAGTCTCCGAAAGGATATAAAAGATTGATTCATCATTTATCATTCTTTATTTTCTGTGTATTATGACATAGACCTATCGCTTAAGCTGAGTTTTGACTTCTGGAAATTATTTGCGGTAAAATAGAAGTTAATTAATAAGCAATAACTCGATTATCTATAGGCCTATCGCTTTAGCGTTCTAAATTATTCGCCTGGTGCAGCATTGTTATGCCTATTTTCATTAATCTCACTTCTACATGTACCTTGGCATAAATAGACCTACGCTTCATCAATCCATCTTCTATTTGAGCAATAATTGAATTTTTTTCGATCGATCCAACTTCTATTTAAAAAGCAATTATTTTTCATCAATCCATCACCCTAGAATCTGTTCATCGATCCCTCCCCTATTTAAGTGAAAATACCTTCACCAATCCGACTTCTATTTTCGTCAATCCATGCAATGGTAATAATTTAGAACGCAAAAGTGATATATTACCAAGACTTCCTGCTTAAATAGAATGGATTGATGGAGGTAATTATTGCTTGAATTGAAGTTGGATTGATGAAAACACAAGTAGTCCTTTCTTAAATGGAAGCTCCATGACGAGAAAATTTAATAGCCCAGGCCTACTAACTTACTGAGTAAGCTTAGATGTATTATAGGCCTACTAGTGGGCGTAATTGTAGCATAGCTATAGCACCGCTGGGATGTCTGGCCACTTATGTAAGCTACCCATGGATCTAATTAATAAATAGGCATACGCCTAACTATTAATTAGATAGTAATAGGGTAGTAGGGTATAGTTATTTGAGCCTAATCTCTCCGCTGCGCTTTAATGACATAAGTGACCCGACGTCCCGTTGATGCTAGGCCTATAACTATGCTACAATAATTGTGCCCTTTAGTATAAAACATTTAAACTTACTTCATACGATTCTCATTATTACTTCAAATTTATTAATGTCCAATTCGACTAATGAACATAAAGTCATTTATTTAAGAAAATATACACTTTCAGTCCGGAAATAATTATAGAGGGCGATTTTTAGTAGGGCGAGACTTTGTATCGTAGAGGGGGAGATTCTACAGGGTGGGCCAAAAAAGACCCCCCTAGGTTTTTTGACAATATCTTGGCCAGAAGTAAGAATTTTTCGATGAAATTTTACAGGTTTAAAGATAATTCATATTTACACATGATGACCAGATTTCATAAAATATTTCAAACAGAACAAAAGTTATGCCACTTTTAGGGAGGCCACCCCCGTTTTTTGACGATTCAAAAACGTAACGCAACAAAAAGTAGGTTTTTGCCAATATCTTGGCCAAAAGTAAGAATTTCGAAATGAAATTTTACAAGTTTATAGACAATTCATATATACATATGTTGGCCAGATTTCATAAAAATATTTCAAACAGAACAAAAGTTATATCAATTTTAGTGAGGGGCCACTCACCTTTTTTTGACTTTTTTGAATCATCAAAAAACGTAGGGTGGCCTCCCCATCAGAAATTTTTGCAATTTTCGCATTGCTAGTTCAGCATTTTAAGCTCTTATCTTTTAAAAGTAGCCTACTCTTCTATTTCAGTGGGGGAATTGCTGAAAAGTGGTCTAAGACTTAATAATTAATTATACAGGCCTTACTTACAATAATAACACTTTTTTAAAGTTTCCATATTGTAATGGTAGTTCAGTTTAAATTAAGACGTCATCATAACAAAATAATTATTACTCCAATGTAGGGTGACCATACGTCCCGGTTTTCCGGGACATGTCCCGGTTTTTTGTGGTGCGTCCCGATGTCCCGACGACTTGAGCAAAAAGCGAAATTGTCCCGGTTTTTGAGAAGAAGTATTAAAAACGTCAATTTTATGTAAATTATTGAACAAAGCGTAGGCCTAGCTTGTAACCCAAAAAGAAGTCGCAACAAAAGACACCCTAATTTGTCAATTTATATGGAGTATTATATTGCATAAGGCCCTATTGCATCTTTAGCATAAAAATCATAGACTAGTGAGTCTAGTTAATAGATTAACTTTTTTTAGAAGTATCAAGGCGTACGGAGAAAGTTTTCATAATGCAATTTCAGCAGCGGCACCAGATCTATTTCGATTTCGTCAGGTCACGCCAGGGTCGAAATGGGATTTAGAAACTCATGTCAGCACTGAAATAGTAAAGCAGTTCCGTTCAGATGACAACTTAAAATGCTGCCGTTGTAATGTTGAAATTGTAAAATATTCTGATGGTGAGGAGTAGGCCTACATGCCCTCCCAAAACCCCTCTTTCTGCTCGTTTGCCCCGCAGAAACCTTATTAAGTCTTCCTTTGGACTTGATTACGCACTGAACGCCGACTGAGTGTCCTCAATAATGAAAGAGTGCTGCATTCAGTGCAGTGACGAATATAGAGCAGGTTGTAGATTTCTACACTGAAGACTATGCTCATCATTAAATTTAACTGTGATAATACCTAGAGGCGTATCCTTTGGGGTCAATCTGGTCATGCCCCGCCATTCGGAGATTTGCACAGAACACGTGCACCCCCACCCCATCAGCAATTGAGGCTTTCAAGCTAAGGTAATCGGCTTTTTCGGCGAAAGACCAAAGAAACATTTTTTGACCCTGCAAGGCCAACAATTTTGTCATCCTTTAAAATGTCTGTATCCGTCCCTGATAACACCTGCATCAATAGGTACTATGTTCGAAAAGTATCTGCTGAACAGGACTTAAACTAAAAAATTACTCTTCCGAGAAATATGAGTAACTTCGTCGAAGTATGCATGCAGTTTAGTAGTTTAGGCCTACTGCAACCAACAATAGCCTACCATGCATAGTTAGGCTTACTGTTGGCGGGAGTATTCCTTAGGATTGGGCCTTCGTATTTGCCTAAAGAGATGTAGTTATAAGTAGCCTAATAATAATTACAATTGGCAGTTGTCCAAGAAAAAGTGTCCCGGTTTTTGACGACCATAAAATGGTCACCCTAGTATAGGTAGGCTAGGTGTTTTAACCAAGGTTTGTGCACAACGGGCCGAAACTATCGGAAAGTCTCTGGTTATTGGTTGATGCTGGTTATTATTTTTAACCAAGGCTATAGGTTTGTGCACGCGGATCGAAACTATCGGAAAGTCCCTGGCGGTTATTGGTTGATGCTGGTTATTATTTTTAACCAAGGCTATAGGTTATTAATAGTTTTTAACCTATTAGGAGGGTGATTTGGACCTAGAATTAGGTGTTTTGTCCAGAATATCCCTTTCCCTACTACTGATGAAATTTTGGCAAAGTTCTCACACACATCCGATTTATTAGCTCCAGCTTATGAATTGGTTGAAATCGCAGGAACTTATTGTTATTGTAAATTTATCTTTTGGAACAGGGGCGGATTAAGAAATGTGATCTTCGGCCAAAAATTTTGATGACCTTGTTTAGTCGTTTGGTTGAAATTTGCTAAAAATCTAAAAAGTGTTGGAAATTTTTTCACGCATGTGTGGAGCCCACTAAAGTGTGGGCTCCCTGTTCGGCCGAACATGCTGAACATGCCTTAATCCGTCCCTGTTTGGGAAGTATCAACAGTGATGGGCTATCTTAAAGTAGGCCATGCGGGTCAATCATTTTGACTGGCTTCTTTAAAATAATAAGAGAAATAACGTTAGAAGACTTGTTATTGGATAACTCTTAATTTCTTAAACCTATTATATCTTATCATCTTCTTCTCTAGTTTTCTTTCTCCGAGGCTGGCTGAAATGTCCGATGCCTCTTCCTCAAACTTTCCATAGGCCTATCCATTTGTTATTATCCAATCCAGCATGGCAATCCAGCATAGGCCTAAACTGCCGTGGTCCTCCTCTTGTTCGCTTCCTTTCATTTTTTTCATGACCGTTCTTTGCAGTGAATCTGCCCTCAGCCTGTATCCTACCCACTTCCTTTGTCTCGATCTCTTTCACTGTGTAGGCCTACTCTTCTCCGATAATTCCTAGACCTAGATAATTGGTGCAAGAAGATCATGACGCTCTAAAGAGCGGTTTGCCAGGATATTATTGGAGTCTGCAAAAGAAATATGATGCTATATTATTTTATTAGAGCGGGAAATAGGAAGAACGAACTTATAAATTTAAATTTAAGAATTACTATAAACTGAAAAGAAAAGAGGAAACAGGAATCCAGAGAAACGGATGATAAAACATTGACATGGATGTGAGACATGAATCATGAGAGCAAGCAATATAAAAACTATAGGGTCTTCGAAATGTGGACGTGGGGAACAATGAAGAAAACCAACTGGAAGGATCATATAAGCATATAGGGCTTATAAATATAAATAACAATTGAAGAATCTAGTCGTTCGTTCCTTCTGTCACGTATTGTAGACCTATATCTACTACTATCGTGTAGGAAACTTTCATTAGAAAGGGTTTGGAGCAATAACAAGGTAAGTCGACATACCGGTGTCTTGCGAAACAGTATGCCAGCGTGTGCGGAAGACAGTAATCTATCTACCCTGTGAATTTTGTACAGATCCGAATATTTTTGAGCGTCATTTCGCAAAAGAAAGTTATATCGACATAACATGTTATTGTTCCCACGGCAGATTTCGTCCATATCTCTAATGCAATATCCCGGTATGACGACATACATGCTTTTGCTTCCTTTCAAACTGTGTGTTAAAGCCAATGCAATAATGAGGTTTGTTGACATAACTTACCATCTGCATGCTAACAAAGCCCTGCGCCGACTTGATCCTTTCGGCGGCGGCGCGCGAGTCATTTTTGGTCGGCGGCGGCGGCGCGCCGATCCATGAAAGTTGGCGGCGGCGACGCTAACAAATTATCGGCGACGGCGGCGCGGCGCGGCGTGGCGTCGTTTGGCCAAAAGAAGATGCTGCCACAAGATCGGTCCAGAGTCATTCGGAAAGTCCAATGCCAGGGCTCTCAAAGGTTAGAGGGTCAAAGGTCTTCCGAAGCTGATGACAGATAATGAAGTAGGAGCAAAAATTTGAAGGCTACTTTTAAAAATTAAACCAATTATCACATCAATAAATGACGATGATTGTTAGATAATATTATTATTACATTCAGAATTAATCAAATTCCGAATGCAATAATTATATGAAAGGCAGCAAGTTCGAAAGTGTTCGGCTTATAATAACCACGAAGGCAGTACCCTGCTTTACCCTCGGCAATTCATGCATTTCGTGTCTGACTATGCAGTCAAGGTTTAAAGTGTGGTATGACTGTCATGGACGGCGTCCAGGCGCTTTATTTTCAAGGCTGGACGCCGACCTGCCACTCATTTGGCCAGCACTGCCTGGACGGTCGCCCATGACTGCACGGACGCCGTCCATGAAGTTACTGACGGCCGTCCGTGATTTTATGGACAACCGTCCAGACACCCACGGACGGCAATCCAGCATTTCTATACGACGTTTAGTACGAAAGATTGCCTAAGTCAGTTAATACATGTAATGCACCTTGTATATAAAGTTTCAGGCCTCTTACAGAGTTCAAATTTTGTTTGACCCCAATCTCTATGTCTCTGCTTGTCTCTCACTTCATCATCTATCTCTCCCTCCCATCATGTCTGTCTGTCGTTCTCTGGTTTCTGCCCTCTCTCCGAAGCCCCGATGCTGTCTGTCTGTGCCTCTGTCTCCACCTGCCCCCTCTATTTTTCTTCTCCTCTCACTCTATCTCCCCCTTTCTCTCTCCCCTCTTATATATATATATATATATATATATGCATCTCTTTATCTCTCTGTCTCTGTCTCTCTTCTCTCTTTGTCTCTCTGTCTGTCTGCCTGTCTGTCTCTCTCTATCTCTAACTCGTCCATCCGTCCATCCGTCCGTCCATCCGTCCTTCCATCCGTCCATCCGTCCATCCATCCGTCCGTCCATCCGTCCGTCCATCCGTCCATCCGTCCATACGTCCGTCCGTCCGTCCATCCATCCGTCCGTCTATCCATCCGTCCGTTCGTCCATCCGTCCAACCGTCCGTCCATCCGTCCATCCATCCGTCCGTCCATCCGTCCATCCGTCCGTTCGTCCATCTGTCCGTTCGTCCATCCGTCCGTCCATCCGTCCGTCCATCCGTCCATCCGTCCGTCCATCCATCCGTCCGTTCGTCCATCCGTCCAACCGTCCGTCCATCCGTCCATCCATCCGTCCGTCCATCCGTCCATCCGTCCGTTCGTCAATCTGTCCGTTCCTCCAACCGTCCGTCCATCCATCCATCCATCCGTCCATCCGTCCGTCCATCCGTCCATCCGTCCATTCGTCCGTCCATCCGTCCATCCGTCCGTCCGTCCATCCATCCGTCCGTTCGTTCATCCGTCCGTCCATGCGTCCGTCCATCCGTCCGTCCGTCCGTCCGTCGATCTATCTATCTATCTATCTATCTATCTATCTATCTATCTATCTATCTATCTATCTATCTATCTATCTATCTATCTATCTATCTATCTATCTATCTATCTATCTATCTATCTATCTATCTATCTATCTATCTATCTATCTACATGTATCTATCTATCTATGTCTCTGTCCCTGTCTCTGTTTGTCTGTCTGTCTGTCTGTCTGTCTGTCTCTCTCCCTCTCTCTCCCTCTCCCTCTCTCATGGAACTGGGTCATACATTTTAATCGTCAAACGTGTTTTTAATATTGTTGTTTAATATCCGATTGCAGTCACTCGTAACTCGCCCGGGCGCCAAAATGACAAGTTAAGCCACTCTAGATATAATGCTTAGCTGTCTTTGACCCTGGTGTACAAAAGCCCATACGGGACATGCGATATTTTTTATTTATCTGTACGCACTAAATAAATAAGATAATATCTAGGGCGTACTAGATAGTTTCTAGTGCGCAATAGATACTTTATACAGCGCACTAGATAGTATCTAGTGCGCGCAAGATGATTATCTAGTGCGCACTAGATACTAAGATATTATCTAGTATGCACTAGATAAATAAAATCGCATGTCCTCTATGGGCTTCCGTACTGGTGTCATGCACGAGAACCTAATGTATTAATGTGTTTGGGAGGTAACCTGAGGAGCGCTTTCAGCCTGATTCTGACGCTCGTGGTGTAAGCAGAAGTTATGGGGGAGGCCGAGCAGTATACGATGGGCGGAGACGAGTGGCGAGGGATGTGCTGTCTGATGTGCAGACCAGCACGGGAAGGACTTAGTATACTGCATATATGTAAGTAAGGTGCTGGGAAGAAGATACAATAATACAGGGTAGGCGCGTATATATACAGGGTATATTACAATGGAGATGTATTGTGAGACATAATGTGAAGAAATCTGGAGCAGTGACTTCATCATCATTTTGGCATATCGGATGACCCTTGTGCTTGAGCGACAGGTTCAGTCTGGCTGCATCTTTTCCTTACCCCATTCTGTACTAAAAGTGCACCGACGTAAGTCACCCACAGACCGACATTGTATTGTGGAAAGCGTCGTCTCTCTCTGACTCAACACACCCCTTCTCGTGTCGTTTTATCGAGGTGCAACGCATCATTTGCGAGGCTATTGATGCGCACCGTCTGTTAGAAACTATATCCTAGCGACGGCCAGGCAAATTATCTTCCTATATATCTGAGTAATTTGCGCTGACAGGTCATGTTACGCCCGTAAGATGTCTCAAAACACAAGTGTAAACAAAACAGCCACCCAGGCGATAATGATTATACCGTATGCAGCAAAATTAGTATAAGCCACTTCAATAGTCTCTTGTCAAAGTAGGCTGAGTAGTAAATTTGAAAAAATACATATTCCTCACTGACGGAGCAATTTTATGGTGAAATTATGCATGACATGAATTTTAAAAAAAATAATCAGATAGGTATCGGCGGCGAGCCGACAAATTGTCGGCGGCGGCGGCGTCGGCGCGCCGATCACCAAAAATCGGCGGCGGCGGCGCCAAATAAATGTCGGCGGCTACAGCGCGGCGCGGCCAGCGCAACGCTCTGCATGCTAAATTATGCGCGTTCTCGAACTGCGTAATAGAAACAGTTTGGTGCAATAACAAGGTATGTTGACTTATATCATTATGTGTGGTATTTCAGCCGCTAGAAAACACTTTTAGGCCAGTCAGAAATACGGGAAATTCATCATGAATCCGGACATTTACTATGGCAGATCTTTTTTGGCAGAATATTTTGTACGTAAATGCCCTACTAAACTATAGTAAAGATCCCAATAAATTCCAACATGGGGAAATAATATTATGTTTAAATCATTAATTACTGTGGTACAAATTACACTGGTCAACAGTGATTTTGTGTCCTGAACACTTTCAGGTGTTTCTTATGCAGTTTCTGCTGCTGATCACGAAAATGATTTTGAAATTGTTCCAGCACGTAACGTTTTTCAGAAATCTTCAAGTTTTCTATTTATTTCAATATTTTTCAGGTATAACGTTATAATAATTATCCACTGGTCAACAAATTTAAACTTTTTTTGTTTCCGAAAAAACTTTGACTCGTTTCTATAGAAGTTGACGTGCTGAACACGGTGGTGTTCTCAGAATTTTTGTATCACGTAAGCTTTTTGAGAAAACGGAAATGCAAGATTTTAACTGAAATGCTTGTTTATTGCATATTATCCACTGATCAACAAATTTAAACTTTTTTTGTTTCCGAAAAAACTTTGACTGTTTTCTATAGAAGTTGACGTGCTGAACACGATGGTGTTGTGTTCTCAGACTTTTTGTATCACGTAAGGTTTTTGAGAAAACGGAAATGCAAGATTTTAACTGAAATGCTTGTTTATTGCATATATTTTCAATATAGCCTACTACAATTTAACTTCATTGGAAAACAAATCTTTACAACAGTTCTTCCTCATAATATTGGGTGCTGATGATGACTGTATCACTTAAAAATGTTGAGAAACATCAAATTAAAGGTTTTTCATAGTTATTCCCTGTTCAGTTGCACATGTACACAATGTATAAAAGATGCTGCTAAAGTTCCATATGTCTAAAATGCTTTGATGCTGATTTAAATCGTTGACAAATTTGATGGAACATTTTGTGTCCTATTAAATTTAATTGATGTTACTGCAAAACGTAAGACTGCCAGCTTGGTTGAAATATTTTGTCAGATCTTCATGACGGCTGCGAAATACTGAAATTTTTGTTCCTGATGACAGCAGATTCCACCCTTGAACCCTTGATCCTAGCAGTTCTGCCTGTCTCTTTGATAAGTCCAAATCTCTGACCAGATCGTTCAGCTCTGCCTGAGATATCAAATGAGGATCACTGGATGTTGATGGCACAAAGTCTGGATCAGCAGCAGCTTCCATCTGCACAGGCTTGTCCAATATCGCCTCCTCATCCTCATCATCTAGTGTCCAAACCGCATTTAATGAAAGTACACATGGAAATTGATCCAAGGGACAACTGCAACAAATCAGCTGTCGCCATTTCAAAAATGACATTTACTGCGTTATGAATATTCAACATTTACAGCATAAATAGAAATCAAGTTCCTACTGACTTTACACCGATTCGTTCATAAGAATCACGTTTTGTTCCAAATTTACTTGCACACGCGCAATGTCACTGGATCACAATGTCACTTACATGCATATATTACGATAACTCTTTGCATACCGAGTTATATGCTTCTTGAAGCGAATTATTCCTAAAAAACATGAAGTTCCGAAGCACATTCGTATTTCTTACTTATGGCTGGAGGTCTAACATTCATTAGGCAAATTCAAGCTCATTGTCTGATTGGTTGCGGGACTCCCTTGGTTCAATTTCCATGTGTACATTCATTAAATGCGTCCAAACCTCTGGCGATTTTGGAACTGGAAGACTTTCGTCGTGCGGCACTGGTCTCATTGCTGATTCGAGGTTTGGGTACTCAATAAGCTTCCTGTTCTTTGACGAGTATCCTGACACATTTGTCAGGCAGAAGTAGCAATCAGTTACGTGATCTTTCTGCTCCCTCCATATCATTGGGATGGCAAACGGCATGGATGGTTGCGCACCACTCAGCCAAAGTCGTAGATTGGCAGGGAAAGATGTACAACATATATGAGGAGCCCAAGTTTTCTCCTGGTCACCAATTTTGCACCCGAAGTATAACTCGTATGCCTTCTTAATGTGTGCAGTCATGCTCCTTTTCTGGGATTTCAAAGTGAACTCACCACATATGTAACAAAACGTGTCACGGCTATTTCGACACTGGCGTGACATTTTAGAAAATTTATTAAATTTAAATCTTCTTGAAATCAACAGTTATGCTGGAATAAAATGCTGTTTGACACAGATGTTACATAGAAAGACTGTTTACTCATTTTTTGTTGCTGTGTTGTCATAGAGACAGCACATAATTTTTTGCTGTCTATTAATGACGTCCGTCTCTGTTACATGTTGCAGTTGTTATAGCGGTCCAAAATGTTAATTTAACCTAAACAGAACAAAAAGCTATTGTCAAGAAAAACATGTGTGTGAATGATGATGCGAAACATCTATGTTTCAAAATTTCTCTACAATTGTAAACAAATTTGGCCATATCTAAAAAAACCTACGTGCTATGAAATTTTCGAAGTTATTTCTGTGATCAGCATTGCAAAATCTATGTGGCACACCAGAAATTCCAAAGGAAACAAAAGCCTTGTAAACTTGTGAATTATAATATGCAATAAACAAGCATTTCAGTTAAAATCTTGCATTTCCGTTTTCTCAAAATGCTTACGTGATACAAAAATTCTGAGAACACCACCGTGTTCAGCACGTCAACTTCTATAGAAAACAGTCAAAGTTTTTTCGGAAACAAAAAAAGTTTAAATTTGTTGACCAGTGGATAATATGCAATAAACAAGCATTTCAGTTAAAATCTTGCATTTTTCTTTTCTCAAAAAGCTTACGTGATACAAAAATTCTGAGAACACCACCGTGTTCAGCACGTCAACTTCTATAGAAAACAGTCAAAGTTTTTTCGGAAACAAAAAAAGTTTAAATTTGTTGATCAGTGGATAGGCCTAATATGCAATAAACAAGCATTTCAGTTAAAATCTTGCATTTCCGTTTTCTCAAAAAGCTTACGTGATACAACAATTCTGAGAACACCACCGTGTTCAGCACGTCAACTTCTATAGAAAACAGTCAAAGTTTTTTCGGAAACAAAAAAGTTTAAATTTGTTGACCAGTGGATAATATGAAATAAACAAGCATTTCAGTTAAAACCTTGCATTTCCGTTTTCTCAAAAACCTTACGTGATATAAAAATTCTGAGAACACCACCGTGTTCAGCACGCCAACTTCTATAAAAAACAGTCAAAGTTTTTTCGGAGACAAAAAAAAAGTTAAAATTTGTTGACCAGTGTTATGACCGTGCGTATCTAGGTGGTGCGTATAGCGTTTCGCTTAGTCATCGCCTATGCGTTATGGGCGTGGCTTTGAGTGCGGGGTTGTTATCGATCACACTTAATTATTGCCTACAATTTTATTTGTTTTGTTTCCAAAATCGACATGTACATAGTTCATAATTATAATAAATATATTAATCGATATCTTTTTCTTTTAATCGGTAACTTTTTCCTGTGATTCTAGCAGATAAATCGTATTTCCGCTAGTCCTTGAAATGTAAACAAAGGGGCCGTCCATAAAGTACGTCACGCTCCAGGGGGGGGAGGGGGTGTAAGAAAGTGTGACAGTTTGTGACAGGGGGAGGGGGTCAGGCCATGTGTGACGTCACACATTTATTTTTTAAATTCTTATTTTTTTATTTTTTTATTAGTACCTAAAATCCGACCCGGCCCGGCCAGGCGTGTCTAAAACCCTTCCTGGCGGGATAAAAGTTGATTTCCAGTCACTATCAAAGCGTTTAGGGACACACGTCACTATCAGAGGGATCAGGGATAGTATCCTAGGGTTTAGAGGGTTAGGTAAATGGTTATGTTTTTTAAAAAAATTCGAAAGTGTGACGTACTTTAGGGGGGGTCCGAGATTTGTGACAGCTTGTGACAGGGGGGAGGGGTGGTCAAAAATGGTCAAAAATAGCGTGACGTACTTTATGGACGGCCCCAAACTCGTTAGGCATAGCTGTTGGTCGTATGCTCAAAACTAAATTCAAACTTTTAATTATTTCCCCATATCGCATTTTGTTAGGATTTCTACCATATATTCTTTAGTCGATTTCAAAACTTTTCGTGCAAAAATTTGCTTGTGATAGTACTGTAGATGTCCGGGTTTAAAACTTAATAATTATTGACCGGACTATTTGTCTGTCGACATAACCTGTTATTGCACCAGAAATTATACTAATGACGGAAAATTCGCGTTGCAATAACATGATATGAAGTGAAATGTGTAAAAAAAAATAATAATTTCATCTTTCGCATTGAAAAATGTACAAATTTCGTTAAAGAAAATTTTAAGGTACATGTACATATTGCTCAAAACAGCTTGTTGATATGTTGTCAAATGGCTTAGATACAGCTGTTTGAAGTGGTAAATCTTTGAAGTCGATTTCCCAACATTCATGATTTTCGACATACCTTGTTATTGCTCCAAGCCCTTTAGATTTAATTAATTTAATTATTAGAAACAATTACACGCGTACCAAAGGGAAAGTATCCCT
Source organism: Lumbricus terrestris (assembly GCA_949752735.1). Taxonomy (NCBI): domain Eukaryota; kingdom Metazoa; phylum Annelida; class Clitellata; order Crassiclitellata; family Lumbricidae; genus Lumbricus; species Lumbricus terrestris. The sequence goes on from OX457048.1 coordinate 22,965,668, forward strand.
TGGCTGTATAGTGTATAGTGTATACTCCTTAGTAAACACGGTAGGCTATAATTACATGCGTGTGGGAGAACTTTGCCATGGTAGACCAGTGGCTGACAGAAGACTGAGAGGAGGGTCCGCAAGGTTACCGCAGCACCCGGGCCCGCACTAGCCTTAATGTGGCCCTGCCTGTCGCCCTCATATTTTTTTCCGGTTTGGGTCCACTATTCCGAGGGTCCACTATTCCGAAGGTCCACTATTCCGAACCCTAACCCTAAGCCTAACCCTAAACCTAACCATAACCTAAACCCAAACTCACCCCAACCCTAGCCATAACCCTAAACCTAACCCTAACTCACCCCAACCCTAACCATAATCCTAAACCTAACCATAACCCACCCCAACCATGACCCTAACCCTCCCCAAACCTAACCATAACCCACCCCCAACCATGACCTTAACCCTAATCCTCCCAAACCTAACCATAACCCTAAACTTAATCCTAACCCACCAAACCCTAACCCACCTTATCCCAACCATAATCTTAACCCACTGTAACCCTAAACACCAAGGATAACGAACAAAATATAGCCGATATTCGGAATAGTGGACCTTCGGAATAGTGGACCCTCGGAATAGCGGGCCGTTACCTTTTTATCCTGCCATAGGCCTACGTAGCCTACTCAGAATAGTCTGAGCAATTTTAGCATTCTGTGTCTAATCAGCTGCTGGTGAGAACCCATCGAATGGGATTCGCGTGTCAATGGAAAATCGTCAGATGTCGCTGTTCGTTTATATAAAATAATATTATTGATAGCTGTTTGTGAAAAAACCTGAATGCTCCATATTGACAGATTTATTTTTAGGTAGACTTAGGTTAAAGCCATAGGCGTAGGAGGCGGGGGTCCGGGGGTACAAATGTCCCAAAATTTTGGCAAATGTGTTTTTCGGGCAAAAGAGGCATGGACGGGCCAAAAAAATCGGATTTTTTTCGGGCAAAACAGGTAGGCCCAACGGGAGGATTTTTTCAGGTACACAGGGGTAAACTACATTTTCTTAAGATTTACGGGAAATGACAAAAAAGGAAGGTCATCAGATTTTTCGGACGGGAAAAATCCTAAGATTGAATTTTTTCTTTTTGAGCGGATGACTAAAAAAGGTCGTCAGATTTTTTAGGCAAAACATTTTTTTTTGCCCCTCCACTACCGAAATGTTCCGTACGCCTATGATTAAAGGTACTCTAGTAATACAATGGTTTCATATGTGACTTTATTGCGCCTGATAGAGTTTAAAACATGCATCTATCATGTTTGATAGGCAGCGGCGCCCGCAGGATTTTTTTTTCTTGTACGCACACAAATTTTCGATGGAAACAAAGTCGCCGAAAAAACTGCTGACTTTTTTTTTTAGTCATCAGCCAAAATTTTCCCCAAAACATACCTTTTCCATCCGCCGAAAAAACTGATGACCTTTTTTTTTTAGTCGTCAGCCAAAATTTTCCCCAAAACATGCCTTTTCCATTTTTCCATCCGCCGAAAAAACTGATGACTTTTTTTTAGTCATCAGCCAAAATTTTCCCCAAAAACATACCTTTTCCATCCGCCGTAAAACTGATGACCTTTTTTAAGTCATCGCGCTGTACGCACTTGCGTACGTGCGTACGCCTGCGGGCGCCGCTGTTGATAGGCATGCTTAATTGCTTATGTAGGCCTATATTGAACATAAACCTATAAAAGTAATTATTATCTAAGGTAATCTTGGCTTTCCATGAGTTTCGCCACTTGAAAATCATGTCGCTCTACGGTCAGGGCGAATTGGTAGGCCTACGCTAGTCCAAAGACTTTAATCAATACGGCTCCCTGTGATTTCTGACTTGTTATCATTTCAGCTAATTCTTTCGTCTAGGTTCTCGCTATTATTTTCTCCCGAAGGGGTATCAGACATTTTCGATGCAGTTTTTCTGTATTTTAAAATATTTATTTATAATGAAAATTAACCTCAGTAAGTATGCATTACCGTACACAGATTGCGAACTTATTCCCTCACGTGTAAATCTCCTTTCCATTTTCCACTATCTGAGATAGTCTATCTTCATGTAGGCCTATTCATTAAACGATCAGCGCTGCCTAAACCTAGCTTGAATTAACTTTACTGAGATTAGCTAATTTCTAGGTATAAAATTTCTACAGTTCGTGGCCTTTAATAACTTTGACCCCGTAATGCAACTCAAAAACAACTTTCTCATATTTTTGTTCTTCAAATCTAAGATGCCTCGCGTTCATGTGGAACCACAAAATCGCTCTTAGAAGCCGAGCGCAGAGAAAGGCAACTAGGGCAATCTGACGTTAATAGAGTTCCCGAAGAAAGACACGCGCATTGTCTATGACAATGGAGGAGACTCTATAATGGATGCGCTACTGGACAGAGAGCCAGTGAAGGACATCTGACATGTAAGAGTAGACATGCAATTTTTTATGACACGGCTAACCAAAGAGCACAAGCTGAACCTGTTTCAAGGGTTACAGTCGGACCCCTGTTAGCTCAAAGTAGAGGGAAGAGCAGTATTCTAATTGATTGACGAAGAAAGAATGAACCTAGGCCGATGCGGTGGGGGAGGAGAGGGAGCACAAGACAATCGGTAGTTGGCGCCAAAATTAGTTGCAGGATTTATCCTTGACTATTGACTACTAGGCCTATTGTGTACAAAATATTTACTTCCATGATTGTCTTGTGCTGCCAGGAATGACACTTAGGCCCACAGCCGTAGAAATACTATTTGATGGGCGGCCTAACCGTTCAAGCGCAGTTCGATATTCATGTAAGGGGAAGTATATTTAGACACCGTATAATACTAGGGATAGTGCACATATGCAAGCTTAGTTCGGTAGAAGGTGAAGTATATTTAGACACCTCGTTTAGAGCCAGGTATTATATGAAATACAATATAAGGTGAAATATAGTTAGACACCTCGCATACAGTTAATGATATAGCCCTAGGCATTTTGCCTTCACTGCAGAACAGATCCATCCTGACCCCTATTCTGAAGAATGATGGATTTGACTCATCTGACCCAGCGAATTAAAGACCTATAGATAGCGAACGTATCCTTCCTATCAAAGATCATCGAAAAGTTGGTTGCGGTGCAGCTCGTTGCATACTTAGAGGAAAAAAACTACTTCCGCCTAACCAATCTGGCTTCAGACAGCACCACTCAACTGAGACGCTGCTTCTTCGTCTTCTTTCAGACATCTACGGGGCAATCGACAGGGGCCAGTTCACACTGTTGGCTCTATTCGATGCCAGTGCCGCATTTGAAACTGTTGACCATGAGATTTTATTGGAACGATTGAATGCTTCGTTTGGTCTGACTGGTACTTTCTTGAATGGATAACATCTTTTCCATATGACCGCTCTTTTTGAGTAGTCCATAGTTCGACTAGGTCCGCATGGGTCCCTGCAGTGGCGCAACCAGGGGGGGTGCTGGGGGGTGCTTGAGCACCCCCCAGAGCTAAAATGGTGACACACGCAATTTTTCCAAATCCGAGGAGTTTTTTGTGGGGGTGGAGGGGGGTAGGGGGTCTTTTGATTACACAATCAAGCAAGTTTCTTCATTCTTCTGTATTGTGATCTTAGTCAAATTCACGATTCATAAAGCACTAGATCTCAGTGTTTGTCTGGTCTAATTGAGTTTGAGTTTGTCTGGATCTCGAGAATTTGCCTAGTGATGAATTTAAAGCGTAAGTGATATGCCTATACCTTTACATTACAGTGTCTCACCAATTTATTGATAATATGTTACGACATAATTACCGTGTGTGCTATTTTATATAGGCCCAGTTAAGAAGTGTTTCCTTCAAATTATTATCATAAGGCTAATAGTATAATTATAGTTATATTCAGTTTTGTTTGATCTAGACATTTTCAGTGTAGAAAGAGCACAGAAATGAAAATTTTCCCCCAGAAAATTTGACAAAATAATAGTGTTCAGTTGCTGTTTATTATATTATATTACATAAACCAAGGGCGGATACAGAAATTTTCGGAGGGGGGCAAACTTTTCGGTCTTGTGGGTGGGACAGGGGAAAAATTTCGTCTTGTTCGCCCAATTTTCCAGAAAAAGGTATAATTAAAACCGCCAAAATAGTTGACGACCTTTTTTAGTCGTCAGTCATCATAGTTGAGAGTAATGGTGGTAAATCAAACGGGGGGACCACGTCCCATGCGATTTTGCAATGGGGGGTCTGATGTCCTGCTTTTCTCGCCCGCCCCATTTATTTAATGGCTTGTTGAAACCAAATGGGGCCACATCCCATGCAATTTTTAAATGGGGGCCATGGACGGATTGACCCCCCTGGACCCGCCCCTGACAAAAACTGTCATATAATACCATGATCTTATTTCTTGGTATATAATTATAATTTTATTATTTATTTTAATTACGATACTATCGTATGATATTATAATGTGCATAACTCACTGTCATGGGCGGATATTTAGGGCAATAGGGGATAAGTGAATGTGAGGCAGCACTCTGAAGTTTTAAAACCCCAAAGTTTGTGGTCAGGGGTCGGAGATGCTTATAATATAACCCCCATATGTCACAAATATTTTATAAATGTTGCTATAAATTTATGCATTGTTACCTACTGTTTACAGTGTTTATCATAATGAGCAATTTTGTTAAGATGACAGCCTCAAATGTTGTCATTACAGTGTGTGTAGGCTAAATTTTAAAAATACTTAAACGATGGGAGAGGACATTTATTGAAATCTTACATAACGTCTCTGGGCACTAAAATGGTGAGTTATTTTTTTCAAAATGACAGCTTTAAAAGACACGCTGCACTGTGCAAATCCAAAAATTTTAAGTAATTGTGAGGCAGCACTCTGAAATTTTAAACTAAAATCTATGGCTATATATCAGCTTGAAAATGAGCAATTTTATTAGGATGACCGCTAAAAGCCTACCATTACAGTATGGAGATTTAAAAACATAAAACATTGAAGTCCTACACCAAGTCTTTCAGCAATAAAATCATGATAAATGTCGTTAAAATGACAGCCTAAATGATACCACTACAGTGTGGAAATAAATTAACTTATGTTGGGGAGGAGGCACATTCCCTGCCCAAACCCCTTCCCCTTCTAGGCCGATTTTGAAATCTGAAATCACTTTTTTATCGTCGCTAAAGTAATAGAACTATTTTGCTAAGTTGGCATCTTAAAATGGTGTACGGACCATTGCTCATAGGCTGATTGCTCATAGGCTTATTGCTCATAGGCTTATTGCTCATGGCTTATTGCTCATAGGATCTATTGCTCATAGGTCTTTTTGCTCATATGGCTCATTGCTCATAGGCTTATTGCTCACATGAACACTGATTTAAATATAAAGAAAAGTTTACTAGGTCATGTAATTGCTCACATAAAAAGGAAACTGTTAAAGCAAAAGATTGATCGCTGATAACTATAGATATAATTGTTCAAATATAAAGAGCGTTCAACTTTTTAACAACTAGATTGTTCACTACTTCAGATGTCAAATATTTACTAGGTCATGTAATTGATCAAATGTAAAAACAGTGAAACTTTTTAACTACAAGAGTGTTCACTGCTAAAGATGTCCAATACAGGATTGTTCACTGTCTTATATGTTCACTACAGTCTTCATAATTTGCTTGTTTGACAGTTAATGTCTTGTTTCTACCACCTATGGTGTTATGGACTTTATAATTGAGCAATGAACGGTTCGAACAAATCAGTTCACGCCTTCATGTATATATGTATGTATATATATATATATATATATATATATATATATATATATATATCTTCTCAAGTTTCGTCATTGACACATTTTTTATATTAGTCTACCAACGCTAATTGTCTCTAATTGATAAGCACAAGCTAAGGCGTGAAGAAGGTCACCGATATAGCAAACGGTATTTGTTTTAAACCTAGGCCTAAGTTCGTTTATTTTGGACATATGACCAATGAGCCTCTGAGCAATAGACCCTATGAGCAATAAACCATATGAGCAATAAGCCTATGAGTAATCAGCCTATGAGCAATCAGCTTATGAGCAATGGTCCTAGAGCCCTTAAAATGGTACCATAATAAACGTGGAAACTAAAAAATTAACATAATTGTGAGTAGGCCTACGGTATATTCATTGAAATATAGACCACTCTTATCAGTACTGAAAGTATAGAAATTTTGCTTTAGATGGCAGCTTAAAATGCTGCCATGTGGAAATTAGAAAATTTCGGATGTGGAGGGGCACACCCGCTACCAAAGGCCCATGCCCTTTTCCTTCGGATGCTCGCTTTTCCCCAGAAACCTTGATTCCCAGAGAAGGGACTAGATAAAACACTAGTTATTGGGGGAGGGGCTAGATTAACCACTAGTTAGTAATTCTGCCACTCGCGAGCTAGGCCTATAGGCCTAAGACCCTTTGTCTTATCTAAACAAATAGGAAGGGACATTTTTGAAGTCTTTAACCATGTTTTTCGGAAGTTTTCATAACTTTATCGCTCATAAATACAGCTGGCAAACAAGGGCCTGAAACGTGCTCTAGCTGATGTCAAAAGTAAAAAAATACGTTGGCTTCCCAGACCCCGCTGGGGGAGCTTACAACGCTCCCCCAGACCCCCAGTCCAGTGGCGTAGACAAAAGGGGTGGGGGTTAAACCTCATTGGCTTAGAAAAGGGACGTTTTTAAATTTATTTGTCCAATTATATAAGAAAAGCAAGCATCCGGCCATAAAAAAACCCTATGAGAAATTCCTGGCTACGCCCCTGCCCTAGTCGGCATTGGTTTCGTGCCTTCGGCACTCGCTGCTCGCTGCAACTGAGGCTTCGCACCTTCGACGCTTACAATAATAATTCTGAGCACCCCCCAGGAGAATGTTCTGGTTGCGCCCCTGGGTCCCTGCCCAATATGGCCTGCCGCAGGGATCTGTTCTTGGTCCAATTGTGTACATAATTTACACTTCTGATCTTGCCTCTCTTCTTGCAGCACGTGCAGTTTTGGGTCAGCTTTATGCTGATGATGTACAAGCCTACAAGCATTGCCTATCGTCTAGCGCCATATCAGTGGTCCGGGACATGAGTGAGACCTTAACTGCCTTAGAAACATGGATGTCGTCTAACCGACTGCGCTTAAACCCAACTAAGACTAAATTTATCTGGCTGGGCAATCGTAAGCAACTTGCTAAAATTTACTTCGATGCACTTGTGACTGAATTCCCCACTTACACATTCTCAAATACGGTCCGTGACCTTGGTGTCCTGTTGGACCAAGAGCTCACATTTGCTCCTCACATTCACCGACTTGCTCGAGACTGTTACTATCAACTGCGTCAGCTTCGCACAATTGCTCGATCACTGACATCTAGTGGTGTTACCCCTCTGGTCCATTCCTTCATTACTTCCCGTCTTGACTATTGCTCGTCACTCTACTCTGGCCTCCCATCCAATCGAATAATGTGCTTAAACAGAGTCTTACGCTCTGCCGCACGTTTAATTGGACATATCCCTAAATTTGACCATGTGTCCAGCTATATGCTGGAGACATTACACTGGCTTCCTACTCGGCAGCGCATTGAATTTAGGATCGCTGCCCTAGTTAGGCAATGCCAGCTTGGAACTGCCCCCACACTACTTGCAAGAGCTTTGTTGCTCCACTAGTACCCAAGACCACCGCCCCTCCGTTCTGCACAGAAGGGATTGCTATTGGTCCGTTTTGCACGAACTGCAACGATGCAACATAGAGCCTTTTCTTTGATCGGCCCAGTTGTCTGGAATGTGCTCCCACAGGAGCTACGTCTACTTGCTGGGGTTATTATTGAAACATTTTTAAAATTAAACTTTACACGTTGACCGCTACAGCAATCTTACCTGCCACACCAAGCCAAAGACGCTAAATTTTCAACATACGAAATTCATGAAAAAATATTGTTTCACTTTGTTTTTACCCCGGCCCGATAGAGCAATCACCTTGACACACCAACCAACCCATCGTAAACCCACCCCACCACGCCTCCAGGCTCCACCCGTCCCACCTATCCAGCCCCACCCCAACCCAACCCCAGCTTCCAGCATAGCCCACACCGCCCAAAACAACCCCACACTTCGGTGTAAATTTTTACTTTTGGTCTCACCCAGACTGCAACGTCCCCCTGACCTCACCACGGCTCCACCCAATACCCAACCCCACCAAATTCCACCCCATCTTCCACCACGCCCACCATCGAACACCACCCTACTAGCACAAATTTCGGTTTTTGGCTCTATTCCGCCCTCACAGTCTGGCCGCACCTCGCGCACACCCCCTCAACCTAACCCAATCCATGCCACCCACCACATACCCACTAAACCACACACCATCCCCACCCTGCCCCATTCCACCCCACCTTTCCCCACATCACCCAACTCCACCCTGTTGGGTAAATTTTGGATTTTCGCAACACTCACAGCCCAACGTTGCCCTACACAGGTCCCACCCCATACTCCACCCCATCAAGCCCCATCCCTATTCCACCCCACCCGACTCACCTCACCAACCCAACCCACCCCTGGAGTAAATTTTGTTTTTTTTTCACATCACCCAGTTCCACCTTCTGGGGTAAATTTTATTATCGTCCCGCCCACAGATAAAGTCGCTCCGCACATGCCCCACACTGGTTCCATCCCGTACCCCACCCCACCAAACCCAACCACTTCCATACCCTGTCCCGCCACGCCCCACGAAAACTCCACCACACTGGAGTAAATATCGGTTTTTCACCTCCACCGTCCAACCCTGGCTCCGACCCGCCCGCCCCACCCCTCCCCCAACCCACTCACCCCACATCATCTCCCCACCTCACCACGCCCCTACCACTCCCCTAACTTGCCCAACCAAACTCCACACCATCCCCAGCTCGTCCCTGCCAACTCCCGACCTCTGCGGCAAATATTGATTTTCACCCTACTCTGTCGTCCAACCATAACTCCACCCTGAACTCCACCCCACCAAGCCCCACTTGCCCTACCCCATCTTCTACCAGACCCCATCCTCCTTCACCGATCCCAGATAAACCCAGACCCCATTCTCTCGGGTAGATTTCTGTTTTCGCCCTCTTAGCTCGGCCCAACTTCATGCTTTGTCCGCCGTATTCTTCGGTACGAGTTACCTCGTACTGGGCGGTGAACGTGTCAAAACTGTCCCTTTTTGCCGTGCTAGAGTCGGTAGCGCTTCTGAGTAGTCCCCTTGAAGAAGCGCTATATAAATTCTTGAATTAATGACTATTTAAATGGGTTGATGACCACTACACGACGAAGGAGAACCGCTGGTCTTCGTACTCAATGAGTCCCTCCACGACGAAGGAGTGGTCTTCTAACGTGGCAGCCGTTCCAGAGGAACTGTCTACCTAAGGAACTTTGAACGGTCAACCAACTGTGCGACTCGACTGCGATTGTTGGGGAAGGGAAACCTGGGTTGCCAAACGATCATCGGCCCGGGGTATACCATAGAGTAGCGGAAACTAGTAGAATAATGCCCAGCGACTAAACCTTAATAGCAATGGAACTTAACTCTTTATTATTGCTTCCTATGTTCTGACTTTGAACATATTACGCTTGATTTTGTTGGCGGAAAGAATAACTGCTACTATAGGCTACCTCTTAGCACTGACTTCAATAGGCTACCTCCTTAATAGCCTACTCCTCGTCTTAACCGGCGGAGCATAACTGCTTTTATTAACTAGCCAATGTAGCCATCTTTAAAAGATTTGTGACATGTGCAATGTGCATGGACCCGTTGCTTCAACAAAATCGATATAGGCTACAATTTTCATTCTCAGTCAATAAAATAATTTGTTATTAATTAATTTTAAAACATATCCTAACCACTGTTTTGTCCTGTTTAATATTCATTGGACAATCTGGCACATTCTATAATTAATTTATCCATGACTAATTGATATTCGTGTTAATTGGCCACGCCGACTAATTAATATTAACAGCGCAGTGACGTCATCATTATAGAACCTTCCATAATCACCTTTGTCCTTTCATTCCAGAACCTTCCATAATTACCTATTGTCCGTCTGTCCGGCTTCTGTCCGTCGCCTACATGTGTGCTAAGCGTGCTTTAATGACGAAGGCGTGATGTGACCTCGGGTAATGGTTTTATTGGGCGCCATTAAAATCGCTACAGCGCATGACTGCGCAGACGATACGGTATTATTGCGGTGTGTCAGCATATTTTTATGGGATGACGAATTTTAGAAGTAAGCAAGGTTGTGCAAAATTAACAACCCCGGATTTTCCACCAAAAAATACCCAACATTTTCCACCAGAAAAAACCAAGATTTTCCCTCAAGAAAGAAACCCCATGATTTACTAAGATATCCAGATAACCCAAAATTTTCAACAAACCTCAAGATTTCTCCGAAAAGGCAACATTTTTCGCTTCATCGTTTAGTGCGGTGGAAGTACCTCGATCGAACATTGTAACTACAATGGTTCAATTTTATGCTTCCCTAATGCCATTCTCCAACCCTCCTTCTCTCCCTCATTCCACTGGAACTCAGACATTGAAATGCCAACAATGGACGAAAATTCGAATAATGTAACTCTAATGGTTCAGTTTTACCCTTCTGTACTTCAATCCTGCCGCCCACCCTCCTTTCCTCCATTTCTCATTCCATTGGATATTGTATTACTGGGTATTCTCAAACCTTGAAACGCAGAGAATTGAGAAAAATTCGAACATTTTTACTTTTGTGATTCAATTTTACCCTTCCCTACTACCATCCTACCTTCTTCCCAACATCCCTCCATTTTTCACTCCATTAATTTTAATCTTGTATCATTGTACATTCTGAAACACTGAAGCGCTAAGAATTGACGAAAATTGATTACTGTAACTATAATGATTGAATTTTATCTTTCCATACTTCCTTCCTCCAGCCTTTCCTCTTCCCTCAATCCACTGCTCTTGTATAACTGTGTATTCTCATGCATTAAAAAGCTAAGAATAATTGACGAACTTAGCGACATTTTCATTTGTTCACGTTCATACCTTCATTCTATGGTCAAATCAAAAAGGAGCCACATGCTTTAAAATTTTACAGGCTTATTAATATTTTGGGAAGCAATAACAAAGATGTGCGAATGGTGAATATAGCGTTTTTTTCAATCCTTCGCATTCAAAGCCTTTATTATTTTGGACAATAATGCTAGGCGCCAATCACTTTAAAATTTCGGGACATCAGTTCTACAGTCATAGGAACACTTTTGAGATGCACAAATAGTGTTGTGTAACGATGTGACGACGACGTGACGCATTGTCATCGACGCGACGACGACGTGATGGCGACGATGACTACGTGACGTCGACGACGTGAAGACGGCAACGTGACAACGACGACCACTACGATGACGTGACGACGACAACGTGACAACGACGACCACTACGATGACGTGACGACGACAACGTGACAACGACGAGACGACGTCGTTACGATGTGATGACGACTTGACGCGTCGTCGGCGACGTAAAGACAACGACTACGACGACGCTATGACAACGTGACGACGAGGACGACGTGACGACGACGTGCCGACGATGATGCGCCGACGACGACAACGTCACGACGACTGCGACGTGAAGACGACGATGACGACGTAACGACAAGGTGACGACAACGACGTGGCGAAGACGACGTGACGATGTGACGACGACGTGGCGCGTCGTCGTCGACTTGACGACGACGACATGGCGATGATAACGTGACGATGACGACGTGATAATGATGTCGTGATGATGATGACGACGACAACACGACGACGATGCGGCGACGACAACGTGACAAAGACGACGATGTCACGAAGTGACGGCGACCTGACGACGATGACGTGACGACGACGTGACGACGACGTGACGACGACGTGACCACGACGTAACCACGACGTGGCGCGTCGTCGTCGACGTGGCGACGACGACTACGTGATGATTATTTTGCTCTCTATTTTGTAGAATACTCTGTTGCATTTGATTCCGAAGCTGATGTGGATGAGGACGAACTGGACGTTCATTATTCAGATCAAGACCTCCACCATGCAGCTGTAACCGGTAATGTTGAGCTTGCTGAAAGATTACTGATGTCATCAGATGATGTTGATGTACTGGGCGCAAACCATTACACTCCATTACTCAGTGCAACTCTTTATGGTAACGTTGACGTTGTCAATCTTCTATTAAGCAAAAATGCAAGTGTTCACTCTAGATGTGATCGAGGTAGGACTTCGCTTCATTTGGCTGCTTACTATGGCCACCTGGAAATTGCACAGTCATTGTTAAGCAGCAATGCAGATGTTAATGCTGTCGACCGCGATGAAACTACACCGCTTCACTTAGCAGCTAGGAATGGACATGCAGACATCGTGCAGTTGCTTTTAAATAACGGTGCAATTGTTAATTCGTGTTACAAAGGCTCGGCGACTGCACTTCATTTAGCCAGCACAAAAGGTTATACATCCATTATTGAGATTCTGCTCAATAACCAATCTACCATCGACGTAACGAAGCAATTCAAATATACACCATTTTACCTTGCAGCTAAGAATGGTTTTGCAGATGCAACGGATTTATTACTGAGCCGCGGAATTTGCGATTTCGTGTTGACAACTGCCAGAGAGACACCATTACACGTTGCCGTCAAACGAGAGCACACGGAAGTTGTTGAGGTTATTTTGAAACACAGCTCCAGGATTTCTGACAAATTAACGAAATGCGGAGAGATACTTCAGAAAAATGACAGTACCTTTATAGAAACCATTGAGCCAATTAAACTTTATGGATCCGATGGCCGACGCGTATCAGCTGGATTCGTTTGGACAGAAATAAACAAGCCTCTGGAGCTGTGGAGAAACTCACACGGGCGCATTGCTCTCGACCTCGCGGTTTATTTGGCCCAACCAAAAATGGTTCAGCTTTTACTCAATGCAGACAACTGTAGGCCTACATGTACATATTCAGAGAAGCATATTAGAAATAGTTTTTATCGCATGATACAGTCGATCATTGACTTCAAGATCACAGATTTCAGAAATAAGAAAGAAACCGCTAAAGTTCGAAGTGACGGTGACCAATGCGAGATATTTTGCGAAAACGCCAAAGAAATCACACAAGCTCTTACGAAATCGACCAAATTTAATGTAAATTGCCAAAACGTGGAAGGGGAAACGCCCCTTCACAGAGTGATGCAAACTTTAGGTGGACTCTCCAGTGAGTCAGGAAAAAAGTCTCGGTTGATCTACTTTATACAATTATTATTATTAGAGAATGGCGCAGATTTCAACCTGAAGAATTCTTCAGGGGAAACGCCTTTGATAATTGCTTCCGAGAACGGCTGTTGTGATGCCATTCAAATTCTGTTTGACTGGGAGGAAACATCAGAAATGATACTCGACCTTAACACAAGAGACCAATATGGGGAAACTGCTTTAACTAAAGCAGCTGAGAGGAATCATGTCTCAGTGGTGCATCTTCTACTAAGGCACAAAGCTTCCGTGAGCTATTACGGGTGTACTTTCTTGCACGAAGTTATTTATGAGAAAAATACGAACTGGCTTGATTTTTCTTTCTTTTGTGAAAGTCTTCTTAAGCGAAATGTTGACCGCGTAGACTCTCTTGAAAAGAGCAGCAGGGATAAGCTGCGGTTGGGAAGTAAAACCGTGGATCTATGCACAGTAGGCTTAATTGACCGATTAAAAAGTCATGTTCAGTGCAACGAGGACACCATGCGACTTAGGAAAGAAGTTGTAAAATTGCTGTTAGATAATGACGAAACTGATGTAAATGCCATAGGCTTAAGAGAAAATGCACCTCTTGATTTGGCAATGAAGTCTTCGAATCAAATAAAATTGTCGATTTTGAAAACACCTGAGAATCGCGGCGCAATTCGAAACTTACCAGACTCTGAAGACGAAATGGCCAGAATTGACAGAAGAGGTCGAAACCCACTCCATCGACTTATCATATCCCTTTCAGATTGCATATTTGAATGTCCGAAACAGGACGATGAACAATTCGACTTAATGAACATTGGAATTCAACAGAGTCCAGGGAATTTCGGAAAGTTAGCCACTGCAACAGATAACAAGGGAAGAACTCCGCTTCATTATGCCACTATATTGTCAAGACGCTACCCCCTCTATAAACAGCACAATCTAATCAAGATGTTTTTAGAATTAGGTTCCGAAGTAAACGCAGAGGATATTTACGGCAAAACTCCTTTGCATTACGCAGAAGAAAACGAACGATACCAGCACATCGTCCGATGCGGAGCGGATGAAAACATAAAGGATAAATTTGGAAATTCACCGAGATTTCTCAAGCACCTACGAGACTTTGTTGCTAGCAACGAATCCAACCTAAAGAAATGGCCAGACCTGGCTCTATACGTTGATATAGACATTACACGGTTATTCAGCCCTGATATAGACAATAGGCCTACATGGTTACTCGACACCAATCATGTGACAGAATTATCTAGGCGGAAAGTAGTGGAAGCGATTCGAATTTACTCCCAATCAACCTACTCTCAAGATTCATCAGAAGTAGCAATTTGGAATATATGGACCCAAAGCGATTTTATTCGTCTCAACAGACGTCTAAACCAACTTAAACCGCCAGTACAACAGTTCGTTGAGCGTTTGGCGGATGGTATAAAGAAAAAAGACTGGCGATTCGAATGCCAACCAATATTTGCCGGCAGTGCCGATGAAGAAACAAAAATCGTCATTTCGTCGGATTTTGATTTTCATTTCAGACTGATTAAATTCAGCCATTTGTGTGACCCGCTTCCACACCCATTGGGTCCCAAAGGATACTTTGAACTGAGACGGAAGAAGCCGAATGAGGATACAGAGAATCGGATTGACGAGGAGTTTGACAGCTTCTTTAACTGTGATCACTGTTTGTTGATTGATAAAGTCAATTTCAAGTTCAAGGTTATTTTACAAGAGGTCCTAAGTGACCCTGATCTCTGGCAAAATGAACATCTTTTCGATTGGAACATACATCATAAATACAGCAGTAGATCTGGGAATTTAGTTGATTGGTGCAAGACTGTACGACTAAGAATGATTCATCCCATTGAGGACGGTGAGGGTGGCTTTCTTTTTGTCAAAATATCAATTGACATCATTGCCTGTGTTCACGTGGAAGATTGGTGGCCAGAAGATGCACTGCCTGTTGGCATAGGGCCAGCTGTAAAAACAGACGGATGCACATTCGTCTTTGATAGGCCACATTTTGATCCTTCGAGCCCACGTGGTACTAATTTCATCTTTTCCGAGACATTGGCCAGAATTTCATTTACACTAGTAGAAAGTAGAATCATAAAAGAAAGTTTGCCTTTAATAAAGGCAGCATATATGGTTTGCAAAATGAAGCTTAATTTTGAATCTGGGACTATCCATCAGCTGAAGACTTGCCTTCTGTTTTGCACGGAGGCTTTTCATGCCAGAAATGAATGTGAAGCAAGAAAAGAAGAGAAAATAACACCAAAACTGCTCGCTTTCTGGGTCGAGAGGATCATGTTCTGCTTCTTGGAATTTTCTCGACATGGCATTTATCCGTGTTACTTCATGCCCTCTTTCAGACAGCGAACTTTACAACCGCAGCATGCTAACAGTCGATATCTTAATATAAAGGATGACGAAGATGACGATTTATTAAGCAATTTAATTGATTTCGATTACTCCACTGTCTATGGCTTATACCTTGACCTATGTCCAGATGGCTATACATTCGATATACCTGTGAACACAACAATCGATGAGCATCTCAGCGACCAAGGAATTCTTGATCCGAATGATGACCCAACATGGAAAGAATTTGATCGGGAAGAATTCATTAGAACGCTATCGTCGCGTAATTCCAACTGAGTTGTAAACCTGCAATGCAATGCAATCGCCTTTCATATGCCTTGGTGTCAAAGTTGTGAATAATTATGTACACGCTACCACACTATAGAGTCTACATAATTATGGTGCTGAGGATATTGGCGAGGAATTACCCAAGTTCTCCGCGCCAGCGAAAACTCGAATCTGTACTCTCCACATTAAAAAATGAGCGTTACAGCCTATCGCATGCAATAATTGTACACCCTGTGTTTAATGGTATCGCATCATTTCAGAATACACATGATTCATATGGCCTTATATTTTGTCAGGATTATAGCCTAATCCAACCTTTGGAAATAGTTTTTGTTTTGTCAACATTCTGCGTTTCAAAAATAATTTGGTTATTGACATTGTGCATTTGGTATTCTTTTCTGGTAGCAGCTTGCCAAATTTTCTGTTCTGTTTTCTCACAAAAATGATGACATTGGTGTGTATTATTTTAATCTTGCATTTGAATGATCGTTTCAATTTTCAAGTATTTATAGAGTTTCATCAACGTTTGCCTCTGAGAACTAACATTTCTCTGTGTTTAACTTGGCTACTACCACTGACTGTCTGCCTCTACACGGTATTGAACAGCTGAACAGTGTCAGGTTGTTAGGAATCATCTTGCAAGCTAACCTCTCTTTCTCAAGTCATGTCAACTACATTCATACATTTGATCCTGATCCTATGGTAACTCGACCCGGACCACCACGGACTACTCTCACGGACAACCCTTCTAACTCAACGCAGCGCAGCGCTCGTGAATAAGCCGGTGCCCCGCGCTTGGCTTTCAGTGGCGCTTTAGAAATTGGGAGATTACGATTACGATTACGATTCTTAGTATAATAAGCCAGCGATACTTTCTGCTGAACCAACTGAGACATCAGAGCCTACATATCTCGAAGCTGGACTTAATATTTCAAGCGATTGTTATTTCTAGAGTCATGTAGGGGTGAGTGCTACAAGAAGCCCATGGTGAATTAGGCGCCCACTCTTTAAAACTTGTGGATAGACACATAATTTTTTTATTCGTAATTAGTTGTCTCACTGCATGTAGCGACATCTTGCGAACTTTTCTTAGCGGTGACGTTTCAGTATTCAAGATATTGACGCGAAAAATCAATTTTCTATTTTTCACTAATTTTAGTAAGTACACATTTATGAATCTGCCTGAATTTCTCTTTAACCTTATGTGGTACCAATTCGCGCATTTCAACGTTTATTATGTGTTCATTTGCAGTTGATTTAAGAGGACTCAAAGAGTACAAGAAGTCCATGAGCGTCTTGGACACAATTAGCAAATGGCCAAAAATCGGTGCCTACCATTTCATTCATTCATTCATTTCAAAAACTTATATAGCGCCCCTTCAAATAAGCCTACTCAGAGGCGCTCCCAGCCCAGCCACAGCTAAAAATATAGGTCTTGAGCAACTGGTAGAAAGCAGACAAATTATTCCGAGGTAGTAAACGTAGTTCAAGTGGGAGCCCATTCCATGTGGGGTGGCCAACAACTGAGAAATCTCGACGCTGTCTGGTGGTAACACCCAAAGCTCGAGGGTACGTACCATACGTATTCTATTTTGTGAGAGATACGTAAGTATTTTAACGTAACCTATTTTAGGGCACGTAAACAATAATAAAATACGTTAGCCTCGTCAATGCTCATTATAAGAATTTTCAATTTAATTTAAGCAAACAAGTACAGCCAAGTATAGGCCTACAGGGTAGTGAATTGCTGCAATGCTATATTGTAGGTCTATGTTTATCCAGCATACATTGCACTTAATGCACTAACTAATGTCAGTTTGTCGGCTCAGTTCTGCTGCATCACTTAAAAGGCAACTCCAAGGAAAAGGTTGAACAGTTGCAGTCAATTAAGTATAACAGAAGTATTTATCAAATTAAATTTACCGCTATGCTACAGGAAACACCGATTTTAATCATAGGAGTATGAGGCGGGAGTCTAGAGGGGGAAATGCTCCCAAATTTCGGGCAAATGTGTTTTTCGGGCAAAATATGCAAGGGCGGACAAATTTTTTCGGGTAAACAGGCTTGGAAGGATTTTTTGGGTACACAGGAGTAAAATAACTATATTTTCTGAAGATTTGTACGAAATGACTAAAAAGTCATCAGTTATGAAAAATGTCGGGCGACTCGCGGTCCGCACAAGAAATGAAATGTAAAGTATACTTTTCGGGCAAAAGTCAAAGTCCCCTACGCCTATGATTTCAATGATGCATACTGTTGACTGAATGTATACGTACATGTAGGCCATGGGTCACCGAGTAAGCCATAAACAAAATTTTCGTGCACATGTATAGTACGTACCATACGCGTATTGTATTTTTTAAAGGTACCTACGTATTTTAACGTATTCTATTTTAGGGTACGCGTACCCTCGAGCTATGGTAACACCACCTTCTACTCATCAAGATTTCGAGCCTACAAATTTACCAGTGTTTATTGAATCTATTTCACCCTCGCCCAAAACCAAGAGATTGAAGAAAGAAAACCCAGACATCTGAGGTGCCTGCCATTTCTTTACATAGAAATAGTTAGGCTACCAAAAAGGCAGGAAAGACACAGATGTTAATAAAGCCAAATAGACAAAATCTGCTGCTATCTTTAAGGACACTAGATCTCCAGAAACAGTAACTGTTGCAGGAAAAATAAAATGAAGGAATTAAAGAATAAGAGGAAACTCACATGAAAGGGGAGAAAAGCTGTATGTGATGTCCTTGATTCTTAGCTCAACACGAAAACAAAAAAGAAGCGCAGGCTTGTCTCCAGAGGAGCTGAAGAATGTCTAATGTGCGGTGAACGTTTTGGTGATAGTGCTACGGGGGAAGAAATGGATATAAGGCAGGAAGTGTAAGGGTTGGTATCATGAAGAATGTAGGCTTACAGATAGATAAACGTCAAAGAGATTCGTGTGTGACTTTTGATTTCCAGTGTTCACAAGTACTCCACCTCGCGCTATCTTTTCACAAGTCTTCACTCGAAACCGAAACATTCCTTTCTCACCGATCCTATCCCGATTCTTCCGCTCCAACCTCCCAAGATTCGGTCATGTTACTGACTATATGCGGGATGTCTTGCATTGGCTCCCTTTTTCACAAAAGATCACTTACCGGATATCTGCCTTGGTTTGGCGCTGTCTCGCGGGTGTGGCCCCTGTCTATTTGCAGGAGCTCTGTTGCTCCACCCTGAACGTCCAGCGCCGTGGCTCTCTCCACTCTTCTAAACAGGCTCAGCTTCTTGTCCCCCGGTCACGCACTTCTATTACGCAGCACCGTGCCTTTTCTGTCGTTGGCCCTATAACCTGGAATGGGCTTCCTGTGGAACTACGTCTTGTGCCTAGAGCCTTTGAGACTACGTTCTACTCTGCTCTTAAAACTATTCTTTTTAACCGTGGTTGGGTCGGGAGCGCTTCTGAGTAGATACTCTTGAAGAAGCGCTATATAAGTGTTTGAAATGAATGAATGAATGAATGAATGCACGCCAGTTAAAATCCGAACATCATCCACTCTAACCGACTGGCTAAATGGCTCTCCGGATTTTGACACACTGCCTATCGACCTTGCTTTGTGAGCGCTATAGAAGTTCCGACTTTATGAATACGATTTGTGAGAATAGATTAAATAATAGCCTAACGCTAAACTTTCAAAGACTAGAAATGTATCAGCATATTGACCCTTAAGATTAACGTTAGCCCATAATACGATTCACAGGCTGCAACTGAAATTGACTCCACTTCACTAACCACAAAACTTTACACAGTTTGTTCTCGTTTATGAACTTCCTACTGACGAAGGTTGGAAATCCTTTGGTTTGTTTGTGCGCTTACGTGGAACCCGTCTCTTGTATAGGCTACTCATTGTTTTCTGCAAACAGAGCGTCAACGCATGTTCGGATCATTAAGCTTGGAGGTTGAATGAATTCCGCGAGGTAACGCATATCCGCACTGTGAGGACAACAATGATTATATATAGTCTAAAGAGAGGACAGTGCTGATTAAGTCCAGAGCTAACGCAATAATAGCTATTTATGAGGTGTCATTGCGGGTCATTATGCGTGAATTTCGCGAGATAATGCACATAATTATGTGAGGACAATGGATGTGTTGGAGGAGGATGATAATTGAGTCTTATCGGATGCCAAAAGACAGCACAAGGCTAAAGGTTTCTAGCGGTCTTGAAATGTCTGCTGATATCGGATATGTAGGATAGATTGTAGCCACTTGGTGCTCTACGTCATTTGTGACAAACTGCGCCTTTGCGACTGGTGCAGTTGCGTTGTAACATGAAATCCTGAAAGAAATAAGCGATTTATTGGTGAGTAGAAGAGATGATATCTTCAAACAGTTAACTAGGCCCTGCTTCGCGTCAATTACATAGCGCTGCTAGCAGAAAAACCAAATAGAACATAATGACAAATTGTCATAATGAAGTAAAACTTTTCAAGCGCTGTTTCCATTTTACTCTGTTTTGCGTATTGGTATTAATTTTATTTATTCTACTTTCTTATTTTCGTATAGCAGTCTGGTGCAAATAACGTAGGTCTACATTGAAAATACAAGTCTTCGGTTCAACCGCTGACTTTTCATTCATTGCTTAATGCATGTTGGCAGAAGCTGCAAAACCATGGTGTTGCGAATGATTTAGCTGTTTTTGCGTGTAAAGCTGAGTAGCAATTTGAAAGCCATGTTGCATCACGTCTACCACAGAACCGTGCTTTGCATCCAGTCAGTGTGAGAATTGTGGAAAATAACTGGGGGGGGGGGGGTTGGACCATTATCCACTTGGAATTGGGGTGTTAAAAACATACTTTAACATGGGGCTCTAAGAAAGACTGGGGGGGGGGTCGAAACCCCCAACCCCCCGGCAATTCTCACCCTGCATCCAGTGTGTCCCACTCGCGTCCAGGTCCCGTGTTTCGATCCACATTTTGAAAATAATAATGTTCGCCAAGAAAATGTGGTGGGGCAAATGAAACGACTAAAACTGACATGAATCTATGCATGAATTCATGTCATCTCAAATGTTTGCATGGAGTGGTAGAATATATTAGAGACGAATTAGCGTAGATCTTCAATAAATCAATGGAAACTGGATAGGTATCAAGGTAATGGAGAGAAGTTTTCCTAGCGCCATTGTCTAGAAAGGAAATCAGAGTCAACCGTATAACTATAGACCTGTCAGTTTATTCAGTGTTGCACATAATTAAGGTCGTGGAGATAACTACTTTGGGTAAATTAATTTTTGTGGATCACTTAACAAACAATTTTAAAATTTAAAAGACATTCAATATGAATAACTAGAGGACGTTTATCTTTGACAAATCCGTCTGAATTTATTTGGGTAAATTAATTTTTGTGGATCACTTAACAAACAATTTTAAAATTTAAAAGACATTCAATATGAATAACTAGAGGACGTTTATCTTTGACAAATCCGTCTGAATTCTTCGACAAAGTGTATGAAAAGGAAAGCTTATATAACGAAAAACATGTAGACACAGTTTACCTAGATTTTATCTACATGTATATACTAGATGTGTTACCCGGCGTTGCCCGAGAAATTTAGGGTTTTAAAAACTACTCCACTGCGGTACCCATCGTTGACCGCTAGATTTCGGGTTTTCGTCAACCCTCCACCCCACCCAGCTTCCCCCAAAACCAAACGTAACCCGCCCCTGCAGGGCGCTACGGAAATTATTACTGGGTGGGTATGACGTCATGCGGACTGTAGACTCTTTACTAAAGCAAGAGACTCTTTACTAAAGCGTGAGCGATTATTGATGAAATCTGTCTTAAGACGCTAATAACCCGATTCTTAAAGTGAAATTTAGGATTTTAAACACTACTCCACTGTGGTAAACATCGTTGACCGCTAGATTTAGGGTTTTCGTCAACCCTCCACCCCACCCCGCTTCCCCAAAAAGCCAAACGCGACCCGCTACGGAAATTATTACTGGGCGGGTATGACGTCATGCACACTGTAGACTCTACTAAAGCGCTAGCGTGAACGATTATTGACGAAATCTGTCTTAAAACGCTAATAACTTTGGTTTTAAGTTGAATTAAAAGCTGAAAATAGTTGCGTTGATCTTATAAATTGGGTAAGAATCAATTGCAAATTGTTTTAAACCAACGCTGTTTCATTTCTGAGCCTATTTGTAACGAAGAGTCAACACACACACACACACACATCTGAAAGGACAAACATTCAGACTTATAATATTAGATTGGACAAGGGCGGATACAGAAATTTTTGAAGGGGGCCAAAATTTTCTATTTTGGGACAGGGGAAAAATTTTCGTCCTGGTCGCCGAAAAATCTGATGCCATTTTTTTCATTTGGCCAATTTCCAATAAAAAGATACCGTTTTAGCCGCCAAAATAGTTGACTTTTTTAGTCATCAAGACTCACCAGTTCGGAGTAATGGCCTCTCTAGTATCCTGCTTTTCTCTCCCGCTGCATTAATTTATGGCCTGCTGAAACCAAATAGGGGGCACGTCCCATACACTTTTTATATGGGGGGCATGACCGGATTGGACCCCTGGATCCGCCAATTATATTGGACGAGTGCTTCATAAAGGCTGGCAAATGGTTGCAAACATGCACATTTGAGGGCTTGCGGGTACTAACATAGAATCAAAGACGACTCTCAAGTAGAAGATAAAAGGTGGGCACAGGTAGCAAATATTGCTCAAAGTCGAGAAATTCCCTCCCCCCCCAATATCCTGGCTTCAGCCTTGGGCATAGTTAATCTTCTCAGAACGGTTCAGAGATAGGAAGCTTCAATCTTTGATGCTGCGACTTCGAGCGTTGTTCTTCTGATACGTAGAATCTCGATCCCCAAAGAGCCTATATTTATGGGCGCCCGTACATAGGGGCAACGGAGGGCACTTGCCCCCCTGAATATTGACATTTATTTTTATAACTACTACTTTTGGGTATTTAACACTTTTTTCGCACTAAAGCACTTGTGATACGAATGATATACACAGTGAAAGTCAGAAATCTATGTTTAGAAATCTATATAGAAATAAACATGCTTTTAATTTTCTGCCTTGCATTTTTCAAGCTCTTGCTAAAAAAAATATGGCAGTGACCATTGGTTGGCTTTTAACCCTCCTGCGGGCGCCCATGCAAATAGTAGGCCTATCGCTTATGACCTATAGGCCTACTTGATTGGAATCTTACTGTAATGCAACCTTTCACAACTGCACACAAATTAATTATCAGTAATTACACTTATGCAAAAATTTGACATTTCTCTGTAGCACACTGAAATTACTTCAGGTAGATATCCTTATTCACCAGCATTATAATTATATAAATCAAGTCTGCTATAAGCCAAGCTGCATTTTGTCAATTTTGCATGCTGCCAGCACAAAATCCAGGGAGGTCAAGCTGTAGAAAAATTTGGATAAAGGGCTCTGGCTATCACCCCTCGTTCAACAGTATTGAACCCCATGCTCATCTGATCCTCGTATTCTCCACCTTCCTACGACGTCCCGGTCAGGTGTCACCTGTTCTATTGAGAGCTTTTAATTCCAAGTTTTATATTCTTAATTGTTCTTTTTATTAAATCAATTAAATTCCAAGTTTTATAGGCTTAATTTAAAAAAACAAATCTATGTAGGCCTAATTCCATATATTGGGTGTGTCGACGAAATTTTGCGAGAAGATAGAGCAGTTATTTCTGAAGATTAAGGAAGTTAAAATTTATATTCGAATTGACCTCCTTGGGAATTACGCATGCGCGAAGACGCGTAATTAAGCCGCTGCTTTACCGATTCATCAATGATGCGCTGATCCATTTCGTCCCATGCTTCCACAATTCGATGACACAACTCGTTGACATAACATATTCGAGATTTGTAGACATTTTTGACACCACATATCTTATAGTCTACTGGATTTAAATCAGGGATGTTGGGTGGCCACAAGTAGGCGGGATGAAATCAGAAGTTTCAGTTTATAGTAACGCAACAGTCTCTCAAGCTGTGCACACAAAAGCGCTATTCGGATGTAAGAGAAAATAACGTCAAGAATGTCTAGCAAAAGACCGTGTATTAGTAAAAACAGCTCTTAACCTTTAACCTCAACACCTGGTGCGATTAAATAGATATTATGTCCGTGCAACCAAGTGCAGAGATCCGACAGATACCTTAAGGGATTTGCAGAACGTTGGTCGATCCCGCAAGATTCGATTTGCTGTAACGTCCCTCTTCCGTGTACCGGCAGATACGTAGGCCTAAATGCGATCATTCTGATTGTTACTGGGTGAGCTACAGTAAACAATTTCTCATTAATTTTGGAGGCAAACTAGAAGAAATTAAGTAGGGCCTAACTTTGCATGATACAACCTCAGTGACTAACGGGAACGTTGGAAACTCGCTGTTCGTCGAGATAATCGTGACGTCATTAGTTTCGTCAGCCGCGTTGCGTCACTATAGTTTTGAATGCGAAATAGTTTATAATAGCACTTGGCTAGAACATCAAGGGTCATTATTCTGAAATTTCATAAAAATTGATGGTCATCGACATGAGTTATGTTGAGTTATGTAGGGTAGCGTTTTGTATGAATCACCGTGTACATTTGTTTAAATAGAAGTTGTCATCAAATAATTTTTTCTTAATTGGAAGCTGGATTGATGGAAATGTTCTTGCGTAAATGGAAGCTGGATTCATGAGAATAGCGTTGCTTAAATGGAAGCTGGATTGAAGACAATAGTCTTGCCTAAATTGGAGCTGGATTGATGAAAATGTTCTTGCTTAAATTGGAACTGGATTGATGAAAAATAATTGTTATGTAACTGGAAGTTGGATTTATAGTTTATATTAGTATATATTTTTGCTGCTTCTGCTATTAAACTACTAAAGACTGTTGTTTTTAGTTCAGTTTTACGCCGTTTTGTCTGCGCCGTTTTGACGGCGCACCAGTTTATTATCCGGGTAGAAAGAAGCATCTACTCGCGTGTTCACAAATTCAAGCAGCTGATTGCTTCTTTTTAACTATTTTATACAGGGCAGATTCTAGAGAAACTAATCAAATGTGTGTTCCACGCTATCAGAAATGGTGCTATTGTCATACCAAGAAAAATTGCCCAATGTGGTGCCCAGTTATCCGTATTGTTCTGTTACGGACAGCCGCTTCATAAGCTGATGTATCATCATCGTGCACTCTGTATTGCCGATCAACAATGGACTATAGAATCCTTGGATATGAAGAAATGAACGCAAAGGTTCCTGACGAGTCAGGAAACAGTAAACGAAACTGACATCGACAAAAAATTAATACAACCAGCTGCTGAACTTTACCGCGAAACTGAGACGAGGAACACCGGTTATCTAGTTATAATATTATACATGTAGCTAGAAGTTGAGAATCAAGTGGATCCGAATCAAGTTAACATTAATTTTATAAAATTTTCTCCGCAAATTGAAAACATGAAATTATCTTGACGCGACTGATATTGAGGACGCACGT
This sequence comes from Lumbricus terrestris, assembly GCA_949752735.1. Lineage (NCBI taxonomy): Eukaryota > Metazoa > Annelida > Clitellata > Crassiclitellata > Lumbricidae > Lumbricus > Lumbricus terrestris. The sequence continues at coordinate 22,991,092 of OX457048.1, forward strand.
ACATTCCAAAGATGTTGAAGAGGAAGTTTCAGGATATTGACAAAGATTCTGAACCTGATTGGATGCAGGATGCTCAGAATGTTTCAGAGAAAGATGAAGAACAAATGGACTATAGTCCATCGTTGCTGCTTCACCTTGCTGCTGAACGTGGTGATACGGAGACTGTAAGAAGTTTACTGATGTCGTCAGCGAATGTCAATGCACTGGACAAAAAGCATAACACACCATTGCATTATGCGGCTCTAAATGGTCACTTTGACGTTGTCAATATACTGCTAAGCAATAATGCAAGTGTTCGCTCCTTAGATGCATTAAATCAGACTTCGCTTCATCTTGCGGCTGAAAATGGACACATAGAAACTGCACAATTGAAGGGCTTGGAGCAATAACAAGGTAAGTCGACATACCTATGTCTTGCGAAACAGTATGCCACGGTGAGCGGAATATGGTAATCTATAAACCCTGTGAATTTGGTACAGATCTGAATAGTTTTGAGCGCTGTTTTTCAAAAAACGTTATGTCGACATAGCATGTTATTGCGCACCCGACAGAGTTCGACCATAACTCTAATGCAATATCAGGGTATGACAACATACACTGGCGTGTATTCTTGCAAACTTTACATTAGCGCCGGTGCAATAATGAGGTTATTTGACATAACCTGTTATTGCTCCCACTTTCGTTTGAATTGGGCTATGTCCGTGCTATCAAGAATATTGTATGTTGCGTTACCGTACACCACAACGGTGCACGTGACAGTGAATTTCATAATAATCCGACATTTTTATTGAGATCAGTACTGTTGTAACCCATGCGAAAATGAATCGTGGAAACCAATTAGCTTCGTTAGGTCGTAATTTTTTTTACAGTCTCTAAAAAACAACAGAGGTTGGTAAGGTGTAGTTTGAGATATTATGCTTGATGGTTTAGGCAATAGGTCTACGTTTAATACTCAATTTGGCATTGTGTATCATCGACTTAAATCTGCGCTCGACAGTCTAGGCTACCCAGAGCTGAAAGTGGTTTGAAAAAGTTGCCGGGTCTGAGTAAAACAACGGAATTTTTTTTGACCTGAAAACATTTCTGACGACCTTTTTTAGTCAATCGCACCGAATTTTCTATAAACTCATTAAACTGTATCAATTTCTTTCAGGATTTCGTAATTGGTATAGTCACAGTGTGACTGACCCTTTGCGCCTCATGTCCCGGATTGATCTCAGATTGCCTCTGAATTTTGTGTAGATTTTATCTTCACCAACAGTACTGTTCTTATTTTCGCACACTTAACTGGCGCTGGGTTGAAGTATTAAAAACGTTACTACCCACTCCCCAAGCGTAGGTGCTATCATTCCAACGCTTTTTGACAAAGCTTGTTATAGTATTAAAAATGATTTGCGAGTCTCACAATCGCAACAGCCTAGCACCAAGTGTATTAAAGATGAACAGTTGGCAAACGTTGATTTCAACAAAATATGTGCTGCTGAAAGATAAATTTTTACTTTTTCAGCTTTAGAAGTTAAAAAATCATTACGAGAAGCAGCTTCGGTTGATCAAATTTTTTATTGATGAATCCAATGAAATGTTGAAACAAATGATGATGGCTCTTATTTTGTAAAAAATGAAAAGTCTGAACCGCGATACAAAGATCTGATATTGCATACAATTTCTACGGTTATGTCATTGCTTTTGAATATTTTATATCTCGACAGTACTACAGTTATGGTGACTTACAATCTTCTTGCACGATTCTCGAACTGTGTAATAGAGACAGTTTGGTGCAATAACAAGGTATGTCGACTTATACCACATAATATGTGTGGTATTGCAGCTGCTAGAAAACACTTTGTCGACATAACCTGTTATTGCACCAGAAATTATACTAATGACGGAGTATTCATGCTGCAATAACACGATATGAAGCAAAATGTGTAAAAAATAATAATAATCGCATGTTTCGCACTGTATAATGTGACAATTTCGTTAAAGACTATTTTAAGGTACATATTGCTCAAAACAGCTTGTTGATATGTTGTCAAATGGCTGAGATACAGCAGTTTGAAGCGGTAAATCTTTGAAGTCGATTTCCCAACATTCATGATTTTCGACATACCTTGTTATTGCTCCAAGCCCTTCAATTATTAGTAAAGAACAATGCAGATGTCAAGGCAGTGTGCAGTAATCAAGGAACGCCACTTCACGCTTCAGCAAAGCGTGGACATGCTGACATCGTACAAATTTTTATAGCTAACGGTGCAGATGCTAACGCGTGCAACAACGCCAAGATGACTCCACTTCATTTAGCTTGCCAAAATGGTCATACTTCCATTGTTAGGACTTTACTGGATAACCATGCTATCGTTGATGTTGTGAAACAATCTGAAGAAACGCCATTCTACCTTGCAGCTAAGAACGGTTATGCAGATGTCACGGACTTATTATTGAGCCGCGGCAAATGCGATTTCATATTGACAAATTATAAGAAAGAGACACCACTACACGTTGCAGTCGTAGAAGGTCATTTAGACGTTGTCGAGGTTATTTTAAAACACAGCGCCAGAATTTCCGATAAATTAATAATAGACGGACAAAAACATCCAGAGAATGCTGATAACTTTATTGAAAACAATGGCATCGAACCAATACAACTATTGAGGTCCGATGGCCAATGCATTTCAGCTGGATTAGTTTGGACAGAAGACAACAAGGCTATTGAGTTATGTACTGCTCTCCACCATGTTCAACCAGCAACACCTACTGCTCTAGACCTCGCGGTTGTTTCGAATCAACCAAAAATGGTTCAGATTTTGTTCAAAGCAGACCAATGCAGACCTAGGCCTACCTATTCCGAGGATCATTTGAGAAGAAGTATTGACCTTCTGATACAGACCATCGATCTCTACAAGGTCACAGATTACAGATATAAGAAAGGGGCCACGAAAGATCTCAGTGACAATGAGCAATATGATATGTTTTGCACAAAATCACACAAAACTGCCCAAATTCTAATTAATTCGAGCAATTTTAATGTAAACCACCAGGACATGTACGGGAAAACTCCTCTTCTGGCAGCGATGGATGACATATGTTTTGTTGATGGTGGGCCTAAGCCTGATAAGAAGATACATGTGACCTACTTGATGCAATTGCTACTAGAGAAATGCGCCGATTTCAATCTGAAGGACTCTGCTGGGGAAACGCCTTTGATGATTGCTTCCAGAAAAGGCTGGTGTGATGCCATTCAAATTCTGTTTGAATGGGAACAGAAATCAGGAACGAAGCTCGCTCTTGACGCAAGAGACCATTATGGTGAAACTGCCTTGATAAAAGCGGCTGGAAGGAATCATGTCTCAGTTGTGCGCCTGCTGCTAATTCATGACGCTTCTGTGAATTTGCACGACTATTGCGGGTTTACCGCCTTGCACGCAGCAACCTACGAGCGAAAAATGAGTTGGTTTGATTTGCTCTTCTTTTGTAAAGATCTTCGTAAGCGAAATTTTGAGGGCGTTAACACTCGTGAGACGATGAGCAGGAAGAAGCCTAGATTTTTAAGAGAAACCGTGAAAACGGTAATCGACCGCCTACCGAGTTACCTTCAACATATCGAGGAAACCACTCGATTTCGAGAAGAAGTGGTTAAATTGTTGTTAGAAAATACAGAAACTAACGTTAATGCCGTAGACTTTGTTGGAAATATGCCACTTGATATAGCCGTCAAATCGTCCAAGCGGATTAATTCGGCGATTTTTAAAGCACTTACGGATCGCGGAGCCAGTGGAAAGTTACCAGGTCCTGAAGACGAAGCTTCGGAAGCGCCAGTCGACGCGGCAACAATTGACGACAGAGGACGAAACCCACTTCATCGACTGATCATCACCTGCAGTTCAACGACGATACACGGGACCGAATTTGAGCAGCAGGGCAAAAAACAATTCGACTTCATGGCTAATATAATTCTACTGAATCCAGAGAATTTTAGAGAGTCAGCCACTGCGACAGATAACAAGGGAAGAACTCCACTTCATTACGCCGCGTTGTCCGGTCCACACCACTATAATTTCCCCGAAGCACCGTGTTTGTTATTAGGTATGGGTTCCGAAGTGAATGCAGTTGATATTTACGGCAAGACTCATTTGCATTACGCAGATTGCTACGAACATTACCATGTCATCCGCCAATATGGAGCTGACAGAGACAAAAAAGATAACTATGGAAAAACACCGAGAGATCTCGAGCAGCTACGAGACTTGATGTCCAAAGGCCTATCCAGAGTCACCGAATCAAATCAGCCGGACTTCGATATTTACCTATCCTCAGATATTGCGCGGATATTAAACACTGATCATGTGACAGACTTAACTAGGCGGAAAGTAGTGAACGCGATTCGCATTTACTCCCAACCAAATTGCCCTCAAGAGTCGTCGGAAGAAGCAGTTTGGAAGATATGGACTGAACAGGAACTTTTTAGCCTCAACAGACGTCTGAGTCAACTTATACCATCAGTGAAACACTTCGTTGAGCGTTTAGCGGATGGATTAAAGAAGAAGGACTGGCGATTCGAGTGCCAACCGATTTTAATCGGTAGCTCAGAGGAAGAAACAAAAGCCGTCATTTCAGCAGACTTTGATTTTAACTTTAAACTGATTAAATTCAGGCAACTCTGTTACCCGTTTCCACATCCACTGGGTCCGAAAGGATACTATGAACTGAGACGGAAGTCGATGGTGGATACAGAGAGTCCCGGTTACGATAAGTTTGACGGTTTCTTCAACTCGGATCGTTGCTTGTTGACTGCTGAAATTAATTCTAGATTCAAGGCTATTTTAGGAGATGTCCTAAGTGATTCAACTTTCTGGGAAGGCGAACATCTTTTCGATTGGAACATGAGACATAAATACATAAGCAAATATGAGAATCCAGGCGGTGTTTGTAAGACTATATTTCTAAGAATGATTCATCCTATTGAGGATGGAGAGGGTGGTCTTATCTTTGTCAAAATATACATTGATGCCTGTAGTGAGGGAGTAGTCGGCGATGATGCTTATAACTATGTATTGTTTTTATGTTTTATGACTCTTATTTGATTAATTGTTGGCCTAATGATCAAAATTATAGGCCTAGATCATTTTCTGTGAACACTTAGCCTATTAGTCATTACCAATATATAGAGAGGAGAGAGTGGGAGAAAGAGATAGAGAGAGACAGAGAGAGACAGAGAGATGCGGTAGGCGGGGAATTGGTGCCACGCAGGGTCTGAAGGGATGATTGGCAGGTGGAAGAAATGGGTTTAAGAAGGAATGCGACAGCAGAGCAGGGATCATTCGCTGGGGATCGTTGACGGGAGAGGATTGACCGCAGCGAGGCGAAGGGATCACTCGCGAGCAATAGGCCAGCAAGGACCCGGAGAGCTATAGTGTATAGCATCTCCTCAACGGGTGCCTTGGCAAGGAAAAGGCCTGGAGCGAGCGAAGTATCGAATAATAGTTTAATGACAAGTGTAATCGTTAGTCTTCTTATATATATGATGTAAATACGTGAAATCGATGATAACTGTCACCAAGAAAGATTGAAAACTGGTTCGGGTTAATTCTCTGTGCGATTGAAGTTGAACGATAACCAACGTGCTACGCTGCAACTAAAGTCCCCCGAAGATTTAGCCTGCTGCTCAATTAGCACCGCTCGCCACCAAAACTGAAAGAGTACGAACAACAATCGTCTCTTCCAGTACATTGTGCCAGCTGGGATTTTGTTCGAGAAAGCAGAACTTCAACGCTGCGGATCTCAGACAATTTTTAACGGAGCAGAGACTTTGTGCGACGACAGCAACGGTTGACAAAGAGACGAAACGGAACAACGATTCCAGACAAACGGAGAAGCAGACGAGAAAGCGACATTTGACGGCGGACGATTCAGTCGGACTCCACGAGGACTGATCTCATTGGACGCGGCGGATTCTTTGGAACTACACGTCCGGAGAGATTGGTGACAGGAGGACGACAACAGACAGGACGTCTGATCACCGGAGCAAAGGACTCGGACGATCGCTGATTCGCTGGAACAAGGATTCAGACGACCGCTGGAACAAAGGAGGCGGACGATCAACGGACAAAGGATTCGGACGATCACCGGAACGAAGGATTCGGACTGGACATCAATTGATGCCGGACAACTTGGAGCTCTGGGAGATCTTTCCATGCTGTAGTCGTGCGGAGAAGTCGGAGAGAGCGACACATCCAAGACACCTGGAGAAACACCTGGTGAGCACGAGCCATTTTGTTTGACTGCTCATAGTCGCTTGGTGCTGTTAATGTTTGTAGTCTGAATGGTGTTTGCGGGAGAATTGTTTGTACTGCAGAGTCAGTAATTGATTTATTGGAGAATGTGGTTGTAAAGCACGAAAGGTGCTAATTACTGATTGCTGTGAAGCGCTCCGGAGCTCATTTTATTGCGAGCGGAGTCTGCATGCTAACGGATGAACTTGTGTTGTTATTGATGAATGAAAAGGGTGATTGAAATAACCCGTTCTGCGAGAAAGACTGCTTTTGAGTTTATTGTTTTGTGTAGTAGCGTCTTGAAGGTTAATCGAACCTCGTGTGTTTTTGAACTAGTTTTATTGTTGTACTTTGGTTCTTCTGCTTAAAATGTTCGAGAGAATGAAGAAAGCAGAGTTGCAAGAGGAGTGTAGGCAGAGAGGCATAGATTGTGAAGGCCTAGATAAAAGGGCCATGATCGAAAAGTTGAGGGAAAATGAGGATCCATCAGGTGCTGACGATGGAGTGGATGAATACGAGGATGCAGACCAGGCTAGCGTTAGCGAAAGCCAGACGAGGCTTCAACTAGTTCGGGCGGAAGAGAGGCGGTTGCATGCGGAAAAAGAAAAGATGACGGCGGAACGAGAAAAGATGCAGATGGAACTAGATCTTTTGCGTGAAAAGGCAAACTTGGGTTTACTACAGCCAAACCCTTCATTTTCTGTTGGTGACCCCGTTGGTCCGTCGGTTTATTCTAAGCTACCAACCATGCACGAAGGAGAAGATATAGTGTCTTTTTTCCATGCGTTCGAGAAGATTGCCATTCTGCAGGGAATTGAGGAGAACAAGTGGGCTAAGCTACTTCCGGCTTTGCTTAACTCGACAATGAGGGTGCATTATAACAGGCTTTCCTATGATACCTGTTCCAACTACAGGGATACCAAACGCTCACTGCTCCAAGCATGTAGGCACAATGCAAAATTTTATTTGGACAAATTTAAATGCATGCATAGAGCAGGGAAACAGTCTTATATGCAATTTTTAGGCGAGTTGAATGATGTGTTCGATTATTATCTTGAATGCAAAGAGATAAATGATTTTGAATCCTTAAGGGACGACATAATCATGGAGAGATTAAGAGAATCCCTCCCGAGCGATAGCCGTTATTTTATTGAAGCACGGAAGCCTAAAAGGGCTGCGGAAGTTGCTGAATTTGCCGATTTACATTTTGAATGCACCATGGAAGGTCGAAAAGCCAGCCAGGGTGATCAGAAACAGAACAACAGGTTCAGAGCGCTCAATTCTGATCAGAAAGGAAACCCTTGGGAAAGGAGACCCACGGGCATGAACAAAGAATCATTTGTAGACAGCACCAATAATAGGCCGTGGGATGCAAGCCAAATGCATTCGGCGCAAGGGGGCAGGACAAGCTACCAACACCAGACGTTCAATCGTCATAATAGATCCCAAGCCCAAGGTCAAGCGCATGCGCAAGTGCAGTTTGTGAAACCTAAGTCAACTCTCGATAAAGTCGTTGAGTATCAAAAACGTTTTCTTATACCAATGTGTGTAAATGGTTGTGACGTACAAGGGTTTAGAGACACATGTGCCCAGGTCACTCTTGTGAATTCTGAAATAGCGTCACATAAGACATCTGCCATAGAAGATCCAGCAATGATAAGCTTACAATGTGCATTTGGCACGATAAGGTGTTTTTCGGCTTGTGAAATTGAGATGTCGTCCCATGAATTTGGAACGGACAGGAAGATAAAGGTGAGGGCATGTGTTGTCCCGCACCTCCCTGTGTCTGTGATAATTGGCAATGATGTATTCGCAGATAACGCAGACCTGACGGACACGGTTAATATGCCCAGCGTTGGGCGGCCAAAAGACGTTGGCCAGGCATCTCCGACCACTAGATGGCGTGACTATGACGGTAGGATAGACAGCGACAGTCAGAAGGACAAGCAGACAGCTGACACGACCAAAGCGCTCAGTAAACTGCAAGCAGCTGGGAGAGGTACACAGACGCCCGACGGACGACAGGTGGAGAGCGGGATTTTAGCGACGCCTTGCGAGCGAACGACTTTGAAAGGAGGAATAGAATCGGACTTAAAAGACACTAATGATATCAACAAAGTTGACGACCGAGATGGACAGAGTCATTTAATCGCACCTGACGAAAGGCGACTACCAGAAAATGACCCACCGCCTAATCGACAAAGCACCGGGGTCATAAAACCCTCTCAAACGCTCCAGCCGATCAACGGGAGGTCTTCGGTGACCGATGGAACGGGAGACGGTGGCCCGACCACCGACTTCAGACCAATTAACGACTCCTCGGGAGAATTGATAAGCACGCCTGGTCAGTCACTTCAAACGCCTTCAACAAGCAACAGATGCCCCGTAGCCGGATATACCGTCAAAGATTATCCAGATGATCGACCAGAGGATTTCAGTAACCGATGCTACGATGAAAAGGCAGGTGATGAGTTGGAGGCGCCATCTCTAATGAAGGGGCTAGGCCGGCAAACCATAAAGACACGGCCCACGAAGAGGAGGAAGTGGAGAAAGAGGAGGAGGTAATCACCGCAGCAAATGGGGCGCACACGACGCCTGGTCATAAATCTCCGACGAACGGACCGAGAGCCAAGGAATGTATATCTGATCGTTCACAGGCCGAAGACAGAATCACTTTGAAGACACCCGAATCAGATAACTTCAAAAGAGCACAGCAAGAAGACCCCACCTTATTCGAATCGTGGAAGTTAGCGAGGGAGGGAGACAGCAGATATCTAATCGACAACGGCTTTCTGTTTCGGAAAGGTAAACCGAACGAAGCAGAGGACGGAGGAGGAGGTTGTCGTAAGCAATTAATTCTACCAACAGGATACCGATCAAAGGTGTTACAGATGGCCCATGATCCCACTTGGGCGGGGAATCGAGGCAGAGGTGACAGAAAAAGGAGAAGACCACCTGAAAAGATCTCTTACGACAATAAACCAACAAACAGATCACTACAGCCAGGTCAACAGGTACTTCTGCGACACAGCACAGAAAACAAGTTACCCGCTCAAAGGCAAGGACCGTTCTTGGTAATGAGAAAATTGTCTGCTGTCCACTACGAGGTCAAGACAGACAAAGGACCGAGAACATACCATATAGATCTATTGAGACAATGGCACGCCAAAGATTTAAATACACAGACTTCCAAAGCTCATTATAAGACGCCAGACATTATAGACGACGAAGGACAAGAAAACAACGAGTTACAATTGTATGACTATGCGAACCCTGCCAAGCAATTAACGAAACGCTAGGCTACATAGACAAAGGGAAGGGGATACATGAGTCTATGGCAGATGGACTATGTATAGCGCAAAATCATAATGAACTAGCGTTGTAGAATACTCATTGTTTGTTTTCAACTGTACTTACTTCCTTACGATGCCTGCATAAGGCTTTTGATTTTTTTTAAAAAGAACGAGTGAATGATCGATTTATTATGCGCCTTTCGGGTTGAACGATACTTATCAACTGAAGACATGTCTTCTGTTTTGCATGGAGGTTTTTAATGCCACAAGTGGAAGTAATACAAGAGATGATGAAGGATTTACGCCAGAGCAACTCGCCTTCTGGGTCGAGAGAATCATGTTTTGTTTCATGGAATTTTCTCGATATCACATTTATCCGTGTTACTTCATGAAATCATTTAGACGTCGAGTAATGCCGAGCAATGCCCTTGCATATTTGAAAGGAATGGATAATAGTGATATTGCCTTGTTTTCAAAGGATTTGAGTGATTTCAATTACTGTGCTGTCTATGGCATGTAGGGCCTACCTTGACTTGTGTCCAGATGGCTCCACATATGATATACCTACGAAAGCACAGTTCAACAGACGGGATGACGATACGACTTGTGACCCAATCTGGGAACAATTTGATCTTGAGGAATTTATTAGAAAGCTGCTATCTTCGCGTAGTTTCCCAGGATAGTTCATGGGATTCATAACAACTGCATTATGCTCTAGGCCTATGGCCTACTCACTCTACTAAGGACTGACCGTGGTTGGCAACGTATTAACAACCTCGATGAAGATTATAGTCTGTGCTCCCCAAATTATAATACAAGCATTGTAACCTTTCAGCTACTGACCGCTCGTATTAAATGGTACCACCTGATTTCCGAACAACTGCTGTGGCTTCTTTTCGGATAACTGTTTTACTTTAATAAGGATCCACATTAATTGCGACCTTAATCCGAACCGAAATTTATAGAGCTATTGGTTCGGTGCATGAGAAACTGATCAGAGTCGCTCGGTATATTGTATTAGGAACCAGATTGACGTTATATTCCTAGATAGGTAGGCCCATTCGATGGCGTTCTGGGAATGCCTTAGGTTAAGGTTAGGGCTATCCTTAGCACCATAAGCCAATCGATGCAGGGCTGTTTCAAAGGAATTTTTAGAACTGCACAACCCCCTTCTTTCCTTTCCCATCCTCCATGGTAAATTACTCCCAATCTGAGGAAAATGGCCTTTTAAAACTAGTTTTAACTGCACAGAAGTGCTTCTACATTTTTCTACAACTACACAAATCCATTTAGAACTGCACATTTTGTGTACAACTGCACGTTAAAAAAGCCCTGAATCGATGAATAAAACAGCATAAATTATACGTGTGCAGCAACGTTTAAGAATGAGTTGTCCATCAGAAGTAGTTGCTTCTTTTCTTTTGAACTATTTTGAAATACCAAGTTATGCCTTTTACATGTTCCAACATCTTTTTAAAAGCAAGGCTGATGTTGGACAGTCTTCACATCCAATCACAGCAGAAGATGGCGTTGTTGAAATGGCAGATACACGGATGAGCAATTTTTCTGAGGGAAGACTTCATTGAAACGATTAGCAATGCCACTTCACCTTGCAGTTAACCAATGTAACCGGACATGCCGAAATTCTACATTATTTTAAGTAGGCCTACGTTATTTTATGCTATGCGTGTAACAACGCAAAGATGACATGCGCTTCATTTGGCCTGTCTAAATGGTCATACTTCCGTCGTTCAGAATTTACTGAACAACTATGCCACAGTCAATTTATTGAAACAATCCACACAAAAAGAACTTCCCCCTAGCTACGGCCTTGCACCTTGCAGTTAACCAATGTAGCCGGACATGCCGAAATTCTACATTATTTTAAGTAGGCTTACATTATTTTATGTCAAACGGTAGCCTATATTTTACTGCGTGAACAACGCTAAGATGACTGCGCTTCATTTGACCTGTCTAAATGGTCGTACTTCCGTCGTTCAGATTTTCCTGAACAATCATGCCACAGTCAATTTATTGAAACAATCCATTCAAATCATATTATTTTTACCTGGCAGCTAAGAATGGACATGCAGTTTGCAGAATTCATGGATTTGCCACAATGCTACTGCGCCGCGGCGTTTGCGATCTTGTGTTAACAAACGATAATGAGACACCGTTAGGCCTTTAGACCTACGTTGCCGTCAGAGAAGGTTACACGAAAGAAACTGTTGTTGAAGCCATTAGGAAACACAGCGGCAGAACTTCTAACAGATTATCAAACGACGGAAAGGAACTTAACATCAATGCCAACAATTGATTGAAACCAAAGACATTAAAAAAATAAACTTTTCAAATCCGATGATCGATGTGTTTCAGTTGGACTAATTTTGACAGAAAGATGCATTTGGAGATATGGAGAAACTCAGAAAATAAATGTACAGACTGCTCCTGAACTCGCACTTTTTTGAACCGCCCAAAACTGGTTAGGCTTTTGCTAGGGAGGACCAATGTGGGTATTCAGAGAAGCAGATTAGACGAAGCTTTGACTGCTTGAGAAGTACGAGCCTCAACAGACTGCAAAGAAACCGGGAAAGTAGTTACTAACGATAAACAATACGAGATTTATTTGGAAACATCTAGGAAAAAGAACGGGCTCTCACTAATTCGAGCAAGTTTAATTCAAACCAAAGGACCTCTGACGAGTCAATTCCACTTCTCGATGTGATCATCTTCTGATGTTCACTTTTTCGTCAACGGGCAGAAATGGTTCATACAATCTACGGGTTACAATTTCTAGTAAATAAAGGTTCAGACTTTAGCACTAAGAATTCCTGTGGCGCAATGACTTTGATTGTGGCTTCCGAAAAGGATTCCTAAGCGTTGCCTCCACATTGTTTTCAAATTCTGTTTGAATGCATCATGCATGGAACAGAAATCAAGCATAAAACTCAAATCGTCGCAAAGGGTCGATATGGAACATGGAACAACTGCCTTAATTAAAGCCGTCTCCTTAGTACGTATGCTGCTAGACTATAAAGCTTCCGTAAATTTATACAATGATTGCATGTATTTATCAGTCTCTAGTGTCCAGATCCAGATCCAGCCGGTACTCAGACTTTATAAATGATCGGGACTTTAACCCGGATGTAGTAAGTAGAGATTTCCAATTTTTGGGTTTCACGATCGAGTGGTGTGAAAAGCGACTGATCACTTTCCTGGTTCAGATTTAGCCAAGATTGAGTCCTGTTGCCCAGGGGAGACGTCGTGGACGTACTGAATCTCCTCCACTACCGGTATGTTCAGAGGAATCTTCATAATCCGTTCACCTCCACTTATTCGCTAAGACGGCTAATTGTGCTTGCGCCGGACTTTGACTCTATTCTTCCTCCTTTAAGCAGTCTGAAGATATAGGAAGAGGAAGTAAAAACCCAGGCTGAGGAATGGGTAGAAGTGCAAAAGGAGAAAGGTAAGAGGGATAATGTGGAGGAGAGGTGACGGGTGTGGAGAGGAAGAAAGGACAGGGAGAATGTAGAAGAGCATCGGAAGAGGGGAACGACAGGGCGTCGTTAGAAGAATTAATAATGGACCAACCTGGAGTCATAATACTTTATGAAAACTCAATTGCACTGACGTCATCTCTCTGCATCACTTTTCCACTCATCCATGGTCCACCCGACGGTCAGTCGACTGCATTCCCTCTCCAGCCATCCGATTCCTAAGCGTTGCCTCTCCAGTGTTTTCTATCTCGTCCTCTATGTTTTCCTCCTACTCTGTTGCTTTATTTCGTGCCTTTCCTTATATATAGGCCTATATATGTATAATATATAATATATGTATAGGCTATAACCTGTCTGTGTTGTCGACGGAAATATCAGAAAATTTTCCAACGGTTTCGTGTGCTTTAGAAATACTCTTTTGATGGCAAAGAACAATTTCGAAAATGAATTTCAGTTAGGTTATTTATTATATACATATTGCCTAATCCCTATGCATGCATATTTGCGTATCATAGTCCTATCGAATTGTAGCCTATTTAGATATTATATATATATATTTCAATTACATATATATATATATTCATATATACATACTACATCCTTGACCTAACTGCGTCGTCGATGGAATTCCCAGATAAATTTCCAACGGTTTCGTGTGCTTTAGAAAACCAATGCAACCTTGTCATGACAGCGTCGGCGCTTCGGTGGACGATTCACGGTGGAGCGGTCGGCCTGTGACGCGGAGAGTACGGGCTCGAATCTAGTCCCATGCGTTTACTGTGTAAACGGGCCTTGAGCAAGAAGTCCCTCACCTACAATCGCTGCCCTGCTGTATAACTGCAGCATAGGACGTTGAGGCATGTGTGCAGGCCAATTTATGGTCTGTGTAAGAGGGGCCATGTGAAATTGAACTTTATTGTATTGTAGGGCCTACTGTATTGTACCACTTCCATTGTCATCAAAAGACAGCGTGAGTGGACTATGACTTCAACAGAGGTCCACTATCCAATGGACATGGTAACAAAATACATAGAACAATGTTTCTAAAATAATGCTCACAAGTTATTTATTAATTTTACAGGATGTTGAACCCATAGGCTATGCGTCTAAACTACGTCCATTATAGTCATGACTCATGACGTGTTTCAAGTCTATAAATTGCACATTCCTAAGGGATGACGTCTATAATTTAAGGCCATGGTTTCCATAATTATTAGTCCCACGCTCCCAGCTAGAGCACAATCAACACCGTCTGGTTTCCGCCACGCAGTCATTGTCGGCGCCAGCCATAAATTTGTAGATGGTCGCGGCAGGGTCACAGGAGTTTTTCAGCAGGTAGAAGAACTTAAGTGTAAAGAAGAAATCAACTTTAAAAAAATAATTTGACAGGTCATAAGGAATGTCGAGTAAAACAAGCAATTGGTTAGATGACCTGCGGCGACCTATCATTGGTGGCGCCACCACGTGACGTTGTTGTTAACCATTGAAGCTGAGCAAATCGAGTTTTCAGCGTGCTTTGTCTGTACGCCTTCGGATCTGAACTACGAAGATTCCAGGAATACACAATCTGTTGCTAACTATATTTTTAATGTAATCTTATCGGACTCTTTGCTACTTCGAATATGTGAACCTTGCAACATTGGCTACCAACTGACAGTGTTTAATCTAGGCATATCTAGGTGGTCAGAAGATAAAATGACAGTAACTGTTATCATAAGCCCGGGTCATCTCTTAAGCCAAACGGCTGTACATTCGTCTTTCATCAACCTAGCTTTGATTTAAAAATTGCGAATTGTCGGTCTACTTCCGCCTACACGCTACCACACTTTAGTCTACAGAGCATAACATGGTGCTGACTAAGTTCGCGAGGAATGGTTCAAGTTCTCTACATATTAAACCACCCCGGCGAAGACTTGATCTGTATTCTCCACATTAAAAGATATAATTGCATCCAAGCTACTGGAGGATGAGCAATATCAAAATGCAGTTGCATAGTTCATTCATTCACGCATTCATTACGATTATTCATATAACGCAACTTCGAGATTTCTACGTGTAATGCGCTGCCTGCGCTAATCTAAATGATGTCAAAGTCAACTATGATGAAACAGACAATCGAAAGACTCTTAAACGAACACATCGCGAATAAGAGATTATTATAGAAGAGCGACTAATGACAAGGTCCCGCAAACACGGAGAACACACAACTGATTTTCATCCATCGTTAATGGTTGCCGCGTTATTCAATGTTATTGCATGTTCAGAAATCTCGGTTGCAAAACCAACTTCTGGTAATCATGTGAGATCGTTCTCCCAGTCATCGCATTGGCAGATCTCACTGGCTAGGATTTGCATCCTCGCATTAAGCCTAAGTAAGCCGTAGCTCTAGGGTTGCAGGCTATTATACGGTTTTATGACCGTTTAGCATCGCACGTACGAACAACTGGGATACTATACTGCAGAGCTCCTCGAGCGACCGGCCACACAGATGACAGACACTGCGAGCTGCCTACATTGCGTAGATTTAGTCCTACATGCCGAGCGAGTGTTTTCAGTTTCTCTTTCAAAATACGGAATTCTGATATTTCAGCGGTAAGATCTTTGAATGCTTCGTTCATAATTAGCCTATTATGAGTTAGTGAATCTTTCAGTGTTTCTCAATTTGGTTTACTTTTAAAAACAGCTTTTTAAAGGAATTTTTGGAACGGCACAACACCTTCTTTCCATACCCATCCTGCATGGTAGATTACTTCCAATCGGAGGACAATGGCCTTTTTTGTTAGTTTTAACTGTAGGCTACAGAAGCGCTTCTACAACTGGGCAAATTCATTTATAACTGCGTATTTTGTGTAGACCTACAACTGCACGTTAAAAAAGCCCTGTTTAATAATGATTAACTGGCAGTGGCCTATAATAATGCAAAAATTAAACTCGTTATAATACTGGATATAATTAATTAAATAGGTAGATGCGATAAAATACAGTTTAATCAATTATGAAATTAATGGTGACTACGCAAAGAAGTGAAATTTGGGGTAGGCTTCTATACCCCAAAGCACGTAGCCTAGGGTTCCGTTGGTTAAAAACCAATAGCCAGAGGTCTGCAAGCATTTAATCAATTATTTTCTCTCATAATATAGCGAACTAGAAAACTACTTTACATAAAACACTGTGGAATGTGGATAACTTGTTCCCATTGAAGGAGGTCTTTCCACTGTGTGTGTGTGTAACATAATTATATTAATGCTAGGTCTATTATAGTGTAAAGAACTCGACGGCAGATGTATCGACAACTTCAGCAGTAACGTAGTGTAACGGTATGGCCACACTACGGCTCAATAGTTTGGTGGTAATATCTTCCAGATTTCAAAGCCGAAATCAAGTTACTCATTTGCATACTATATTTCTATTGGTTGCAATGTGGGTTATAATTGCCCTATATGTCATCGAATCAAGAAGTCGAGTGTTTATTATAAAAATAATATTAGCATATGAATATTAATATATATGTCAACATGTAGGGTGACATAACATAAAGTCGGACATCAGGTAAAGTCGGACAAAATTGTCGCCGACCTGCCACGCAGAAGAAATTTCGATCACCAGGTGGCAGTTATCATAGAATGTATTTGCAGAGGGTCCATCTAATGATTAAAACTTCACAACTTCTAGGGATCGTTGCCTTAATTTTAAGATGTCGATCATTTTCGATGCATGTCGATTTCTAGAGTTTTACAGGCTGACATAGTGAAACCCGTCATTCGCTGCTAAGGGTTTATGCCAAATTTAATTGCTGAAGAGGAAGAGTTTCAATTTTTTCCATATACAATGTAGATTACAGCACAATATATGTTTTGCGTAACTTGTTTGAGCCATATTGAATTAGTTTCATGGTTGAAACTGCAGCTGTTTGCTGTCCGACCTTGCCGAACAGACTCTTGTCAAAGTCGGACAACATTATTAAACCCTGCTGTGACGTGTCCGACTTTGACAAAACTAGGTTCACGCTAATGTTTCATAGGCTATTTGCTATTTTTTTCACGACAGCTAGTCTAGTAGCAAAAAAGGCTTGAAATTGGCAAAAGGTTTTAAAAGAATAAAGAATAAAGAGAGACATTAAAGACCAAAGGAAACTGTTTTATGTGTAGAATTATGCCTATATCGGTTATGGCTATGTTATGTCATGACAATTGTAGAAAAATAGCCTAAGTGTGGTTCAGACGCTGACATAGGCCTATGTCGAGTTGGGGAGGGGTTGTGCAATGAAGACTCAACTAAAGGGTCCTTAGAAAGACTAAAGGGTTGAATCCCCACATTTCAACCCCCATAGCACTTCTCACCCAGCCAGTTGTGCAATTAAAAAGGTCGCTGCCACATAGGCCTATGGTTTAGGCTACAAAAGGAATACACTATGGGGTACCTGATGATTATTTTTACTTGTTAGGAATGCTTCAGATAATTATTAGAAAAGTACTTGTTCTTTTCGAAATTTTCATGGATCTAGATTTCATAGGTTGTCGCAGGCTTAAGTAGTCGAGTTTTGTTTAGGTCTAGTCTATTTGCCTGCTTTACAGTTAGGTTTTTCATGCTAGTCTGATGCTAGGCCCCTGAGTGCGATCTTTTCTATAAATGTAGGCAAGTATACTGACATTTGATTGATTTTAGGCCTACTTCAGTTATTCTCAATGTTCAATGTTATTTTACAGTTAAATTTTGCACAGATCTTGATGAGAATCGTTCAGTATATCGATTGTCCGACTTTAACAAAATAAGGTCGAATCAACAAATTAGTGTCCCGGTTTACCAACCAAAGTATCCAGCTTTACCCGAAAAACAGAAAAGTCAAATTTCGTCACCTCGCTATACTTGGCACTCTCCTGATCGAGTTCATATAAGATTGGCCAGGTTTAAATGAATGTATTAGTTGTATGAGATGATAAGCTGCACAATAAACTTTACATCATCCAAATGTGACGCTGCGTTACGGAGTAAACTCGGTCAGAACAAAAGGGTGTCCGACTTACCTGATATCACCCTACAGCACACAAAACCTTTCTCTAAGGGTTTGGGAAATGTCAGATTTAACACAATCCTCTGTTAAATAGCCTTACTTAACCCTCAGATTACCAGAATTTTTTTGATACACTGAGTACCAGTGGGGTCAAAAATGACCCCAACACAATTTTTTCAATAATTTTTTTGTTTTTTACATTTTTATTAATTGGTAAAAAACAAATAGTAGTAAAGTAATTGTAACATGTCTAGGCTGTTGAAATGAATTAAATTGTTCATAGTTACAGGTATGTTTTAATGTTCAAAGTGTTCGAGTGTTCAATGTTCAAAACTAACATAGAAAATATCCGGTCATTGCAGTTACAGTTTACAGTTCATGCATGTATACTGGGCATGTTCCTTGCACACATTGCATGTACAGGCTGCACAGAATATGCTGGCCTTTTTTAAAATCCTTGTCCCTTGGACAAATGGAACATCGTGCACGAGAGATCTGCTGAAAGCGAGTTCTTGTCATGCTCTTGTTCAAGACAGGACGACTGTCTTCAACACTGAACACTCCACAGCTGTTGAACTAATTCATTACGAGATTTATATATGCCTGTCAAGATGGAGAGCCACAAGAAGCACTGTAATTCCTTATCAGTTACATCTTTCCAGCTATTACCATACACCAGATTACCTTCTTTGTTTGTACATTTCACAATTTCTAGCATAACTGAATTTCTCATGAATAGCTGGAAAGCTCTCAGAGGACTGTCCACATTTCGACTCGCATATCGGGTTGGACCAGGTATATAAATATTTATCTAACACAGATATTCTTCAGATAATACTGTAGTAAGGATTTATAAATTATAATTATGAATTATTTCAAAGGATACCATTGAAAGTATTCAAAAAAGCTATTGGGGTCAAAAATGACCCCACTGGTACTCAATGCTATAAAAGATTGCCAGCGCCCTCTGGTGATAAACAATGGAAATATTAATTGATATTTCGATAGAGGCTAGGTACATCTTGAAAGTCGCAAATTTTAAATAAATTTGCACGAACAGATTTTGCGCAGTGTACAGTCAAAGTGGGCTTGGGGTCATTTTTGACCCCACTGGTACTCGCAGGGTTAAACCAGTACTGATTAAAGTGACTTTAAGGGATATAACTTTAATATCTACCCTCCCGCGTTGAATTCTTTAGCTCTTGTAGTTGATCACCACCGGCCAGCTTTCATCGTATTCGCACCAACGGCTGATCTCCCGACTGTAGGCTTCATTTCTTCGTTGCTATGCATTGTCGTACTTTTCTTCTCAATTGTCGAATATCTTTGCTGTCGCTGTCAACGATTTGAACAGTTCCTGTTCCGTATCGAATTTACCAACTATTGCGATCTTAGTTTACAGTTCAACGTAACGTTGGTAGTTTATTTGTCACTTCGCAATGTCACGAGAAGTAACCTTGTAGATCTATCATATACACTATAAACTTCAGTGTATACACGCTTATTACCGGTAAGTAATGCGCTATTTCGATCGTTCGTTACGCTCTTCGACCTTCGGTAGCCTATTGTCCACACTTTAGGACACTAAACGTTCGTTACTCCGTCTTTCAATCGTCTCGAATGTCACGGAAACAACACGATAATATCCGATAACAATTACCAATAACTCGCGACCGTTCTAGCTTCGGCCATTACATCCATCTCTCTAGCCTCTCTAGATCCTCAATGCGCATGAGCAGCAGCCGATCCTTTTATTCGCTTCCCATTGGCTGACGCCGTGACTGATCGTTGCTGTACTCCGCAATGTTTGCCCCGGTTTAATATATATTTTGCCCCTAAGTACTGGTTATAGCACTGGTCAATTAATTAAACAGGGCAACGTGAAAGTTCTCAATCAAATTATTAACTTACATTAACTAGGGCCTCTTCCTAACTTAACATGTGTAATTAACATTCAACAATATGTATAGCAGGGTAAGAACATATGGGTGGGATCAAGGATATCGCTACACGTAGGCCTACACACATTGTAGGCCTTAATAGTGCTAGAATTGAGACACAAGGTTACATCATAATATACTTCGCACAGACCGAATCCGCCATTTGTAGACCTATTTTGCGTCGTTAACTCCAATACTCCACTAAATTTTCAGCCTATATAAACTCAGAACTGAGTTGACATCGCCGTAACATTAGGTGAATTTAAATTTCTCGTGCAGTTTTTTAATTGAAAAACTTAAGACTTACGATACACGATTTTCCAGGATGCAACTGAAACTGAATCTGCTGTATTAAATTTTCATCAGCCCAGAAGCTTCACACAGATATGCACCATGGCTCCCGCTTAGAGGGCCCTGAATAAGCACTTGCATCATGGAGAATTGACACTTACGGTACTTCCAGCAATGCTGCTTGTTGGTTTGTAGCAAATTTCTTCGCTCTAAAGCATCAATGATCCTAATAATAAGATTACACAAAGTGAAACTGGGAAATTTGCATTTAGAAACCGCTATGAGAGATAGACCCTACTCAGTACTCATATTCTTAACTTCCTGATTTGCATTTTCGAAGCTCTTTCCAATAAAATTACCGTAACCTTTATGTTTTACATACTTGTAGTTAAGATTTTACTTAGGTATATAGTTAAGTTTGTTCCTTTACATGCTATTTACAATTTAAACTTTTTGCAATCTGTCATCACCTAATTTGATTTAATTTGTTTAAATTTTTTGCTATCTTGTATAATATTTCTTGGTATTTTTTCTTACTTGGGTGACCCTCCCCAGCGGGATGTCAATCCCTTTAGGGCCCCCCTTTGTAGCCAATGCATGCATATTTTCTGTTTTTGATGTCATCTTGTTTTCTGGTTGAAATAAAGCGAATTGATTGATTTTGCCCCGCCTGCATAAATCGTAGGCCTATCTACGGGCGCACAAAGCCGCCCATAACTGGCATTTCCACTTATTCTCGTTTATCATCTTTCTGATCAAGGTCATGATCACACTGCCAATGGAATCTGGCTCCTGGCCTGTGCTTGATCGAGAAATCTGGATCTTGGGACGTTTTAGCACTGTCGCCGCATATTGAGGTCAATACTTATTATTATTATAGGCCCATGCGTTAGGCCCTAAGTTTTGAAGTCCGCGTCATAACGTCGACTTGTGAGACAATGATAATATTTTTGTGAAGGAGGGCAGAGTTAACTCTCAGCTTCCTGCAGAGAGCGCAAGGTTTATTAGACATCCGTTTCTGGTAGCCTTGGATGATTTTTACATCGGCTAGGCCCCTTGTTATGAAACCGGATGCTGATTCTAATAGTCTATCGAGCTAGTGCCATAAATTTTGTAATTAATTACTATGTATTTTGCAATTTTGACCTAACTTCCTGAAAGAAATAACTGCTGGTTATTAAATAGAAGAAGGAACAGATTTGTACAGTAATTTTTTTGAAATACAGAAAAAGTTAGGCTACTGGGCTGATAAACATATCGTAGGGTAGGCTATTAGTTAACCCTGTCTTAGGCTAAGTAGTAATTTGAGGCAAGTGTTTGAGTTTCTTCCTCACTTGCTGAAGCCGAAAGTTCGATTAAAATGTGTTGACTGTGCCAACGGATGAGAATCTGTTTGTCAGAATTGGTTAGCCTACAAATCGATTTTTTCTGTTTTAGTCTATGCTAGGTCAATCAAGGTAAACACAGCAACACAGCTACTCATAATTAATTATATATCTAAAGATTGTGATGATGCTGATAATGATGACGATTATAACGACGACGAAGCGACCAGCAAATGTGAAAGAACGCCGGCCAAATACAAGATACATGTGTACCAGGGACTAAACACTGTCCAGCAGATGCTGATCGAAGAGAAGAGACCTTTGGCAGAGTTACAAGATGTGACCATAGAAGATATTAAGTAGGATGGCTGGTGTTCAGTGCTTTTTTGTACATGAGAAGTGCTAGCTTGAAGTGAATACGCTCACATACAGGAGGCCACTGTAAAGAGCGAAAAGCTGGTGTGATGTGATCTAGACAAAAGGGTCGGGTCCAAGGCACAGTCTTGCAGTTTGATGAAGTTTTCGAGTTTGGAGATGCAGTGCGCGTTGAGGGAGGCTGTTAAGTACCGAGTTGCAGCAGTCAAGTCGTGTCAGAATAAGGCAGTGAATCAGTGTTTTCAGTGATGCCGAGTCAAGAGTAGAGCGCAACTGTCAGATTCTCCTAAGATGAAACAAGCATGCCCAAGAGATGTCTGCTATCTGAGGTTAGAAGGAAAGTGCCGAGGTAAGGAAGACTCCAAGATCCCGCATAGCAGACGAAGAAGAGAGTAGAGAGTAGAAAGTATAGAGTGAGAGCTCAGTACTCGGTACGAGCTTCGAAGAACGATCAGACCAGATGAGCTCAGATTTGCCAGAGTTAAGTTTGAGACGCATAGACAGACTCGATTGTATGATGTCGTCAATGCAGGCACGAAGTCTATTTCCAGCATTTGCAACCTCATTATCCTTAGCGTAAATGCAAGCCTATACTTTACATAGAGTTGCGTATCATCAGCATAGAGGTGGATTTCTATACCATCACGAGTGGCGATGACTGGTGTAAAGAATGGTATAAAGAATGAACGGTATTGGTCCCAGAACAGAGCCTTGTGGGACGCCAAAGAGTAGCCTACAGATGTAGGCCTTACGAATAATATGGCTCATGCAGACAAGCCACTAGCCTGAAGAGGGCAAGATTGTGCATGCGACTGTCCACTGTCCAGTGCGAGGTATCTGACGCCGACGTTTCTGCGCAAAAGAGGCCAGTATGAGAATTGCACAAATATTACTGGAGGTAAGACATTCAATTATGTCGAGTTTAGGTGTGCAATGAAGACTTTACTACGGGATCCTAGGACCTACGCAAAACTAGGAGGTTGAACTCCAGACACCAGTAGCCTAATCGTCACCCTGGAAGAGACAATTAGCAGCCTCAGCTGAGTGAAATTTCGTGAAGATTGGCTCACTAAGCTAACGGTCACAAATCTCAATTAGGCTATTGTTATTCCTTGCTGCGTCGTATAGTACTAAATCAAATTTATTTTAAAATAGTTTTGCCAACAGATGGCATTATCACCTTTATTTTTGCCCTGATTTGCATGTGGAGTTTCAAAATCTGCTGTTATCAGTCATAACTTACATTTTAAATTGTATTTATACGTTTTATGCAATGCAATGCATGTGCGCTTGTCAGCTGTAGATAACTCATAAAGTCTAATAACTTCCTTCTTTACTTGTCCTGGTTGTTGGGCTGCGAGCGCCTGATAAGTAGCCTATTGTTGTTTGCTTGTAGCCTATCTATTGTGTTTAAACATAATCCAGTTATTGTATGTATGTATGTATGTATGTATGTATGTGCACTTGTTATAGCGCCCCTTCAAGCTCTCTCTACTCAGAGGCGCTCCCGAATGCAGAGCGGACACTGCATCGGAGTTTCACGCCGAAGCGCTGAGCAATTGTGAGTGAAGGACTTGCCCAAGGTCCTTACGCGGCGAGGTGGATTCGAACCCCGAACCTTCCGGCTTCAAGGCGACGACGCCACCACTACACCACCGCGCCCCACAAAGAGTACAGATGTAACGAATAATATGGATGAAATATGAAAAAATATTGTATGTAAACGATGTAACATTTGAGAACTGAAAAAATAGTGCAGGGCAAAATCATACATGTAGACCTTCTGGAACGTATGAAATTTGTAAGGTAGCATGCTAATGGTCGACCCTTTATTTAGGAAATTTCTACTAGACATGGTTAGTCTGGACCTGTTGTTGTCAATTCAGGCCCGTTTGGGAGTTGCCACTTGCTCGGTCTTCCTTTTCTCGTAATAAGGCTATGTGCACATTCGGTATCGCACGCATAGCTGCGTAGCCTATCTGTAATAATTATTGTAGGCCCACATGACGGATCAACTAAAATCTTTGATTTAACTAACCGACCACATAAATGACGGACGCTGCGGGCTGCCTGTGTAGGCCTACTGTGTGTACGCCTACTCGCCGAGGAAGTTCTTTTTTTAGTTTCTCTTTTCAAACGCGGCGAATAGAGTTCTGATATTTCAAGTTTTCAACGGTAAGATTTTTCAACACTTTGTTCATATAATTGTATGTGGGTTAGTAAATTGTGTCAATGTTTCTTGATTGTTTTATAAAGATTAAATAACTTTATAATGAAACTAAAATCGCTAATTTGCATGCAGGATTGCATGGACATACATGAGATCAATGAAACAATAATTACATCGCTAAAATACAGATTTACCCATTCTAGTGTTTGTAGTAACTTCAGTAAAACTTGAAGAAGTTGAAAGTGTGTTGGTCTATCCCACAGCACGTAATGTTCCGTGGATTAACCCTCAGGCTACCAAGCTTTTTTGTAACACGGACTACCAAGGGGTGGTGGTTACCATCCCCTGGATTTTGGGTTTGGTTTGAGATATCATAACTTGTAATACACCAATGGATTCACCATTCATTTGTGCACAAAATGGTATATTTCGGTTCAGAAAATATGAATGCACCTCGAAATTATGAATTTTTTACCATGGGTACTCGTCGATTCCACAAAACGTATACTTACGCATAGGGAATATATTAGATTATGTGTGTTTTAAACATGATTTATATATAAAAAATAGTTTAAATATAATAAAGTCCAATGTTCTTCTATAAAAACCAGTAATAAGTCTGTTTTATGTTCAATCAAAACAAAAAACACGTGTAGCTGCTGAAAAACGTTTACGCAGACATATCGGCTTGCGTTGTAAAAAACCCAACATTTTCACACATTTTATATTATTTTTAGCACTTCCGGTCATCAAAAGGCAAATCATTTAGTATTAGAAAATAGCCCTAAATGCCCTCTACAGAATGGCATAATTTATTTCTATTAAAAAATAAATTATGGATAAGTTATAATAGAAACAAACATGAAAATTTTATGAAAATAAAACACCTTTATATACATTTTAATTTATTGTGAGCACTTCCGGTTGTCAAAAGACAACTCAATGAGCATGGAAATGTAGCCCCACATTCCCTCTATAGAATGGTATAATTTGTGTCTCTTCATATTAAAGGGCGCAAACGTTATAGTCGATAATCTAAATGGGGGTGGTATCCACCCCCTGGTACCTTGGGTATATCGGGTATAACTTTTGAACGGTAGGGGGCATCATCAAACATTTTAGCTCAAAATGTGTGCCAATGAACCCTATACAGCTACTTTAGACGTCGCAATTTTATTCCAAACGGAACAAGTTTGATTTGGGAAAACCTAGAGGGGTGGCAACCACCACACCCCTCTTGGTAGCCCGAGGGTTAATGGCCACTATCGAGAGTTTGCACGCACTTGATCAACTTGCTGTCAGCTTGAAGCTAAGACGAATGCCTTTCCCTGCCTACTTCTTGTGCCTCGACAATTAGCCGGACGTGCGTCATCTTCTACGAGTGAGAGACTCCTAGTTGGCGAGTCTAGGACAATACCCCCGGACAAAACCCCCGGACAAAATCCCGGACAAAACCCCCACTATATTGACTAGATAGTCTAAATAGATTTCAAGCAAGCGGTTACTTCATACTGCAAGTAATGATGCAATGACATGTGTATTGTTTGGACATATTTTTTTCATCTAAATTATTTCGACAAGCAAAATGTTGGAATTTATAGTCAAATGGCTCACTATTATAAATAATTAGTGACGAGTGTACCAAGTATTATCCTGTTCGTTTGGCAACCTTATTTCAAATCGTTACTATTGGGTTAAATAGTAATGTTGTGTGCGATCCCACGCATGTAGTCAAGTAGACTACGATAGCTGAAGTCACGTACAATGTTGACAATCCGTTCATTGGATGCTTTGTACTTTTTCCTTTGGAATTCTGGTGCGTGACCCCGACCATTTGAGCAATCTGAAGATTGTTGAGGTCTTGCTCCCGCCTCAGCACATCGAGGAACTTCCAGATGTTCGGATGATGCGACGACACGGATGACTGTAGCTTCCGGTGCCAGCCTTCAACGTTGTTGTTCGTGCGTGGATGTTCGTTCACTGCCCGCTCGTACATATTCCAAATCTTATGGTCAAAGATTGGTTGAGCTCTCCTCCGTCTCCGCTGCCGACCTATGTAAGTGTCTTCAAAGTAATCCAATACTGGAATAAGCTCATCTGGCACGACTTCTTGTAGTGCTTCAAAGCGTCTTCCATCGATTCAACACAAACAAACGCGAGTGCGGTCATCATCCTTGTCTTAACTGCGAATTCTTCATCTGTTTGGTAGCGCTCTTGCAAACCGGTGGCTTGCACTTTACGATACACATTCTGCGATAGGTGGTAGAAGCAACCGAGCACCTGAGCATCTGGGAATACGTCGCTGACGACATTCATGGCGGCAAGTTCGAAGTCTGTCAGTACTGTTCTTGGTTTCAGATCACTGTGAATGGCAACCAGGTGCTGGAGCAATCGCATGTAAGTCGCTTGTGTCTTGTTCGAAAGTAGAGCATAGATATAAGGAATGACTGTGCCGTCAACCAGAGAATGGATGGAGTACAGCTGACAAAACAACTGCGGCACAATTTTGAACGTGCCATCCATGAACCAGTACATAGAACTACGGAGCAGCTGAAGGCTTTTAGCGGTGGCCAATATCAGCATTCTATCAACATCACCGACTCCGCTGTCATATAAGAGAAACTGCTCACCTGTTGAAAGGCTTTTGTATTCATCCGGAATCACGAAGAATGATCTGTCAGAAGGCAGCGGAAGGGGTGCACTTACTTGCTGTTTATAACGTCTGATACAACGCCGAATGTTAGGAACTGCAGGCAGAGCGACAGCAGCACTATGACTCAGTGCTCCGACCTCAGTGGAGATGATTTGTTGAGCCATTTCTTGCGTAGTTTCAGCTCTAACTTTCATTCGATTACGCAGTTTAAGAACTTCGCCTCGCTCGGTCCATGTATGTGTTCGTTAAGAACACCGACAAGATTGTCACCTTTCAGTTCGCCTTGCATTCGCCCTGTTTCTCTTTATTTTGTCTGCGCTTCTCACACTCGTACGATGTAATACCATTAGCTAACTGTTTCTGCTTTACAAAAACGTAGCCGTTATATATAACTTTACGTTTACCCTTATCTGATATTACTACAAACTCCATGCCTGCTTTCTGTCTAAAGTTTTGCAAATACTGTACTGTCTATGAAATTTTCACTGACTCAGACGGTCTTCAACTGTCTAGGCTCTGCTCTTGTTACATTAATTAACACCTGTTGATCAGAATCTCTAGGCTCTACCTACCCTCATTATTTACTTGATTAATTAGCACCTCTTCAATGTGCTGTTGATCAGAATCTCTAGGCTCTACATACCCTTTAACACCTTTTCAGTTACTTGCTAGATTATTTAACACCTCTTCAATTTGTCACCTGATTACGGAGCTGGTGTTTTTTATATCGGTATAAAATCTTTGTGATTTGTTAATGTTAAAGACGAAACCTATTTCTATGTTAAAGACGAAACCTATTTCTTTTACAATAAAACATACCGGGGGGTTTATACCGGGGATTTTGTCCGGGGTTTTGTACGGGGGTTTTGTCCGGGGGGTATTGTCCTGCTCCCCTCGTTGACACCGTCATCGTGTTTGCGAACTCTGCCACCTGTACAGTTGTCTCTCTACCCTATCGACGCAACGTGGTCCAGACTTCAGAGACTTTGAACATCCGTCTATGGCATCTGTCAGCTGTCGACGGATTGATGAAAATGATTCATGCAAAAGCAGAAGTCGGATTAATGAAAATGTTAATGAAGCAATGGGTGAATTCAGTTAATCCATTTCGTCGAGCCAAAACGGCGGCGCCAAAACGTCACGTACCCAAAACAAAAACAGTGGTTTCATTCTTTCGCATAGTAGGCTATTAGAATGATTGATTGAAGCACGAAGTTCGATAATCGAATCGAGTGCAATCTGGTGTCAACCAAGTGTTTTTCTTAAAAAACAGATTTAGCCAAGTGGTGACAACTATGCTTCAATCTTATAATACATACATGCATGCGCCAAGTGAGTTCTAAGCATAAAATACACAGAGCAGAACGTGTTTCTTTTGGCAGTTGATATTGTGTCAGCTTAATCGATAATGATCGCAGTGGCGTCCCCATTTTCACTGACCTTGCAAGTCTGCAAGCACTAGGCATATAAGCCCAACTGTGAAGCAAGCTCAGTTAAAATCAAGATCACAAATTGTTTAACTGCTAACAGGTAAAGTCTTATGTTGCAGGAATAAATCTCCAGGAAATGAGTCAATGCATTGAACATCATTCTTAACTCGAACACCTCGTGGTTTAGATCATGAACAATAATTCATAGACGTAATAATTTGGCAACAATCGTCAACTCACCGTTTATAAGTCAAATTAAATCACGATTCGATCCTTTGGCTTGCGATGTCTTCTGACATCATCAGAAGCAAGAACACTTTGAAAACCATAGCTGAATCTATAGCATTATCATGTTGCATTCAATGCTGTTTCACCCATGCATTGTCAGCCATTTTGAAAACCAAGCCATGAGCTCTCTATCGGTCAATGGATTAGTGCGTTTCTGCGCGACATAGGCGTATCAGTCATTAATAATTATAGTCAGGTTTCGAAATAAGAAACAAGGCTTGTCAGAATTATAGGTCGACAAGGACTTACCTGATTGAGCATCTCAAAAACATTTTCAAAGATGCATGTTAGTCAGCTGAGCATGCGGTCATCCTTAAGATGATTATGAACGAAATACACTTATCAGGTTTTGCATAATTATAAACTCATACATCACTCCTTTGACATTGGTTTACACTTCGTACCAATGAGCGTCCGGAGACATTTTTGAGGAATGGGCGAAACACAATGGTCGTGGTCGTATTGTTTTACAAGAACTTGAAAAATGCAAAGCAGAAAATTAAGAACATAATGTGTTTTTCGTGGAGGTTTCTAAAGATCTTGTATTTCTCAGTTTCACTCTGTGTTTAATTAATATCATTAGTAGGCCGACTTTGGTGCGAATAAATTTGCTAAAAACCAATAAGTGGTCAATAACATTTGATGTCATCTTTCCAGAGGGATAAGTGCCTCTCTTTCTCCTCTGTGACGGCAACCTTGTTCGCATCCGCCACTTGCCGTTTATGCCCACAAACCAGCACTCATAGGCCTACTAGTGGTAACCTGTAAACTGAGAACTGGAGTTGATATCACTATAATATCATGTGAATTAAACCATGACATTTGCCATTTGACTTGCTGTTTTAAACGCAATCATAATTTTTTTTATCAAATTCACAAGGGTTACGCAGCACGATTTTCTCAGGGCGCAACTTAAATTAGCTCTATGTCATGAACCCTTATATTTGACACTACAATAATATTCCCCTATGTTCTCGTTTATCATCATACTGAGCAAGCCAAGTCATCCGTCGAAACGCGAATGAAATCCGTTAGTTGGACTAACAGATTCCTATCTTCCGCTCACGCATACTGTTTCGCAAGACATCGGCATGTCGACATACCCCGTTATTGCTCCAAGCCCTTCGATTGTTATTAATATTTTTATTTAACTGTTTCTCACTGCGGTATGTCAGCAAGATATAAAAAAAACAGAACATATTATCATCATGACCTTTCCTTTAAGCTTAGTCAATACAAACTCTTTTAATTCCTCCTCGTTGCATGCGATCATCACGATGAGCCCCGATGCAAAACAGTTGTGAGATCGCATGTTTTCCACGCCTCTACTTGAAATGAATTGAATCGACATTCGTTTTCGCTTCGTAGCTCGCGTTTGCTTCTTTTTCACATACCGGTTTTAAACTCACAATTTCTTCTTGGATGCCAAACATGTTGCCTATGATATATCTATGATATATCTGTGTCTTTCTCTATAGGGGCTTGCTATACGCGCCTCAGATTCACATTTTGGAGTGACTTTTCACGCGCCACAGACTGTTAATAATAATGATAATTATTAACAACAACAATGATAATTATACAGGGTGGGCCCATAGGAATGCAACAATTTTGACGCCTTATAACTAATTTTTTTTATCTTAGTGCCTTATCCAATAGTGCTATATCAGATTGCACATGATTATCCATTTTATCATTCTGCAAAATATCTACGAGATAGTATTGCGAACTTTTGAGATAGTAGCAGTAGCAGTAGTGATAGCAGTAGTAGTAGTAGTAGTAGTAGTAGTAGTAGTAGTAGTAGTAGTAGTAGTAGTAGTAGTAGTAGTAGTAGTAGTAGTAGTAGTAGTAGTTGTATAGCAGTAGCAGCAGTTGTAGTAGTAGTAGTAGTAGTAGTAGTAGTAGTAGTAGTAGTAGTAGTAGTAGTAGTAGTAGTAGTAGTAGTAGTAGTAGTAGTAGTAGTAGTAGTAGTAGTAGTAGTAGTAGTAGTAGTAGTAGTAGTAGTAGTAGTAGTAGTAGTAGTAGTAGTAGTAGTAGTAGTAGTAGTAGTAGTAGTAGCGGTAGTAGTAGTAATAGGCCTAGTAATAATATTGATTTTAATTGTATCACCATAGTGTTCTGTCTTTTGCAGCTAATGACCAAATAGAATTCTCAATAATATATAATTATTTGTTAAACTGAATCTTCTCACAATGAATATGAAATCAACGCCAAAGACTTCTGATGAGACCGGAAACAGACCTGGCACAACTAACAACGACCAAGCACCATCGGCTTTTGAACTACGCCGGAAAACTGATTCGAAGGACAATGATTCTGATGATGAAACTGGAAATTACGAATCAACCAGATGCGCAACGACAGAATATTTGTACGTTTCTTCTCAAAATAAAGAAGTGCTTCACATTTTAGACAATAATAAATACGTAACTTCAGATTTTGACTCTAATTATGATTTAAGGAACGTTAAAGATGTCAGCACAGATTCTCATGCTGAGGAGGTGGAGAATGTTGCACATACAGTTTCTGAACTTCAAGAGATGGATGACGTTCATGGCAGGAGTACAGATAGCAAAGTTCACAAGATGGAAGACGTTCAGAACGCTTTTGAGAAAGACGAAGAACAAGGTCTTAGTCAGATTCACCGTGCAGCAGAACGAGGTGCAACTGAGGTTGTTAGACGTTTTCTGATGTCGTCAGGGAATGTCGAAGTTCGGGACACACAGCAAAACACTCTTCTAATCAATGCAAAATTGCTAAGACTGTTGGTGTGCTATTTCGCTCATCTAAACTGATTCCTGTCTCTATCCGGTCTATGCTATACTATTCTCTTATTTATCCTTATTTAACCTACTGTAATTTAATTTGGACGTCTACTTACAAATCTAATTTTATCAGACTAGTCACCCTTCAAAAATATGCAATCCGTTTTATAGCTAATATTCCTCGCCGAGCCCACACCGCTCTGTATTTCAAGGAATTTGGATTATTAAAGATCGATCAAATTAGGCACTTGCAAATAGGAGAGTTTATGTACCGTTATAACCATGGCCTATTACCACTTGTATTTAATGATTTCTTTAACCTTACCTCTGATCGCCACTCTTATTCAACTAGAAAATTAACTGTTTATGACCTTCCCTACGCACATAATAATACTCGTCGATTCTCTATACAATATACTGGCTCCCAATGTTGGAACTCTCTCCCTACACATCTTCATTCCCTACCTAACACAAGATTATTTAAGCATAAACTTCGCCTTTATATACTTAAAACACTTCCTGATATGTAATGGTTAAGGTTTCTGCTCAGTGGTTTCGCCAAGCCCTTAGTTAAGTCTTTAGTTAAGTCATTAGTTAAGAGTTGTTTTTCTCGTTATATACAGAAATGTCGATTGCTTAATTTGTTTTTCTCTCTTCCTCATCATTTTTTTTATTCCTGCAATTGAATGTTCTGTCATGTTTTTTCTTTTATATTTTACATGAATTATGGGTGGCCCTATTAGCGGGATTTTACATCCCTTCTGGGTCTCCCCCTCTTCACCAAATTCATGTTAATGTATTATTCACTGCCATAATTATTGTATCATGTTTGTGTGTTGTTTTGGTTGAGGAAAAAATAAATAAATAAATAAATAAATAAATGCAACCCGAAGAGGACACATTAGCGTTGTCAATCTTCTACTAAGCAGGAACGCACGTGTAAATTCACAAAATGCAATAGGAGAGACTTCGCTTCATCTAGCAGTTGAAAATGGCCACTTCGCAATTACACAATTATTGCTTGACAGCAATGCAGATGTTCATCTAACCGATGAAAATATGAACACACCGATTCACATTGCAGCTATGAATGGCCATTACGAATTCGTCCAGCTGCTAATGAAATACAGTGTTCTGCTGAAATGCAATGGTAATAGACCGATACATCTTGCTGCACGATCTGGTCATCCAGAGGTTGTGCAACTCCTTCTACATTGCCATGAAAGTCCTAACGCTACAAACTTGGATAATGACACTCCGCTACACCTTGCATTGGGAAATGGACATTTGGAAGTCGCTCAGGTTTTGATGAGAAACAATGCAGATTCTAATATTCGTAATGCCTCTGGGAAGACTCCTCTTCATATCGCTGCTAACAAAGGCTACGCGGAAATAGTCAAGGCATTGATAGACCACGGTGGTGAAGTCAATGCGTCTGACAGAAATGGCGACACCGCTCTTCACTGTGCAACATGCAATAGCCATAGTCATGTTGTAAATGTTCTACTCAATCAGTCAACAGAAGTGGGTGCAAATGTTAACTTTAGAAATGCATTCGGCCAGACTTCGCTTCATCTGGCATCTCAAATCGGCCACTTAACAATTGCACAATTATTGCTTGGCAGCAACGCAGATGTTCATGTAACCGACCAAGATATGAACACACCGATTCACAATGCAGCTGTGCATGGCCATTACGAACTCATCCAGCTTCTCGTGGAGTATTACGACCTGCTGACATGCAATGGCAATAGACCGCTACATCTTGCGGGACAATGCGGTCATACTGATGTTGTGCAGCTTATTCTCAATTACGATGAAAATTCTATCGCTAGGAGCCTGGATGATGACATTCTGCTCCATCTTTCATCTGACAAATGTCATTTTGAAGCGGCGCAGTTTTTGCTTCTTCTCGCTGCTGAAATGGGATACGCAGGATTAGTCAAAGCAATGATAGATCACGAATGTGAAGTCAATGCGAGTGACATAAATGGCGACACAGCTTTTCATCATGCAGCAAGCAATGGCCATGTCGGTGTTGTAAAAGTCTTGCTCAATCAAATTCCGGAAAAGGATGAGCGCGCTCCTCTTAATCTGGCCCTGAGCAGAGCTCCTGTACATGAATATGAACTATCCCAACATCCCATTAAAAACGAAGTTGAAGTTGATCATACTTCACACCTAGTCGAATCAAAAGGAGGCAGTGTTGAAATAGTAGATACTCT
The DNA here is from genome assembly GCA_949752735.1 of Lumbricus terrestris. Lineage (NCBI taxonomy): Eukaryota > Metazoa > Annelida > Clitellata > Crassiclitellata > Lumbricidae > Lumbricus > Lumbricus terrestris. Next base: position 23,024,624 of record OX457048.1, read on the forward strand.
ACTGGCTTATAATTCTTTTAATGTCAATAAAAGTTTCAAATTACAAGCAGCACCACTTCATCTTGAAGTTGAGCAAGGACATGCCGAAAATGTAAAGAGTTTTATGCTCAACGGTGCAAATGTTAATGCGCGCAACAACGCTTATATGACTCCACTTCATCTAGCCTGTCGAAATGGCCACAAGTCTATTGTTCAGATTTTACTGGATAACCACGCTACAGTAGACGTAATGAAACAATCCAAAAAAACACCATTTTACCTTGCCGCTGAGAACGGTCATGCAGACGTCACGGATTTGCTACTGAGCCGAGGCGTTTCCGATTTCGTGTTGATACGTGACAATCCGACACCATTACACATCGCCGTCAGGAACGGTCACAAGAAAGTCGTTAAGGTTATTTTGAAAAACAGCTCCAGGATTTCAGGCCGATCGATAAAATACGAACATAAACTTCAACAAAACGCCAATAACTTGAACGAAACCAGCGGTATGCTGCCAATTGAACTTTCAACATCCGACGGTAGACGCGTTTCAGCTGGATTAGTCTGGAAAGAAAGAAATAAGCCTCTGGAGATATGTGAAAACAATCGTGGAAAAGCTGCTCTCGACCTTGCTGTTGAATCAACCCAACTAAAAATCGTTAAACTTTTGCTCAATACAGACCCATTTCCATATTCAGAGCAACACCTCACAGACAGATTTGGGCGACTCCAATGGGCGATCGGCAGCCACCAGGATACAGATGATAATAAAGAAAATGCGAACGATCGATGCTGCAATGAACAATACGAGTTTTTTTGGAAAAACTTCAAAGAAATCGCACAAGTTCTTATTAATTCGGACAAATTTAATGTAAATCGCCGAAGCGTGTTTGGGGGAACTCTTCTTCACGATGTAATGGACTCCAGAGAATATCTATATGGTGAATCTGATAAAAGGATTCAGATCTGTTTGATGCAATTGTTGTTAGAGAAAGGCGCAGACATCAATGCAGTGAATTCACATTTCATTACGCCCTTAATGTTTGCTGCAAAAAAAGGCTTTTGTGATGCCATCCAAATTCTGTTTGACTGCGAGAGAACATCAGGAATGAAGCTCGATCTTGACGCAAGAGATGAATATGGGCAAACTGCTTTGATTATAGCTGCTGAAAGGAATGATGCCTCCGTGATTCGTCTGCTGTTAAAACATAACGCATCCGTGAATTTGAACGATTATTACGGGTTTACTGCCTTGCACACAGTAGTCTATGAGCCAAATATGGACTGGTTTGATTTCTACTTCTTTTGTAAAGAGCTCGCTAAAGGAGAATTTGACGACTTTGATGATCTTGAGACGAGCAGGAGGTATTACCGTACATTGGGAATAGAAAGCGCTGATCCACATGAGGTTATTGGCCGGCTAAAGAGTCATCTTCAGCATAACGAGGGAACCATTCGAGATAGAGAAGAAGTCGTTAAATTGCTATTAGCTAATAATGAAACTGATGTGAATGCCATTGACTTAAAAGGAAACACGCCTCTTGATTTTGCAATGAAGTCATCCAATCGAATTAATTCGGCGATTTTGAAAGCACTTGAAGATCGTGGTGCAGTTCAAAAGTTCCCAGAACCAGACGACGAAGCGCCAATCGAAATGGCAAGAGTTGACAAAAGAGGTCGAAATCGAATGATCATCTCCTGCTGTTCTAATTGCCTATTTAAATATAAACACAATAATTTGACCCACAGTGAACAGGGCAAAGTAGAATTCGACTTCATGGCTAATGGAATTCTACTCAATCCAAAGAATTCCAGGGAGTTAGCAACTGCAACAGATAACAAGGGAAGAACTCCACTTCATTACGCCGCCACACAGAAATCAATCCGAAACAGACTACACAGCAATTCCCATGTATATCACAATGAAATGAAGATGCTGTTAGAAATTGGTTCCGAAGTAAACGCAGTTGATATTTACGGTAAGACGCCTTTGCATTACGCAGAAGATGAGGATAAGTACGAGTTCCTCGTTGGCAACGGAGCTGATGAAAACACGAAGGACAACTTTGGAAATACACCCAAAGATCTCAAGCAGCTACGAGATTTAGTGGATATCAACGAACATAACACAATGAATGGGCCAGACATAAAACTTAAACTATCCACAGATATATCGCAATTTTTCAACACTTGGCGTGTGACAGAATTAACGAAGCAAAAAATAGTGGAAGCGATTCAAATTTACTCGCTTCCAAATAACCCAGAAGAATCGTCAGAAGAGGCAATTTGGAAGATTTGGACAAAAACGGAATTTTCGCACCTTAATAGACGTCTAAATCAACTTAAACCGTCAGTGAAACTCTTCATTGAACGTTTGGCTGATGGTATAAAGAAGAAGGACTGGCGATTTGAGTGTCAGCCGGTTTTAGTCGGTAGCGCTGAAGAAGAAACAAAAGTCTTCATTTCAGCGGACTTTGATTTTAACTTTAGGCTGATTAAATTTGGTAAACTTTGTCACCCGTTTCCACATCCACTGGGTCCGAAAGGATACTTTCAACTAATACGGAAGTCAAATGTCGATACAGAGAGTCGAAGCGACGAGAAAATTGACAGCTTCATCAACTTAGAAAACTGTCTTATGACTGATAGAGTTAATTCTAGATTCAAAATAATTTTAGAAGAAGTCTTAAGTGATGCCGCTTTCTGGCAAAATGAACATCTTTTCGATTGGAACATGAAACATAAATACAAGAGTGGATATGGGGACCTAGTTGGTCTGTGTACAAATGTACTACTAAGAATGATTCATCCCGTTGAAGATGGAGAAGGTGGCTTCCTGTTTGTTAAAATATCAATTGACATCGTTGCTTGTGTTCAAGTAGAAGATTGGTGGCCAGAAGACGCACTGCCAATAGACATAAACCCATATGTTAAAACAGAAGGTTGTATGTTCGTATTTGATCGTTGGAATCCACGCAGTACTCATTTTATCTCTTACGGGACATTTGCTAGAATATCATTTGCACCATTAGAAAGTCGAATCATAAAAGAAAGTTCTCGTTTAATAAAGGCGGCATATATGGGATGCAAACTGATTCTTCATCACCATCCAGGGACTACTTATGTATTAAAGACTTGTCTTCTGTTTTGCATGGAGGCCTTCAAAGTCAGACATGGAAGTGAAGCAAGTAAAGAAGAGAAAATTACGCCCAAGGAACTCGCTTTCTGGGTCGAGAGAATCATGTTTTGCTTCATGAAATTTTCTCAAGATAGGCCTATCATTTACCCGTGTTACTTCATGCCCTCTTTTATACGAAGCGAGTTTTTTCCCGTGGAAAATTTGGGGGAAAGCGGCTATGGGTGGTTCAGTCATTCTGCTGCCACTCGTTTTTATCTTGGTCTATGCCCAGATGGCTTTTCATTCGATTTACCTAATAACAAACAAAGGGAACAACGCCCCAGCGACACAGACACTTTTGATTCGTATGGTGACCCAATATATAAGCAATTTGATCGGGAAGAGTTCATTAGTAAGCTAGGTGGTGTACAACCCTGCGAGGGATCGCCTCAAACTCCAACACTTCCTTCAACTTGTTAAGCGATTGCATGGGTCACCTTCCATCTCACCACCCGTCTGGATGCAGTGTGATGGATGAAGCATGCAGGCGTCAGATTCTTGCAGGGGGTCATATGGAACTTAAATCACGTACTCTGGGGCCTGTTTCCGTGTACCTGTTGTTCGCAGGCCGTATTCCACTGATCGACTTTCCAGACTGCAGGAATTTGAACCACCCATGAAAGATGACTTTAATTTCATCTCGCGAGTGTACTCTTTGGGACTGTTGGAAGTGTTAACTGTAACAACCGGTGTGAGTTTCCTTCGGCAGAAAATTAATAGATAGGCTAATTCAGCGCACTTTTCCTCGTGTAGGTTTAATAAGCTACGGTTTGTCAGCTTATGTTTCTTGAACAAGCAATACACACATAGATATATTATTAGGCCTATATATTGCATGTAGCCTAAATGCATACTTCCCGCCAACTGGTCTGATACAAAAGAATTTCATGCGCTATGCTCAAAAGAGGTGATTTTATTGTCAGTATTGTACATTTGGTGAGGTTCTGTTTTGACAGTTTTGTGCGTTTGGAACATTATTTATTTGGTCAGGAGCTTTATTGTAGTAGCGGCGCTAGGGGGCTAGGGGCTAAAGCCCCCTAAAAAGGCCATCCAATTTTTCCCATGTAAAAATAAAATATTTGCACGATTAACTCCCTTAGCCCCCCCCCAAAATTACCGTAAAGGTACGCACGAGGTTTGACAGACAGTTTGGCGGATATGGAAAAGGACCATTGTCGAAGATTTCGATCAAATGACAAAAAAGGTCGTCAGAAATTTAGACGGCTGAAATAAAAAAAATCTTCGGATTTTGGCCGATGACTAAAAAAAGGTCGTCAAAAATTTTGGCAACTGAAAACGGAAATTTTTTCCCGCAAATCCAGCCCCCCCCTCCCCAAAACTGAAATACTGGCGCCGTCACTGGTTTATTGTAGGCTATTGGTGGTGAGGTTTTTGTGCTTCTTTGGGGTCCACCTAATTGTTACCTAAATTCTGATCAAAAATGTATAAAGCGCATGTGCCAGGGCCGTTTTTAACATAGGTGCAATCGGTGCGGCGCACCGACTGCTCCGAGCCGAGTTTTGTTGCTGCCTACTGGCTAAATGTCTTGTGCGAGTCTCAGTATAACATAAACATTTTTGTAAAATCGGTAGGCCTAAGTGTAAGAAAAATTTTAATTTAAATTAGTTCACTGACGCTGCGTGCTTGCTTACTGTCGGTTTGTACAATGACTGATCTTGTAAGACTTAGATTTATACGTTGAAGTCCAGAGTATTATTAGCCTACGATAATTATGTTGATACTGATATTTCACGTTTTGACTGAATGTGACGTAACGCTACCAATCGCAATCTCCTCCGCTGTAATGTTATAAAGATGATTGACGTGCGCTGGTTATTAATAATATTCATCGTCAATCATCTACCTAAAACCTGTCTTGGAGGCAGCGGTGTTGGTCCAGTCTCTTCGGGTATTGGTAGCGTGGTTCTTGACGACTATTGATGAGTGGAATAACACAGTAGATTTTCCTTTCTTGTATTATTGATGTAGCTTATCTTACAGTGTTTATTTACAAAATCGGTTTACATAACATGTTGCTATTTCTTCCTACACTCTGTTCCTACACTCTCGGATTGTTAACGCACTGACTTTTCTCGCAGTTGCATTGGCCTATCTTTCTAATCCCTTCCTTGAGAGCGGGTTCCTCTACCGGTCGTTTGACGTCTCGTTACTTCGCCCTAGCGCCTTCTGAGAGTGAACCCTTCCTTGAGAACAGATTCCTCTACCGGTCGTTAGACATCTCGTTCCTTCGCCTTAACGCCTTCTGAGAGTGAACCCTTCCTTGAGAGCGGGTTCCTCTACCAGTCGTTTCACGGCTCGTCACTTCGTCCTAACGCCTTCTGAGAGTGAACCCTGACTCCAAATTTCGCCCCTCTTTGTCCATTTCTTCCAGTCGCCCTTCTCAGTCCCTTCCTATCCGTTTTTCTCTCCTTATATGGTCATCTTTCTGTTCAACTCTCTGCTTGTTATGCATTCACGCCTCTTATGGTCATTGTACATACATCCGGTTTCTTCTGCCATAGGCTATCTCTGCCCAGTCCCCTTGCTATTGCCTTTCCGCCTGCTGTGGACCACTGTCTGCCGTGAGTCAGTCTGCGTCTTTCAGTCTGCGTCTCTATGTATATATATTTATATAATATTTATATCAACCTAGAGTCCTTTAAGTTTCTAGTTTTCCGTATTCTAAATATAATGTTCATTCTCATGTCTAAAGTGTTCAATCTAATCCACTTAATCGTTTTCACTTTCAAACACTACTCATTCTAAACTGTTAAGTTCATACATATAAAAAATTCTCTACGCATTGTTCGGTTGCCTCTACATTGTTCGAACCAGTCTCTCATAACTCAGCCCCCTCTTCCATTACATCCGCTGAACGGTCTTTTAGTGTCCTGTGTAGTTTGAAAACTCATTTGCGCAGTACAAATACAATGGCAACCAATAGATCTTCCGACTTGGCGTTCTTGTCAATTGAGAACGATCTAACAAATGACTTGCAACTGGGTCAAGTTGTTAACGCTTTCATGTAAAAAAACGAGACGTGCAATTTGGACTGTTTAGCGTAGGCACAACACATTTTATTTGCAGAGACTCAGAGTTAAGCACACTGCGTGACTGAGAGATAGGTTTGAAAACAGACTGATGTTTGGCTTAGGGCTTACCTGATTTCTTTTTCCTATGACATCTAAACATTTGTTTGCAGAAGGCAGCGATCCAGGGCTGTTTAAAGGAATTTTTAGAACTGCACATCCTCTTCTCTCCTTTCTCATCCTCCATGGTAAATTACTCCCAATCTGAGGAAAATGACCTTTTTTAGTAGTTTTAACTGCACGGAACGTGACGGAAGTGCTTTTACAACTGCACGAATCCATTTATAACCGCACATTTTGTGTAGAACTGCACGTTAAAAAAGCCCTGCAGCGATCTATATTATTTGCGTATTATTTTGAGAATGATCACAATGGTCAGATCTTTCCGAGAAAATAAAGTGCTAACGGGTTCAATGACTTCTGTTTAGGAATATAGGCTATAAGGTATTAGGCCAATATGTACATATAGCCCTAATGCACGCGGAACATTGCTTTGGACAAAAACGGTCGTTTCAACCGGCACGCACCCATGTGCTAGTTTTGGCACCGACGTTCCCAGAACCTTAAAAACGGCTCTGGCATGTGCAGGAGAAACTAACTCATTGTAGCCAATAATATATAGGCCTAGATGATGTTATATAGCTTAGAATTCTACATTATAAACATCATTTAGGCATAATATATACATGCCTATGATGGCACATATAATGTAGATTAGGTCTACGGAAATCTTCAGTAGACCTACATGACATTGTATTCGCGATAGCGCTCTGTGGATGTCTTTGGTTAAGGCATCATATAAATGGAGCAGCGTGTAGCCTACAGCAGATGCCGACACCCTGTTGTCTATAATTGATTGCTTGCTTTAGAAACGGTGTGAAATAATTTGTGACTTATGTACAGAATACATTTACGTATGCATTATTAGTCTTTATGTATAACAATCATAAGTTGACGGCAGTCTTCAGTATTCATCTATCCGGAATTGGTGTAGGCCTATCTTCTATCGGTTGGTTTTAAATAAATTGTTTTTCTTGCGTTTTTTTGTACTTAGACTTTTAATGAGAGTAACCCATGCCTTTCTCTTGTAGCAAGACATTATATTCGCCAACTTATTAGTTTTAACAAAGCCAACTCTTCGTGTGTCTCTTTTTTGTATTTTTTAGTTTGAATTATTCTGTCTGGCATATAAAATATGTATTGTTCAAGTTATAATCGCCAAAACAAAAGTAGGTTATGATGGCACTTGCACGAGTCAATACCTGCACACAACTGCAATTCACATAATATGTGAGCGTTAATGCAAAGATACGAGAGTAAGCTTATGTTTGCACTTGTGTGCAGGCGTTGACTCGTGCAAGTGCCATCATACTTTTGTTTTGACGATTATACGGTATCGGGTTTTAAACTGCAAGCACGTAGGCCTATAGCCTAATATTATATAGGCCTACGTGCTTGTAATTTAAAACCTGATGCCGTAGGGCGTAGGCTAATAGAAAACTTTAACTGTGTAAATCGTTGAGTAAAGTCATCGCAGCAGAATCTAAATAATGTCTCTCTGTGAGAAACGAACTATCTGTCGTAAGAGAACTACTTTAAGAAATGTTGTAAGAACTTCAAGAACATCGTTTGAATTATTCAAATGGCATCATTAGTAAACATAGCGAACGTCCGGACGACTCCGGAGAAAAGACCTAATGTCATTTTATGGAGTAGGCCTACGATTTATCCGATTCAGGAAGGGCATAGGTACAACGAAATTGAAAAGCTGAATGATTATTATCGAAACTCGTTGGAATAGCTGGTAGCTATAATGATAATAATAGCCTATAGGCCTAATTATAATAGTAATAAGTATTATTATTCTGTATTATTCAGCACCATCGTAAGTCACCAGGCATCCTTGGAAAAGTGTTCCGGGTAGTTCGGTACTTAATCTGTGTTGACCAAGCCGCCATAAGATAGGTAGCCTAATGTTCTGTGTATGGCTACATGACTTAAATTGACCCGCAGTTCCATGACTGTGGATAGTGTGGACACATAGGCATAATTAATTGTTGAATTTTCCAGAGTATGATTGCATGTTAAGAACTTTAGCTATGGTACCTTTAATCAATTTTTTGCGTAGGCCTACATAATTATTTGTAATTGAACCCAATATCTATAATTGCACTTGCATATCGATAGTTTTGCTGCATTTATCGAGTATGTTTGCGTACCTGATTTTAATTGATCTGCACGACATGAGGGCTGCACACTAGTAGCTTTGCTTATTATGGTGCCTTTCCATAAGAATGATTGCATATTTGGTTCCTGTTAAACTGAAATTCAATGAGTAGTGCCTTTAAAGATATCATTTGCAACAATGGATTTAATTGAGCTGAATTTCAAAGAACAGGCTTGTATATTTATAGTTTTGCCTATGGCTCTTTTCCATGCGTAGATTTATTGCAGACATGATTTCTGTTAGGCTGAAATTCAACGAGTGTATTTGACTATTAAAAGTTTTAGTTAACAGTTTTAACTGCAGTTGAAATGAATAGGCCATATAATTATGTGTGGATATTAATAGTTTGCCAATGGCGCCTTCCTATGGTCTATGTATTATTGCAGACTCGGTTCCTACGCGGCTAAAGTTCTATGAGTAAATTGATCAGGATTGTCTGTTAAAATGTATTTGTGTACAATTGGATTTAATTGAGCTTAATTTCAATGAACATGCTGACTTATTAAAAGATTTTGTTTTAACTGAATTTCCATGTGCTTGTTGTGCATTTGTGTACAATTGGATTTAATTGAGCTTAATTTCAATGAACATGCTGACTTATTAAAAGATTTTGTTTTAACTGAATTTCCATGTGCTTGTTGTGCATTTTAGCCCTTTTACCTTAGACGAATATCCATAAGCATGTTTGCACACTTTCTTTTTATTGGTCTGCATTATCTATAGCCTAATGGCCTACATTTCAATAGTTTTTGTCAAATTGCTGTTGCTAAGCACATTTGCGGTCACGGTTCTAATAATTGATCTGAATTTTCATGAGTACATGTAGGCTATGTTTTATAGCCAATGTTGTTAAAGTGCCTTTCGACAATTATGTTTTGGAAAATTTGTGTTTAATTGCTCTGCAATCTGCAATTCCATAAATATGTTTCGATATATTAATTATAGTTTTGCCAATGTTGCCATTCCACAAGTATTTTTCAAACTTGGTTGATGTTAAACTGAAATCCAATGAACATGTTTGTCTATTAGCAATTCAAGTGAAACTGCTTTTATAAATGCATCTTTGCATAATTGGATTTAATTGAGCTGAATTTCAAAGGATACGCTTGCTATAGTATAATTTTGAATATGGTGTTTTCCCAAAGGTAGGCTACATGTATAATGGCAGACTTGGTTCCTGATAGGCTGAATGAGAATTCAATTAATATCTTTCACTATTAACAGTTTTAGTTAAGCTGCCGTTAAAATGTGTCTTTGCATAACTGGATTCAATCGAGCTATAGCCTATTTCAATGAATATTCTAGCATATCAGTAAATTTTTATTTAATGTGAAATTTCTACAAATTTGGTTGTGCAGTTTAGTAGTTTTAGTTAGTGGAATTTCCATATTCATTTTGGGACACTTGTTATTTTTACTGCACTGCATTGTCATTAATGGGCTTGCATATTCGTGGTTTTTGTTAAAGTGCCTTTTCATTAGCATTTTTGAGGACATGGTTCTGAATGATCTGAATTTTTATGATTAGCCTACGTTTAGACCTATTTATCGTCGCCTGATAATGATTCTTATCTTAGCGTATCGTCACTTTTGGAAATTCCGAGAAAACGAGTCTGTAGTGTTGGCACTCTTGGACGTAAAATAAGAAATTCTGTGCAATGTACCTTAAAACATAAACATTGTATAAAGACGTTGCATTTTTAAAAAAAATGTGATATTGACGTTGCTTTTGATTGTCGTGATTTCCAAAGATTGCAAACCATCCAGCTAAATCTATAGACTTAAAATTTAAAAAATATTGAGCAAAGACCATTAAGGTTTTGGTAATGATTTCACACAAAATCAGAGTTGGGGCGGGTAGGCTACTTTACTACAATTACTGCTGAACAGCAACGCAGATGTCCATGCAACTGATCGACATTACAATACACCGATTCAAATTACTGCCAGCAGTGGTCATTGCGAACTTGTCCTGCTTCTTATGGAGTAGGCTATTGGTATAGCGAAGTTCCAGAAGTATTACATGGCAACACGCCGATATATCTTGCGGGAAAATTCGGTATCACAAGCGTTGCACAGCTCTTTATGGATCACGACCAAAATGCTGACGATAGAAACTTGATTGGCGACACTCCGCTCCATCTTGCATCCCAAAATGGCTATTTAGAAGTCGTTGAGGTGTTGTTGAGCAACAGCGCAGATATCAATATTCGCAATGCTTCCGGTAAGACTCCTCTTCATATCGCTGCCGAAATAGGATACGCGGAAATAGTCAAAGCATTGATTGATCATGCAGGTGAAGTAAATGCGTCTGACAAAAATGGCGATACTGCTCTTCATCTTGCAGCAAGCAACGGTAATATCGCTGTTGTCAACGTCTTGCTCAATCAGACTGCGGAAATGCATGCGCAAACACAATCACAACTAACCATGAACCAAGTTGCTGCAGATGAATTTTAACTATCGCAGCATCCAATTATATATACTGTTGACGATGGTCGTGCTACAAATAAAATCGCTGCAGAAGGTTTCATTGTTGAAATCGCAAATATGCGGTTAAGCCATAGTTTTACTGAAAATGCAGCCTTCCGAGAACAAGCAACACAAAACCGCCTTGCAACTAAGAGTGGACACACAGAAATTGGAAATAATTGGACGTTTTACAGTACAAATGTTAATGCGTGCTACAACGCCAAGATGACTGCACTTCATTTTAGCGTGTCGAAATGGTGACACGTCCATTGTTCATATTCTACTGAATAGCTATGCTATAGTAGACGTGATGACACAATCCGAAGATACACCATTTTGTCTTGCAGTCGAGAATGGTCATGCAGATGTCACGGATTTGTTATTGAGCCGCTGTGTTTGCAATTTCTTGTTGCGATATCGTAATGACACACCATTACACGCTGCCGTCGAAAGAGGAAACGAAGAAGTTGTGGAGGTAATTTTGAAACGCAGTTCCAGGATTTCAGGAAAATTGCTCAGGGGCTGGAATAAACTTCAAGATATTGAAACCAGTGGTGTCCTACCAATTGAACTTTTTGGATCCGATGGTCGACGCGCTTCAGCTGCATTAGTTTGGACAGAAGAAAACACGCCTCTGGAGATGTGGAGAAACATAAATGATGACACTGTTCTCGATCTTGCGGTTCGTTCGGCCCAACCAAAAATGGCGCAGACTTTGCTCAATGCAGACCAATGTAAATATTCAGAGGAGCATCTTAGAAAAAGCTTTAGTTGCCTAATTTCAGGGGTCACCAGCTACAGCATCGCACATTACAGAAATAAAATCGAAGCCGTGAAATTTCGAAGTGACGATGAACTACGCCAGCTATTTTACGAAAATATCAGAGAAATCGCACAAAATAATTCTTATTAATTCGAGCAACTTTAATGCTAACTACACAAATACGATCGGGGAAACTCTCCTTCACCAATTGATGGACTTCATGAAATGGCCTTCTTCTGACGCACGTAATATTATTCAGGTAAATTACTTGGAGCAGTTGTTATTGGAGAAAGGCGCAGATTTCAACCTGAAGAATTCTTATGGAGCAACGCCTTTGATAATTGCATCCGAGAAAGGCTGTTGTGATGCCATTCAAATTCTGTTTGACTGGGAGGAAAAATCAGAATTTAAACTTGACTTTGACGCAAGAGACCGACATGGTGAAACTGCTTTGATTAAAGCAGCTGAGAGGAATCATGTCACAGTTGTGCGTCTGCTGCTGAACCATAAAGCATCCGTGAATTCGCGCGACTATTACGGTTTTTTCTGCCTTGCACGCTGTTGTCCATGAGCCAAATATGAACTGGTTCGACTTTTACTTCTTTTGTAAAGGACTTCATCGACTGATCATTTCTGGCATTTCAGATTGTCTATTTGAAAATTGTGCCGCCACGAGGCAGGATGAAGAAGAATTCAACATTATGGCTAGGCCTAATGTAATTCTACTGAGTCCAAAGACTTTCAGGGATTTAGCAACTGCAACAGATAACAAGAGAAGAACTCCACTTCATTACGCCGCCATGCCGTCATCACTCCTCAATTCCCATCAATTTCGAATTAGGGTGTTATTAGAAATGGGTTCCGAAGTAAATGCAACTGATATTTATGGCAAAACTCCTCTGCATTACGCAGAAAACGACATTCAGTACCAGATCCTCGTGCATTACAGAGCTGATGAAAACACAATGGATAACTTTGGATACAGGGCCGTGTTTAAGCTTCTTCGAATGTCGGTGCAAAGTGTTACAGCAGGGGCAAATTGCCGTTCGGCAGTCTTACACGATTAGTAATTTTTTTTAAATCCGCTGTTCAATAGGCTAGCCTACGTGGTTTGTCGACTGTTGCGGCTCAGTAAGCAAGTACGCAACCTCAGAGAACTTAGTGAAATTAAGTTAATGTTTTCTTACATTTACTGATTTTACAAAAGGTTTATGCAACACTGAGACTCGCAAAAGACAGTTGGTCAATAGCAAAAAAACTCTTGACCCAGGGGCATTCGGTGCACCGCACCGAATGGACCTATGTTAAACAAGGCCCTGTTTGGATATACACCTAGAAGTCTCAAGCAGCTTCGAGACTCATTGACTATCGACAAAAACAACGCAAGCAGTTGGTCAGACATGGAACTTTACTTATCTATAGATATTGCACAAGTAATCAAAACTAATCATGTGACCGAATTGACTAGGCGTAAAGTAGTGGAAATGATTCGAATTTATTCCCAATCACTTCGTCCTCAAAAATCACCGGAAGATGCATTTTTAGGATATGGACTAAAAACAAATTTGTTAGCCTCAATAGACGTCTAAGTCAACTTAAACCACAAGTAGGCTACAGATGTTCATTGAGCGCTTGACGGCTGGCATAAAGAAGAAAGACTGGCGATTTGAGTGCCAGCCGATCTTAATCGGCAGCTCAGAGGAAGAAACCAAAGTCGTCTTTTCAGCGGACTTTGATTTTAACTTCAAACTGAATAAATTCGGCCAACTTTGTTACCCATTTCCACATCCACTGGGTCCCATGGGTTACTTTGAACTGAGGAGGAAGGCGAATAATGATACTGAGAGTCGGAGTGACAAGTCTTTTGACATCTTCTTCTACTCAGATCATTGTTTGTTGACTGATGAAGTCAATGCTAGGTTCAAAATACTTTTAGAAGAAGTCTTAAGCGACTTCGATTTCTGGAAAAGCGAGAATCTTTTCGATTGGATCACGAAACATAAATGAGTCATTTTCTGCTATTAGATTAATTTGATATTTCTATTGTCCCAACGATTTTAAAAATCGAATACGCCAAAATTTCGTTTAAATGCAGATGTTTCTTTGAGTTTAATATTGATTAGATTATTGTTTTCGCGGATATTCATGGCATATGCCTCAATTTTTTATTTTATCTGTTGCATTTTAAAGTCCAAAATGTCCACTCCGTTACTGTCCCCTTCACACTTTCATTGCAATGTAACTAAAATTTGCGACAAAGAGTGGTAGTTTTCCAAAAACTTAATGTTATTCAGAATCAAAATTGAAAGGCCTTTCATTTAATAAGTTTGTCATTGAATGAATCAATACTTATCAGGGATAAATAAATTATTTTCAGCTGTCTCCTGAAATATTGTCCACTCCGTTACCGCGCATAAATCCGTGTGCTACCACATAAATTACAAGAACTAGGCACGCTGCAAATCAGTAAAACCATTTAGTCATGTCTCTGTTTATGCTTACCAGTCTTTATTTATGATGACTTTTCGAAGCTATAGGCTACCGCAATAATATGTTTTAAAAGTGTTACCAGCAAATGATACGTTTAAGAGGTGTCTACTCCGTTACCGTGAATTAGGCCTAGTCGAGATTAAAGATGCTTATGTATGCATCAATTACCAGGCTTCATCTCCTTAACGAAATTTTTTAAATTATTAATATGTAGTAAAAAGGTGTCCTAAACGTGGTCAATAACAAAATGTGTGCTGCATTATCTAGAAATTGTCCACTCCGTTACCTGTCCACTCCGTTACATTTGATGCCTATTTATACCCTCGGAAATGGTAACGCAGTGGACTTTTAGAGGTAACGGAGTGAACATTTATTCGAATTACGGTAGAAAATGGAAATATATTCACATAGGGCCTATAGCCTATGTTCTTATTTTTTTGTTGGTTAAGATGGAATTACTTTCCTTCGTGTCTTCGTGAATTTTCAAAACTGTGCATATGTAAAACATGACCATTGAGCTTTATGAACATGTATTGTTGAGCAAAATTGGCAGTAAAGGAGATCCTTTTGGTGTATAAGAAATTTATGAGAATGCCGTAGGCCTATTGCATGTTACTGAGTAGTTTACTAAAACAATATTAGCTAAATGGAACATTGAAGCTCAGATTAACATGCAGCTATTTGATAATGATTTAGTTTTTCAATAAAATTTTTAATAAAATTTATGGAAAAGCAAATTTGGTAACGGAGTGAACATTCTTGGGTGTCTTGAAATTCTTGAATGTTTAGCAAATATCTTAACAGATATTATCGTACTCTTTTGTGTATTGTGATGGAATTATATTTTCATTCAAGTATATTCAAAGCTATACGTGTTTGAAACATTTCCACTAAGTTTTGTGAACTTGTATTGTTGGGTAAATGAGACCGTAACGGAGTGGACAAATTTTGTGGCATTAAAAAATTCCGCAAAGTGTGTTACCGAGTTGATAATACAAGTTTAGGCTACCGAAATTTTAGACAAGTGATACAATGAAGTTAAGATTAGCATGCAGTTATTTGACGTTGCTTAAGTTTTTCAATAAAATTTATGGATAAGAAATTTGGGTAACGGAGTGGACATTGCTGGTGTCAAAACCTTGCGAAAAATATTAAACTAGAATATTAGTGCGCAACAACACCCATATTTCTTAAGGACATACATTGCTGCTTAAAAATTAAAATAAGATGAAAAAATTATCGGTTTGAAAGAAAAAAATTTCATCCAACTCCAAAAGTCAATTTAATCTAATAGCAGAAAATGACTCAAATACGACAGTAGATACGGTTTTATAGATAGTCTGTGCAAGAAAGTACGACTAAGAATGAATTAAGTATCCCGTTCGATCATTGCAAGAAAGTAAGCCTAGTCGTTGCATTTAAATGTCGATCTTGTCCATATGGTCGGGTGGTGATTGACGCCATGTCTTACACGTAAAAACAAAACTTTATCTCACAAGTGAAAGTAACAGCAGAACTTTGTATCACTTTATCTAATATCAAGTGTCACCAAACGTCACACCAAACATTCAATCAAAATTCAAAGTAGACCTACGTGCCTAGTGTACATGCGCAACGCGCACCTTGTGAATTGTTCACTAGGCGACCCGATAAGATAACGTTCCGGTTAAGTGTCGCCTCAGCTCGCCTGTTCTACTGTCGGCCCGTTCTAATATCACCTGTACTATTGACTGCCCGTTCTAATATCACCTGTTCTATTGTCGGCCCGTTCTAATGTCACCTGATCTATTGTCAATATCGCCTGTTAAAGTGTCGCCGGTCAGGTGTCGTCCTTTCAAATGACCATCGTTCAAATGTCCGTACACCAAGACAACTCATCAATTAAAAATTGTCTTCTGCTTTGCATGGAGGCTTTTAATGATAAAAGTGGAAGTGAGCGATGAAAAGAAGCCGAAATAAAGCCAAAACAGCTCGCATTCTGGGTCGAGAGGATCATGTTTTGCTTTATGGAATTTTCTCGAAATGGCATTTATCCGTGTTTCTTCATGCCCTCTGTTAGAAGGCGAGCTTTACAACTGTCGGGTGAGAACCACTGGTATTTGAAAAGAAAGGATGATAAGTCTAGATTATCTTCAGAGAATTTTAGGGACTTCGTTTAGGCCTACTGTGATATTTATGGCTTAGGCCTATATCTTGATTTATGTCCAAGTGGTTTACATTTGACATACTACGAGAGCACAATACCTAAACTTCCTAAAGCACCTCCGCCAAAAAGCTCTATTGATATTCAATGGACGATTCGTCAGTGGACGATTCGTCAATGGACGATTCGTCAATGGACGATTCGTCAGTGGACGATTCGTCAGTGGACGATTCGTCAGTGGACGATTCGTCAATGGACGATTCGTCAGTGGACGATTCGTCAATGGACGATTCGTCAATGGACGATTCGTCAATGGACGATTCGTAAATGGACGATTCGTCAATGGACGATTCGTCAATGGACGATTCGTCAATGGACGATTCGTCAAGTGGAGTTTGGATTGACTCATTGTTAAAATGGACGCGCAGGCGTACCACCGTCACGAAACAAGTGTGGCCTATCGATTATCAACAGATGTAGGGGAGGGCGTGTCTTGAATAAAAGTTAAATAAGGGGCTTAGTCGAATGGCTAAGGATACTCTGCATACAGTAATTGTTTATCGGCTAGCACAAGTAAGCTTATACCTTCGTCTGTTCGTTTTGAAATTAGCCACTGCTGGACGATAGCTTACTACAGCCTCCCAACCTCCTTCCCTCTTTCCCTCTCTCCTACCTTCCCTCCCTCACACCCTCCGTGACTTGAAACGAATATTGGTAGAAGGCGCTACAACTCACGGAGTGCACCGTACGGGACCCGCCAGAAAACCTCGGTCAAAAACCGTCAGAAAACCGCACCGGTTACCCGTGAGAAATCGATACGGGTCCCGTGGCTTCGTGTTCGCTGGGAAGGCATTAAATAAATGCAGTGGGAGAGGAAAACAGGATACCAGGCTCCCATAAAAAATCGCATGGGACGTGACCCCCATTTCATTTACCATACTCCCGACTATGATGGCTGACGACTAAAAAAAAGGTCGTCAACTTTTTTGGCGGCTGAATTGGTTTCTTTTTCTTCCTAAATGATTGGACAAATGACCAAAAAAGGTCGTCAGTTTTTTCAGCGACAAATAACATGAAATTACACGAAATTTTTTCCCCTGTCCCGCCAACAAGACCGAAAATTTTGGCCCACCCTTTCGAAAATTTCTGTATCCGCCCTTGGCCCACGCCAATGTTCAGTTGTAGACTTTTTCAATACGGTCTACTTGAATACTTCGTTAATGTGTGGGTTATCAAATTTCCTCAATGTTTCTTGAATATGGCCTTCATTATTTATGATTGACTGACTTAGTAGCAAAATAAAATTCTCTAAAATACTGGACACAATCAATGAGATTGGCATACGTACATGTAAATACATGAAAACAAAGTTTACCAACTACAGTCTTAATCGTGACTCCGCCAAACTTGAGATTGAAAAGTGCACCCCCCCTACAGCATGCAAAGACTAGTGCCGTCGACCAAAGGCCATGTGCGAGAGTTGTGCACACATGCAATCAATAAATTGTTTGCTCTTTAGCTTAGATATTCATGAACCTAAGTCTCTTATCTTACGATGATAGGCTCAAGTTATATTAATTACTATGGCTGTTGATTAATCGCAGTTAACGCTCGCGATTAGCGTTAAATTTTTAACGACTAACGAGATTAAAAGTCGTTGAAAGTATCGAATTAATATTATTAATGCGATACTTTCAACGACTTGAAGGTAGGCTAGAGTTGTCGATTGCATCAGAAAATGCAATCCTTAAGACTTTCGTTAGACGATTTGCAGGCAGTAACTGATATCGCCTATGCTTCATTATAAAACTTTAACCGTTTCTTCTCGATCGCCAACTTTCTTTAAAGGTTCATGTGTCAAACTGCGGGTGAAAATCCCTTGCCTGGGTTCTGTGTCTACGTGGAATCCCGTCTCTTGTAGACTACTCAGTAGGCCTACTGCTGGACAAGTTTCAACGCAGATTCGGGTCATTATTCATGGTGGTTGCATTTCGCGAGATAACGCTCACTTAGCCTATAGTATGACGGAGGAGGGTGTTGATTGAATCTTATCGTCTGCCTAACAAGAGTACACAGACAAAGGTGTTGCTAGGCTACTTCTAGCAGTACTCTAATGAATGTCTACATGGGCTATGTAGAAAAGGATGTAGCCACATGCAGTTTGAGTCAAATTTATTGTGACAAACTGCGCCTTTGCGACTTGTGCCATTGCGTTGTAACATGAAATCCTAAAAGAAATAGCAATTTATTGGTGAGTAGAAGAGACGCCATCTTCAAAAAGTTAATTAAGCTACTTCATTGTAGCCTATTTTTTCCGTTTATTGAACAATCCGGTTGACAGACGGCTACCGATTACAATGTATGCCTACAGCTATTATAGGCCTACAGTTAGGCTTTCTTAATTAACACCAATCTTAACTACTAACAGAACAGACAGTCTGCAATGAAAGGAATCCAACAACAGCCTACAAAGCACGTCTATCCTACGAGGACTTCGGGAATCGAACTCACGATCGCTGATCCCCACGCTAATGTGTTATCCAATGCGCCATCGAGCCTCTGTAGTATTTTATATACAGGGTGTCCCAAAAAATTATAGCACCTCGTGTAATGTAATACAATAATTAGTTCAGATTTGTATAGACTATAACCATAATAGCTTAAATAGTTCACCCATTTACTTACTTACCCGTTTAGTCACATGACGTCATTATTACGACAATTTCCGGTAGCCATTTTAAATTTTTTACTTACCGATCGCCAACTTCTGCGTGTCTTGAAGAAATTTTATGTAGAATGACAAAAATCAAAACAGAAGACCGTATTCTGATTAAAAATTTGCGAATTGAGAGACAATAGGGTGCAAGGCGAATGAAATATGAGTTTCCAAACAAAGCTTGGAATATAGCTAGTGTCAGTTGGGTTATTAAAAAAATTGACATAGGCTATTTGTCTGCGTTCAAAATCGGTCTAGACCTATCGAGTCACCCTATAATATGGCTTCAATAAGAAGAAACGCTGGCCAATTATAGAGCGTCGCTGTAAGAGTTAGCCTACTAGGCCTAGTCAGAATTGTTCGCTGCATAGGAGTATAGGCTGGCCCAATTGGCCTTAGACTATAATGATAGGCCTATTTACCTATTACTAAACTTTTAGGTAGGCTACCGGTATTTGACAGCCTAGATTATAAGTCGGTGTTCTGCAAATGCTTTTTATTAAGGAGAACCATTGCACCTATACTAATGATTAGAGAGAGTCAGCTGATTTGTTTTCCTGCGTTCTGGTGAATATTTTGTGTCTTATGGATTTGTAAACCACCTAAGACACCTGGAGCTGACACGGGAGAAGGCGGAAGGACTGGCGACGGATAGAGAGGAGTGGAGGAGATGCGTAGCCCGATGTGCAGTCACGCACAGGGAGGACTAAGTCTAAGTCTACGGATTTAGATTGCATTGTTGGCAACATGGGGGCTAGGGGGCCTAAGCCCCCTCCCAAGAAGACCCAGATTCATTTTTTACCATGTAAATGGTATCTTTTCCCGGGTTTAGCCCCCCAGGAAGGCTTTAGCCCTTCCAAGAACAGAAACCAAACTCCGCCCATGGTTGGCAAACACTTTCAGCGCTTCTTTCCGAAATAAAACTATTTTCGCGTCAGTTAGTTTTAGTTGAGTTATTCTTTCTCAAGTATTTACGCTTATGCTACTTGGAAATTTTATTTGCAGACCTATTATGATTAAACGCTCTTAATATTTGAGCAAAGACCATCGGTATGCGCTACTAAGGCTTGTTTCTGAAATAGGAGCATCCATGACCGGCCTTAGGTATAGCAAAGCAGGCAGTTGCCTAGAGTGCCAAGTCTTTGGGGCCTGATTTCCACAAAAGAGGGCGCCGTTTCCACAAAACTGTAGGCCTACTTTAATATTATATATATTTTTCTTACTTGTAACCATTTCCCACTAAATTGAATATTATCTAGCCTTCTATGTAGCCTACTACTAATAAAAATATAATAAATTGCTCAATTGAGCGTATTGAAGGCTATGAATGATTTATCTTTAGATTCTGACGTGGGCTGAACCATAATTATTGAGTGGGAATCTGAGGGCGCCAAATGTAGGCCTATACCTTGCCGGGAGGGGTGGTGGCACAATGCATGCTTTGCTTGGAGCGCCATTTGGGCTAAGGCCGGCCTTCGGAGTATCTTCGCGCTGCTTGATTTTAATTAAATTGTCTTTTCTCTATAGTGTTTCGGTGTGCTACACCACTTAAAGTTTTAGAGTCAAACGCAGATGAGCGTTACAGGCTTCAGAAAAAGATATTGCATTAGCAAAATTGCTAGTTTGAAATCAGTTTCTTGTTCATGAGTTTTTACTTGCAGTTTTTCAGTTTGACTATATCTCTTTTGAACTGCAAAATCTTTATTATTTAACATAATTGTCAAAACGGATCCAGGCCTCTGATTCACTCTCGTGGGACAACACTGCAGCGCAAATGCGCATGGGTGGAGCTTATCAGGGGCTAGGAGAGGCTAAGCTTCCCAGCCCCCAAGAAGCCATATAGTCATGTTTTTACCGTGTAAATGGTCTGGTTTTTCGGGCTAAGCCCCACCCAAGCAAGTCCAAATGATGACGGCCGGGAAATACATAGCAATTTTCATGAAAATTTGAACTTGACGACTTTAAAAAAGGTCATCAACTTTTTACGGCCGAATCGGAGGGAAGGTGGCGACGGATTGTCCGGACACCGGAGTGGTGGATGGTTCTTTGCTTCTTTAGCTAAGCTGAGATCATTGATTTCATAAAGTTTAATTTTATATATAGGCCTAGTGAAGAAAAATTCGGATTCCAGATAATTTTATAAGTCCGTCTTGACCCAAATTTCTTGCAAGATGAACATCGGAGTGAATAGAACTTAACCAGTAAAAAACGAGCGTAACTCTACCAAACCAGACAGTAGCCTATGTCTGTGCGCAACTGGGTACATCCTTTCTGGCAGAGCGTAGACTGCATCTCACTCGCCTCTGTGTAAGAAAGCCCTCAGATCGCGGTTCGCTTCCACAAAAGCTGGTTTAGGCCTATTTCAAATATTTAAATATAAGGTTTGCACGGTTGTTGTTTATGTTGCAGTGAAAAGCTGGCTAAATAACAAAAGACTTTGCCAACTAACTAAATTAGTTCTCGTCCTAGTAGAATAACATACTCACTTTTGCGACCTCTGCACCATTGAGATATTCTATCACCTTGCGATTCCAGGATCCTTTGCATAAATTATGTGGGGCGCAGTGGTGTAGTGGTGGCGTCGTTGCCTTGAAGCCGGAAGGTTCGAGGTTCGAATCCACCTCGCCGCGTAAGGACCTTTGGCAAGTCCTTCACTCACAATTGCTCAGCGATTCGGCGTGAAACTCCGATGCAGTGTCCGCTCTGCATTCGGTTTTCCGATTGATCATATAATGATTATTATACCATAGGCCTACCTAAGTGCTCATTAAGGCTTACAGTGTAAATGCTCAGTTTTGCTCACTAGCAAATGTTTCTGAATGATTCCACTGATCACATATAGCCTAATATGCCTGCAGAAAACATACAATAATGGAAAAGAATATTTTAATTAATGTGAGAAGACCTGACGGTGGTCACGATTATAAGTGATCTTAAGCTTAGGCCTAATGGCTTGCATTGAAAGAGTCAATTCGATAAATGCGACGGTCGACAATTTAAGTCTTCTCCAGCATACAAACGAACGCTGTTTCTGTCAGTTTAAGCTCAGTCTTCTCCAGCATACAAACGAACGCTGTTTCTGTCAGTTTAAGCTCAGTCAGCTCACCCGACGTTTCATTCCCTATTCCGCCAGTGGAGATCTGGTCGATCACTGCTGTCAGTGGCGGATCCAGAACGTTTCGAAGTGGGGCCAAACATTTCGAGCTTGGGCAAAAATAAATTTCATCTTTAGCCGCGGGAAAATCTGATGACCTTTTTTAATCGTTTGCACGATTTTCTCAGGGAAATATACCATTTTATCCGTCCAAAAAAATTGAGGACTTTTTTTAGTCGTTTACCCGACCGATTCTCACGGAAAATATACCTTTTTTCCTCCAAAAAACTTGACGACCTCTTTTTTAGTCATCGTAGACTACTTTTGTAAAGAAGGATCTGTCAAACTGATGGGGGGGCACAACCACTTTCCACGCCAAAATATGGCTGGTGAAAACTAAAGAATTATCTAAATGGGAGGGCTATGGCCGGATTGGCCCCCTGGATCCGCCCCTGACTGCTCTATATCAACAACAGTGAACTGTGCACACTCGTGGGCTAGTCTAACCCTTTGGTACAACGTGCATTTGAGCTATTAATACCCATTTGTTGAGATATATTGCAGAGTCATCTTCTCAGCGCTCTTGAGAGGTAGTTAAAATGCGTCTAGAAGTTGGGGGAACGGGCGAGCGGCCGAAGGAATATCGCCGAGGCGCGACATTTTGGGCGGACGGCTTAGTCGCCGACGACATTCCCATAGACAAAAATTTCTGACGACTTTTTTTAGTACTTCGAGTAAAATCTCCTAAAAAACCATACCATTTTTTTCTGTCAGAATAGCTGATGACCTTTTTTAGTCATTTGATCTCGAAATCTCATGGACATCACGAACATCTGGGGAGCGTCCCCTGTCCATCTAAGTCTCCGCCCATGTCTGTAATGCGGAGAGTACGCTAGCCTATGGGTTGAATGGGTTCGATCATCGCCCGAGACGATTGCTCACCTCTACAGTTATATCAACTTATATGATCTCAAAAATGCCTTCTTCTACACGCATCCTTGCTTGAGTCTCGACGATTAGCCGGACGGGCGTCATCTACCACCTACCAGAGACTCTGATCAACCACGCCATCTACCAGCTGTTTACGGGAATCCGATGGTTAACTCTACGTGTTTGCGAGGGCTCGCCATTGGTGACTCTTTCAGCTTACTGTGTTTTGTTTTGCAACTTGTTGTTATTTTTCGCTGGCTATGACTCTTAACATCATTTCGGCTAGTTGGTGCAGCGCTTCTGAGTAGTTATCTTGAAGAGTCGCCATATAAATTCTCAGAACGAATGAATGAATGAATGAAAATGAAATTATACGATAGTGGATCTGTGTCATAATCTGTGTAACGTCACGATAAGCCTAATTTCGTATTCTCAGTGAATTTATAGTATATTTGCACTGCATCGTAGTGTCGTCACAATAGGCCTCGTTTTGGATTCTGCAAATGAACTTCAATATTTTTACGGTAGATCACTGTAATAATCGAAGTGACGTCACAATAGGCCTAGTTTATACTCTCAAAATGTAATTCTATAACAGTAGATCTGTTTCTTGATCAGTGACGTCACAATGGGCCTAGTAGGCCCTAGTTTTATATTCTCAAACTGAACTTATAATAATAGATTTGTATCATAATCAGAGCGAAGTTGCGTTTAAACAGCCCGAGTTTTGTATTATGAAAATGAAATAATATGACAGCAGATCTGTATCATAATCAAAATGACACCACAATATGCCTAATTTCGTTTTATCAGTGAACTTTTTACTAGTAGAATTGTACGGTATTCGAAGTGACGTCATAAAAGGTCCCGTTTTATATTCGCAAAATGAACATAAGATATTGGTAGATCTGTATAATAATCGAAGTGACGTCACAATAGTCCTTGCTTAATGTTTATATTCGCAAAATACACTTCCATAATAGTACATTTGTATCATATTCAAAGTGACGTCACAATAGGTCTTTGTTTATTATCTCAAAATGTACTTCCATAATAGTCCTAGTGGCCTACATTTGTTTTATAATCGAAGTGACGTAACAATAAGCCTTGTTTAATGTTTATATTCTCAAAATGCACTTCTCTTTTGGTACATTTTGTATCATAATCGAAGTGACGTCACAATAGGCCTAGTTTTTAAATTCTCGAAGTGAACTTATAATATAATAGTCAAATTGTATCATAATAAGAGTGACGTTGCAATAAGCATAGGCCTAGTTTTGTATTCCCAAAATTAATGAAATTATATGATAGTAGATCTGTATCCTGATCGAAGTGACGTCATAAAAGGCCCCGTTTCATATACTCAAAATTAACATCTTCATATATACAGGCCTATAATTGTAGATCTGTATCATGCTTATTCAAGAGTGGATTCAAGGAAAGGGGCAATCCGGTCATTCCCCACCCCATTCAGAGATTTGCATACACTGTA